>JAPZEB010000013.1:21933283-21950982 GCA_029783705.1 Chaetodon striatus | reverse complement strand
GACAGATTTCAAAAGCACTTCCGGTTACAGAATTCCAAATTACACTGTTTACGGCTGAGGCTTGATGAAAGTAGTACAGATAACAACACAGACAAACATTTAGCTAGCCCATTAACACTTTGAATTACATATTACTACAAGATAATTCCTTTCACACTCACGGTGGTGTCACATTTTTACTCCAGAGACTCTACTTTCTGAAAGCTGTTAGATCCGTGACACCGTAAAGCTTTTGTTTTGAAGGCGTAATCGTCTAATTTCCGGCGGAAACGCGGCAGCTTCACCGAGCGCGATGCTGCAGCCAAAGCTGTCCCCGCAGAGACAACCCGAGTCTAAAAAAACTACATCCACTGAATTCATTAACGGTTAAAAGAAGTCCCGTCCAGCGCAGCTTTACATTCACGCACAGCAGGGCTTCGTTGTTAGCGTGTGTTTGTCTTTAAATGGCCGCGGCAGCACGGAAAAAAGCCCTCCGGTCCGTGAGCTCCGTCGACCGCGGATAGCCTCGGTGTGAATCTGGAGATTTGTGCTCCTGCTGCCCTTCGCGTGTGATCCCTCCCCTCGCGCTGCTCAGAAATGTGTGTGTGCTGCGCGCGGCTGCGGGCTCGGGTCGGGTTGGGCTACTGCGGCTTTCAAGTGCTCCTCGTAAATATACAAACTCGTGCTTTAAACGCGCTTAAATCGAAATATAGGCTACGTATAATTTAGCAAAAATAATAGTCGGATATTGTTGTTGTTGGCGGAGTTTTTAAAATAATTTTAGCTAGCAAACACAAGCTGTAGCGACGGAGTGAAGAGAAAACGCCACACGTGCATCTTTTTAATGTTGCCGAGTAGCCTGTCAATCAAAGTGTACAGAAATTACAAAACAGCTGATGAGAAAAAAAATCTTGAAATTTTTGTTTTACCTCCCACACTAAAGCACTCACCTCAAATATATTAAAGCCATATATAAATAAAAAGAAAGACAGAAATTCACATTAACAGACAGCCCGTGAAAGCGGCACAGACTAAGCCCCGTGTGTGTATGTGCATGTGTGTGCGCTGGCGCCCTGTTTGTGAGGCAGAGAGTTGCGTGCGAAGAGCTCGACATGTCATTCAGAGGAATCCGCCACCTGAAACGCGAGGAAGTGAAGGCGACTCAATTGGGTATAAAGCATCAGCCAACATCTGCCCCGAGCAGTGCAAAGCTGATGAAAACATCAGCTCGGAGCTCACACAGGACCTCTCCGATTTATTTTATTTCCCTTGGATTTATCATTTGGCATTACCGAGTCGGTGCACCCGGGGAGACGCATCTCTTTTCTGCACTTTGAGTGAATGTGACTCCACAACCATCACTATACTGGAATTAACTCATATCCACAGGGATTTGGGGTCAGTGCTTATTCTTTGTATTTTTTAAATTTTTCTAATTTTGCGTGAATTTATTTTTTAAAAGGTCATGTTATTGTTTGTTTTTATGGATCCGGTGCTTCTCTGAATATCGATTAGATAAGTTGCACCAGTGTGTCATTGTATTTTGTAACTACTGGCAACTGTGAGTGGGCTGTGAAGCTTCCAAGTGCAATAAATCTTAATATTTTGCTAATTCACGCAGAGTTTATTGTTTAAATTTTAACAACAGTGTAATTATAGCAATTTTGCTTCAGTTTTGCTGTTGCAGGGATTTGCTGCATTTCACTCCAAGTAATGACTTGTAATGACACAATGTGCAACGACTGGTCTGATCATGTTTTCATGCCCACTGTCTTTTGCATGTGTTGAGTTTCGCTCTCCAGCCACATTTAAGTTAACGTGTTCTCTGTCTCATCCGCAGCGCACCTGTTACCTCCACGGAGCGCAATATCATGATCCCTCCGGGAGACTGCATGTATGCGGGCAGAAAGAGGAGGAAGCCCGTGCAGAAACAGTTAAGGAGCGATCATCAATCTGTGACATTTGCTTAATCAATGCTTGCTCAGAAATGCTTGCACATGTTGATGCTTTTTTTTGTTCTCCTACCGTGCCAGCATGCAAAGGGGAAACTTCACTCTCAGACATATGGTCTGGCACATTAAGGAGTAGTTAAATTATAATGAATCACAGGAAGTTAGAGAGCGGCAGCACCATGAAGGTGTGAAAGTAACGGTGTAAGCTCCAGTTGGTACTGACTGCCACTTTTATTATGATTGTAGCACTAAATAAGATGTCATAATCAGTCTAATGATCATACTATTAATGCTGCAGCACTTATTATAAAGAGATTATTTAATTATAAGCCTTTAAAGTTCAGCTTTATGTCTGTATTCCCTCCCTCTTGATCCCTATTAATTGGCAGTGGAGTCACATTTAGCATTTTTATTTAAACTTTGCATGTACGTGTGTTTACCCGCAGGCACAGGAGCTAAAGCGTGTGTTTGGCTGGCAGTAATTTAGGTGTCTGTGGTTTTCAATGTAGAGGACAGTTGTTTTTTGGGCCATCTTGTCAGCTGATGTCATGAATAGTGAATCGTAGCTTATGTAAGATTTTGAAGAGGGAAGTGGTAATTTAACAAGGCCTGTGGCATTTATAAAGTTTTCATGTTTTGCACCGCCTTTGCTGCTGATCTGAAAGGAAGTCTTTGCCACATCAAATCAATACGGTTTGTGCAGTGGATGGAAATATACTTTTGAAATTCAACCCTGCTAGTTGTGCCACTGGATTTTTCAGGACTTTGAATTATAATTCAGTGCCTCCAGTTATCCATTGATTTTCTTTGTTTAATATCTGGAATAATGATGTTGCCTTGGTACCTTTAGTTACTCATAAATACTGTTGAGCTCAGGAGGGAAGTAAACTTGAGATTATCTGAACAATCTGGTGATGTTCAGATGTTTTTTTTTGTATATTTACTAATAGTAACCAGTGGTGATTATTCAATAATCAGAGTAAGTCAAAGTCGAAGCTTTCGTGTAAAAGTGTTCGTCTCTGTGGAGATGAACAGAAAACTCTCAGCTGTGGAAATTGGAGCTGACCATTACATATGCGGATCATGTTTAGTTCAGCTGGTAACGCTGTGGTACCCCATACTAAAATACACAAATAACTCTGTGCCTGAGGAGCATTTTACGTGCTTGGCGGCACCGAGAAGTACAGTGCAATACGACCAATAACATTAATATCACGAGTTTCTGAGAAGAGAAGAGCAGACACAGTGGATTTAGGTAAATACAGATACATCACGTAAATGTAAACCCACAGGTTTCATGTCAGCGTACAGAGAGGTTCTGCAGAGAGGGAAACAAAACTCATTTGTTTTGTCTTGTTGTGAAGAAACATATCGTACTGCTAAATAAAGAGACTTGTCACTGGAGGGAACCCAAGTCATTGTGGTGCATTGTGTATTGTGGAAGGCTGAGTCAAACAAAAAAAAACAGTTTAAAGAAAGAGGCAGTGCAGAGTGTGGTTTATTTGCTCATTTATTTTACTTTCTTGCCATACTTTACCAGAGTGAGACAAAACATGAGTGTAATTATAATACAGAGGAACAAATATTAAGCAGAATTGACAGGTAACCTTTTGGAAACTACTTCTGAAAAATAAATCATACCAGTCGCTTCCTTTAATTTTTCACATTGATCCAAAAAATTAAATAGTCACACGTCTCATGAGTAAAGCTTGCTCCAGTTTTCCCCAGAATTAATATAAGATTTTGTTGTAAGATACTTTAAATGCAGGATCTTAACCAGAGTTTAGAATCTAGAAAATGTATATAAATAATAATAAAAAGCATCTTTTAATATCTTGAGTGCACACTTTATTAAAAAGTCTGTGTCATGCTGTGTGGAAGAGATTCAAACTAACTTTGCCATCAACAGCAGCAAGGCTCTGACAACTTATCCGTGTGCTGCTGTCACTTACTGCCTGTTGAGTACTTTCTCGGCGTAGTCAAGTACGTCTCAAATAAAACACACAATTTAGTTGAGACCTCTCAGCTGAAACTGCTCTTATTTTACAGCTGAATGCCTGACGCGCGTCCCAAGGCCCATTTAACCCCGTCTATCTCTCGCCCCCTCTGTCCGTCTCATCATCAGGAAGCCGTCCTCTGCCAATGAGAAAACCAACCCGTCCAAGCGGCACAGAGACAGGCTGAATGCTGAGCTGGACCGGCTGGCCAGCCTGCTGCCGTTCCCCCCGGATGTCATCTCCAAGCTGGACAAGCTGTCCGTGCTGCGGCTTGCAGTTTCCTACCTCCGTGTCAAGAGTTTCTTCCAAGGTAGGTTGAAAACTGATTTTAGTGGCAGGTGGAGGGGGTATCTAATTTACGAGTGTGTGTGTTTTTGTAGACGGCGTTGATAACTGGCATATAGGTCAAAGTTGTCCACCTGTGATACATATTTATTAGAAAACTGACCCATTAACAAATGTAAATTGATTCTACGATAAGATGTTACATGAATATCTATATTATCATAGCAGCAGTAATGTGTATTTGTGTGATAGTAGTTAAAGAGAAAGTAATATCCAGGTTTCTGTAGAGAAGAAAATAATTAAAATTATCTTGTTAAAGATTTTATATGTCATTTAAAAAATATTGCCTTTTAAAAGCTAAAAAAATCTTGTGTACCCCTGAATAATATTAGTCAAACATGTGTGTTGAATGGGTCTGAATCCCCGAGGCTCCATGGCATGATCTGAGACAAGATACTGATAAAGCAACGGGCAAAGAGTGAACAGCACAGTGTGCATTTTAGGAGGTGTACTCCTCTGTGTTGTCTGGATACATTGTCTTTTAGGAAACACTTGTTTTTTCCATGACTATATTTTGTGGTCGTGCCTCATTAAGCGACAGAACAGAGAATGTGTTTCTTACGTTGTCTCACTCTCCTGTGTCGCCACCTTTCTTTTGGGACTTGTTTTATAACTAAAGTTTTGTTAAGTTAGTGAGGATTATTTATGATGATTTGAAGACGGCGTCTGTGATAGCATCACTGTAGATATGAGGCATGTGTGTCTATCCGCTCACCCTAAATCCCTATGGCCCCTCGGTGTCTTGTAGTCACATGTAATTAAAAGATATATCGAGGCACACTCTTGTTTTCCCACCCTCCCGCCATCCATTGAATGCCTCCCTTCCTCTCCTTGTGTTGCTCCACAATCCACTTCAAATATTTATGGGCCGCTCAGCATGTATTTCATTGCTGGTAGCCTCGGTTGCTACCTTATCAACTCAGAGGCTGTTGGCACAGCAGGATGCAACAGCTTCAAGACAAGAGGTAGTTTTTTTTATAATGAAAGGAAGAATAAACATCTCCTTTCTGTATTCTCAGGAAAAATGCTTGTAATAAAGTAAGAGGGAGGATGAAGGAAATAGGAGGGCTGTGGAGAGGAAGCAGTGGAGAGGTCCTGTGAGGATCACTAGTCCTGGGGGCTGAAAGAAAGCCCTCATCGAAATCTGTTTTCTTGGAGAAGTTGGCGACGGATTTGTACAGTTCCGACCAGCTGAAAGTTTTGCGGCCATCCCCTCCTCGACACATGTGGCTCTCCTCTTTCACCTTCTGCTCTTCTGATCCTTGCAGTACCCTTAATCTCCATCATCTGCTGCCTTGCTTTTGGCATGGCACCCAACAACTGGCATCCTGTTGGCCAGAGTCATGCAACTTTACACAACACACACACACTTACTCGTTTTACCCTGAATGCTCATGTAGCTTAGTCATCACGCAAAGTTGCAGTACAGGTGCTAATTGGACTTATCAAAGGTGCCTTTCCCGGATAAGGCATCACGCAGAGATAAAGACCGCAACCGCTGCCTCGACGACGAGTGATGCTGAGGAGTGGCGGTGCCGAGTGAGAGCTGCAAATGGGCCAATCTTCTTGGAAAATAGAGAGGACTCAGTCATGTGTGTAAACCTGCTAAGTGTTGAAAGGTGTGTTGAAAGTGAGTGGGGTTGTTGCTTATGTGTTGCCAGAGAGTGCTAATAGCTTTCTGTGCTCACCTTCCAAAGTTAGAGTCAGTTTTTAGGCGTTATGTCAACAGTACAGGTGGCATTTATCAGGTATTATTTTAGGATCTGAGCTCTTTAAACATGCATTAATGCCAAAGCCTCTATTTGTTTGCTCTACCTCTGCTGGATGCCTTGTTATCAGTGGCAGTTGTGACCAGCTTAGCTGGCTTTTGATGCTACGCTAATGAGATTAATCAGAGTGGAACATGAGGGATTTGGTTCTGTATACATCTGCAATCTCTGCCCTCCCTCTCTTTGGTCAACTCACTTGACTCTCACAGTCGCTGTTTTTTTCCACTGATATTTAAACATGGAGTGTGGCCAGGGCTCCTCCAGATAAATTTAAGATGACGAGCAACAAGTACATGTCCACATCCTTCCTGTGGTTTGGAACAACAGTCATAATCATCTTTTTTTCTCTTCTCCTTTAATCACTGAGTCATTCACTAGAAACATGCAATGAAACCACGAAACCTGCAACCTTAAGTGTCGTTTGCATTTATAAACTGTTCTATAGAGGAGGCAGGAAGACTCTTCTGCTCATAGTGATACAGTTCTCCTTTTTGTCCACCGGGGGGACTGTGTGAAGTTGCTACTTAGTCATGACTGATGTCCACTTCATTTGCTTGTGATTAAGTGGGTACGGTATTTGGCTACAGGTTGGACTGTACTTTGTTTTGTAATTTTAAAACAGGTTTACTGTCAATTTACTCCATGATAAAACAGTTGAAGGGATAGAGACGTAAGAGGAGAAGAGGAAAATCGTGAGGCAGGTGGTTTTGGAAACACACTGAGATTCTACCGGTTGTCTCTTGTTGCGTGACTGCTAAAGGGTGGAACAAAGTGAACAGTATGTACCTATGCACTTTATGCAAATATACCCTAAGGCTTTGTGTGTGTGTGTGTGTCTGCATGCCTATGTGTGTATGTGTGTAAATAAAAAGCGACATCAGACAGGGATTCACCTCAGCTTGTTTCGCTTATTCATCATATTCTATTAGATTCAGCTGTGAGGTGCTCAGGGGCACAGTGAGATATATGACCTGGGATGACTCTGTGTGCTTTTACATGCCAAAATATATAAACAGTGCTATTTGTGCACAGTTGTGCACTTCCACATTGATTGATAAAAGTCTTGTTTCACTTTTATTAAATAGATTTTTTAAAATTCTGCCTGGAGGGTACAGATATCCACTGGTGTAGAAGAAAAACTCGTCTTTCACGTGGATGCCTGACACATAAATATAATTGGATGTAAGAAAATACAATTTATATTCCAAATCTCGCACTCCTCTCAGCTGATAACCATTTCTAGATGTTCATATTCAGACTATTATGAAGTTAAACTGATTTCATTTTCAGATGGACGGCCCCTCTGGACAAACATTTGTCTCTTCGCTTGTTTCAGTCTCTGCAATAGTGATGCTGCTACCCCAGTTATCTCCAGTTGAAAGAGCACAGTGGAAGTACATACAATCAAACCTCAGTATACCACGGCACAGGTTAAGCATGTCAAGCCAGCAAAAATGGGCCACAAGTCCAGAGGGGCCCCTCTAAAAAAATAAGAAATAAAATAATAATAATATTTTTCAAGTCATCAGTTCATAGCCTACAGGCTGTGTGGAACTCTTTGTCCCATGTTTTTTTATTTCATTTTTATTTTAGGTCAGGGTATCTATATTTTCAGCATTTTTGGGCAGATGCCCAAGCGAGTAGGTCCATGTGAGTGTGTGTGTGTGTGTGTGTGTGTGTGTTGACAGTCAGCAGGCTATAATTCCCTTCTCTTCCATGTTAGGTCTCTGCCCTCACTGTAATTGCTGAGCTTGTTAAATATTTACCCTAAGGATTAACTATCCCTCCTCCTTTGTCTTTCTGCCCGATTGCTTTTAATTCTCCTCCGGTGTGTACGTGTTTTTTCGGAGTCTGTTTTGTGCGATTGTGTTTCACTGCTTTTTGTCTCATTATCTGAAACTAGAATTTCGCTTTGTTTCAAACATTTAATCAGGTAACGACCATACAATCAGAGGGGATCAGGTAACTAAAGGCACATCTTCAAGAGAATGTTCCCTTTAAAATTATTTGGTGTTATTGCTAAGATGCTGACAGGGGGCTGTTTTTGTTTAGTTCAGGGACATAAAAGTAAAATCATGATGTCTTGTAAAGCAACTGATGCAAATACAGAGTGTGAATCAAGGAAATGTGACCTTTTTGAATCACTTTTCCTTTTGTTCCTCCTCTTTTATCCTGTGTCACTGGACTAAAATTAATTAAAGCAGGCTCTAACAGAGCAAGCAGAAGTCAACAGGGCTGGAGATGAGAATCACATGGACCTAGAAACCACATACTGTAATACAGGGCAGTTCCTGTTCCCACCTATTTATAAGGTGCGTTGCACTGCTATAGGCTTGATATTTGTTGATGTGATTCATGCTAATGCATTTAAGTTAGCTGCTGCCATGATCAATAAATCTAGAGCGATGTTGGCACTTCTTTTGTGGGTTTTATTTTTGCATAATGTGATCCAACACGTTCTCAGTCCCAGTTCATCAAATACGGCAGCATGGTTCGTGGCCCTACACTTAAAACTACGATGCTCTAGGTACCCCTCTAGCGTCACTTTTGGACAACCAGCATGGATTTATAAAGAGGATAAAAGAATAAAGCATTCGGGGCGAGGCCCTGTTCATGCCAATTAAAGTTGTGTGAAGCCAAAAAATTTGACTTTCTAGATCTTCTGTATTGTTGGGCCCATAGTGCAGGTGCACCAGAGCAGTCGTTCCCAACTGGTCCAGCCACGGGGTCCAGATTTCTTCTTAGTCATCAGTTTAAGGTCCATGCAGTTTAATATATTCAGCATCATACTCGCTTTTGGCCATGTTGTTGCGCTAGGTTGCCGTCTCTGTCAAGTAGCTGTCAGTTAGTCACTCACTCTATAGCATGAAACAGCACTTCAAAATAAAAGCCCTGTGCTGGAAATTCACTACACTCTAAAAGTTGAAGTTGTTGTAGTTACACAGTTTGACCATTATGTCGAATTGGTTTCAGAGCCTGGTGCTTTTCCTGGGGTCAGTTTTCATTTGTTACATGCATAGTGTCTTTTAATAATAAATTTCAGTGTTCAGAGGAAATGTAACTATCTTTATGTCATGTGACTAATGTGATGCACATGATGTATATGACATTAAACTCAGTGTTTCACATGGGGCATGAACACCAGTCTCCTGGGTGAAAGTCCTGTGTTTGTTTGATCCATCAACCACCCTACTTGTACTTTCTCGCTCTTAATGCTACGTCATTGCCACGGAGTTATTGGAAAGCCCAGTACGTCTCGTACAGACACCAAAGGCTGCCTTGTGTGTCGGAATCAGATGTCGACAGCTCTGACCAAGCTGCTGTATTGACGCCCTGGGAATGAGAACAGGCTGTGTGGTCACATCCAGTTTCATTCCCTCTCACACTCTCTGATGAAGCAGAACATTTTCAAACAAGTATTCTTTGAGAAAAGGTAATTGTAAAGCATGTAAGCTTGTGACCAGACGATCAGCGGTTCAAATCCCCAGAATAGCTGGAAAAGTTTCAGTTGGCAATCACAGTCTCCCAGACGACTACTGTTCAAGTACCCCTGAGAAAGAGCTGCACTTGTATTTTTGGAACAGAGCGTGGCATTACATTGACATTAAACCCTGACAGCGAGTACAATGTGTTATATGTAAGAACGCTGGCTGTGTGCGTTACTGTTATTTGCCGTGGTGGCTATTTTCACTCTGTGTGTGTGCAATGAGGTGTGATAGACTCTTATTTTGACGGCGTCTGTCACCATATCAGGTCTTGACCCTCATGGCACCACGATCAGATTCCCCATCACACCCTTGGGGGAAAAAAGCAGCAGCACTGGCACTGATCCATATGTATATCTCGTTGCCCATATCTACCTCTCTCTTCCCTCATCGTCATTCTTGGGATCACACACACAAGGACTGTATCCTTCACTTCGTCCAGCACTTAGCTTCTCCACCCACATTATTGACTCACAGGAATATGCTTTTGCGGACCTTCGAACCACACTGCTTTGTGGGGTTTTTTGCATGTTTTGCATCTTTTTTTGTTCTTCAATGTTTCATGTTCTGTTCTAATAAGAGAGCGGAAGAGGAAATCTGAAGTTGAATGATGGGTTTCAGACGAGTTTAAAGAGGGGCTTTTTTTGTTGTCTGTGATTCTGGGGAAATGGTATGACCAACATCAAGTTTCAGTGGTATTACTTAACTCTTTGAATGACTAAAATCATTCATGTCACCTTAAATAAGTTGTCTGTATTTGCCAGTAAATGTAACTTACTGGCTTATGTGTCGATTTGTTTCATGATATTATTTATGATATTAAAACATTACGTTGTAAAACTACAATATAGACAAGAGGGATGACTGTATCTCATTTTACATCAGCATGCACCAACCTCTGCGTCCTCTTTGGCATCTGTATACCATCAGTTTTACCACTTGTAGTCCTATACCACACATCTATGGTTAGCTGAGCAGAAGCTGAGGCTCGTTATTTAACTCTTTCTGTCTGATATCATCTTGCAGTGGCTTTTCACCACTGTCAGTTGAGTTGGAGAAGTTTGTGCCTTCCCTTGTAATACTGTATGTATAATATCTAACATTCTTCCTTTTTATCCATCGCAGAATAATGCATACTATATATTATTACATATTATTCAACACACTTTGGCTTTTGACCTTCAATTGTACACTCTCCTGCATAGCTTATGCATTTTTGTCTTTCTTTGCATCTCAGAATAGACCTGCACACTGACCTCCGTGAGACACCAACCAGCCTGGAAACCATCTATATGTCCTCAGTGCTGTATTGCTTAGCTCTCAGTAAATGATTCGCCTTGAAAATCATCAATGTCTTGCAATACATCATAACAACCCCTAAAGTTACCAGCAAAACAAATTTCATGCCCAAATATAAATGCCTGTGGTGTAAACGTATCCACATCGCAGCGAGGTGTATTTATAAGTGTGTGTGTCTGGAAGCCCTCAATTAAAGCCCCACCTTCCCTCATAGCTGTCAGTCCAGTCACGGCGTTGACAGCGTATGGGAACACACAAACACAGACACACACAAAATGTGATGAGAGACTGGAGTGCAAGTATGCCTATCTGTGCCAGGTTTGGTAACATGACATGCCGATCCCCTCGCTGCTACGCAAAGTCCATACGACAATGTTTAGATCTGCACTGCGCATCTGTGTTGCTAATCTCCAAACGTGTGTCAGTGAGTTTCAGTATGTGTGTTGTCTGCCTCTAACTGCTGGGTGAGCTATTATAAAAGAGGAAGAGAAAGGCCACAGAGCCCACAGACTCACGGCAGGCATACGACACCTGTGACGTCAACAAGCAGACAGGAGACGGTTTTGTAACTAACCGAGCATCATGCAATAGAGGAAGGACAAAACAAGACAAAACAATCAGTCTAGATCCACAGTCTCTAATCTACACACTTTAAGAGAATTTCCCAGTCGTAAGCCCCACGCACCAGACTGCTGGAGTTAATCTGTTTCATGTCAAATCTGTATCAAATCGCGTCAATACAAGTGCAGACCATTCGCTTACCCTAAGAGGGAAGTGTTGCAACATGATAGCAGTTTCTGAATGAAGTCTTTGCTCGGGGGTGAAAATATGTATCAGGTCACATTATAGACGGACTTTGTGTTTACTAAACTCTCAATGACCCCACACTTTTTCCTTCCCTATGTTCTGCAAGCCAACAGCAGACAAGGCTGTAGGGCAGAGGCCAAGACAAATCAGCAGGATGTGCGGACTCTAAATGAAGTGAAAAGGTTTAGCATCAGAAAAGGTCAACATGTGGTCAATTCGCTGCTGTTTTCAGTGTTTGAAACAAAATGTCTTAGCTTTAGGAATTTCTGGGGAATCATATACTGCAATCGAGTGGTTCACATTCTTAAATGCTGTGAGGAGATAGTATTGACAGCTTTTTCAAATTAGACTCCTAAAGTCCATTTCTGTGTGTGTTATTACCCTAAACTGATTTTTTGTTCTTTAAAGGAGCTCTATGCAATAATCAGAGGGCATCTATGATTTAGAAGGTTGTCTGCACACGGCCCTCAACATGGAGGTGGCTGAGCTAGCAGCTAACAATGCTAACAGCGCAGACAGGGCTAATAGCGGCAACAGTCTTGACAGAGCTGACGAGGTTAATCGAGGGGAACTGGAGGGTGTGAAGAGTGGGCGCCGTCCCGATATCAGCGGTAACAGCAGTGCAAAGCGGCGGTTATTATCTTTAGCCTATCCCAGCATGGGTTGAGAGTTGGTAAATACTTTCTGACAGATCCATCACTGTAAATTTAAGATCCACTGTTTAAATATTTGTGTGCATTGCATATTTGGACAGAGGGCAGAGTTAGCACCCACCCTCCAAAAGGCACTTGTTGAATGTGGAGTTTACATTCATCCCCATGTTCTTGCAATTGTTTTGAAGACATAACGATTCTCATATGGTTGTAGATATTTACTGACGAGATCTATTCAGGTTGACCTGTGGCACTAATATCATGGGCTCCCAGGTTGTGTCTACGCACTGAGTGCACAGCTCATTAACCCATTTGTTACATCTGTCTATACCTTTTTTGAAGTGAACACTCAAACTCACTCAAGGTCCAACCCTTTGACCTTTTTATTCGCCTCTGTTGTTTGACCCAATCACGGTCTTACAGGGATTAGGAGATAGAAATCAGCGGGAATCAGTTAAACTTCTTGGGTAATTAGTATCAACTTGACGAGCTGTGAATCAATGCTTGCATGCTGATTTCTTGATGCCTTAGCTGCGTAGGGCGATTGCACATTTCAGTCCTCCAGCACGCAATGCTTCAAAGCCCAAAGGATCCAAGGACTTCAACCCATCAGCCCATCATATCAGTTAAATGTCATATGTCACAACAGGCCTGAAGACAGATATGAGCAGACTGGCCAGCGCTATTCTGGTGTTGGTGGCACGACATCTCCAGTTCACCCAGAGCTGTTCCATTACAACACTTTCACATTATGAGTAATAAAAGGTGATGCTATGAACGGCATGTTTTCTTAAAGTGGACCAAAGTGGCATTTTTTTCCTGAGCAACCAGCACAACTGCCAGCAGGCCGTATTCTCACGATTTCTTTTGACAGTTCATTAGATCATCTGATGTAGCTCGTCATGCTGATTCACATCAGTTTTAGTGATCAACACACATCAGTAAACCCTTAAAATACCTAGTGATGTGTATTGATTAAGAGCATCCAGGGATATAATGGATCACAACATCCCAAACTGTGTGTGCATGAACGCCGTTGAAGCAGAGAAAATGTGCTCGTATGTGTGATTATCATCGTCAAACGGGGGTTCAGATCCTGTCACCCCATTTCCATCTACTTCTTTTATGAATTTTTTTTTCTCCTTCTTTCTTATTCTTTTTCTTTGACCATGACCATGATAACATTTCTCCCCCCTTCTTCCTCCCTATGGGGTTCTGCCCTTCTGTTTGTTTCACTGACCCCTGTGAAAGAAAATCACCTCTCATCTCCATGTGCTTCATGAAGAGTGCGTGATCAGGCTAAATGCCAGTGCTCAGGCTTTTCTCCTTCCTCTTTCCTACACATGCGATGTCTGTAATTCCGTGCGACGAGTTCTATATACAAACGTAGATGTATGGCCGCTTAATACATTTCCAGTGTAAATGTTAATGTGTTCTCGCTGTTATGACTAACCTAATACCAGTGCTCAGGGTCTTATCATTCCTTTCCTTTATTTTGGCATGCTAAAACCATGTTCATTTGTTGTGAATGGGGTCAGACAGACATACGTTTATACACTTAAGTCATTTACTTTTAAGGTTTTTTTAAATTTAAGTTTAATATAACTCTCTGTGGAACATTTTAACATGTTTAAATTTGACCACTTTTATACTGAAAATGATTGGGTGAATAAAGCAGTATTCGGGTTAACCCATGTGACCCATGTGTCACACCAATCAAACACAAGATAATGGGTTGTTTTTACACAGTTTCTGTCATTTTAAAAATAGGATCATTTACTCAAGCAAAAATGTAGAGCAGTTTGGATTGTACTGTAGCTCCTTAACACTAGATTTGGGACAGTTTTAAGTAAAACTGTAGGTCAAATAACCACTTTAATTTAGGAAAGTAACCCAACAGTAATATCAAAAAATGTACCCACAACACAGGTACAAAACAACCATCATCTTGGATTTGATTGGGACCCGATGATTTTTTTGCCCATGGGTCTTGTGAAAATTTAAGTGTGCCATAACGACCAAATATGTGGGTCAATTTGGACATTTATGCACCCAAAAACAGAGGGTGAAGACTGACCCACCGATTTTCCGTTTGCATCAGTGTCAAAGTCACTGTAATGAAATTATTTAAGGCAGGGTAACAGCTCTTTAAAGTGGGATTAGTTCATTTTTGTTGCACCACCACCACAAGAAAAATCACACTAGTTGCTTGTATTTTTTAAATTAAAATGCTATATATGCTGCGTATTTCCTTCGATGCAGCTAACATATAGTCATTACCTACCCAAGGGTTCCATGCTAAATTGCACATTAGTTGCATGTCGTCTCACTCTCCCACCCTCTTGCATGTGTGTTTGCCCCCTCTGCTGTAATCAGCCACACAATAGCTGTTAACTAGCGCGACAGGCCAGCCACGCTAATCCCTTGTATGTGTCGAGAAGCATGAATGAAGAAGCCGCCTTATGCATTTAGGATCCTCACAGCTAACTCATTAGTTGCTTGAATCAAAGGCATGACACTGCCTTTGTCCCTGCCTGGCCTCTCGTGCCACAGACACTGAACTCGCTTGAGTGGAGTTGGGCTCTGTCGGCCTGAGGGCGGGGGGGCCAACGGAGCCCCCTGGGATCACAAAAGGCCATAAGTGAATTACTCAAATCAGTGCCGAGGGGGGCCCCGTTAGACGCTAACTGTAACAGCTAGTGGCGGCCGCACAGCGAGGGAGGTGTGTTTGTGTGTATGTGTGTGTGTGCGAACAGACGGGTAGAGTGTGTGTTTGAGTTTGAGTGAGTGTGAATAGACAGCCAGGACTCATGCAGAGGGAGCAGAAGCCTTTGTTGGCCCAACACTATTGTTGGAAGCTGTCTTGTGTAATTACTGCCACAGCTACCGCCTAGCGTGCTGCTCTGCCTGAGCAAAGGAAGCTCAGAGGGACAAGGAGGGAAGCAACAAGCGCACCGAAGCCCCTGGAGTTTGAGTTGATAATTATATTATGGAAGCACTTTAAGCATGCAGTGGTGCTGCAAACACGCTGACAAATCCCAGCTGTTGTTTTACATAGTTTATAATATCATGGCATTCAATTAGAAACTTCACATGCTGCTCTGAAGTCAAGTAAATTTAAGGTTCAGAGGGTGTGCAAACTGTAGTTAATCTACAGTTATTGAATAGTGATGTTATTGGCAGACATATTTCTTATTACAAACATTTGTTCTGCTGTTGGTTTGCAGTGTTGCTGTGCTATTTTTACAAGCACGCCACCGTAGCATGCTTAACCCCAACTACACCCCTTTTGGCTTAGATTAACTAATTTCACATTGCCAATTTATATTCATCCCCCACACAACAAACAAATAGACTTTGTTGATCTCCATGCAGACATGGAATATGGCTCACAGATTCAGCACCGCCCAAAGCCACATGTTGAAAGCCCATTTGATAACTCATTAAGCCTTGGAACAGTCATTTTTTTATTTGTTGTGGCATGCGGGCAATTCTGCACAGAAACAGCTTTCTGAGTTTATGAAAAAGTTTTGCGACTGTTTATTATGAGATCACTGAATTTAAAAACTGAATCCATTTGCAGCAGTGCTGGAATGCATATGACCAAAGTAAGAGTCCTGCATGTGGCCTTGATTGGAATTTAGCATCGCGGAGGTAACCAAATCAGTAGTTGAATCCAAGAATCAGATTTTGTTATTGTCGAGTCTGTCTGTGTCCCTGTGTTATTCTGTTTGCATGCTTTAGAGACAGCCCACAATGAACTGATTGATGACATAGATTCAGTCCCCTGTTGCCTCCAAGTGCACACCCGAGGCCTATTAGCTACAGCACAACCAATTTAACATGGCCACCCGCATAAAAAGCTCACTGGTGTCAGTAATGCGATCTGTTGATGGCTAAACCGAGCGAATGGAGAGGCTATTCACAGTGGCTGATGAATGAACTCAGCGACACTGCTGCTCTGGCACGATACTGAGCAGCATCACTCCGAGACAAACCATCAGAGCAAAAGGGAAAAATCACAGGAAAGTGACGACTAAATTTAACATGTTGTTGTTCTGTTGTGTATGAAACAAATTCTGCAGCATCACCTGCGCACATTCAGCGCATGTTTGAATTCCAACACTCAGTCAAGTGAAGGAATGAATACAAAGGAACTGAAGCATGGACCTTTTATAAGCAATATTACTAATGCAATCAGGATTCCACATGTACTTCATGTCATCAAGTTGTGTCTCAGCACTGGCTGCCGGGGCACACTGTACACCAGACCGTTTGATTTGTCTGTCACCTCCATTTATCTTAATTGAAGCATGCTTCAGTGTGCAACAGTGGCCAGGCCCGGTCCCTGCTGTTGTTCCCTAATGTAAATCGATATGTTTCCATGCGGTTGGAAAGATCACTAACCAAAGGTGGCATCTGACCCGATACAGCTCAATACGCTAACTACCGTCAGCCAGATGAGGTCCCCTTTCATCAGCATTTGATATGGGAAAACAGGAGAACGTAACTCGCCTGAGTAAAAATAGTCCCTCAGATCATGTCATATGAAGTTAGGGTTATTTGGAGAAGCTTTGCGGGGGAATGGGTTCTTTTTTTCAATCTCAGACAGACTGTGTTGTAAATGCACCATACAAATTTAACTTATACTGAACCAAGATATACATCGCTGTGCACACTGTGCGTCGCAGCACATGTATTTCAGTAAGAAAGAGCCGTAGCAGGGGCTAATTAAAGATAACTACAGAATGTGATGCAAGAGGATGTTTAAAACAGTTTGTGCATTTTTTTTATTGGCTGACAGGCCTTCGCTGCACTCACCCAGAGCAATCTGAACTCTGCTTGAACTGCTGCTCTCTGCCGAATTATGATCGAATGAGTGAGCTTGACAAAATATTTTTAGGGTGGAGGGAGAGATTCGCAAGCGGAGGGTATGGCAAGACGGAGAGAGGGTAAAGACAATCCTTCCTTATCACACATACACACACATACACTTGGGTGCTGCGAAAAAAAAGAAAGACAAGGTGAAGTCAAACATCAGTTAACAGCAGCAGGATGGTCTCTGACTTGACAGCGTCCAGGCACATTGTTAAAGGGGAACAGCTCTGCAGGGGCAAATGTCTCACCCAGGCAGCCAGGTATCCAGTGAGTCAGGATGGCAAAGTGTGTGAATGTGTGTGTGTGTGTGTAACGGGCTGACTGAGAGGGAGAGAGGCAGTTGCGTGACTTGTGCTTGGCTCAGCCGTTCAGCCCCCCAGGCAATATTTGTTAGCCAGGAGAAAGGAAGGTATATATCTTAAGTGTTCGACAGTAAACAGAGCCGCGACGGAGCCCTAATGCTCAGTGGGATTTGTTTGAGATGTGTGTAACTGGTGTGTGTGTGTGTGTGTGTGTGTGCACTGCAAAAAATGAT
>JAPZEB010000013.1:21907879-21933183 GCA_029783705.1 Chaetodon striatus | reverse complement strand
TGTTACTGGTGTGTGTGTGTGTGTGTGTGTGTGCACTGCAAAAAATGATGGGCAGGGTAAGGGTTTCACCTTGTATCCCCTCATGCATCAGCATCACTTGAAATTTCATCACACCGATAAAGACAATGAGAAAAACTCACACACGTGCATATAAACACACAGAGATTGCGCTGCAGGGCCACTATGAAGTCACTTCTTTATGCCGCCTTTGCATTTTTAAACATAACCAAATTACGGCGATATTGTGTCTCTCCAGTGTGTGATTTTAGTCAGCTGGTCAGCATTGTAGAAGCAAAGGAGGCGTGACGGGCATGACGTTAAACACAACAGCGTCAGCCTCGGCTGTAATGTCTAACATACGCATCAGCAGCACTTTATAAACAATAACAGTGGCATTAACATGGCAGTAACAATCATTTACTGTCCCTGTTATATAGCAGCTAATCTAGTTTTTTGTTCGGAGGGTAAGGAGCTCGGTGACCTCATTGGTTTCCCAATATTCAGACATTTTTGGCATCTGTTCTCCTTCTTTGAGTTAGCTGCTAATTGCAGGCATACGGGCATCGATGCAGAGGTGTTACTACCTCTGCTGTCATAAAGCCAAGACGACTCTGTCCCTTCATTGTACCTTAAAAACAGAACGGTGAAGCAGTGTAATGGCATGAAATTCTCGCCCTGAAGAGGCAGTGTTAAAGGGGCTTTATTTTATAAGTGTGTTGAAATTGTTAGTTTTACTGGAAAACTGATAAAAATTTACTGGAAGATGAGCCTGGTTTCTAGCCAGTCTTTCCATTTTTTAGTGTGTGTGTGTGTGTGTCTGCAAGCTGGATCGCTGACCCCCCACTGGAGGTTTTCACTAACATCACGAGCACTAAAGGCCCGCTGGGGGAGTTCATGGTGAAAGCTCTCTGAGGCTTTCTGAGTGGCTTAAACTGTAGTTTCAACTGGAAAAAAAAAGAAGAGAAAAAGAGAAAAGAGTAGAAGAAGTAGTGAGTCAATAATAGAGGAGGAGAAGAATGCTATTTTTAAAAGTTATGTTGCAGTACTTTCTTGAGATGAGCTGTGGTTATTGTGTCAGTCTTCTTTGGATTTAAGACACTAGTGGTGAAATCACCCCATCACACACACACACACACACACACACACACACACAGAAGTATTTCAGATTAAGCATTTTAGGAATCTACTGTCGTCAAAACAAATGTTTTAGTAACATTTTTAAAACAGGAATAAGAAATGCAATGTAGTAATCTTTTGTAAAACAAAACAGTACATATGTGATCAAGCAAACTGGTGCATTTTAAGAAGTATTTTTATTGTTACTGCCCGTTATATACTCAGATACTCGGATGTTGCCTAATTTGATCAAATGAAATAAAAAATCTTCTGCCTGCTGCAGCCCTAACTGAATCTTAGACACACACTCTTTGAGTTTTATCCCCTCTGTCTCATCTCTTACTCTTCAAATGGCGATTCAGCTGCTTTCACCACTTAACATGTCAACTGACATTTCAACTGCATCCACCTCTTTCTCCTCTGTGCTGACATTTAAACTCCTGTCAGTGCTTACTCTTTGACTGCCACCTTTAACCCTCACAGGTCTCAGATCGTTTGCAGATTTACTGCAACTGCTTTCAGTGCTCACACCTCAGCTGTCACTTCACTGACATCATATTTCTATTAATACAATTGAGCTGGCGTGAGGACTAAACTCAAATATTTAGCTTTCTGAAATTTGTTTGTTGGGTTGGTATTTGGCTTTCAATTTTAGGATTCGGATATAGGTTTTTATTTTGTTCCGTTTTGTTCAAGAAATTAAAATAAAAAATAAATTATTAATTAATATAACAGTGTTTCCCATACATTGATACATTTATTTTATTTTTGCTAAAATCTTTTTTCATTGTGCAGCATATATATTCGTTCAGCCTGTCCTTGTTCTGCGCTCCGCTTGGTGCCAGGGACAGTTGGATATAGTATGGGCTAACCGTTAGCATCACACAGCTAACAGTCATTAACAGGTTTAATGGCCGAGTCGAGCCGTTTCAGCGTCAGTGTGAGTTTGTTTGAACCATTATGACGGCTTGGTGTCGGATGTTAGCCGTTGCCGCTGTGCAAGCTCGTGCTAAGTGGGCAAACGTTGAAGTGACTGTTCGCTGGGAGGAGAGCGGCTCCAGAGACAGTCCTTTAGCCCAATTCTTACATTTGTTTTGAGCTAGAATGCTGTTTCTGCACATCTGTTTTCACGGCGTGTTTTCAGGCGTTGTACTGGAGTTTCAAATGCTCACTCTTTATTACTACCGAAGCTCCAGAGCCCAAAAAATAGTACTCAGGACAGCCTTTGCTGGTACTATTCTCTTTAACTTTCACATTATCTGATACATTAAGCGAGAGTAAATTTATCCTCTACACTTCCACTGCTTTCAGTGCTTACTCTTTACACAGCATTTCAACTGACATCTTTCATTTTATACACTTGAGCTGGCACTTATCTCATGTTGGGCTTCCACTCTGACTGACACCTCCAGCTCAGTTTGCTCCCTACACTTGAGCTGACATTTCAACGCCTTTCAGTGCTTGAACTTTAACTGAATCTTCGACTCCTTTCAGCACTCCCACATCGACTAAAACTTCAACTTCACTCAGCGCTTACGCCTAAATTCAATATTCAACTTCATTTGGTGCTTACACTTAATCTGCACACGTCAGCATATTTCAGCAGTTCCAGTTCAACTGATGTCAGTATTTGTACTTTTAACTTTAACTCTTTTTTTTTTTTTCAAATAAAACATTTCAATTGCTAAGTTTCAGCAGCAAGCTCATGTTCATTTTCTCCTGAAAAGTTGGCCTTTTCTAGTTGAATATGACCTTTGTATGTCCAAGAGTTTTATTCTATTTGCAAGGATCACGGCAGATCTGTTGTCTGTCACAGAGGTTCCTGTTGTGTCTGTGACCTCATTAGAAATGGAGCCACAGGCACCAGGCCTCTGGACCTTTCAGGGACGAGCACAGCGCTGATCTAATGACTTATTCATCAGGCACAATGACACGACCTCTTAAAGATGGTACATGACAGGGAGCAACGGGATCAAGTCAGATCATCATATCAGGTGCAGGAGCTCATCACGGCTAATGCAGCGAGATAAGTGCAGCCTGAGTGCAGCACGGGCCGGAGTTACAGACACTGTGGTGTGTGTTGAATTCAGATTTAAAGTCAGCTCAGAGGCAACACGGCGGATATTTGCAACAACATGAAGAACAACAAGAAGGAGAAAGAGAGAAAGAACAGAACTAGAGAAAATGACAGAGGTGGTGGAGAGAAGTGTCAGACTCTGTTTCTGTCCCTGAGGATCGTGTTTAAATTGGCATGTTGCAGAGAGAGCGCTGCTAGACTGAATTTAAACAGCTGCCGGCTTCACCCACAGCAACACACACACTGGGGCCCTCCCCTGCTCTAAGTTTGCGTGCGGAGCAGGGAAATTCTCCATGCTAATGTGCCAGGGTTTGTTTTCATCATCAAATTGCAAATGTTTTAAATATGCATCACACGCACACACACACACACATGCACACACACACACACACATATACCCACATTTATCCAGTCACAGCATTGACAGTCTAATCCTTGTTTTCATACAGTGTCATCTGTCAAATATAGAGCTGGAAGTGGCTTCCACCCATGTTTATTTTTCATACGCCACTCCCATAATTTTTCAATCATATTTTATTTCTAACGCGGCATTTCTTGACCTGTAATGGATCTCAACACTTTGGCTGGCTGTGTCTCCAGATTAACACATGCAAGAGCTTTTCACAGCGCGGGATAACAATTAGCTTGAGAACAGGGAGATTAAAGAGGGAACTGAGTGGAGTCTCGGCATGTTTGTGTATTGACTGTACAGCCTGGAGTTCACATCTTAAGCCCTTAAACTGCAAGTTACCACAAAAACAAAGTCACTTAGCTAGTCATTTAGTACACTGCTAATTCTTCTAGACCTTTATTTCCTGAAAACAAACAAGAAATCAGCAAATAGGATGAGATTATTCTCATTTTAAAGGCAACCTGTTATGCTTTTCCTTATTTTCTGTCATATATATATGTAATTATAATGTCAAATGTTTTTATTAAATGTGGCCAAAGTTTTAAATAATGAGGTAAATGTATGTAAAAGTCACCCCTGAGAGCAAAAACCTCAGGCTTCAGACTGTTCTGACTCCTCTGTGAGGATCAGTTTTCTCTATTTTTGTGACAAGCTGACATCAGATTGTGACAGATTTCTTTATATCATCATCTGCTCCAGGCATGTTACATTATGTAACCTACGCTGCTACATGAGGCTACATGCTAACGTTAGGCAAACAGGTAAACTTGGTTGCTGGTGTCGTCTATTTTTCCCAATTTCAGGTCAAATTCCTGCTAAAACATGTCCGGTTGAGATCCAGTAGAAACCCAAAATACAAGTGTGAACCTGAAAATGAGCGTAATAGGTCCCCTTTAAATACACTTTTATTGTGATGGTGTTAATGTGGAACATAAAGAAGAGCCATAACCTCTATTTGCTTCACAAAAACTAAAATTCACAAAACAAAGTGGGTGTTATTCAGACTTTTTCAGGGTGACTTGACAAATTAAATGTGATAAAGTTGTCATTCTGAAGTCTAACCCAGTTTCTCACTGTCAAAAGTTAGCCCGGCCCAGCAAACATCCTGACACTGAAAAGATGTTGATATGACAGCCTGCACCGATGTTGAAAGCCTGTGTAAATATAGCACCAAAATCAAAACGGAGTCACATCCACTCGTCGTCCATAGCTGCCACCTGCGTCATTTTGTGAAACCAGGACACCGATATCTGTCTGATACAAGTTCAAATAAGCTGTTTTCACTTTTATTTTTCACTGTGCTATAGCATCATATTGTAAAAACTTTGCGTTTGCTTGGGATGATGTTGAACTTTTCTACCTCTTGCATATTACCGCCTGTCAAATGTTTGCTGGGAGGCCGTATTTGATTTTCTGGGGAAAAACAGCAAATCTTGGCTTAAAGATATGGATAACCCAGTTAAGAATGAGGGAGTGTGAAATGCTTGTTTGCCCGAAGTTAGGAGCAAAGTCAGTGCGGGGTTATCACTACAAAAGTTGTATTAGTCCATTGCTTAAAACCTCTATTGGAAGAGTCATTACACCCCACAGAATTACCCTCTTTTACCTTTTAAGATGGATAATTTTCATGTGGTGTATCCCCAGAAAACCCCACAATTACTGCTTGATTCCCAATGTTCTTGTCATCTTTTTGCTTAATAAAATGAATGTTGTGAAGGATAAATAGAGATAAATGATAGCTTTTGGATAATTAAACTTCATTCTCTCTCAGAGGGGGTAATAACAAAAAACAGCTTTTCTAAAACTGAAATTGAGGCTGTGATTCGTCAAAGTTCTACCATGAGTAATATGAGGGTAAACAACAGATCGCCGGAGACTCCTTCCTTGTGACTCATGAGCAACAAGTTCTCAGAAAGGAGAGAGAGAGAGGCTGGGGAGGAGGAGGGGGGGCGACCATAATAACATCATTGTGGCTGTTTGAAGTCGCATCAGGCCCATTTCCCAGATACAGTAAGTACAGGCTGTCTGCATGTCTACTGGCCTCTCGCCACTCAAAGGCCACATTCATGGAGGCGCTGCCGCCCTCACAGAGGGCAATTGGATCCACCGGATACCCTTCCCTTCTCACGCAATGTTGTGTAAACCCGGGGAAAATGACCTCAATATGTCCTAAACGAGTTAAGGATGAAGATGCCGCACCCGCTCACATGTCTCGGGCATGATAATGCGGTGATGGTTTTATAAATACCCGCTCTCATGCACACACAGAAGCAGCGCATGCTGATTGTCCTGTGTCTGTCAGTGTTATTTGCTTGAGCTGATGTGCTGTTGGATCTCTTTAAAAGCTAACAGATCATCCATACCGTCTGTTCATATTTGAAGCCTTTGTCTTTAGTGTTGGCTTAAACAAAGAAATTCAGTTACAAGCCCAAAGGGCAATCTCCCGTGGTGAGTTTAAACTGATAATGATAAATACTGAAATGCTGAAACAGCCTGCACTACATTGCAGAGGTATATTTTTTCTCATCTATCACTTTCATCGTCATTGTATTACGATGTCAAGGCAGCTGCATTTTTTTCTATGCCTCTATGTCATCTCTGATCTTGTTAATCTTCCATTTAATCCTTCCTCTCTTCTGGTGCCACCACTCCTTGGCCTGCAGGCCTGGACAACCTCAACCTGACTGCCTACTGGTGTGACTTCAGCCCGCCGCCCACTCTCTCTCACACACTCACACACTTTTCATTGTTTTCGCCTCAGTCGCTGAGGCTGCTGATTCTTACTTTACTTGCTTTGCTTCCCACACCTGTCCACTTCATGACGTCCCACTCCCATTCTCACTTTTCCCTTGACCTCGGCTTAGACATGACCGTTAAATGCAAATGAGCATTGCCGCTGCTAAACAAGAGGACTGTTGCAACGAGGTCAACACGTCACGAGAGGTGGTGCCATGAATGATTTTAACGCAGTGCTGTGTTCTGCAGAGGTGGATGGGGGTTGCAAAAAGGCAGAAAGGAGGCATAAAACAGAGGGAGAGAAACCCTATTGCATAATTCATTGGGCCATCACAATACCAATTCTCCATCCATCCATCCTTGGATGTGCATCTTTGTTAAAATGTCAGATGGGCCAATTCATGTAGAAAACTCTGACTTGACCTAATTGGCAGAGCCATATGATCGCTGATGAGGCCGAGGCTGCTGTGGGAGACAATTAACCATGATTCATATTTTCCAGAAAAATGATCATAGTCATTTTGTCGAAGGATTGCATATGGTTGATTGTTAACTATTTATCGACAAGTCAGACATCAACATTTGCGGGATTCTTAGACATTAGCAGAAGGACAGAGGATTACAGAGATTACAGCCTGTCTGTGCAGCTGATAGATTTTCTTGTAACACCTCCCATGTTTTTAGTCAGCAGCTGGATGGATAGCAGAGTCAAAACACCTGCCAAAAGCCTTCAGGCCTGAGCCTTTACTCTTGGCAAGCCTCTCCTCCCTGCTACTTCAAGTCCTTCTCCTTCTCATGCAACCTCTCCCCGGCCAAATTCTCAGTCAATTTCCAGGCCATATTGAGGCTGTTTTGCGGCCTCCCCCCTCCCCTGCTGGTGATGTCATGACAAAAAACACAAACTGAGATTTGATGAGCTGGAAAATCTCATTTCGGCTTGTAAAGAATTATTGTCCACTCTGTGTAGAGTAAGTGTCAAAGTGTCAACTTTGATTATACAGCTAGAGTGCAGGTAATAATATTTGAAACCAACAAGGGTTGTGTGTGTTCATACATATTTACACTACATGCGTGCATTTGCACTGCAACAAATGAACATTGTTGAGTCTTTCAGGCAAAGCTAAGGCTGCTATTGTAAACCGCATGTGCCGTGCGAGAACAGAAAGCTCAGAGGCTTAGCAACAGTAACCAAGGGGGGGGGGCGGGGCTTAGCGGAAGATGAATTAGCTGCAGAGTAATAGATTAAAAGTCTACCACTGCCCATTTGCGTCTTGCTAATCACCTCAACATATGTTCCAGCGATGCTGCAAATGACAAGAAGCCGTAGGTAATGAAAGATGCTAAATGTATATACAAATGCAGCTGACGTAAGGCGGTTTGGCCGAGCAAGAAGAAAACAAAACTAAGCAATGGAAAGAAAAAACAAGTGCCATCTTAATGAGTATTTGAGGAGACGCCTCTATTTAGTTAAAAGGGTGTACTGAGACCGTAAATATGTTTTAACAAGTAGAGGTGCAAAAAAGGATGTGATGTTATTTTTGTGAACACCCTTTCAACATCCCTGTCAATTAATTTTGGTGTCAGGTCTCAGACACATCCTTCATATATAAGAGACGTTCAACAAACCAGACCTTTGTAGGAATCTGCGAGTATTTTAGAGGGCCGGCGACTTGAATGATCCCTTTGTTTCGCTGTCTTTCTAAACTCAGTCAAACCACTGGCGCTTACTTTCTCTCTGCGAACTGTCTCTTTTCTCTAGCCCCCTGTCATCCCAAGTTACTGTATATTCCCCCTTGGGCTATCCTGGTGGTGGGAAGGTGATGAGAGGATAGAGAGGTGTTGGGAGAGGCAACAAGACAGAAACAAGAGGACAGAGAGGATGAGAGACACAGATGGACAGGACAGTGTGAGTTTCTGTTGTTCTGTCCGCCGAAAGAATTCCACATGGACAAGATACACACACACACAGGGACCGTCAGGGACACAGAGAAATTGTTTCTGAGGAGCTGACACCTGCACTAGCAGCTGCCATCATATATTAACATGTGGTTAATGAGGTTAAGAAAAGCAATTACTTTCTAAGTATGCACCGACCACATAAAGAAATCGTTTTTATGAATTGCCCTGAAGCAGAACGTTACCAGAACAGACATATCGGTGCTGTAATTAAGTCAATGCATATGTTTTTTGCTCAGTAAAAACCCCAAAACACGGTCAAAATGTAACGATTTCAAAAAGTCTGAGGTTTGATTTAAAGATCAGCTTCAGCCCCGTGTTGCATTTCCACACCGCAGCCACAGGTTGCATGTGTGTTGCCAGCAGCGGAGGAATGCTTTGAGCACAGAGAGCCAAAAATAGACATGCTGACCCTTTAAATGCGGAGTCTGTAACATGTTGTGGCTGCTGAGAGAGAGCCGCACGCTGTCTCTTTAAGAAAGGCATTTGTGTAGTGTAGTATTGCTGTAGTAGTGTGTGTGTGTGCACGCATGTGTACATTTACTATGTGTGTGTGTGTGTGCATGTAAAGCTGACTGAGCAGGCGAAGGGTTGCGTGACTACTGCAGACGAGGCTGTGACCTCAGAAAAGTGGTTATGAAAACGATCTGTCGAAGCGAGCGGAGGGAGAGAGAGTGAGAGAGTGAGTGAATGAAAGAGAAACGAAGGAAGCGAGCAAGAGAGAGAGAAGGAGAGGAAGAGAAGGAGAGAGACCAGCCCTGCAGAAATGAGTTCATTTACTTCCTACGCTACACTATCAGTGGATGACACTTGAGAGCTGCCACACACACTTATTCCTTAAGGTATTCACTGCATACACACATAGGCTGACGCTCACACACATGGCCTCTGGTCTGCTCCATACTGTGGTGGCAGTTTCTTTGTAGTGCACTTAAAGCAATTTAACAGAGCCGCGAGGGATCGGCACTAAAGGCCAGTTCACACAGTGTGCTCGGACAGAAGCGATACAAAAAGTGAAGAGAGAGTGAGGGGGTATTTTTGTCACTGAGACTCAGAGGGAGAAACATTTGAGAGAGATGGAGAAATAAAGTCAGGTATCATATTCCTACTGTGGCAGTGGCATGCTCTGAATATGCAGGAGAGATTCCTGAGGCCGACCACATGGAAACAATTGGAGAAGATCCTGTAGAAAGGACTTAGACAGACTATTGAATTACATATGTTTGCGTCAGCATTTTTACACAAATTAATGCACATATAATTGCTGCACCAGTCATTTACTGTGACTCAATCTATATCAAGCTCATTAACGCTTCAAATTTTGTTTTTCTCCTCAATACAGAGTGACGTAATGTTTTTGTGTTTCCGGAACGTTTGAAATAATTAGAGGAAGAACATCAGGTTCGTTTCCATAATGTGATTGTGGTGAGACCAGTGACTGTTTTTGCTCATTGCTCGGTGAGCAAGAGAGGCTGTAAACCTGTACTGTGTAATCAAAGAAACATGTAAGCTGGTCATTTTCTCTCTAACAGCAGATGCTGCATATTTTGTTGACGAAGGTTTCAGGAAAAAATGTCTGTAAATACAACTGCAAACTAATTTGTCAGTTACATTAAGCAACTGACAATTACGAGATGAATTCACTCCTTGGATACTTGTGAAGGTCTGCCGGCTCTGTCTTGAGACAGGGCTAAGAAAAATGAAGAAGGGACAGAAGATGGAAGAGAGGAAAAAAATGAGAGGAGAGTAAGGGGGAGAAACATATCGGTGTTCGGCACAGATTGCGTGTGAACAGTAATGCTAGCCTTCAAAGAGCACAGTGGAGCACATTGTATCCATGCATGAGTCGCTCAACAGGGACAGCGGCATGACGGAGGGGAGGGAGGGCATACCAGGACAAGGGCCGGGAGAGAGATGGAGGAAGAGGGAGAGAAGCGAGAGGAAGGGTGAACGAGTCTGTGTCATGACAATTGTGATCTTTGTTATGAGCGGGGTTGCCAGCTCTCACGCTTCTGGCGTGAGATGCACGCTTTTACGCTCTGTCCCACACTCTGAGCCTCCACATACCAGTCCTGCACCAAGGAAAGTTTAATTATAAGAGCAGAGCCGGACTGTGTGAAAGCACAGACTTTCTGTTACGTAGCAGCTTTCTCTGCTAGCGTTTTGAATTTTGAGAGGCTGCGATATAGAATTAGGGCCTTTATTTTTCTATTCTGAATAGAATCACCTGAACTGACAGTGACGGCTAAGTTAGCAATTTTAAAAACACATATGCACATACTGTTTAGAGTGAAAACTTTCTCCCAGAATCTGTTATGAAAATTGGAAACCCTGTTTATGAACCCCTCTTACAGTAGAGAGTGCTCTGTAATGAGGTGAGAGTTGGTGAAAAGTAGCTTAGCGCTTGTTAAATCCTGGGCAGCTGTGAGTATCTTGGCAAATAAAAAAGTAATAACCAATAATAGCTCACTGTTTAAATTAAGTTGTTGCAGCTAACACACTGCTGGTAATAATGATAATAGTAATTTTACTTTTACCACACCTTGCATCAAAAGGTCAAGTGACAAAATTTTAAAAAAGTAAAATAGAGAGCAGCAGTGACACATGTAAAGGCACAGTATGACTCAGAGGGAAGGCAGTGTGAAACCACATATACCTGCAACTCTGTTTTCCTTTAGGGGAAGTGCTCTCTGGGTTTGCCCAGGCACAAATCTGAACACATTTTTTACAGTTTCTGAGATACATCCGTTTTCTTATCATGCTATATTTAGTCTTTGGACACACGCAACGACTGTTTTCTGTTTTCTGTTTCAAAGAATGGTATGATAAGAAAATGGCTGTATCTCAGACGCTACAAAGAGCACAATCAAGTGTTTGATATGTGAACCAATATCAAAAATATGCACATGTACACAGTGTCAAAACAATTTAATATGGAAAACATTTCATATTTAATAAACACAGTGTAGTGTTTTCCCTCATTTAAAAAAAAAAAAGCCTGACTTTGATCATTTATAAAAGTATATTTTTTTAACTTTTAAAGTTGTACTGTTAGATATTTCCCCAAAGTATGTTCGTGCCAGATTTCAAGACTTCAGACCCATCTGAGCAGATATTGTGACGTCTTTACTCACACACTAAATATAGTCTTTGGGCACAAATGGGTTAAAAAGTGCCCAGGACAAAAATGGATGCCTTCACTAAAAGGTTTTGAGGCCTCTTTTAAAAGACTCAACAGTTTGTAGTGCTGGTAGACGGTGGGGAAGTGCATTCCAAAGCTTGGGGATAGCTGAGCTGAAGGCCCCATCTGCTACAGCATGAGGATTAGTCGACGGGCGCAAAGGGTCAAGAGGTCATCAGATTTGAGGTTGTGGAGTTTTGGAGATTTGGGGCTGAGCAGTTCTTCAGGTGGACTGCTGCGTTTTTATAAATAGTGTACGTTGACAGCTCGGAGGCTTGTACAACGAAGCAGGATTCGGAGTTAGCGAGGTAACTTCAGGGGTAATTCTGGGTTTTCAGTGCTACAAAGCTGGGTGTCTTTTTACCGGGATAAATCACCGTGGTAACTTGTAAATGGTTAACCTGCTCCAGAGCTGGTTAACTTTAGAGGATTGGATTACAGCCTGTCAACACCCTGACGTCTGACGTATCCATGAGTCTCAGGTAGAAAAGAGGAGCCTATATATTGTAGAATCATTTCATTGTTCCAGAGCTCTGTTTCCACTGGTTTTAAAACGGAGCTTCTGCAAACACAGAGATCGTTTACAACACTGAACACTTGATTTTAGCTGTATTTTAAATTATGCAAAGTTTACCTTAGTCCGCAGTGATAAGCCCTTTTTAAATAGGAATTGTGCAACTTTGCAGAAAAGCTCAATCAGTCTTCTTTCAGCATTGGCAGCATAAATACAAAATCGGGTAGTGCGGCAAAATGCCGCCTGCTGACTTTTGTTTATACAGAATGTGCCTTTTTCGGGGCAATGTGGGGCGTGAGCAAGTAACAGAACGTGTAGCTCAGCGTGTGACGTAAACAGTGACGTACAATACATGCATCAAAGGCCTATAAGTAGGCTTGTGGTAGGGGTCACTTTCAAAACAGCAATGGCGGGAGAAGACAGTTTCTTTCAGGTTGGTGTCGACGCTGTTTGCATTTCCCTCTTGCTACTAGCTGCTTCCTGTTAGTCAACTGCCAGTGTGTTGCACGTGCTGCATCATCAACAGCCCCTCCCGTGGCGGAAGGGCGCCTCGTTTTTTTTCTTTTAAACCAAAAAGATTCCGCCAATATGTTTACCCCTACGTAGCGGAAAATTGGGCACCTCGGATCAACTCACCAATTCGGCTCTGTGTGTCTAAACGGCCCAACATTCGCCGAAAACCTGGCAGTGTAAAAGGGGCTATAGTGCTGCTATTTAACACTCTGATTCCACCACTGAAGCTCAGAATAACATGAAGCACCTGCGATGAGAACTAGGGAAAAAAAAAAAAAATCCACACACTGTTAATTGGCTCCCGTTAGTATAAATGCAACATTTGGGTCAGATACACCTCATCAGTCATTAACTAGGCTACTTTTCCACCCTCTACTTCAGCAGTGACATTACTTGAAAGTGTTTCACGTGACATTCAAAGTAGTTTTGTCATCTTATAACTAATTAACTAACTCAATAACACCCCTTCCTCTTTCACACCCAGAGTTTTGTAGTACTGGGTTAGTCGCGCCAGATGACAAAAAGATATCCTGGGTAAGTTGAGCTGGCTCCGTAGTACAGGCCTTGGGAGAATTTTAAACTCCGTCCTGAAGGCAGATACGATTTATGATGAGAGAAAGATAAATTGCACTGTAACCGTTTAAGAGAATTTTCCACATTTAATAAGTTCTCAGATCTTAAAACCAGCTCTAAAACTGTAAACACTAACAATCTAAAACCAGTGTGATGTTTATCTGGTCTCACTTAGATTCATAGCTACGGCATTTTCCAGGTCAGTGAAGAACTTGAACCGTGTGTGTGTTTGTGTGCGTGTTGTTACCGTGATATCATTTCTCTGTACCAGCAGGGAAACAATATCACACACGCATCTTGCACACACATATTGCCCTCCTCTCCAGGGTCAATATTTACAGTTCATCCTCTTCTGCAAAATCACCCTGTCACACTGCCTTAGCATCTCCCCCTCCCCTCACTTGCCTTCCTCTCTCTTCCTCTCCCTCTCTCCACGCTGCCAGTCACTTTTACTGTATGTCTCAATGGCTGAGCGTGATCAAGTCCAATTATGGTTTCTTTTGAGCGTGCAGGGCATCCTGTGGAAGCAATACATTACAGGCAACTCGTGCCAATCCATCTCCCCCTCCATATGTGTATCCTCCCCTCCATCTCTCCATCCCCCGTGCTAGTACTACACATAGTAATTCATTCTTCACACAGCTGTTGCATCCAGTTGGAATGTGGATAAATGTGAATTTAATGGTGTGTCATTCGTTATGTATATAGAAGTGTTTCTCTCTTGTCCCGGGGCATACTAGAGGATGTTCGATACCACACTCATGCTTTTCCAAAGAGGATTCCTGTGTTCCATTTCTTGCACGACAGTGAGTGGATCTGGTGGCCAGACCTGATAGAGTTGCACCTTGTGTAGATTTTCTCCCTGGATTGTGCAGGAAAATACATGTGAGAGTCACATGAGACAAATTTGGTTCCAAAGAAAAATATCCACCATTCAACATTGGGAACACCTGGCGTTTGATCCCCACACATGGGTCCAAAATTGTTGTGAAACTGCCACAGCTTCAGAGACCGGATGCTAAAACGAAGTGTGGTGTAAAATAATCCAGATTGCAAAAGAAAACAAATCACACATAGGCAATAACTAGTATTATTAATGCCATCGAAATTAGTCACTCTAATTCCTTTTTGTCTGATGTTCCCTCACAGCCCTGTCAGATGAACTCAAGTTCCCTTTTATCTACAGTTAGCTAACAACTGTCTTTAACTGAACTGGATGTTATTTAACACTATTAATTATTTTTTATGTTTAATTTTTTATTTAATATTATTTCAACCATTTATTCATCACTTTAAGCTAACTGTTTGAACTTTTTATTTCTGTTACCTAACTATTTAAAGGCCCTGTATTATGCTCATATTCAGGTTCATACTTATTTTGGGTTTCAACAAGAACATTTTACGTGCTTTACACATTGTTTTTCTCATACTTACTGCCTGAATATAATTATAATCATCTTGCAACACTCTGTTTTTTATAGGCTGTTTCTCTGGAATTACTTTGCTAGGAAACAGCTCCATTTGTACTTCCTGTTTTACTTTGACACTTTCACAGTTCTTATGTTTTTATGTCTATTTACACCATTAATTATTTTTAGCTATTTTGACCATTTACTGTACCTATTACTTTTGGTTAACTATTTAAACCACTTCTCAGCTATTATTAGCTAACTATTTTAACAATTTATACATTATTTTTAGCTAACTTTTTCTACCATTTATCTGTTACTTTTTGCTGTTTAAACCATTTATTAGCTATTTTTAGCTAACTATTTATACCATTTATCAGCTATTTTTAACAAACCATTTTGACCATTTATCTATTACTTTAGCTAACTGTTTACACCATTTATTAACTATTTTTAGCTTATAATTCTGACTATTTATCTATTACTTTTAGCTAACTGTTTAAACCATTTTTTAGCTATTTTCCGCTAACTATTTCTACCATTTATCCGTTGTCTAGACTTCTCTGCTCGCTTGCTAGCTGCTTTGTATGCACTCCCAGATGCAACAAAAAATGTTTAACAAAGCATGTAAAGAAAATTCTTAAAACCTCATGTATTTTTTCCTATGTTTTTTTTTTTAAATGATAAAAATTCAAACTTTTAAAGAAAGAAGAAGAAATGTCCCCTTAAGGGACACGAGCGGATAAATATATTGTATTTATAGTTTCAGAGAGATGTTATTTTAAACCCCAGCAGCTGTTAAAAAGATATTCATATGTTTATGTGTGTATTTATGTTTCTGCAGTGATGCAGATCTATTAGTGTTTCAAAGCATAGACCTTCAAAATGTAGCACAGGGCTTCAAAAGAAAAACCCACTTTCTATTGTTGTACGTCCGTTTCAGTTGAAGTGTTGGTGAGCCAGGGGGTAGGAAGGAGGTGTCGACACACACTAACACAATGGTATGGTTTCCCTCTGCTTCTCCACAGGATGCTGACTACATATACAGACATGTGCAATACACACACAGACACACACACACACACACACACAAACGAAACAGGAACAATGGATCCACATATGTTGCTTTCATTTGATTTACTACTGCTGACTCTCCTCTTGTTAAAAAAAAATTCAGATCACCTGTTGAACCAGTTCTCAAATGTCCCATCAAAAGCAGCTTGCATCTGCCTAAAAAGACAGAGCAGGATGTGGGAAACAAGTCGTGGAATTTTGGCTTTTTAAACTGTCTTCACACTTCTTTTTTCTCCATCATGTGTGGAGTATGTTCATATTTTCTTCAATTTTTTTATTCTCTCTGTACTTTATAGGAATTTTAAAGCATTTCCATATGACCTCCATTCAGTTATTTTTATATTTTACTCAATAAATATTTATATCAGGCCAGAGAGGTGGATAAACACTACATCAACCCTTCACATCCCTAATTAAGACCAAACTTCACATCTGATTTCTCCTGGCTACCATCTTCTGGGTATTTAAGTGTGATCACTCCTGCCAAATTCAAGCCTATAAAATCTGAATTGCATAATGATACTGGATTCCTTAGGTTATTATAATCAAATCATGAACAGTTTAACTATAAACAGCTTTTTGCATCAGCTAGGTGCCTAAATAAGCCGAATTTTGGCATCTTATTGGTCAATAATGCCACAATTTGCCTATTTTTGGGGGTGTTTGCAGTTAAGACTTTGGATGAAGTAAGTATTGTCTCTGTGTGAAATACCACTGGTTAATGATAGTGAGGTGTTTTAAAATGGTTGTTTAGTAAAATCTGCAAGACAACCCTCTGTCTGTTTTACTGCCACTCCAGCGTGGCAATGATTACATGAAAATAACACAGCATACAATACCTCAGAGAAGCTGTCACATGTTTCTTATCTACCGTTAAGTACTCGCTTTCGTTCAGTTGTATTGGATCATCACCTCATCATCACCTCATTTTGTTCCATTGTCATTTTCAGTTCCCTTTTCCCTTTTATTCCGACCTGCTTACGGATCGCTCCTATTTTCATCAATGGCTCCGTCAGAAGAAGACATTGCGTGTCCCTGCTGCAGTGTTAAGTCTATTTAAGGCCTTAACTTATGTCAGGAAAAACTCAGTGGCATGTTGCTGAGCTAATAATGTCTGACCGCTTTCTCTGTGAGCTTCACAAGTGCTCCTTTGGGAATAAGAGAGCGAGAGAGAGAAGGTTGAGAGAGATTCGGAAAGAGAAGAGGGAGAGAGCGGAGCAGTAAGACTCTCCAGTGTATAAAATGACCTAGCTGCCGTTGCGTGCCATGGTTTGTTTTCAGTGCTGGCCACATGTTTGAACATTGCATAACTTCTCAGATGTGGTTTGTAAATCATGAAGTATTTTGGGGTATTGAGGTGTGTATGTGTATGTGTGTGTGTGTGTGCTGACAGCCACCTTACCTAACAGCTTAAGCGTATTTATCTTTATGTAAACATCCTTTTTTCTTAAAAAACCTTGCGTGATAAGGCGTACAGTTGTCATAACTGCTGATCACACCTTTGAAAATGACTGATTACCGGCCAGTTGATGTAGGAAAAAAGAATTTTCCAGCCATTCACACAGTTAATCTCCCGTCTCTGCTCCTGTTCGTTCCACAGCTGTCTGGTTGTGTCTCACCGTCCTAACTGTGGGAGCTGTGGCCCAATTAAAGGCTAATTAAAGGGCCAGTCCATGAAAACAGGGAAGTCTTTGTAGTGCTGTTTGCACAGGTGGTGTGCATCACATGCTGTAATGGTGTCAGGTTTACGCATCAAGGCTGCACACATGGACACGCTTTAGTGCGTATGCACTGTACACTTGTATGCACACACTAAAGTGAGGCAGGTTGCATGCATGCATCATTTCTTTTTCCTTAATTGTGTTAAATGTGCTCAAAGATATTAAATGAGTCAAACTGACAAACGAAACAGTTCTGAGATGTTCCTCTTTCACTGTGAACAACTGTTTACATATGGTACTAAATCTGTCCAAAGACTCCCTCCTTATCTCCTCCCACTGTTACTGACTAGCTCAACAGGTAAGAGAGTATGGCCCAATCCCAAAACACCCATTGCTCCTATTATGTAGCCCTTAACCTTGTGTTTTGCGTGTTCACATCTAGGGTAGGGTGTCCCTATTCTTGTTGGGATAGAGGGGTAGGGGAAGGTGTTCGGGCTACATGACCTTTCAGGGGTTTTTTTAGAGGCACACCTCAAACCAACTGTTAAAAGAAATAATCCACAAGATGTACGAGCAACAAAGGAAACCCACAAATGTGTTTTCTTTATAAATATAGATTACAAAATTACAATAACCATCATATTATCTTAGTTTAATGGCTTTACCGTATGGTCCTTCTCTTTGTAACAAGCATAACAAAAGAAATTGCTAGTGGGCCAATGTCTCCATAGCTAACGAGCTAGCTAGCTAATGTTACATTGCCGCTGCTGATTTGCATATGATCGTCCAGCATTTTGATATATTTCCATGTCGCCTTCCCTCCCTTTGATGGGATATGACGCTCGTAATTTAACTGAAGTCCAGCAGTGAAGTTGCTGCATTTGTTACTGCTCCTCTAATATCAGTGCAGACGGGCGGGGTAGGAGCACAGGTTGCTAATGTTAGCCTACAGTGCACCACTAGTTGCCTGGTAATGAAAGTGTTCTTTTTTTTTATTACGTGTTTATTGGAGTGAAAATTAAGTTGCGAATGATTCACAAGTGTCCTGACAACCGCAAAAGCCTGTCCGTAGCCCACGCAAGAGAAACCAGCACAGCAGAAACTTGCATATTTGCAAAGTCTGGCAACACTTGTCGTGTGTGTTTACGTAAGCGCCAGCATACCAATGACATATCAGGGTCTTAAGGGGTTTTCCCATTTCATAAGGGAAGTTTTAAACCACTACCCCCTGTAACTTTGTTCTGAAGTGCAAGGTACCATTCGAAAACTAGAGGTAGAGGTAAACTATGAAATGGGATTGGGCCTATGTTCACTTTATAATACATCCACATTATGGAGATGTTTGTTGCGGTATTATTATTCTCTCCCTCTCTCTGATCTCTGGTTTGTAACACAGCTGCCTTACAGCAGAAGGGATTTTATTCTGAAGGTTTTCACATGAATTGACGAGCCGTTTTATCGTGCACATCAACACAGAAGGACAAAAGACGTCAGGCCTGAAATCAGCATCAGTTCTTAAGCTCTTGTTCAGGTGTTATACATCACAGATCAGTCGTAATATTTCTCAGAGGGCTTGCTGGAGTTGGTCCGACTGACCCATCCCAAAATAAAAATGCTCAACCGCAGAATTTCAGACATGGCAGAAGAAATATGTTGACATTTAAAGGCTTGTTTCCAGAGCAGCTGCCATGTTTGTTGAGATTTACGACCTGAAGCAAAGACCAGTGACGGCCCGGCCAGCGGTGCATTTGTCTAGTTCGGTATAAGATGAGTTCTTCTAGATGTGGGGATGTAAAAAAAAAAGTACTGTCAACTTTCTATTGTGCAGTGTATGATATAATGGTTGTGCTGAAACTTGCCAGACCACAATGAGCACAGCAACATTTGTGAGCTAACTTTGCAGTTGTACTCAATGTCCTAGAAACTTAACAAGTTTGTGATCAGTTGTCTCTCCCAGTGAAGCTGGAGCTTATTGAATTTCATTATGCCTCTGATAAAAGATGGTTCTTCTACACAGTCGGCTGCTTTGTGCTATTTAATCCACCCATATTGCTGCACAGTGCCACTCCTACCAAAAACTGACTGGGATTCAGATTTTCCTCCAAATTTAACATCCAGCTTCACCTGTAAGTATTTCAGCAATCCAAGAAGGAAGCAGACGTTGTTTATCTGCAGTTTTACAGCATGATAATAATAATGTTCAAAATGAAACTGAAAATAGTTTAGAGGTGGAGAGCCTACCATTTCTCAGCAATGACATGTTTTGGGTACAGTCGACCATAATAGGCTGCACTCTCACCCTGCGCCCTCCCTCGAACACACATCCACCACCACAACACACACACACACACAACAGTTCAACTGGTTTTTCTTGTCAGCGCTCTGATCTTTTGTGGACTGACCACCCACACTGCAACCAAAACCTCCTCAACATGTGAGACTCATCAGCCAAAACCTGCCCCTTAACTTCAAAACCACATTTGTCTTTAGGTGTTACAGCAACGACAAAATCACAAACACACTGAGGATTAATCCGAAGGTATACGGGATTGTTGATTTCTTATTTACACGAGATAAGTATCATTCTGTGTTTCCGCAAGTGCTGCTGCGAGCATACAGGGGATATGCATTTCCACTGACACACAGCGTGGAGAGAAAGCAGGGTTGAGGTTAACCAGATGAGGGCTGTTATAGAGATAAGAGGTCTCATTTGGTCACGGAAGGACCAGCTATGGATTTAATGGGGATGACAGGTGAATAAATGGTTGAAATCCATTAACCCTCCCACGACACCAGCTTAAGCCTTGCACCTAACATTACACTGGCCTCTGTTAGGAGCTGTTGTCTACTGTATATATGTGTGTGTGTGTGTGAGGGATACGTGTGTGTGTGTATGTATGTGTGTGGAGGCGTGGTTTAGCTCGGGAGTCCCACCCTGCTGCACGCGATGCCTGGGAATCCGTGCCGGTTGAGGATTTACTGAACACGCTTTAGGGAATCCCAGCTCTCTCCCTCCCACACACATACACACACACACACACACAAACACACACCTTCAGGATATATAGAGCTGACATAGTTAACACTGATCAGGTGGAATCACTCATAAAGATGGCCCTCATACACACACATATACACACACACACACACCACTTGGATACAAAACACTGATGTGGTGCAGTCGCACATGCAGTGCAACTCTCATGCTGCACGTGCACACACACACACGTGCACACACACATTCCCAAACACCTTCAGGATGCAGAGCTGTCATACCTGACACTGATCAGATGAGATCACACACTAACACAGTCGCTCCACAGAAATGCACACACAAATCTGCACCTGGAACGGGCAGTCAGAAGCACCCTCCCTGCTCCTCCTCTCCTTTGTCACAGTCTTTTCTTCTGCACCTCATAAAAACACTGAAGCTCATGGTGCTGTGTGATTATGTGCCAGATTAAAAATTTACTCTCAGCTCATTTGTGATTTAAGTAAGAGTAAAAGAAAAAAAAAATACTACATGAAAGAAGCCAGAAGCATAACAGTTAATGTTCCAGTTGGCAGCTTATCAACCAGCTTGTTTGGCTCACATTCAAGTAAATATGAATTTGAGATACAGAAAGCCGACTATGGCACGTTAGCTATGCTGTAGCAGTGTTTCCACCCAACTGTCAAGCTCCTTTAAGCAAATGTTTGGCATGTGAGATGAAAATTAGCGAGATGGAAATCTAAATAAATTCCAGAACAGCAGAAAAATATAAAGTCTTAATTGTGTTGGGATTCTCTGTCTTTCATTTGAATCCAAAACCATGATTGAAATTCTCCAACACTATCAGCAACTGCAGTGTTTGTCTCTACATGACGTATATTGTCACCACAGTTTAAAGGAATGGAGAAAAATGTATTATAATTGTTTTTTTTTATTATTCAGAATGTATTGTTCAGTATTTACATAAGAATTTCTGGGATCATTTTGATGATTAATATCAGAAGTGATAAACACTTTCCGTGTCTTTCCACCGCTGTATTCGCTGACTTGACTTCCACAATGCCTCAGTGATTCACGACAAGTAATGGGAGGCGTATTTCTATATTTTGGCACAATGACCGTAAATGTTTAGAATGGGAGAAGCTGTGACCGTCGGGCAAGGGGAAGAAGAGAGAGAGAGACAGGAAAGGAGAGGTGATGTCAGGCGCTGACTTTCACATCGGAGGAAGTGTTGAAATGAGGGAGGTGTTACAATATCCTTGCATTTGCTGAAACTGTTTTTTTCCTCAAATACACAGGCACCTAAACAACACAGTCATATACTGTAGCAGGTAAATACACTCAACAGCTGCTTTAGATTGTCTTTTAAAGAGCATTTATATCTACAGGTAACCTGTAAACAAGTAGTCCACACAGACGTGGCTATTTTTGAAAACAGGGTTATTCCCTGTCCACACCAGCACTGTTAAAAAATCTTTGTCCAAATGAAAACACAAAACACAGTTGAAGTGCTGTCAAGAGTATGTCAAACCAACAGGCAGCGATCGAGCCCTAAAGACGTGCAAAGAAGACGATGTTGGCCAGTCAGAAGCCTGAAAAAAGCTAAAAAAGGAAGGCTAGCTGAACACCGAACCCTGTAGCACCTTCTGATTCCTCTTTCTGTAATATAGTGACAAAGTAAAGGCCTTTGCACATTGAATCGTTTTTTTGCAGATGTGATTTTTGATCTGTCACCCGGGAAAAAATTGTTGTATGCACTGCAAAAATTCACAAAACAAGACAAAACGATGAGACACATTTCCTCTCTTGCTTCTCTCCACTGGAGCTACTTATCTGTCACCACTCTCTTTCTCCCCGTGTCTTGCCTTTGGCACTGCAGCTGCGTAAAGGGGCGGAGCTGTCCTCCGTCTCTGTCCTCCACATCCTGTGTGCGGTCTACATCCTCCTTCTCTTCGTCATCATCCGCCCGAATATTACCATCTGACCTGTTGAAAATGAGCTACCTTGTCTTGTCATGGCTGTGTCCCAATTCTTGATCAAACGTCTCTAAAAGCTTTTGACAGATGAGGAAAAACCTGTTCAGACTAAAGTTGCGTAGTCAGTGTGCAGACGCAATTAACACAACTTGAGGTCGTATTTATTTTTAGATGTGCGATAATTTCGGACGAGAAAACAGACGCAGTGTGCAAAGGCGTTAACTGTACGTTTATGTGTTCACATGTAAAAGGTCCTGTTAGCGAGGTTAAAACCAGCACTGTTTTGGCTTGCGTCCGTCATTGTTCAAAATGTCGCCTCGTCGGTGACTCAGAAAAAATATAATGCCACGCACACTCTGCCATTACAAGCTAAAAACTCTTCCTGTCCATATGTCAGCAATAAAAATGGAAATGGTTTGTTTTCGGTGACTGTAGACTGTAGCGACGCCTCATGAACATCCTGTTACTCAAGTGGCCCCACCCTTAAATATGAGTAACTTTAAGCTGTAATAAGATGTAAACCAGTGAGTTATATAACACCCCCCCCCCCCATTTTAATATGGGGGTCTCCGAGGATTGACTGGCTTCTGGAGTCAGCCTCAAGTGGCCATTCTGGGAACTGCAGTTTTTGGCACATCTGTGTCGGCTTCATTTTTCAGCCCTTGAAGTTGCCTCTTACGCAAATAGCACAAATTCCATGTAATTATCACTTTTAGATACGCAGTAATGACTCCAAAGTGGCCCCAAGCATTTCAGATAGATCACTCTAGACAGTGATGGTGATGCAGTGGAACAGCGCTCATCATCTTGTTGGATGCTGAGGAATAAATCAAAACTACTGCGTAATTTGGTGGATGGCGTGTACAATTATGTTAAAGATAACTGTACAATTAAGGTCAAAGCAGTAGCTATCTATCTCTCATGTGCTCACCATCTGGCCCTGCGTGAACACGGGCCAGACTCGGTGGGTTTAATACAAGCCCCAGGTCCGCTTCACTAAGACCCACTAAGTATCACAATGAAACTTGAAGCATGTTTGAGACACATCTGGAGCTCTCTCAGACTCTCCTTCACAGTACAGTGGAGCCACAAAGGATTTCTCCTTCCTTCTAACACATACTTTTTCATGTTTTATTGTCCGGTGGGAAAAAGACTTTGAATCTCATTCTCTGTTCGTTTTATGACAGTTCCCACCCCGGCTTCTTTTTATCTTTTCCTCCCTTTCTGCATTTCTTTTTTCATCGTGCAAAAAGGATTCCATTCTTTTTTTCCTCCCACCTCTTCTTTGTTAGTCAGACTTTTAGACAATAGCATGGGAATTGGTGCTTGAAATGCGACACCATATAGAGCCACCCTCAAGTGCTCTTCTATAAACAAGTTCATGATGATTATTAGCCCACGCCCAAACAGTTTGTCAAGTCATTATCCCAGAGGAGCATCAATTAAAAGCTTTTTGTTCGGTGCAAGAACACACAAAGTTAAAGCGGAAAGCTGCCAGGCAGTTTTTGTTTTCATTCCGACATCAGCGTTTTATCATCGTTCATTAATTTGCACTTGATCTTCCAGGGAACAGTGTGCCGTTTAAATTCACTTTTCACACTCGTCGGTTCCTTTTCCACAAATGTTGAGCTTCCATCATCATGTGTGCAACCCTGCAGCATATCTGAGCTCACATCTTCCACTCTGCTCTGGTTTCAAAATGCACAGTGCACTATAAAATTCGGTCTGAAGCCAGATTCGTCTGTGCTTGAATGGACAGATTATAGCAGGCTATTTAAAGATGAGAGGCCACAGTGGAAACAAAGCCTGAATGACAAGACCACACACTGTCATGGGAAGAGAACGGTGAAGCGCTTTGTGTGCGTGTGTGTGTGTGTGACAGATATCTCTTATACGATGGTATGCCAGTGCTGTGTGTGATTGTGCAAATGCAAGCATGCACGTGTGTGATTTGTCACTGATAATTTGGCGCAGGATGCTGAAACGTTTGTTATCTCGAGCTTTATTTCTCCGGAGACAGTGATATCATCGGCCTCATTTAAACACCCCTACTGTGATAGCATTAGAGAGCTCTCCATCTGAAGTTGCACACCAGGTGTCCTCTCGGCTCATCCTAAGCGCTTTGGACAGAGACAAAGGTGTTTTGCCAGCCCTAAATGGCTCTGCGGTGCTGGTAATAATCACTGGTGTCAGTGAGGAAATGGATCGGCTGACCGCAGAGCCTTTCCCGCTGTACTGAACTGTGGACTGGGAGGGGAGCAAAGCTTGAGGGTGACCCCCCAACATCTATTGCATTTAACCTATTCCTGCTAAGTTTCAGTGAAATGGCCTGATGTCAAGAAGCTCTGATATTTCCTACATTCATTCTATCAGGTTTCTGCTCCTGTCGTCCTTAACATCCTCTTCTCTTCTCTTCTCTTCTCTTCTCTTCTCTTCTCTTCTCTTCTCTTCTCTTCTCTTCTCTTCTCTTTTCTTGGTGGTTTTGTTCACTCCTTGAAGTGGTTTAATAAAGGGACTTTTAAAACCAAACCTATCTCTTCTTCTCTTCTTGTGTCCTGTCTCTTCTTCTCTTCTTGTCTCCTATCTCTTCTTCTCTTCTTGTCTCCCATTTCTTCTTCTCTTTCTTGTCTCCTATCTCTTCTTCTCTTTCTTGTCTCCTATCTCTTCTCTTCTTGTCTCCTATCTCCTCTTCTCTTCTTGTCTCCCATCTCTAATTCTCTTCTTGTCTCCTATCTCTAATCATCTTCTTGTTTCCTATCTCTTCTTCTCTTCTTGTCTCCTATCTTCTCCTCTCTTTTCTTCTATTCTCTACTTTTCTCCTATTTTCCCTTCTCTTCTCCTTTCTCGTATCTTCTTTTCTCTTTCTTTTTATCTTCTCTCTCCTGTCTTGTTCTTTCCTTTCTCCTATCTTCTCTTTCTTTCTGTCTTATCTTTCCTGTCTTGTTCTCTCCTTTCTTCTATCTTCTCCTTTCCTCTGTTCTCTTGTCTTCTTTCTCCTATCCCTTCCTCTCTCCCTTTCTCCTTGCCACTCTTCTCCTCTCTTCTCTTCTCTTCTCTTCTCTTCTCTTCTCCTCTCTTCTCTTCTCTTCTCTTCTCTTCTCTTCTCTTCTCTTC
>JAPZEB010000013.1:21892427-21903176 GCA_029783705.1 Chaetodon striatus | reverse complement strand
TATATGTCCTCCCTCCCTGAGCCAAATGAAGTGATCGGAGCAAACACTGTTAGTATAAACAGGCTTGGATTAGAGTGTTGTGATGACATGCAAGGGGCACAGATGGGAAAATGTGAAGTGGACAGTCACGATATGTCCAGACCTGACAAAGGATATCTCCCTGTACTCACCTCACTCATTGTTTTCAACTCCCAGAGCTCACACCTTGAGCAAATACTTCGGGAAAGCCGATACTATTGTTGTTGGATTGAAGCTGCCAGTAGCTAATACTATGTATCAGTGTTCAATACTTATACACAAAGTATTAAAACTCAAACACTTGTTAAAATGGTCTTAATCCGTCCTCACTTTCACATAATTTTTTCCTGCTTTCTAAACTCTTAAATTGGGTTGTTTCACAAACTTCATTTCACAGACATCATATTTGTTGTAAGAGCAGCTTGAGATGCCTCTGAGATGTTTCTGCGAGCCTCCAGTGTTTGCCTGCTGCTCTAATACCCCACAACACAGGGACGAGGTGTTAGGAGAGGGATAATCAGATTACGGTTGGGTTAGCGTGTCGCTTAATGAATTAGCTCTGTCAGGGGCCAAATTGTTGTGTGATATTGTTGGTGAGAAACGCAGGAGGCGGGTCACTCGCGTTAAAGTGAAGCTGACAGGTGATGCGAAGTGAGATCAAATCAGGCTGAAACTTTGAGGCCTCGCTCCGCAAACGGGGTCTGTGTTTAGCTTTGTGGACTTTTTGTAATGAAGAAGATGCTTTTAAAGGGGAGCTCCGCCCATTTTCAAAACTCATGCATGTTATTCTCATGGTCTAAGAAAAATATTTGTCACTTAAATCCAAAAGTTGGAGCGCTGAAAGTCAAATTTGTGATGTCAAAGGATATAAAGCTGCTCCACTGACAATGAATTGGGAGCTATGTTGTAGATGACACTGAGAGCACCCAGGGGATTGTTCTGAGTACATGGGTACATTTTCTGTTTCAGAACTGAGAACACAACAACAGAATAAATTAGAAAAATAAACGGTCTGTAGGTCCACAAAGTAAGGCTATGGAGCAGCCCCAGACTTTGAGAGTAGCTCTTTTTTTTTTAAATACGTTTTATTGTCATCATATAATTTCATAGATCATACTTATTACAAAGCTTGTGCACTCATGACATTTATTTATTTATTTTTTAAGTGAGAAAGCATGTAAATAGCTTGGTGATAAATAAAGAAAGATAACAACAACAGTTACTGTACAGGTTAAATTTTAAGGTTTGTTATCGTAATTTTGGGGTCATAGAAAAATATCTTTGATTCCACTTCATATTCAAAGTTCTGTATATTTGTTTTAACCTTCCTGTACAGGAACATAAGGCTAAGAATCAAATTTTAAAAAAAAGAAATTACCCACACACATGTGCGCAAAAAAACAAAACAAACACATGAAAATAAAATACATGAAGTACAAATATGAAAAAATGTGCTTCCCTCAATGACTGTCAGACCTGATACAAAGGAACAACATTCCAGCAGCTTCTATTCATTAATCTATCCCCATGTGATAGTAATTTGACCACTTAGACCATCTTTTTTCAAACCGTTTCAGATCCCCCTCATTTTATAAGTTAAGTACTCCGTCTTATATATTTGCTGAGCCGTGTCTTTCCACTTGTCGATCAAGGGGCATGATTTTTAAAGCCAGTTTCTTGTTATCTGTTTCATTGCTGTACTACGCACTATCTTTGACAAGCTCATGTTCACAGATGTTGCCTGAACTTTCCCAGGCCATGAAAATAACAAACTGGAATTTTTAATTAAGTTTGTATTCCCCATGATGAGGGTCTGTGGTGGGGCAACAACTTCCCATTGGACTGTGGCTGTTTGTATGCTGAGAAAGAGGGACCTTAAATACTGCATCATGCCATTGCTCTGGATGATCTGCATCACAGATTGGTCCTCGTTACACACACACACACACACTGTACAGCTGATACATAACACCTCTGATAGTGTCAACTGCCTGACAGGTTAATAGCCTTCATGCATAAAGCATGATCAGCATCATGACTATCACTTGATCCTCCTCAACCTTGGACACATTAACCACCTCACACCAATTTAATTACACATTGGTGGGCCTTTCTGTGTGTGTGTGTGTGTGTGTGTGTGTGTGCGTGTGTGTGTGTGTGTGTGGAGGGGATATTGTACACACATATATGTTATGTTACTACATTATTTCACTTGTTCTGGTTGAAAGAATTGAAAGAAAACCATGTACTGCCAGATTTGGTGGGTTTAATTTTTTTTTTTTTAATTCAGTAAAACTGAAGGATTAAGTGTTGCTTTACGGGCTGAGAAAATTCTTTTACTTCTCAGGCTAAATAAACCATTTTAAACACCGTCGGATTAGCTAAAATGCATTGTCACAAAGCTGTGTTTTCTTAGCTCATGAAAAGTTGATGTTATGGAGATGCACAGTTTTCACAGGACAGGGACATTTTGCCCCTGCAAAGTACTCCAGAAGTACCTCCATACTCTTTTCTTTCTTCCTTCGGTGCAGTTTTTCTCATTAGCACATCGTGTCAGCCACTTTGTACTCACATTTCCCCCCTCTAAACAATGCCTTCTTGAGTCAGAGCTCAGCAAATGAACCCAACTTGTTGATGTCGTAAAGTACTCCGCGGTTAGCATTCGTTTAGCATCGCGTGCTGCAGCAGCATTAGTGTAGTTTCCCTCCCATATGGATTCAGCCTGAGGGACCATCTGCCCATTATTATTTGCCTCAATGGGCCGAAACGACACCATAATCTTTTTAACAGATTACCCTCTTGTTATGGACAGGCTGCATACATTTCAAAAAAGCATCATAGGTGGAATTGTCTTTTTCTTGAAAGGTGTGGTTTTTTTCCAGAAAACCTGTTGAGCGTTCTGTTTTGACCACAAAACAAGCGATGATTGCCTCTGACTGGCCGGCAGGGAGGAGAACAGAAGAGGGATAATCTTAGGCTTGCTGTGCTTCTTTCCCCCTGTTATTTTGAATAATGTGAGCGACACCAGTTGGCATGCAATACAAGGAAGCAGCTAAAGTGGAGGTGCTGCAGACTGTAACCTCCGCTCTCCTCTCCGTCTTTGTTTTGCCCTCGTCTCATGCAGGAATGCAGCGAGACTAAAATACAAGGGTAGAAAACTAATAATTATCCCCTGAGTTGCTGTTAAGAATTTCCTTTTTCAGTATGAATAAGCAGGAGGCTCAAAGCACGGGTGCGTTTTGAAGGGAACAACTCAGGACGACTGAGTGAAATGAGCGAGCTATATAATAAACACTTTATGGCTGTTTATTCTGTACGTTGTGAGCCAACGGTGCTGTGCTCTGCAGCACATCTATTCAACTGAATTTACTTTTTTGGACCAAAGCCTGGACCTAAATAACTCCATTTATGAGAAACCAAAAAATAATTTATGCCTTTTCAGTCTTTCATTCCTCCTCTCCCTCTTTTTTCCCCCTGCAATTCCAATCATATTTAACTAATTTAAAACTCAAATTCACCTCTCATGGCACATCTGTTTCCAAGCTTCTTGTTTGTTTATGAAGCACGAGAGGTTTTCCTTTCAAATTTATCTCTAATTAAACTCCAAATCAGCGAGATGGGCTTTACAGCAACTGGCAAATGCTGCACATAAACTTTACAGTTTAAGAAGGACACGCTGTACGTTAATTTCGAGCCCTTGAATCTCAGACGGCTTGTGAAAATGGAGATTGTGCGAGTGCAGAAATAGAGGGCTTGCGCTTTATTGTGGCCAGGTGGGGTTCCTGAATGCAACTTTTATTAACCGCCAGCTCCTTGAGAGAGCAACAAGCCACAGCCATCCTCATCAAAACAGGAATCCAAGGGAAAGCTATTTATAGAGTAACCACGCAGACACATACGTGCAGGCAGGAGCTGATGTCTCTCACAGCGATGCAGTGTGTCTCAGATGTGGATGTCGCACTGAAATTCTTGCATTAGAAATTCAGCAGTTCTTACTATTAATTTTACACTTGACTGATCAGAAAAAAAGTCACTTTGTTGTACTATACACCGCTGCTTTTGAGCTTGAGCGGTGTAGAGAGTGTACCCTTTTCCCACATAAGTCAAATATTTCTGACGTCCCCCAAAAGGAAATGAATAATGTCTCTATTTGAATGAGCCTATCGGAGGAAGTCTGAGATAAATATAGACGCAAAGGAGACAAGCTGCAGAGAGAACAGGCCTAACAATGAAGTTTCCCCTCGACTCCCACCAAATATACTTCCACTAGGTGTGTTTGTTTCTGCAACTGCGAGCTGTACATGCGTGCACACGCGTGTTGTCATTCTGCCCCCAGGCTGGGTTATTGCTGGGATATATGTGACTCACGAGGGAGTTTGTATCCTGAGTTCACCCCCGCTGAGAGGGCTGGGGTCAGCGTTTGTGCTGGTGGAACATGTCAGATCCCCGGCAACGCCAGGAAAACTGCAGCGTCTTGTTGTCTTCAATTAGGAAATACACTGTTGCATTCATTTGGGTACAGTCAAATTAAAAGCTTTCCTGCATAACTGGCTCATCTCACGCAACACATGCCTGAATGCAGCCTGTGTGTGTGTGTGTGTGTGTGTAAGCGGAGAGCACATCATTTCACGCTGAAGCACATTCTCCTTGGGCCTCCATCCATTTGCATTCTGTTAGTTTCTCTAATTGTCTGTATAAATATTGCACCACGTTGGCCTTATGTTGTGGTTAATTTTCCCAAGGCTTGACGAGGCAAATTTAGGAGTGTTTAGACAGCCTCTTAGCCGGCTCCGCGTGTGTGTCGCTCTTTTAACGGGTTCCTCCGAAAAACCAATTTTCTCAGCCGACAAACATGGTGCTCACATAAAACATGTGTGCCGCAATCAGTCATGTTCTCTATTTATAGAAGCAATTAGATGACTTTCATATTATGAGCGCTATAATAGTCCTCCATTGTGTGTGTGTGTGTATGTGGAGAGTGCGTGGCGCCACTTTTATGATGCGCCGTGTAGTCAAGCCACATACAGTAGCAGTATACACGCTGCAGAGCGGTTGCCATACAAGTCTGTTTTGCCCACGGGCTCATGTGTGGAGACGTATCACTCCTGTACAACATGGTGATTAGTACGCCTGCTTGCCAACCAAAACAGAGAAGTGGAAACAATTGAGTTTACATCCCAGCCTCCAATCTGTGTGATCCCATTTGCTTTGTCATAATATCACTTCCCCTTCACTTCAGTATCTAGGCGAACAACCAAGGCTATTGTTTATTTCCTGTCCAGGAATCGATTTTTTTTTTTCTTCTTCAGAGATAGACTTCCCCTCACAGCTCCACACTCCCCCTCAAACATCACTCACTCACGTTATAATCTGCTCTGAAAGATGAATATTTGTGATTCCAGCCGTGCCTGCAAGAAAACTACTTTCTGTAGATGCTGCTCTGTTAACACACAAAGAGCATTGCTCTAAATCCTGAGAGTCTATCCCTTCAAATGTAATCCTATATTTCACAGTGGAAAACATTCTCATCCAAAACAATACTGGAAAGATTATAGACCTCAATCTAATGTTAATATCAGAGGATGATTGAGGATCGAAACATTGTAGGTTAATGCGTACTCTGTGTATCCGTCGACTGGAACAGTACGAAAGAAGTGGAAAAAGCTCCCTGTCTTCAGAAAAATATGAAAATGCCAAAAACTTTCTTTCAGTAAATCTTTTTTTTCCTTCCCTTTGCCACATTGCAAAAACAAGAAAAAAGTTGAAGGGTTGGATTTGGACAGGGCGAGATCCGGACATTTGATCTGTGGCATAATGAAGTATTAGCTTCCATTACAGTGCAGGCTTAACCTTTTTGCGGAGCACCATTGAGCGCTTGCCAGCAGTCATCAATATTTAACAGCTGTTGCTATTATGAAATTCTTTATGGGCTAATGTGGCTCGCCGGCTTGCACGCAAGGCCTTGGCCGGCCGCCAGCACCCTGTCAGGAGGAAGGGGGGGAGATTGACAGACGGCTCGCTCGCGTGACAACCAGCCCTTGATCAGCCAGCTTCTCTCTCTCTCTCTCTCTCTCTCTATCTCTCTCTCTCTGTGTGTTGGTGTTGCTCTCTCTGCTGTGGATTTCCTGTGCCTGCGGAGAGAGAGAGAGAGAGAGAGAGAGAGAGAGAGAGAGAAGAAGAGCGCTGAGGGAAGGGGGCGGGAATAGGCAAAGGAAGTGGCTGTAAGCCAACCCAACCTCAACACACACATATGCACACACACACAGTTTTCTCTACTCACGCAAGCCTTGTGGGAGGGGAGGGACTGCTGCGCTGCACAGCGCTCGCATGTTCAGGTCCGGAGCTCTTCTTTACAAGCTAAACACACAGCAGAGGATCAGCTGCCAAAAGATGGCACCCACGCTGCTGGAATCAGAGAGACACAGAGCCCGAGCACAGATCAAGAGCACGGATGTGTTCAAGTGTCACTCAAACTTTTGAGACATTTGAAAACATCAACTAAAACATAAAAAAAAACATACATTACTCCTAAATTTGGACAAAATTACTTCTCAGCAGTGGTGGAGATAGTATTAAGAGCAGAAGTAGCAATATTGCAATGTGAAGAATCAGACTCAAAATGCTTGTTATTGTCACTGTATCGTTAATTACACAATGAAATAAAGAGTGCTGCTCCTGTAAGGTGTTGACAGCAAAAAGAAAACATTCTCCACAGTGTAATTATACTCAGAAAAGAGTTATTCTGTGTATTTGAAGTCATTCAGAGACCTCATTGCTGTGGAGGAAAAGCTGTGTTTGAGTGTGTTTGTCCGTGTTTTGAATGATTTATAGTGCTTTCAGACGACAGCAAGTCAAACAGATTGTATCCTGGGTGAGAACAGTCTTTAAAAATACTCCATTAAAGGAATTCTTCACCCACAAAATGTATACATCAGCTTCTCAATGCGTCTTACCTTGAAAACGTTTTTTCTTGCACGCTTCCACAGTGAACGAGTTGAACATTCTTCATGAACTGAAGTAAACAAGGTCTTCTTCTAACAAAGCAAAACTAAGTCAAAACATCCGCTTACAAACTTTCACACAAGTCCTGCAGTGTGAAGCAAATGTGTCATTTATCTAGCTGTATGCTCAGTGCTGCACCAAACACATGGATTTTACTTGTGCTGTTTGTACTGACATGTTTTAAATTGTAGGGTTTTATTGAAAATGCCTGTGTTTGGGGAGTGCTGATTGTACATCTGGATAAATAAGACTTGGATTGTACTGCACAAACTGTGTGAGAGTTTGTAAATGGATGTTTTGATATAGTTTTGCTGTTGTTCAACTATGACTTGTATTCATGTAGAAGTCTCTCCATTTATTGTGGAGGCACACGAGAAAAACAAATTTTCCTTATGAATTTAAGGTAACATGCAATCTGTAACTTAAATACAAATGGTCATTTTGTGGGTGAAGTGTGTCTGTATTAATGTGAGGGTGAAGTCCTGTAATTGTATTGTCACCATAGAAGTATTATCGGCAAAATGTACTTAAAGTATCAAAAGTACAAATAATACTCATAATGCAAAAAAAAAAAACCTGTACTGTAAGTTTAACTATATATTACAGCAGGAGCGGGCCCTTCCGAGAGATTCAGATTTCACTCTTGGCTATAAATCAAATCAAAATCAAATCAAGTTTATTTATGTAGCACATTTAAAAACAACTGCAGTTACCAAAGTGCTGTACATGTTAAAAGAATGACACACAAATATATAGCGATATAAAATGTACACAAATATTACACAGGCCAACATCTTTAAGAACAATTACAAATGTAAAAAAGATTATAAAATACTGAAATAAAAAAAACTATGAATAACCAAAAGCCATTGAAAACACGTATGTTTTTAGATTTCTCTTAAAGGTGCCAGTGGAGGGTGAGCATTTGATTGTCCAACCGCAAAGTCACGCTCTCCCTTAGCTTCCAGCCTCGATCATGGCACAGTTAAACCTTTGTTCAAAGATAAATGATAAAAAAAAAAAAGAATAGTATTTATTTAAAAATGGTGCCATTTGCTATGTTTGTGCTCAAAAGGCAAACCCATCATCATGATTTACTTTTTTTAAATGGTCACTAATTATTGAAAACAAAATGATATGCTTTTTCTTTATGAACTGTAAAAGTATAAAAACTATTCAACTGAATGATGAAAATCTTACTTTAATATTTCGGTCAGATATGCAACGATGATTGCTGGGTAATATTTATGTTAATGTTGTCTAATGTCAGGTCTCTATTTGTGTCAGGACATTACATGCAAGATAGCGTGCACTGGAGCCCATCGTAACTTCTTTACGCCACTGTATTACAGTATTGGCTTACTAAGACAAATGCATGTGTCAGTAGCATTTAAATGTTGTATATACTGTTGGGTAGTTTAGTCTACACCTTCCACCGCTGCTTATTACTCATTAGAATATAAATTTACGTCCTCAAATAGACTTTAATTTAATTTCAGCTATAAAGTAATGAAATGTGTGGATATAGTAAAATAACCACCTGTTTGACTGGATTTGGAGTAGCATGCGTGCGGGCGGGTCGGTCCCAGGTTAAAGCCGTGCAGCAGCTGGTGTTGTGTCTATGAGCAGCCATGTATGAACGCTTACCTGCTCCTCGCTGCGGAGGAGCATGAGCTAAAAGAATGGACCTGGAGTATTACCCACCATTCAGCTCAAAACGCGTGCTACTCATGTACTCACGATTTATAAAGCCCTTTAGGTCATGCAACACTCCTCAGCAGTGCTCTCCTACGTATTGTCATGCCATGCTATCTTTGAATCTCATGCTCTAATGTACATGACTCTGTTGAAATATTCATCTCTGCGTTTCTCATCATTTTGTGAGACATTTCTTTGTGTTTTATCTCCATTATCCGCTGAATAAAAGCATGTTAGTGACACTATGGGTCCACAGAGACATCTCTGTCTCTCTCTCTCTCTCCTCGTGAAGGTTTCTTCTTTCTCTTCTCTGTTTTCTCTTCATATTTCTCTTTTTCGGGTGTTATTGGTAGTGTGGGAGGAAGTGGCTTTGAAGGAGATGGTGTTGAGAACAGGACACACCCAGACTGTGCTGCACACGTCCATATGCTACATGGGCAAACTCACCTCACCCCCTACAGGTTGCAGAAATGAATACCTGACTGATGTTGCACTGTCCTGAAGTCACACATACGTTCACACTCATGTGCTCATTCCCGGTCTCTCAAACTTTTGTAGATGAGGGACACATTTCACTGCTTTCTCACCCTGACAGTAGCTACAGAGGTAATTCTTTTGGCACACAGCAATCTAAGGCAATCACTGCTAAACCATATCAAATCTTACAAGCAGTCTGTACAGATCTTTTTTCGCTTCTACTATCTCTTTCATCGCAGTCCCTTTTGTAATATCAGATTATCTTTTCATTTGGACAAATCAAACTAATCTGATGTCATTATACGCTTCACAGTCGCTCATCCAAGGTGTCCTCTGAGCCAATCGAAGGTCCTGAGACAATTGCGACTTAAATTGTGCAAATTGAATCACACTGTAGCTCGATATTTGGCGGGTGGTCCGAACGTTTTGTGTACTCAGTGGAAGTGGAAAGACAGGCCTGGCTGACTGAAGGAGCTAGACACTTTCAGCCTCACCCTTTGGCAGCATCCACATCCCGCTACTTGTCACTTTTTACTTAACACCCCGTCCTCACACAGAGCACATAAACGCCTCGCCATTACCTACTCTGTTTTCCTTTATAGACCAGAGAGGGAGAAAATAGAGGCAAAGAAAAGCAAACCCGAAGACACGAGCGGCGATGAATAAAGCCTGCATTGTTGGCAGAGGAAGTGCCTGTGCCGATAATTAATCATCCCGTATGTTTGTCTTTCCTGACGCCGCATCCTCTCCAAAAGCTGCCGTAAGAGAGAAAACAAAAATACATGAGGCGTTGAAGGAGGAAAATAAAGAGGCTTATTAGATTCATTTCCCTCTGCACCAGTTTCCACTGGTTGGATGATATTGCGGTGATTGAATAGAATGGTTTTGTGTGTGTGTGTGTGGCTGTCTGAGTCTGTTTGTTTGTATGTGTTTGCACCTAGCGGAGGTGATGACAAAATACTTAACATTATTACTGGCATTTATGAGTTTACCGAGCTGCCTGTCACTGCAGTCATCAGCGCTTAGCCTGATTTTCAGCAGCGGAGGGAGGCACACATTGCGGCCTTTATTTTCACTCGTAGCTCGGATAAAACTGCTGTTGCAGCTGGGAGGGGGTAAACGCCGAGACGTGAAAAGAGTAGATCCAGACAAAATGTATGGATTAAAAAAATATGGCTGCATTAGCTTTGCGTGCTTCAGAGTGGAATTAAAAGACGGGGAACTCCTCCAGCATCACGAAATCGGTTGTCAATTGCCTGCGATGCTGAGTTGAACAAAGAAAGGGTGGGGAGATGAAGAGGAGGAGGGTGGAAGAAGGGCTGATGATGGGGGAGGGACGGACAGAGGACAAGAGATAGTAGAAGGTTAAAGGGGGAGGAACGGAAACGGTAATGGGGTTATTCAGTGGGGGTGGGGACTATACGAAGCATCGGAAAATACATACATACATACTGAGATAGTTTTTGTAATGAGGCTATGGTTGTGTGTGTGTGTGTGTGTGTGTGTGTGTGTGTGTGTGTGTGTGTGTGTGTGTGTGTGTGTGTGTGTGTGTGT
>JAPZEB010000013.1:21777012-21787274 GCA_029783705.1 Chaetodon striatus | reverse complement strand
ACCTGACCCATAAAAGGGACTATCGCAGCCTCCGCTCCTTCAATTTGACTTTTTTTTTTAATTCGTTTTGTTTTTTTTTGTCTGCTTGCGTTTAAACCTTTATTCTATAAATTGGAATGTTCTTTTCCGGACTGTTATTTATTTCCATTCATTTTAAAATGAAAGGAACTAGGGATTCAGAAACTTGAAGCTTGTGGATTGTATGTTTACTTGATTATCCGCCAAAGTGACAGTGTGTTACTATTGTGTAAATGTATTTTAAAAACACAGATTAATTTGAGCGTCTGCACTAAATTATACCCCAGCAATATCATATTTAGAATAAATATGGTATGTTTTATTCCTACTGTCTGTGTATTCCAGACATTTTTTCCTGCCTCTGGGGTAACAGAATAACAATAATATTGGCAAATCCACTGTCTCATACCCACTGTACCTGTTTGACCATCTCCAGCTCGTACTAGATGATTTTAAAGAAAAACATTTGGTTTTAATCAGCCTAAATCTCCTTTTCCTTATTTTCTTCCTCTTCTTCTCCTCCTGGAGAGCTGTCACAGTGCATAGTTTGGCCCAGGTCACCACGCCGCGGACCACTAAACCATCGACTCCACAGTGCTCTCACTTGCCAAATCCTTTCTGTCTTTTCCTGGAAGCTCGATGGTCCGAAGTGCTGTGAGGCTGGCCTCCATACAGACAGACAGACAGACAGACAGACCCACCTCACTGTGTTCAGACTCATGCTGAGGAATGTCACTGTTTTGTGCCTGCTCCCTGCTCAAAAATGAGATGAAGAAAGCAAGTTCGTCTTTCACATTTCACCACCTTCTAAAGCAAATTCAATCTCTGCAAAAATAAACTGGTATGTTTGGTCACATTGCTCAGTTTAACTATTTGGTTTGCTGGCTTTGTAACAGTTCAGCTGAGAAATAGATGTCAATTATTCAAACAGTGGAAGCAGATTATTAATTGTTCACTACATACGAGTGCTTATTATAAAATGCCATGATTTGTCTGCCGTATCATCATGTCCGACTTCTAAAAGTAAACAGCAAATGCAAGTGGGTGGGGCTTGAAAATGGAGGCCACACCCTCTTCTTTTCATAAAGTCTCTGTGGCGCAATCGGTCAGCTCGTTCGGCTGTTAACCGAAAGGTTGGTGGTTCGAGCCCACCCAGGGACGTTTGTTTGTCAAAGCTTTTACTTTCTCTATATAACAGGAAAATAAACTGATAATCATACAAATATAAAAAGCCGTTTTAGCAATATTATACCTCTAAATTCAGGACAATCACAACAGGAAACAGACCAAAAAACTGATGCTCAATGCTTAGTTTACAATGTCATGATTGCAGTTTCTGCCATATTGTCCAGCCTGAAGTAAATAGCAAACACAGGTAGGAGGGGCTTATAGACTTAGGCCACACCCCCTCAAGCCCAGTGTGTGCATGTCTCTGTGGCGCAATCGGTCAGCGCGTTCGGCTGTTAACTGAAAGGTTGGTGGTTCAAGCCCACCCAGGGACGTGTTGTTCTCAAATTACCAGGTGACTTTACGGTAATGAAGTCGCTACTTTCAGTGTCTCGGCAAATTGGACTATCTGTAGCTCGACGAACACACTAAGATAATTTGATTTAAAATCAAACCATTGCTGTGGCAATGGTGTTCTGCGCATGCACCACTTTTTCTTTTGCAGCCTTTCGCCTGGAAGAAAAAGAAGATGACATAGCAGCATTCAATATATAGCACTGCAGTAACTCCCGTAAAAACAAACAAACGCCATGGCAACCGAGAAGCAGAAGACGCACTTTTGGACGGACGAGGAAACCAAAGCATGTACAGAACATACAGAGCCACGGCAACATCCATCTCTGCCATCTTGATTCATTGTTAGCTTCCTCTTCAGGTCAAGCGGAACTAGTTCAATATGCACTATATTGAAAAGGACGCAGCGCCGTCTATCTAGGCTAAGTCAGACGTACTTGGTCAGAAATTCAATTTTCTCTTCTGTATGTATACTTAGACAAGACGAGAAGTCCGACTTGACTGATTAGCAGAGCTATGAGCTTAGCTCGACTGCTGCATGCATGTAAACGTACTGAGTAACTAATGATTCAATCAAAAATCAACTAACCAGTTCACTTCCGTTCAACCTGAATGTATTAAGGTATCATGAACGCTTAGGTTAGGCAAGACATGTTTGTAAATGAAGTGGTTGTTTATCAAGGAATAAATGCATGCAAACTTATCAAAATTATAATCCAAACACATGTCAAATTGACGTCTACAAGATCTTTGGTTTTCAGTCCCCCAAAAAGGGGCACAGCCTTGATGATGTGCTGCTGTGGCCTTTTGGCATATGCGGCTGGTTAGTGGCGGTAATGTAGTGAAGTTAGCAAGCGCGAACAGTTTGCTTACCTTCAAATATCTGGGAAGTGTGCAGTCAGTAATGTATGGCTGTATCCATGTAAATGCCTACCCATTTTAAACTACTCAAGTCATGGAAAATATTTTTAAAATGTTATGGAAAAGTTTTGAAAATCCACTCGTAAAAAATTGTGTGGGAACCCTGTTAACAGCAAATATTGTTCCCACTTGTTAGTGTATTTGTAATTCCCATTATTCAAGTCAGTCTTGTGAGCAAAGATAAACGCTGCCAGTCTTTTGATCTTACACTCATGCATCACCGAGTCACCTGATCGCACTGGATCTATCCGGCTTTTAGCTTGTGTCAGCTCATCACCTTTTAAAGTGGGCATCTAGCTCCGAACATTTACTACAGAAACCGAGAAAACTATGTTGCTCAGACTGAAACCACCTCTGAAAATCTTTTAAGTCTTTGAAGATATTTTAGTCTCTGGTGATGTCAGTGATCTCGTTTCGCCTTGTGTTTGTGATGGTCCTGATATCAGACAAATTGTCACATATGGACCACATTAGAATATCTTCAGTGACAAATCACATATATTATTTAAAAACTGACCACTTTATTCAGTATGTGTTGGGACTTTCAACCTTTAATGTTTCATTCAGACATCAGTAGTTGGTTTTGTATTCATCTCTGTCCATTCTGAAGATCAGACGTGCGTAATGCGACGACAACAATGAAACTTTGACACCAGTGAAAGCAGGAACTACAATTATTTTCATACCTAAATCAAACAAGTTTCAAGTCATTGTAATTTGATAAATGTCAGATTCATGCCATCTTTAGTGTGATCTTCCAACAAGCAAAAAACAAAACAAAGAACAAGCATCAGTGTTTCCCGTACATTGATTTATTTGTGGCAGCCAGCCACAGTATCAACACTGACCACCACATAATGATTGTAAGTCAGTGTAAATGAATGGAAAGCAGTGACTGTTTTTGAGGTAGTTCAAACACAGGTCAGAAGTCTATAGCACTACAGTATGCTTTGAAAATGATTAGCCTCGTTGTAAAGTATGGTAGAGTAACTAAAAGAAAAATAAACTGTCGTTTTCTCATCCCCATGTTTTTTTTTCTCTGTCCTAATTGTAAACAAGTCAGTGTCGATCTTGTCGTCATGATGATCTTAGAAATGAAAGCCCAGCTTCTGATGGTGGTTACAAATTATGAAACTTACGTACTTTTCATCTCTTACCTGATGAATCTCACCTCTTTCTGTGGGTGCATTTATTTTGCAACTCCACTCACTCAATACACAGCTTAACTCATTTAACCTAAAGTGAGAACTTTGCCTTGCTAAAGGTAAATATATGCACGCCTCAGCCTCTGCTCTAATCTGGTTATTTTGGTGAGGGTCCCTCTGCTAAGTCTCTGATCTCAGCAGTGATGTTATCTTCACTGATGATGATTAGCTCACAACAAATCAAAAGAAGGACAGCTCGCAAGTATTGAGCTGTAACCGGCCACAGAGGCCTTCCTGACAGCAACAAAGCAAAACTCAGTTTCTCATTTTGTTTTCTTTTGGATTTTTTTCCCCGTTTCCATGATCCTTGTTGCTGGGCCTATTTCTTTTCTTTCTTTTTCTTTTTTGCTTTTTAATACATACACATATTTGGAATATTTTTGGACCCAATTTGTGCTTTCCTCCTGTTTTTTTAAATGGATGTCTGTGTGTGCATCCCTCGTTTTCAGGCATCCATGATGTCTGCCGAGAATGATCCTCTTGGCCCGCTACCTCCTGGTTGGGGTGAGTTCATGTTCTTTATTCTGAATACATACTGTACATAATATTAATTTGGTGTCAGTTTGTTCTCCACTTTCAATCGGAAATAGATTTGCAGTCCACGTCGATAAGAAAAACACAAATGTATGGAAATACACTGTACCTATTTTCATGCAAAAATGGGTCTAACTACAAAAGAACAAACACTTTGTGATACTGTTTCTCCCCTTTAAATCCCTCCCTCTGCTGTCACGCCGCTGATGATGATAATCTGACGAGCGTTGCCACATTGTGGGGTCCAGTGTCCCTTCTGTGTACTAAGCCACAGATTTCTGTCTGTGTTCATGTCACCTTTAGAGAGGCGTGTGGACTCCAATGACCGTGTGTACTTTGTCAACCATAACACCAAGACAACACAGTGGGAAGACCCCCGAACCCAAGGGTAAGTTTAGTGACAGATGAAGCAGGAATACAGAATTTTATAATTCGGAAAGATTCTAAATTTTAATGTGTTAATGGTCTTGTTCCTGTCCTGCACCACACGGATATCACACAGTTATCTCTGAGGTTTACCAGTGATTTTACTGGCTTTGTTTGCAGTCACTCAAACTGGTGCATCAGAACTATTTTTTTTTCTTACACCAGTGTTGACCAGCATACTGAAACTATAATTGTTGGGCTTCCACAGAATTTATGTTCTGCATTTACTGTGTTAGGGGATGCACAGTATTGCTAGATGTTTCTGCGATATGTATTTCACAATACAGGAATGTTTGACAGATGACTTGAATAGCTCTGAAAGAGTGAATCACTTTGAAACCATTGGGGGATTTTGTAGTGTAGATGATGGAGTGTATCTGCTATGAATTTAAAAAACAAGCTAAAATAGGACTTTTTAATCTGAAGAATTATCCTTTCTTACACTTGTTTTAATGCACCAAACACAAAAGCAGGTGAACACTGTGTTTACGCTTCTGCAGTGATGTTGGAGGGGGAAATTATGTAGTTGAATACAGTGGTTGACTCAAATTGACATATGTTGCTGTAATCTTATAATATTCTTCCATCAGCCACGATATTATTAACGCATGTTGCTTATCATTCAATAAGAGGGACTCCATTATGTTGAATTCCTCCTGTTTCTGGCTCATTTTTAGGTGGTGGTCGACAACGAGCAGGGCCTGCTTTGGTTTACATAAACTGATCAGGAATAATTGGGATGATGATGATGATGATGATTGGTGGTTCACTGTGCATGCACAGCCTGTAAATCAGAGTAAATTCTGTTATATCAGACAGTCTTCTCTTGTAGATTCATATTAGTTTTCGAGCCTCGCAGCTCCGAACTCGAGTTGGGAGCACTCAGTTAACTTAAATAGCTTTTACAGTCTGGCAACTCTGCGGTGAAGAATGGCGATGAGACATCGTGATAATGTTGCATTAAGCAGATCTTTTATTCATCATACCATAGCCTGACTGAGGGAAGGCTTGTCAGGTAACATCACTCATGAAAAATGAGATCCATGAGAGTTTTCCCTTTGTGTCAAGCAGCACAAAAGTTTTAGCGTGACACGTTTGCGTTAATTTGCCTTACTTGACATCACACCTCCTGCAGTGTCACTGTCACACATGCACACATCGCAGTGTTCATGCTGACATGACGTCTTGCAGCCCTGAAATCTCAGCCTACTTTCCATAAAGTTTTACTCACTTAGACAAAAGTCATTGAGCTATATAAACTCACTGCCCCTCACCTGAGGATAAACAAGCCTTTGCACTGTGCTACTAACCCTCAAAGGAACTCTGTTATGCTTTTAAAGGGTAACTTTGGTATTTTTCAACCGTTTTTGTCAAAGAGTGAGCTTCGCTATCAAAACCACCAGACTCCATCTCTACAAAAAGGTCGGGATCATTTTCATAATGATGTCAGACACTTAGAGTAATAGTCTGAGCCTGGCAGTGGTTGAAAGAACCTAAACCTACAGTGACAGTGCACAAATGCCCCAAGTGGTTATGTTGCAACCTGTTTCGCAGCTGCTGGCTGCAGCCCTCTTGCTCAATACTGGACCAGTTTCAAATATGGTTTTTCCCATGAGCCACTTACACACAAAAACATAGAAACATTGGGTCCACCCAACATGTTCTTGCGTGTTCAGTGAAGAAAATTCTGAGGCAGCATGTGGTATAGCATGTTCATTTAATTTTCGCTGGAGCAGAGGCAACATCTGCTTTTCTAATCTGGTTTCAGTGAAGCCAAGATGAATATTTATAGTCATTATATCTGAGCAGAATGTTGAGAATACCTCGTGACAGGCCATGATGTACGGTTACATTTAATTTACAAGAACAAGACATGCAGACAGCTCCCAGATTGTCTGCACAATGAACAATCCTCTCACGGTACTGCTTGTTTTTTGATTTGTTTCAAGTTAATCATGAGAAGCACATCCAAAACGATATCAGGGTCTAAACCAGGAGCTTCACTGTGCAACAGTCTAACTGTAGACCTTAATCAGTGTGCACTCATGGAGCAAACAGTTGCAGTATTTTTGTAGCACAACATACAACAGCAGTTTGTGATCTACAAGAAAATAACAACCTGTTATTATCAAAGCAGCTGTAAGTAATTTGCCTATCCCCCCATCACTACCAGAAAGCCCATTATGCCACCATCATAATAGCACCATTAACCTGTTGTTACATGTGTTTAGATTTTAAAAACAGTGGAAGTTGCACCGACAACTAATGTGTTGCTTGTTCTTGTACACAGCCTTCTGTTTTCAACCTCTGTCAGTCAGTATGTAATTGGTCCGTGTGTGTGTGTTCATGCAGGCTACAGAATGAGGATCCTCTTCCTGAAGGTTGGGAGATCCGATACACAAGGGAAGGGGTTCGCTACTTTGTGGATCACAACACCCGAACCACCACGTTCAGTGACCCCCGCACTGGAAAGTCCTCTGTGTAAGAGCACAGTGTTAGATTTAGATAATTTACTTGTTCATGTGTTCTGCATTATACTACATATTACAGAGAGCCATGCTAACAGCTGCAGCTATGGGAGCTTGTGCGTAATTTAAGAGGATATTTTACTGGGACCAGATGGCGTCATTTTTCACTGTGATGTAGCCAATGTACGTACAATGGTTCAGTTTCGACATTCACGGAATTGATACTTTGTAAACCAGGAAATATTTCTGAATATTAACTTCGTGGGACCACACCAGAGCATATTTCACATGTACAGCATTTGTTTTTCATTATATGGTGAAGATTCAACTGTTGACCCCTGTAGAATCAATTGCATTTCATCTATCAGCGTATGCTTGTTTCATTTTGACATTTTTCCATGTTGTTCCTCTCAGCACCAAAGGCCCTCAGATCGCTTATGAGCGCAGCTTTCGATGGAAGCTTGCCCATTTTCGCTACTTGTGCCAGGTGGGTGCTCTTTTCCTCCATCACTCTTATTTCCTCCTCTCAGTCGCTCATCTTGATCTTATTTTTCCCCAAAATGTATAATATTTTTTCCTGTCTTTGCTCAGTCCAATGCTCTCCCTAGCCATGTGAAGATCACCGTCTCAAGGCAGACGCTGTTTGAAGACTCTTTCCAGCAAGTAAGATGGTCCCTCTACTACGGTCTGGTTTCACTTAAAGGAGAAGTCCAGTATTTTCCTTTAAAGCCAACGTTATATAGTGTGTACAGAATTTCAAGAGCAGTGCGTGCTCTGTTTCAGAGTTTTCCTTCGCTGTTTTTCAGTAAACGCGTGCCAGCCATGTCTATGTCATTTTCTGATGTTGTGTATTTTCTCTTTGATAGATTATGGCCCTGAAGCCTTACGACTTGAGGAGGAGACTCTATGTTATCTTCAGAGGCGAGGAGGGTCTAGACTATGGTGGCTTAGCCCGGTAATACAGACAATATGAGTAATATAATGTGTTTTTAATGCAAACTAGCTTTATGTGAAGAGTAAGCAGTAAATCATGAAGTGCAGTTGTCTTGAACTTGTCTCCCCCCGTCTCTTTACTTTCATTCACCATCTTTTCCTCCTCTTATTTCCTTCCCCATCTCTGTTCAACTTCAACCCCCCACACACACTCTCATACCTTCATCCTCTCTTCTTACCTCTGCCTGTCCTTTGTTTCTCCCACACCTAACTTTGCAGAGAGTGGTTCTTCTTGTTGTCCCATGAAGTGCTGAACCCCATGTATTGTCTGTTTGAGTATGCCGGCAAGAGCAACTACTGTCTGCAGATCAACCCGGCCTCTGCTATCAACCCGGACCACCTCTCCTACTTCTGCTTCATAGGCCGCTTCATCGCAATGGCAAGTTCACACGCTGCCCACACACATGCATACAGTCCTTACAACACTAACACCTGCGCAAACATAAGAGGTAAAACAGGCAGACATTTTTATTTTTACATAAAATTAGCAAACATTAATTAATAAAACACAATGAAAGAAAAAAGTTAAAGAGGAGCTATTATGCTCTGATTTGTCAGCTTTTCCGGGTCTTCCTCATTGAGGTGTCTCTGCACTGTCATTGCAGCGTGGTGAATGACTGTAACTGAGAATATCAGCACTTGCTGCCACGAAAAATCACCAATAAAACCATCTTAACACAACAAGACATGTTCAAGGGGTCAGCCACCGAGTTTCAATGTTTTCCTGATGTTAGCATGTAGCGACATGCAGTCGTGTAGGCTACGTAATGTAACACTCACAGTAGTGTGCCTGGAGCTGATGATAATATAAAGGAATCTGTCATGAGCTGACCATACCATGTTTTCAAAATGACCAGCACAGTAAAAAGAATCTTTTTATTTCTGGCACGCTGCAGGCACTTTTCCACGGCAAGTTCATCGACACAGGCTTCTCTCTGCCTTTCTACAAACGCATGCTGAACAAGAAGCTAATACTCAAAGACCTGGAGTCCATCGACCCAGAGTTCTACAACTCACTGATATGGATCAGGTAAGTCGTGTCTCAGGACTACACGGTCTTCGCAGATTATATGAGTATTCAGGCAGGAATATGAACGTGCATATTCTATTTTTAATGATCACTTTACTGTCAAGCATCTGAGAGTTAAAGCCAGTTTTTTAATTGATTTGACAGCAGTTTACTCAAAGTGGACCCTTCAATTAAAGCGTCACTTTGTGCATCCTTTCATAAATTATCCCGTGACTTTTTAGAGAAAAAACTCCCAAGGTGCCTCGACCCCACGCTTGTGTGTGCACACTATTGGTTCAGTGTATTTAGATAGATATACTGTAACTGTTTTTTAACTCTGGAGGGAGCCAGAGTAGTGGAAAAATTAACTTTTGGACCTCTGCCTCGTGGGTCTGTTCAGCGCAAGTGATGCACAGTAACATTTTCAAAGTATCCAATGAATGAGACGTCTCTTTGTATGAAGTGTTAACCTGAAATAAGGAAACAATATATGAGCATTTTCTTTAGTTTGGACCACAGGAACCAGACTGTGTGTGTCAAAACCACCAATAGACAAAAAAGATCAGTTGTTATTTAGCCCAAAATCTCAAATATGTGATTATTTTTTTTCAGTGTCATTCTTTTTATATTGCTTTAAGTTTTTACAAGAGGTCTTTGTATAGCGTTTAGCTTCCTCCTTTCACTGCACAAGCTTTTGTTTACTTTAGTCTGAGTTAAGTTAACAAAGTACATAACATCTAATACTTTGTAAATATTAAAGGTTGAGTCTGGATTCTGGAGAGGGACTGTTGATGTTTGAGCATCTGTGCCAGATGACGCCCCCTGTTGCCGATTGGCTGAAATAGTATTGTGTGATTTGATCCAGACACATTAATATTTATTTCCCATTTACAGAGTCAGGGTAATGCATTACTCACCAGACTTTTTTCAGGGCACACAGAATAAACAGTAGGTGGATCATGAGGAGGTATCAGCTGAATTTGGATTGAGAGCTGCCCCGACTAAGAATTTTCCTTGTCGACCAGTAGTCATTATATAGGGCCACTAGTCGACTAGTTGCCTGCATGTTTACGATATTAGTTTAATGATAAAATGATATATTTTGGTGGTCTGAGTTGAAGGTGTGAGAAAGAATAGTCTCAGTAACATTGTTAACACTGTGCTACA
>JAPZEB010000013.1:21749971-21761074 GCA_029783705.1 Chaetodon striatus | reverse complement strand
ACTTTTGTAGCTTCTAACTGAATCTCTGTGGTTTGGAGTTTAGTTTCTCTCCTGCCTCCTGTTTTTACTTCAGATATCTGCTTTATTTTACTGTCTCATGGTCGCTAATAGCCGTATTAGAAGTTGTGTGAAGTTGCTGCGTGAAAACTCGACATTTCTTTATTTTACTGCTTCACAATAAATGTTTTTACATAACAAAATAACAGGGACTTTTATTGTGAAGAATCTATAGGATTATTACTGAATTAGCAAAATGGTCAATGGAGTTTGGCTCTGCAGAGAGCATAATAAAGTTTAACTTTAAGTTTAGTCACCTGTCAGAAGGGGCTGTCTGTCTGAGCATATGACTGGATGAGTGAGACTTGGATTAAACTGCATGAGTTGTGTGAGACTTTGTAAACAAATGTTTGAATATAGTTTTCCTGTTGTGAAACGCAGACCCCTTTGACTTAAGTTCATCAAGCTTTTTCTGCGTTTTTTGGATTCTTCGTTCACAGGAGGCATGCGAGGAAAACCAAGTCTTCTTCATGATTTTAACGTAACACAGCGTGAGTGATTGATATTAAAATCGTTATTTGTGGGGTGAAGTATTCAGGTTCTTTATTTTTTAACCTCCTGTTGATGTACTTTAAATATCTTGCTGCTAATCAATATTTGAATCTGGTCGTTCAGTGGTTGTGGTGGTCCGACCCTTTCCTGGAAATCTTCAGGCAAACAGAAAGTGGGTGGCAGCTGGCTCACAGGACAGAGGTACACATATTTACCAACAGCTCATTACTCTGCTCACAGAGTTGTTGTTAACTTGTGGCTCATCCTACACCTGTTCACGTAGGTGGTATACAACAACCTCAACCCAATATGGAGACCCTTCCGCATCTCATTGCGAGCGCTCTGTGGAGGTGATGTGGAGAAACCCATAAAGGTAATCTTGTTTACCGTTTTAGTTTCTTACCTGAGTTAATAAGCCTTGTAAAATGCAGCCCATTAACACAACATGTTCCCTTAACTGTAGATTTCTTTGGTTCTTTTAAGTTCTTTTAGATCAGTCTGGTTGACCATAATACTCTAACATACTAATGATTCACCTTGTAATTGCATTTTCTTTCATTTTTACACTGCCACCAAATTTAAAAGACGCTGCGACTCAGCTGGATACGCAGTGTGTGTTTGTGTGCACGTCGCCTGCATGACGTCCCCACCTGCAGGTGTGCATTTTTGCTTTGTTCTTTTTACTCAGTTGAGTTTCTCCCATTGCTTTGACTGTATTTACACAGGTAACTAAGAAATGTGATTGTGTGCATGGCAGCTGTGACCCTTGTAATTTATTGACAGTTAGACCAAGTGTACACTTACAATGTGATGGAGTGTCTTTGCTTACCACAAATGGTGAATACTGTGTGCTTTAATAAGGTTCATATCTCATCTATAACCAGAAACAAAAACGTTTTGACACATTTCTGAACACCCCCTTTTAATACTGCTTTTTAGTTATAATAGAAATATATGTGAAGTTGCCGATTGGCAAAAATGTTGTTGAGGACTATCAACTTTAAAGGCATACTACGCAGGATTTGTTGCTTACTGTTTCTAAACACAGCATTCCAACTTGGCTGAACTAGACTGACAACAGTGGTCGTAAAGAGTGACTGAAGAGAGGACCCGACGTTAACAACAACAGCAAAGTGAATCAGGAAAATAAAACATAATTTTCCAATAGTTTCACGGCAGTTACGTTCTAAAGCACAACCAAACACACCCACACCTCATGCACAGCCCTGCAGGAAAGTGCTGCATTGCCTGTACCTCTGAGGCGTCTCCTATAGTGTCTGGCACCAGGGCGTTAGCTTCAGATCTTTTGAGTCCTGTGAGTTGTGAGGTGAGGTACCAGCACGTCCCACAGATGGTTGGTCACATTTGGATCTGGGCAATTTGAAGGCCTCGTCGACACCCTGAGCTCTTTGTCATGTTCCTAAGGCTAGTCCTGAGCAGTTTTTGTGATGTGGCATGGCGCACTGTCCTGCTGGGGGGCCACTGCTACTGGGGAGTACCTGGTCTGCACTGGTGCTCAGGTGGATGGAGTGTGTCAGGTGGCAACCACATGAATGTCAGAACCCAAGGTTTCCCAACATCTCAGCAGTGTCCAGGAGGTGAACTGGCTCCTCTCCTGCTACCACTCCACTCTCCATACTGGCAACCCTCCAGATCCCAAGCCAAGTCCCTATGGACTGAGTTACTGCCGCCCCACTTACCCTTTGTGTGAATGCAGCTGAAGCTCATGCTGTGTGTGTGGCTCAGTCTCGCTCTCGATCAAACAGACAAACAGACCTGCAGCTCACATCTACAGAGCTGAAGAGAGACTTATAGTGTACTGACATTGTGCTGCTGTTGGCCGGAGGCTTTACACCACTACCCGAAGGTTCACACCCAGAAATGTCCTGAACAAACCAAAATACAGGCAGAGGGCAGGTTGTCTGCAGATACAGACACTCATAGTGGGTCGTAGGTGATGATTGAGCAGGATTACTTTTGTTTAAGTCTTTGTATTATTGTATTAGGAAAATCCTGCATAGTATGCCTTTAGTTAATTCATCCTGTCTCAGAGCTTCGTTAGTCTCTGACTGTATTATGGAGTGGCTTTTATTTGTCACCCACGACATGAAGTCACCCGCTGTTTGTCTTCAGGTTGACTGTTATGACCATCACGTCAACGGCTCCCATGACCTCATTGGGACCTTTAAAACCACACTGGCAGAGATGCAAGTGGGAACACACATCTCCCCGGTAAGACATTTGTATGTGTGTTTGATTCCAGCTATAAAAGGCCAGATCCTTTTTTATTTTAACTGGCATCAATACGACTCTTGTTCTCACTTGCAGGTTGAATTTGAGTGCATTTCCCCAAAAAAGTTGAAGAAGAGAAACTATAAAAATTCTGGGGTCATCTGCATCAAGAGCTGCCAGGTAAGGATATAGACCTTATCTTACCTTGAGTATATTCTCTCTCACTGAGCCACTGTGTCGTCTCATTACTTTTAAGACCAGGCACTTTTAAGACAAAAAGAAATACCTCTTGTTGATTCATACACACATTACCTCTCTCGCTGATTTTCGTTGCATCACTACAGCTAACACAATGTTTACCCTTTCAGGTGGTGAAGGAGTTCACCTTCCTGGATTATATTATGGGCGGTTGTCAAATCAACTTCACTGTGAGTTTGGAAATTATTACTTTGACACTTTTATTTATGATCACAGTTTTCAATCAGACACAAGCAAAATGTTTTGTTTCATCTGAACTTGCAAAAACTCTCATTTGCATTTGGTCACTGAGCAGCTGTCTTAATCCTTGTCCTCTCCTGGTCCCCGTCCAGATTGCCATTGACTTCACAGGCTCAAACGGGGATCCCAGGACTCCCCAGTCTCTTCACTACATCAACCCTGAAGGCTTTAATGAATACCTGACGGCCATCTGGGCAGTGGGCAACGTCATCCAGGACTATGACAGGTAAACTCAAACTCTGCTTCTTCCTGTGTTATCCTACCCCTTAAATTCAGCTTTTGACTTTTGCAGAGTTTGAATTGGCAATGTTGAGGCAGAGCCAAGCAAGAGTTAAAGAAACAGTCATCTCATAATCAAAAACACATATTCTCCCTCTCACCTGTTGCACTGTTTATTCATCTAGACTGATGTGCCCTGTTGAAGTTGTGTTAGGAATGTTTTACCTAAAGCTGTATTTTCTCTGTCTTTCTGTGTAGCAACAAGATGTTCCCTGTCTTTGGTTTTGGAGCCAAGATCCCTCCTTCCTACCAAGTATGAACAAATTCTAGAAATCCTTAAAAGTCCTAACCGTCATTACAGAGACTGACACCAGGGCTGGGTGTTTGTTCTTGATACCTTTAAGGTATCAACCAAAATAACTCAGCATCATGTAGTATTGAAACTTCTCGAGTCAAACAGCACCTGCTTTTGATTCTGTGTGTGTCAGTGGTCACATCCCAGACTATTCCAGCTCCCTAGTCGATCAGCAAACTTTCTGTCGCTGCCATCTCTGGAGCCACTCTCCTCCTGTGAATGATCAGTTCAGTGTCTGCCCAGCCCAAGCTAACACAGCAGCTCAGGCTAACATCCAACAGTGAGCTGTTAAACGGTCCGGACAAACTCACACAGACAGTGAATGGGCTCGACCATGTTGTTAAACCTGTTAAAAACAGTGTGTGAGGGGCCGGACTCTCACCAACTGTCCCCGACATGGAGCTCACACTCCAGTGTGGAGCGCATTATATTGCCATCAAAATGTCGTCACTTCATTCACATTATGGGTATCAAATGCAGTAACCTATTGGCATCAGTATCACTATAAGGTTTCTGATATAGTGGTCGATAAGGTTTCTAATCAGATGACCGAACCACCTTAACTGACCCCTTTCGATGTGAAGGAGCAGCGGCTCTACTGGCACCACTGGAATACCCTGACATTGGCTCTGGTATCATAATTTTATAAACAATACCCAGCCCTAGACATCAGACACTTCATGACTGCGGCTACACTCAGACGAGCACACTGTGCTTTCACATTTATGTCATTAACATCTTTCACAAATGAAATATGATTTAATTTAATTGTGATGTCTCACACTGGTCTGATACTCAATCAGGAGCATATGAATAATAGATCCCTTTAGAGTGCAAGATAATGTGTACAGTTATCTATCCATAGTTACTTTTCCTATCCATAATTGTACAGACTCTCTATGAGTCGCAAAATGACAAATACAATTTAAAATGTGGGACATGTTGCCAGCTGAAGAGTGATTTTATCTGTGTATTTTGTCACTTATCTGGCTGGGAGTGTTTTGTAATTTTTTAAAACACTTTAATTATTGGTCTGTCTGTGATTTGAGCTGTGTGAGTCAGGTAATCATTTTTATACAGTAGATAAAACCACAAGTTTCTGACAAGAGGAACATTAAAGGACAAAGGAATAATGTGTTTTTCTGACTTGCCTGAATTAAGAATTCAGAAGTTGGCATAAAACTGTCATGGTCTGTACTATAAAGCTCTTATTTATTTATTTATTTATTTATCTATCTCTGCTTACAGGTCTCCCATGAGTTTCCTATCAATTTCAATCCAACAAATCCATTCTGCGTGGGTAAGTCAAGCGAAGATTGTGTTTAAGTGTCAAATGCTGTACAGTGATGCTGCATTCACGTGGCTTTATACTCCTGTATGTGTGTGTAGGCATAGAGGGTGTGGTGCAGGCCTACCAGGAGTGTCTACCCCAGTTGAAGCTCTGGGGCCCCACCAACTTCGCTCCGATTATCAACCACGTGGCCTGCTTTGCCAGACAAGCTCTCCGGCAGAACATGGCCTCAGTAAGTAGCCAAATTCTTTTCTCAATAGAAAAATGGTCAATGTGAAATCTTAGGACGCAGGTCCATCTGCGTTCTTCTGCGTACTTTTCAAATGGAAACTTACTGAAAAGCAGTGACGTAGGTTACAGCGCTGAGACTCCTAACGAGAGTTACAAAGGTGTTAGCTCGGGAGATTTAAGCTTGGAGGTGGCATGATGCCATGTTGTTAATATTAAAACCTTTTCTTTTAGCAGGCTTTTGTTGCCTTTATTACAGTGCAGCTAGAGAGTGACAGGAAAGGGGAGAGAGAATGGGCATGAAATCGAACCCCAACCGCTGTAAAGGACTCAGCCCACATGGGGCGGACACTAGAGGGCGCCCCGTTCAGGCAGTATTTAGTATACTGTGTATAATGTGTTCCAGTGGTTCAGATGCTAATGTTGACTGGTAATAACATTAAAATGATAATAAGATCTAAATTAAATACTCTTTATTTATTGGGTCTCTGTAAATTTAATATCTGACAATAACTGCGATACATGGACATTAATAATCCGTTCATGAGGCGTATCATATTCTGGATATGGTGTTTACATAAAGACAGAGAAATCGAGATATTCATATTCCCCGTACACATCCTGGTTTCTTTAGGAGCGCTCCAGCTAGCATGTACGGGTTTCTTATCAACGGAATATGGTGTTTACATACTCCAAAAAACCTGATCATAAGCTGGTTATTCACATCCATGTAAACACACTCATTGTCTCTCATTCTCTCTCTCCATCTGCAGCAATACTTCGTGCTGCTCATCATCACGGACGGAGTCATCACAGACATGGACCACACACGCACTGCTATCGTGGAGGCCTCTCGTCTGCCCATGTCCATCATCATAGTGGGTGTGGGCGGGGCAGACTTCAGCGAAATGGAGTTCCTTGACAGCGATGACAAATTGCTGAGTTCGCCCAGGGGTGACGTCGCCGCCAGAGACATCGTCCAGTTTGTGCCCTTCAGGGATTTCCAAGTAAGCAGCTGCCCGTACCGTCATAATATCACTTGTAATGTAAATGTAATATATAATGACACCATGTGATTTTATCGATCAGCACGAGCTAAAAGTTAGCGAGCGTGTTCCCAAACATGGCTCAGACTAACTCTTATTTTTTTGTCGTTGCAGGGAAGCAGCGTGGCCCTTGCCCAGAGCGTCCTGGCGGAGCTGCCTGATCAAGTGTCGTCCTTCTTCAATTCTTACAAGCTGAAACCCCCAAATTTATTCAATGATCCTGACCCCTCCTAGAAAAGTGGGTTAAATTAACCCAAATACCTCATATTTACTACTTGTATGCACCTCCTTCACCCTCTGTCTCTATTTACTGTTTGGAATGGTATGCATAAATGCAAAGACATGAATGAGGGTAAGAAGTAAACCAAAAATATATGTTACTAACCTCAGACACGTGACTGGAGTTCTCAGCAATGTGTTTAAATGTGATTTGACTCGACTGACAGTTAATAGAAGAAGAGTTGCTGTGACCAAGAGACGTGATGGCTTGTATAGTGCATGTGACACTTGACATGTTGGTATGGCTTTGTTGATTAAATGTCATTATTTCTCTTTCTTTCTTTCCTGTATCACCTCTTCTCTGTTGTCAGTCCGCACAGCTGTCAGGGCTGTGACCTGCTCATACAGTGTGGGGTGTGTTTTCCGTCTGTCCAGGCAGTGAGCTGAGAAAGAGTCGTGGTCAGGCGTTGGACGGGTTCTGTCGACACCGTCACACTGATGTGAAACTTCTTTCAGAGCTAGATGACACAAGGCCTGGCTGCTCCTGTACATGAGGGCGATCTATCACACAATGTCATTTTGAGTGAGACATTTGAGCTTTGTCCTCGTTCTGTGGGTTTTTATGAACATCTGAATTTAAGGGAACGTGTGTAAGCAGCTATTGTAACATGGGAGATCAGTTAGATGTACAAGCATCTACTGCACCCCACTGTGAAAGAATTATAGCCAAATGTAAGTGTCTTTACTGCCAGCTGATTTACGTTTACCTCAAACCTCATGTTCTTTCCTTTGACACTAGGGATGCACAATATTGGATAGTATCAGTATATAACAACTTATTTGGACAATAACTGATTCTGACATTGATATATCCTCTTTTTTCCCTCCTATATTTAGCGATCATCGAGTCTCTTCTGTAGTGGAATTAACATCATATTATGCATGCTTATTTTCATGATGGCCCACCAGCAGATGGAGACATTAAATACAATACATTTCAATGTATGTTACATTTTTTAACTGTGCAAAAGAAGACAAAGCATGTTGGCTGATTCTGATAGTTCACTTTAAAGCTGATATCAGCTGATACTGATGACATGCTGATATTATCAAGTATCCCTGTTTGGCCCTGCAGTGCTATTCTGATGAAGGAAACAGACATAAGACACATCACAGCCCAGTAAGCTAAATTTAGATTAAAAAAAAACTGTACAAAGAAATATATTACACACTGAAGCAAAATGCAGTTAATCACACTAGTTCTACCACTGAATAAATGTGTATCTGAAGTATTTGGATTCTCACACCAAGATTGTCTGAAACTGAAACAAAAGTATTAAGCAATTATTCCCAAAATATTTGTGACCCAGATGGGGCTAGGTCTTGACTCAACATGGAAATCACTGGGATCAAGATTTAACCCCTTCCAGACCAATTGTTATTTCTGCAAACACACGTTATTTCTCTTTTGTCAAACTGGCCTGGAAGGGTCAGAATCTTGACACCCATGGCAAAAGTGACTTTCAAGTTTAGCTGAGACCTAGGAAGGGAAAAAAAATGCAGACAAGTTTTGAAATAGTTGGAGGTGGACAAAAATGTATTTTTACGACTTCCATTATCCTTCAATAGGCTAAGTGGACAAAAATGTCCACCTATAGGCGGTGTCATTTAGCCGTTTGTTTTAAGCAATTATTATCATATTATTCCCAAAATATTTGTGGTGAACTACATGGGGCTAGGTTGATCTATCTCAACTCTGAACTGCATTTGTGTAAACAAAATGGAGCTGTGTTTTAAACACCCCAGCACTGTTACCAGTGAGTGAAGGAGTTAATTGGTTCAATATGAACTGGAACCCTTGATTACAATTTCTGACCTCTCTCACACCAAAGGAACTCCCGACAACAGAGAAATATTGTTTTTTTGGGTTTTTTTGCTGCAATGGCAAATGTGTTTTTTATAATGGGAGTCAATGGGAGGGAGGTGAGAGGGGGTGCTGGGGGTGGGAGTAGGATCATGCCATCCAAACTCCCTTTGGCGGAGATCATTGGCCCATGTAGCCCTGTAATAAGCACCAACATGATCCACCGCAAAATGATTTTTGTGTCCCAAACTCCCCCTTTTGTGTTTTTGCCACCCCAACAAACAGATGTGTTCAAACTGGCCTGAAAGGGTTAAAATATTGAAACCCATGGCAACAGTGACTTTAAAGTTTAGCTGAGACGTAGAAAGGAAAAAATAAATACAGAAAAGTTTTGAAATAGTACTTCAAAAAACATGTTTTGGGCGAAGTATTGGAAGTGGACATTTTTGTCCTCTGGGTCATCAAAGGGTTAAAAGACATTTCTAACATTTTGTCAACTACGTCTACGGCCTGGCACCTTTTCCTCTAAATCAGTGGTTCCCAACTGGTGTGTCATGGTCCAGAAGTGAGTGTTGGTTCCAGACAGTGGCTGCACCAGTTGGGAACCACTGCTCTGGGTCATGTCTAAGTGAACCTCATTAGCTAGTGGCCAGTCTTGAATCTCCTCAGCGAGGGTCGCTATGAACTCCAAATCCAAAAATGTACAAGTCTCAGAGGAAAATCGAGACATTAATAATGGATGGACAGATTCATTTGCTTCACCACCAACTCTTACCAAATGTTCCTAAACAGCTGCTGATGAGCCACTTCGTCCTAAAACACATTAATGAATGTGCATTTAGATATTGATAGGCTAATTTAGGCACTAATTTTTGGTCATAAATGGCTCTTTTGATGGTAGAGGTCGTTGACCTTTGCTCTATAGCCCACACTCCAGAATTTTAGTCTGCTATGTCCCACTAAACATCCCCTGTCCCCCTGCAAAGAGGACAAAAACAGGTCTGTGTGGGTCTCAGAGGGTGTGTTTGAGACCTTCTTCTTTATATACTTTTATGTTTATTGAGTTTTAGTGTGTGTATACAACCACAAGTGTCATTTATAACAGCTTACAACATCCTTTACACAGTCAGAGAGGTAAAGATATTTTCAGTATATTGGATCCAGAATCCAGAGTTGGTGTGGCATTCCCAATATATGTGTGTGTGTGGTCTGTATTCCCACATATTCACCAGCATGGTTGTTGTGACCCAGTCGTTTTACTCTTTATTTTGGGTGTAATGAAGAAGCGGATTAAATTTCTCCACTCAGTCTCCCTCCATGTCTTTGAGTTTGTAGTTGTGTGTTGTGTTTTGCACACATTAAGCCATTCTTTATTTGTAATTTCAGTGTTCAGTTCCCTCTCCCATTTCATCTAGTGAAGGCTTTACATTCTCTCAGATTTTGATGTAGTCCTGAAATCACTTGTCCTGCTGCACACCCACATTATCAGGTCAGTCAGTCTATTTAAGGGCTTTGGAATTTGTATTTACTTCATATAATAATCCCTCAACTGCAAATATCTAAAAAACCCTGAAAACTCATTATGTTTCCATTCTTAATTATTTTACACCCAAATTCTGAAGTTATGATCTATATGATGTGTCCAATATGTATAATATTTCTTTATTTGTTTAACCAGAATTTATATGTTTTGGTAAAACCTATAAAGTGATGTAGTCAGTCATTTGCCTGACTGACTCCCTCTGATTGGAAACGAGCGCACTGGGCACCGCCCATCCCAGCATCAGCTATCTCCTCTGTCCGTCCACAAACCAAACCACACAGCACTCAGAGCCAACAAGGTAAGTCTGGACATATTAATTCAAGACTACTTTTTACATTACTTCGTGATGAATGTAGACTCAAATGTTTTACTAGAGAACGTAATAGAATAAAATGAGAATTAAAACAGGTGGTGAAAATGCATGTGAATTAGAAAACAGAGGTAAATGGATGTGAAATTGGAAAATTATTTTTGGATTAATTTTATTTAATTAGATTAAAACTGAGCCACATTTCATTATTTATCTATCTTACATTGATTTTTCATTATTCACAAAGCAAAACTGATCATGTAAAGGAAGTGGCCTCGAGGGCGGGAGTGATAAAAAAATAACTGGGAAAAAATGGATGTAATTAATTACTACAAATTAATAATGGATGTGATTTTTTTTTTAAATCAGTTGTTTTGATAGTTGGGTCCTCTGCCCACCAGTCATCATTCACAGCACCGAACTGACATTGAGTGTTTACATCAGGGGTGTCAAACATATGGCCCGTGGGCCAGAATGGGCCGCCAAAGGGTCCAATCTGGCCCACTCATTGTGTCTCAGTCATGAAATGTTAGTCAGTCTGTGAGTGTATTTGCACATTTAAAAACCTAAACCGGATTCATGAACTGATACAAAAGTTTGGGCACCCTGCATGGTCAGTGCTCAGTAGCGCCCCCTTTGGCAGGTATCACACCTTCTAAACACTTCTTGTAACCAGCTCAGAGTCTGTCAGTTCTTGTTTGGAGGATTTTCACCCATTCTTCCTGCAAAAGGCTTCTAGCTCTGTGAGA
>JAPZEB010000013.1:21739237-21749871 GCA_029783705.1 Chaetodon striatus | reverse complement strand
ACTGAAGCATTTTATGTTTGTCATGTAAAATCAAGGAAACACCGGATCAAGGCCGCAGGGGGAACCCTGCCTGTGTTTTAATGCTTGCATCTTGTATAGATCTAAGGGTCTGATTATCTTGGTTCACATAAGGAAATGCATTTTAGTATTAGTTTATGGATGTTGTTTTTTGTTTCCACCCTCTAACCCTGTAAAAGCACACTTGTCAGGAAGAGATGCTTTCCACTCTACAGTGCAAGTGAGTTTACTGCTTCTAGCGTGAGTACTCTTCACGTGAAGGATGCAGTGTCTGTGACAGGACAGGCCAAAGTCCTTGACGCATCTAAATCTATCTTAAAGGACTGCGTAAAAAAAAGAGGAGTTTGGCTCGTTGGTCAATTTACCTGTTAAATGATGAGAGCATCATCACCACATTTATCCTGTGTCCCTGGTTGAACATTGACTTTACTTCAGCTTCTCCATTGTGACAATTAAATGAGACAATGGGCACTAGCATTAATTCAAAATTGATTGTGTGTAAAGCTAAATTATAAGTCTGGATATCCAGCAAAGTCTGGTAGTTTTTCGTCACTGATAGATAATAACAAAATACAATACAACGGAAATGTATTGAGAACTTATTAATTTCCCTTTAATACAGGATATGAAGCTGATGTGTGATATAAGACTGTGATCTAGTGTGATATTGATCACATCAGGTATTTAATATTAAATATACTTTACTGTTAAAGCATTTGAAAATATATGCATTTATAGGCCACATGATGAAAAACAGTACATTTTTCTGTCAGCTCCAGTGGTGTTCAGTCATTCAGCATGTAGATCAGGGGTCGACTGATAGGGCTTTTTCAGAGCTGATACCGATTATTAGTAATCAAGGAGTTTGATAACCGATATTTGGAACCGATGTAAATTTGCAATAAAAAAGAAAACTTTGTTTAACGCTTTTTAGCATGTGTTCCATCAGGGGCTTTTTGTGCCCTCAAATTCATTGTTTGTGACACCATCGAGGCACGCATGCATTCCTGAGTGCCTGTTTTTCAGGGTGCAACAGCTATACCCGGAGTGCATGAACTACACTGCAGACTCGAGTCTCTGCAGTGACGAACAGGGTGACAGCTGTCTCAAATAAATAGGGCCAATAGGGCTAAATGCACATCAGCAGGTCCGAGTTATATACACATCTGTTCTGTCTGTCACTGTGCTGTATCTTAACAAAATGGATAATCTGGTCAGATCTCTTGACGCATCCAGGCACAGCCTCACTCCCTTTTCCTTTCCTTGCGACTCTTGCACTCATGTAACTAAAGTTACATCCAGTAACTTCTATTACTAACAGCAGAATGTTACCAGTAGACACACTGGTCTGTTTTTAAAACAACAGTGTAGGAATGTGATGTTTATTACGACTTCATTAATATCTGCTGACAGTTATGCTTGCTCCAGTCTGCATCTGCATTCGTCTTTGCCTGTCACACTATGCGTCAGTGTTGATAGGTGTGACGTGTAACCACTCAGATAGTGCTGTGGGCGGGGCATAGATGCAGCTGCGTCAGAGCCAAAGGGATTTCATTTATCAGCTATTGTATATAATAGGATAACAATGCTGATAATGGTAAAAATGCTGTATATCATGGCTGATAATTGGCTTTGCCACGACTTGGTCGACCCCTGATAATGATTTTGTAATTTACCTGGCAAATATTAATTATGTATCAACAAGTAAGTCAACCAACGGGCCGATTTCCTAAAAGGTAGACGCTTTCCATTAAGATGGATCCCTTTTTTTAATTATTCATAAGCTTTCTTAGTTATTCATCTCGTAGACTGACTGTAGCGTCACACAGTTTGTCTAATACGTACTGGTTGCTCCATGCTGTGTCTAGATCTGTTTGTCTTTTGCCTGTTTTCTCAACACTGAAGGAACTCAGAAGCTGCAGTGTGCAGATTCTGAGCAGGTACTCTGTGTGTCTTGCACTAAAGGAGGTAGTGGGACCTTTCCCTTTCTGTTTGACTATTAGGAGGCTTGTGTGTGTGTGTGTGTGTGTGTGTGTGTGTGTGTGTTAGATATCTTAATATCAGAGTGTTGCCTTACATTTGAAGCTTCACTCCCAAAGCATGCTTTTGTCTCATCTGCTTTGATTTTCACACACTGATGACAGTTTATCAGTTGGATTTAATAAATATATCTTCTAAAGAGAGCTGACTGGATTTGTGGTGTTTCTCCGAACTGTCTGTGTATTCCAGGTAGAGTGTCATGACTACAACAGCAGCGGATCTCACGACTTTATTGGATCCTTTGAGACTTCACTCTGCACAATTCAGCAGGCATCGCAAACATATGCGGTGAGCTCTCTCTGTCCCTCTCTTTGTCCTCTCTGTGTCCCAGTTTTGACACTTTCCTTAAGCATGGATAAAAAAAGTGAATCTCTCGTACTTGTGTTTTCATTAAAAGAATTTTGTGAAGCTTGACTGGCATTTTTGAAAGTGTAAAAATGTACATACTGTCCCTGACGTGTGTGGTGTGTGTGCTTCTGTCAGGCCGAGTTTGAATGCATCAACAGTAAGAAGAAACAGAAGAAGAAGGGATACAAAAACTCTGGGGTTATCGTAATAAAAAAATGCAAGGTACTGTGGTTTCTTTTTTTAATGAACTTATTATCTTCTTTGTTTAGTACACGCAAACACACACAACATGAGCAAGTGAAAAAACGTCTATCAATTTGACAACACATGCGCAGCATTTGGAAAAAATACTGCGTGGAGCTCACAACAGAAACTGTTTCCAGAGGACACTAAAAAGTGATGCACACACAGCTGAAACATGCTGCCATGGGCTTTGTCTTATGAAGTTATTGAGGTTGGCTCAAATGGAGGTTTTTTGGCTTATTTTAACACTGCAATGGCATGATTCAGATACTTAGCGTTAGCATAGCATTAGCCTTGTGCTTATCATTAGCCTGCCAATTCAAATGATCTGAAGAAACACACAGGCGGCAGTGTAATATGCATACTAGTGTCAAAAATATTGGTGTATGGATACATATCTAAATACCTGACAGTGTTTCCACACTCTTGGTTGGGGGTGTGACAATACATCGATCTGCACTGACACATCAATTCAGTGACCAACAATTCAATATCCGTGCAAAGTGAAAACACCTATACATGTCGTCACCTTTAAGATTCGCCTTTATTTTGAAATTCCCTTGGCATGTCTTTGTCACCATTTCTTTCTTAGCACACTTCCCTCCTGAACATTAAAACATTGCTCGCAGCCCGGCACCAGGCAGATGACGGCAGTCAGCCTTGTGGTATCAGATATCAATTTGATACCACATTAAAATTCCAATATAGTGACAACACTAATGCACACTCCACACACAGTCAGGCGTGAGATATAGAGATGTTCAGATGACTTAAACAAATTGACTTAAACTCCTCCATTACGCATGTCAGGTTTCCTTGAGCGACTTACTGAAACCCAAATTGCTCCCGAAGGCTGTTCCATTGGTGTGGGGGTGTGTTAAAGCTGTGTAGCAGGTGGCATCCTTTGCCCTGTACGGTAGCTTCGGCCATCAGTGTGTGAATGTGTGTGTGAATAAGTGAATGTGACTTGTAGTCGGAAGGCTAGAAAGGCGCTTTACCAGTGTAAGTCCTACCATTCACTGTATGCAGATGTGTACAATAGTTTGTGTCTTGCTATGTGTTGTAACATCAAAATAACACAAGTAAATATGCAAACACCACCACAGTGCAGCACCTCAGCATATATGTGGTTACATCATTTCTTTTAAACAGTTAAATGACTTTCTGTCACCAATATCTTTTTCCAGACAGTGAAGGAGTATACTTTCCTGGATTACATAATGGGCGGCTGTCAGCTTAACTTCACTGTGAGTACTACACTTTATTTAAAATCTTAAATCCTTTTATGTATCTGTGAAGAAACAGTGTGTTCAGGACATATTTTTCATGATGTTATCAAGCATTATCTTATTTTTTGTTTTGTGTTTTTATCCGTCCCCCCGTGCCAGATTGCTATTGATTTCACAGGCTCCAACGGGGATCCCCACACTCCTCAGTCCCTCCATTACATCAACCCTCAGGGCTATAATGAGTACTTGGCTGCTATCTGGGCAGTGGGAAACGTCATCCAGGACTATGACAGGTACAGATCTATTAGTATTATGTAGTAATAGTGTGTGTATAGTATTATGTTGGTTAAAAAAGAAGATGAACAGCACACTTGTGTGTTTTTGTTCCTGTAGCAAATGAGTCAGTCATATTTGTCAGGTTTTTGTGTCAGTCCCTCAGGATTCACTGAAGTCTGAGTTGAATGACGCCACATTATTATAATGGCTGTAGCAGCACAAGGTCTAGAAAGAGACAGCGAAAAGGACGTCTTGTATCGTCTTTTACACATCTGTTATCTCAATCGTCATCTTGTAGAGACAAAATCCATTTTTAAGCAGACTAGATCAGCTCATACAAACTATTTTCCCCTCAAGGTACGACCTGGGAAGAAAAGGTTAAAAAAACATGTACCACAAAGTTATAATTAGACCAGCACTCTTTTTATATTTTCAGTAGTCATTTCAAGCACATGGATGAAAAAATAATTTCCAGCGAAAGGCTTTATGCGGCATATGAGCTGAAGGAAGTGAGTCAACTTGAGAGGAACGAGAGTCCCAGTATAACATGCTGGCATTCAGTGTGTGTGCACGACTGTGTATTATGAAACAAGCAGCAAAAGTAGCTCTCTAATAATGTTAAATGATAAAATTGATTTAAAAATGTATCAGTAGATTTGCTATTAGAAGCAGGGTCAAGCATTCAGAGCCCGCAGCTCTTTTAGTAAATGTCCTGGCATTTAAGAAACATTAAGAGTTACCTTTTTCTAAATGACAAAAAGTCAGTGTTGCATATTATGTGTCTGAAAAGGAGCTGTAGTCTCATCCCTTGTTTATGTCAACTAACTTGAATAATAACACCTGTTTTGTTTCACTTCCTGTAGTGACAAGATGTTCCCTGCTTTTGGATTTGGAGCCAAGATCCCTCCTACATGGCATGTTAGTGTAAAGGCTTTTCCCTGTGTGATCATTACATTCTGTGACACAAGAAAAGTTTGTCTTGGATCAGTGTAACTCAGGTCTACTTGATGTGAGGTCCAGATTAATAGTTGTTTGTGTTTGCAGGTCAGCCATGAGTTTCCTATTAACTTCAACCCAGCAGATCCATTTTGTGCAGGTAAGACTACACACAGCTGTGTGTTCAGTGTGACAGACTGTGACATGTGTGACATTTGACTGTTGACAGATGTAGTTTGGCACCATACGGCATGAGATTGGCATCATTTGATTGGCATCCATCATAATTGGTGTCACTTCCCCTGAAGTTTTGGCAAGGGATGTTCAAAGCAGATATGTAACTTGTGCAACAAGTCGTGGAAACATGTTTGATCAGTTGATAAGTCAGTCACCAAAGTATTTATAGACACCAATTTTAATAATCAATAGGCGTTCCAAGTCATTTAGCAAGCAAAAATGGATCTGCAGCATGTTTCTGTTGTATTGTAGACAGAATTAACAGTGTATTGATCACTGACAAAACTGTACTGAAAGATCAATCACTTCTTAAACATGTTTGTTTCAACATTTGACCAGAAATTTAAATTGCTCAGCAGTCTGTCTTCAGTCTATAAATTACCACCATGTTGCAGTGTGCTGTGGCTCAGTTCTGTTCCTGTGTGTGTGTTTTAGGTGTAGAGGGTGTGCTCCATGCCTACCGGCAGTGTCTGCACCAAGTGAAGCTTTACGGTCCTACAAACTTTTCCCCAATCATCGACCATGTAGCCCATTTTGGCCGGAGAGCCATGCAGCAGCAAACTGCCTCTGTGAGTAGCTGGAAGTCTAAAATCAATCAGAGTGGTGTGATTGTTGCTGTATCGATGGATCCCACATTATTCATTGTGTTAATTGTGTAATTTCCTTCTTATGTCGATGTTTCACAGCAATACTTTGTTCTGCTGATCATCACCGATGGACTGGACACATACATAGATGAGACTCGCAAGGCCATTGTCAACGCCTCACGTCTGCCCATTTCGATCATCTTTGTCAAAGTAGGGGGAATAGAGTTAAGAGCCACAGAGTTCCTGTATGGAGTTGATGGAATTGTACGCACTGCAGCAGGCGAGGCCGCCATACGGGACAATCTGCACATTTTGCCTTTCAGGCAGTTCCAGAACGTAAGAGTTTCCACCTTGAATCTACAGTTTCCATATCATTAGCATAATGCTATGGGGAGTATCAGAGAAGAAGCCAGGTGTAGCTACATAATTGTTATTTTTTTATGCTAAGACTCACTTTCACTTCAACTGAGATGTGGTGATCAGGATTAAGGTTTATCTAAATCCCAGTTCAGACCAATGATTCGCGGCGAGGCAAAACTGTTTTAAAACGTTGCAGAGAAAAGTTGTAGCAGTCTGGGCTCAACTCAAGCCGGCTGATGGTGTCACCTGCAACTCAGCTGGTCAAAACGCCAGCGGGTGGCAGCAAGGCTGGAAATAGGACCATGATGTAGAGTGTCTAGCCGCTGCCGGTATGTGGTTGTACACTGAAAATAATAAGGCCGTATTTTTTGACGTATAACATTCACCATCAGTGTGTTTTGGCCTTGAGTGAGTCACAGGGATCATCTGACAGGATGCACTCCTGCCTGGAAAAGAATATTAGCGAAACAGCAACTTCCAAAATGCTCAACCCAGCATTCATCCTTTGGAAGAGTGTCGACGGCTGAAAGGGAAGAACGATGGGGACAAAATTGTCTCTCTAAAGTAGAAAGGTATTTGTTTTGGCTGCCTCTGTATTAGACTCACGCGCAAGGATTGTGACAGGCGTTGACCAATCCAAGGAAACGTAACGTGTGACACCAGCTTCTTTAGAAACTTGGGGTCATACAAAGGGCAGTAAGGACAACCGCTTTCTGTACATTTTACAAGTACATTCTGTCCAAAACATCTCATGCAAGAGTTGAATTTTCCCCTGGTCATTCTTTTCTGATTCTCTGATAAAGGCCAATGTTGACGTGTTGATTGCTATCAACACCCCCGAGACACTGGAACCCTAAGAGTTCTCAACAGCTGTTGAAATGGCCCATATGCTGTAAGAATTGTATTATACTGGATGGTTAATGGTCCACTTTAAGAAGGAGATAATGGTCGTCCGAAGACAGGGCTTCCTGTGGCTGTTGTCAGAGGATAGAGGAAATGCAGAACAATTCATGCAATTAGAAGAAAGATAGACATCACTCTCTCTGAGATTATGGCCAAATCTGCACAGCTTCAGGGTGGACACTGTTGAAGAGAGAGGAGGAAGAGACTGTAGCACACCTGGGCCACAAACATCCCCCTCTCTGATGTCAGTGGAATCAGTCCTGGAAAAGGTTGAGCCAGTCTTGTCCACGCCCACACCCACTTACCTCCCCATGGCTAACAGTGTGGAGTTGAGGGTGGAGAGGTAGAACAGAAGCCAGGGAACATGTTGCCTCCCCAGAAGCAGAGACTGAACCAAGGAAAGGCAGCGAGTGGAGATTGCAAGTGAGGATTAAAAGGATGCAGACACATCCGAGGTTCCAGTCAACCCACAGGCCAGCACAGATCGGTCAGTGGTCAGCCAAAAATCTCAAGGTGACACTGACACTGCCAGAGCAGGATAAAGTTTTCAAAAAAGGGAGAACGGTGATAAGCCAACAAAAAAGGAAAATATGACTGTTCTCATAAACGGTTTGTGTATTGTCCTATTAAAGGTAATGCACCCAAATTCATACATACCCCACATAATCATAATTATGGGCCAGTAATTAGTGCATAACCCAAGTATTTTGGAAGGCTGTGGTCATGTGACTAATGGGCTGACTGGACTTTCCCATGAGACTAGGATGCAGGTGTTCAGAAATGTATAAACTTTGAGGCATTTTAAAGTATGTTCTCACCATGTTTCTTTTCCCTAAACCAAACCACAGTAACTTTATGTTAATCACGTAACTTTATGTTAAAGACGTAACGTCAATCATGGGGTGCTAATTCGTAGGATATCATATGACTTCGGGAGTGGCTCAGCGGCAGATAACAGACCTGAATCTCTTTATTTCAAGACGGGCTTTGTGAGGTCTGTGCATCTGTGGACAAAGACATCTAAGAAAGACTTTTGACAAAGCTTTGTATTTTGTATAAGGCCACAAGTTTTAAGGGCTTGACAGTCCAATATTGACCTCCAACTCAAACAAGGCAAGGTTTATACATGGTCTGTTTTGTCTTAGTATGACTGTATACATGTTACATCCATTTTGGCTTCTTGGGTTTTAATCTAATAATGTTTGCCTGCCAGGGGCCAGTGTGTTGGAGCCATTTTGGTACTATGTACATTGTGTTCATTAGTATGTGTCTCTATGTGAGTTACAATGTTTTCAGTCGTGGTAGTTCCCCTCTTTGCACAGTAGGTGGTACAATAGGTGAAGGAGTAATCACAGTCTGAGTGTGTTGTATACTGTCACATGTAGTGTGCCATAGAGCCAACTGCTTGTTTGCATGCAAGTTATTAATGGATATAAGCGCTTGCAGATCGCCTTCCAAACTATGGATAGGCCTGGTGGTCTAAAGATAAATTCACTTGAGGGTGCCTAAATCTGAACTGTGAACTGTTCCACTGACAAGCTGCACAAAGGCGACACGTCAACTGGGCAAGTACCGGCACAGCAGGCCCTGTCTTCTCACTGGCTTGTCGGTCTCTTGGTTTTGTCAAGTCACTATATCATCACTGCAGAAAATTTGGTACTCCAGCTGACTTTTTGGTGCTTGGACACCAGAGGGAGATATTTTGTGACAGAGGGACATCTGAGCAGCAGCAAGATCAATCCCCCCCATGGAGTCCAGACAGTGGTGGTAGAGGTGGTGGCTGATGATTCTGAGGCTGCTGACTGCTGAGGCACATGAGGTTGATGAATCCATACAGACTTAGTGATAATGGGGAGGTGGATGGCGTGCACGACGGCAGCAAGAAAGAACTACAGCAGAGAAAGAGCCATATTTAAAATGAGGAGCCATATGATGACAGGCTGACAGAGAAGGTTTGTTACTGTGCTTTTGGTTGATCGTGAGTGAGCATACGTGCAAGGACTGAATGGCAGGGTGAGAAAGAAACTTAAAGCCTGAGCATGAAAAGTTTTGTCTCCCTGACTGAACCTTGGCTAGAACTTGGTTTATCACTCTCACCTTGTTACTCTATCTTTACTCCTTCTCTTCAGTGTCCTCCAGAAGTGCTTGCTCAGAACATCTTGGCAAAAGTCCCAGCTCAGGTGGCAAGCTTCTTCAGTACCATGAGTCTGAGGCCACCCCGCAGTGACACACCTCTCCCTGACCACTCAGCATCAGCTACCCCAGTGATGTGTCCTGAGGACGACATGCAACATCCAGCCTGCTATGATTTGTAAATACTATGTACCAATAGTATAAAGCCATAGTCACTGTCACCTTCAAACATGTGTACTTCACATAGATATCTAATGTACCATGGCACTTACATATGACTCTTATCAGTTAATCAATCTATTCAGTCAGTTTTTATTTGACACGTAATCCCACCAGTTCTTCTCAAGCTAGGATTTTTAAGAAGACTTGAGGTCAGGACTACCTACAAAAGATCCCATTCTCTGCAATCTCTGCCAGAAGCAACTGCCAGCACTCAACATGTACTGGAAATACACCAAACCTTTTGTCTTCCTAGTCCTATCTACGAGACAGGGAATACCTTGTTTTCATTGGCAGCTACATATCTGACTGACCTGGCATGACATTAGGAGTTCCCCAAGGCTCCATTCTTGGACCTCTATTTTTTAACTTCTATAAAAGAAAATACAAAAACACATAAGCAAACCAGACACTGCCCCTTTTGGAAATTTTAATTTTATCACCACGTGACGCACCAGCCCGAAACATCACGTGGTGATATGTTCTTGAGTCTTTAGTTTGTAACCTCTGCATGCTCTCTTTAGGCAACATGAATACTGCTTAACATAAGTAAGTGGATGATACTTGACTTTAACACTTTCACACACTGACTGCGCTTCAATAGACTTGCTGCATCAATGCATTGACCAAATAAACAGCTGTGGGAACCAGAATGATCTTTTACTGAATAAAGACAAAACTGAAATCACTGTCTTTGGTGCTAGAGAAGAATGGCTTAACATGGAGGCTCATCTTGACTCCATTTCTTTTAAGTCAACAAACCAAGTCCGAAATTTTTTGTTATTTATTCAGATCTCAATTTTCAAGTCAACAAAGTCGGCCTATTATCACCCTAAAAATATAGCGAGATATCGAGGATAAACAGGGTCTAGAAAGACTACTTTATGCCTTCATCTTAAGCAACACAACGCCAACTTTCCTCTTCTGCTTCTTTCTGTGTCCCATTACATTGCAATGGTTTCCTGCCGGTTGGCGACACTCACGTAAAGGGAGTGTATAACGCGTCAGGGTCAAATGAACAATCAAGCGGAGGTTTACACACGGGTGTGAGGCAGCTGAAAAAATAGTTCCACAATCGAGATGAAGAGTGAAAACACGGATGGAA
>JAPZEB010000013.1:21698065-21712358 GCA_029783705.1 Chaetodon striatus | reverse complement strand
TTGCCATGACATGCTGGCTGTGTTTTTGTACCTAGTCTACCCCCCCCCCTCACACACACACACACGCACACACAGCTTTATAAACCCATATATAACACACAGGATGCATTTTCCTCTGCGCTTTCAATGCTGTCATTATTAGCCAGAGTTCGCTGCAGGTTTTAGTGCCACAACTAAGCAGCTTTAAATTCATAAGGGCGGCCTGTTGTTTGCTAATTGAGCTTTTTTTTTGTTAAGTGTGTGTTGACACGGGGCGCAGACAGAGCGATCAGGCGGTTAACGTCACTGTGGCAGGCTGTTGTTGGTCTTGAACGCGTGCCAGAAGAAAGAGTGACAGTCAAGTATTTGGTTTCCTCGTCTTTCAGATGGCCGGAGAAAGCAGCAGCTCTTAAGGCGAGCTGTCAGACGCAGCCTTTGTTTTCACGGCAGCTTTTTTTTTACGTCTCTTTGCATGCTAGTCTGGTGTAAACTGGTGGTCACCTGGTAACTGGGTACCTCTAGGAGTTCGCCATGGAGGTAAGTCAGTTGAAATGAGCTGAGCTCTCGGCTGTTGTGTTGTTAGTAAATTGTTTTGTAGGTTTTAAGTTACGTAGCACAAACTGTAGCTGGTGGCTGATTGTATCAGGGGAACATACAGGCTGTGTTTGACATGAGATTTATGTGAGGAGCTTTCGATTTGTTTAAGTGGTGTGTATTTTATGAGTCACCCAAACTCACTGTGTGAGCAGTGATAATATATGAGACACTAGTTTGTCACTGTAGCATTGTAGTCGTGCCTGTTAGCAGCATTTAATTGTTTTAATGTTTCGATGCTTGAGCATTTTCATTTGTGAACATATATTTTATTTCTTTATTTTTATTGCTGTAAACATATTTTAAAATGGTCTTGAAGTTCAGAGTTTTAAGCACAACACACTGTTTATACCACATTATTATAGATAACATAGAGAGAGGGATCAGGAGGGAATAAAAGTGACGACTCATGCTCCCTACGCCTACGTGATTCTTAATTTTTAGGCTTATATGTCAGCGTACCCTCAGGTTTATAAAGCACTGTTCTTGTTTTGTCTGTTTGTCCAGGACTCCAAGCTGCCCCTCTCCTTACGGACCAATCTTCTTGACCTTTTTGGCCAGATTGAGCGCGAGTTTGAAAACCTTTACATCGAAAACCTTGAACGTGAGTAACTGATCAAAAAAGGGTCCAGCACATGTACTTAGGGTGCGTTTATATCTGCCTTGTTTGGTCCGGTTCAGTCGAACTCAAGTTCGTGGTCAAGTGCGCATCGAAACAACCAGACCGAGACCTTCTTGAAGAGGTGGTCTCAGTCTGGTTACAATGGTTACAATGACAGGTCTGACAGCAGCCTTAGATTTCTTACTGTATTGATCTTCAGGTGTTGATTGACTAACCAGACAGTTTCAGAGTGCAGCTGTTTGCTTACTGATGTCCTGTCACTGTGCTAACATTACAGTACGGCGGGAAATTGACTCTGAAATCTTCCAGCCACTCAACAGATTTCCATTGTTTTTGCTGATGAATTCAGGAAAACTGGCAGCAACTTGTGACCAGCATTTTCATACCTGTTTAGACCGCTGCCTTGATCAATCAGTTTGACAGGTACAGAAAATATTCCAAACATAGCGTACACTTAAACTCAGACTGATTCTTTACCTGGCTCTTTTTATAGGTGGACAAAATACGTTGTGCTGCGGCCCCCGCCCACAGCAGTACAGCGCTTAGCTTCTGTGCCAGTAGATTTGATTAATTACAGACGCTAGCAAAGCAACACAGTACATAAAATAAACACAGCAGAAACATCACATAAGGTTAAACAACTGCGTTAAACTATACGTCTTTAAACGTTAAAGTTATGACTAAAAATGACGGCAGATATAAACAAGTTTTGCCAGCTGTCTACGAAGAAGTCACAACATCACAGTGATTTCTTTGACTAGATCAGTTGCCAGGTAACCAGATCTTCCTTAAAGAACATTCTGCCACGTGCGCACGTAACATTATTCCTCCATATTGCTGATAAATAGCTGCACTAGCAGAACTTCTGTCCGTCAGACGTGATAAGGAACAGAGTTTGAGTCACTACAGGTATCACCAGACTGATGCAAAGTTGAGTATTTTAACATAACAGCCATAAAAAACTCACTCCGGCTTATATTCTATCCCGCAGCCAAGCAGAGCGTATCAACAACACAAGCCATGTTGCCTCAGCTTTGGAAGCGAGGGGAGGAAACCCTCGGGAGAACATCCACAGAGGTTTGGGAGGCCCAGAGGGTCCAAGTGATCAGCCAGGCATGTGAGTGGGTGGAGAGGGACAATCGCTGGCAGGGGATGTCTGTCTCTGTCTGTGCAGCAGAACAGGACTGATAGTTTGGACATCTTGTTTTGAGGATATAAATCGGCTGATTATTATTTAGTGAAAATCAGCAGCTAAGATGTCTGCAATATATTTAGGAAGCCTTGGAACATTAACACCATATTTGCAGACTAATTGAGATAGCTAGACGAACTAACTTGTGATCAGAAGGCAAGCTGCTATGATACTGAAAAAATGCTGTATGTGTGATTGCAAATATGAAAATGGATCATCTGTATAAATAAATTATAGCTCAGTGCTTTTCTGCAGATAGTTTTTATTCCACTTCCTCCTCCTCTGTCTGTCTCACTGATTAACAGATGCTTACATTTTTTATCTGAAGTAAAAATTATTACAAGATCATAGTGGTTCTTTAAGCATGCATCCCATAGTAAGTAAGTGTAGTATATAGTATAGTAAGTCTAAAGTTTCGTGTTACAGCATTTCTCCCCACCACAGACAGAGCCTACTATAGGAAACACAGAAATAGAAAACACTTTGCGCCCCACATAAACCCAAATGTGCAGCACATAATATCATCGACAGTAAAAGAAAAATATAACAAGGTCATACAGACAAAAACAGCTTCTATCACAGGTCAGCGTTCTCTAGTAGAGTACGTCGTCTGCCGAATGTTCATTTCAGCTATACTGAGCTAGTTACTATCAGCTCTTTACAACCAAATAGTTCAAGGATCCATGAGACCAGAGAGAGAAAATCCAAGAACTAAAAGCTTGTTTTACAAATTCCTGCTTTTGTTTCTAACTCATCTGTAGAACCAAGATGTCATTTTCACATTAAAGAAAACATGGTGGCAGCCATGATGTCTGTGTGGCTTCGTCCTGTTGGAAAGTTCCTGCATGTTGCTATGAATGCTAATCAATATCACGCAGTTTGATAGCATACCTAATTTATCAGCACCACACTGTCGATGGAAACTGTTAAGTGTGTGTGCTCGAGATCAGACTGGAGACAACCATTTCAGAGATGGGTGAGCACTTGCTATCTTCCTACACTTGTAACTTTACCGTTTACAGAGAAATCACATGCTGTGATATTTAGTGGAAATGACAAACTTTCAGCTCCCTGATGATCTCCCTCCAGCCAGCTATCAACTTCTTTATTTTTCACATTGAAATGAGGAATAGCATAGATAATATCTCATTTCAGCTTCATAAATCAGCCACTCCTTGTACATTTCAGAGTTTAGGAATAAATAAAAACGGTGTCCAACAAAAGTTCAGCTCCGAACAGCGCAGTGCGTCATTCGCTGTCAGGTGTCAGACCTCTTTTGTCGGTTTCACATCAAAAATGTTGCCGTGTTGGTGCAGTTTTAGTTGTCTTGAGAAACTAACTCGACCATGTCTCCTCTTGTCACCCCAAAAAACACGTGAAGTTTCTAGTAAACAAACATAACTTGCGGCGCTCATACCCCTCCCACCTCGACTGAAATTTGATCTCCTTCATGTTGTCATGCTCTGCTCAGCAGTGAATTGCGCACGGCCTGTCAGACACTAGGGGCTTTGTTATTCCTTTTATAAACTAACATAATACTACGTACATCACATCCTCATATGGCTTATTACTGACGCAAATTTAGTGGTGGCACAGGTTGCTGATGTAGGCTACTTTTTAAGTTGCCACAATGTGTCATAATAACGAATGCTGGTTCAGTTTGTTTTGCATAAAATTGAAATATTCAAGTTTCCAGAGTAACAGCCATATTGGTGTGGTGACACATTTCTTGTGAGACGAGAGTTCGCTGAGTGGTTTCACAGAAAACTAAATGGTACTATGACAACCACAAGTGCCACTTTCTTAACTTGCAAAGTTATCTCTTAAACTTACATGTCTAATATGTAATTTATAGCACAACAGGATCCAAATATTATTTATCCCTTGCCAGTGACTACTGTGCATATTTTTCCTGAAATAAGGTCCCATGGGGGATATCGTAAGGGGTTTTTCTTTAAAAACAAGAGTATATTAACCCTTTGAAACCTGAGCAAACTGGCTTATTTTATTTAAAAAAAAGTGAGAATGAGCAACGAAAGAAGAAATGACCCCCAAAGATAGCAAGAAATTAACAAAAAGGGACAATTAAAAACAAGCGAATTAGTAAAATGAAAGAAAAAAAGAAAATTACCTGGAAAGATTGCTTAAAATAATAATCATTCTGTAACATAGTTTTAAATGTAATTATTATAAATATAGATTTTTCCTTTTTTCTGTTTTCCCTAGTTATTTTTTTTAAGTATTTTTTTCAATCAGGGTTCAAAGGTTTCAATACCTGCAAAAGGCGTCTGAAAGCAGCCCAAGAAAAGTGATGTCGCTCCAGGTTTCAATGGTTAAAGAAAAGTAATCATTTCAAACAGCTGAAGATAAAACAGGAGCCGTCCTGGTTGAAGTATGTGTGTTAAATATAAGACAATGCTTCGTGCCACATCTGTTGATCTGCTTACTGTACGTCACCGTGTTGGTGTTATGAACGATCTGATCTCCCCGCTGTGATGCATGCTGATTTGGGCGTGTGCGCGACTCCATTCAGCGTGTGTGACAGAACGGTCCATTGCTCCGGGCTGGAAGGTCATTTAAAGGCCAGACATCCAGACCTCTCCTCCCTCCTCTTCCCCTCTCTCCTGCCTGAGAGCCAGAGATAAACCTACACATGCCAGCCACACAGGACCAATAGTCATGATTTATCGGAAGCCATTTGGTACCTGAACGCCTATGAAATTGTAATGAACTTGATTATGCTTTTAATGAAGTGTGAGAGGTTCTTCAGAAACGATTATAGCCATGCTCCGGCTCACAGCTAGGGGCTGTGCAGGGGAAAGGAGGAGGGAGGAAGAAGCAAAGGGAGGAATGGAGGACTGTCACAAACAATGAAGACTTTGTAGGATACTGTAGGGCGAGCAGAGGTGCAGACAGGAGCGCCACGCTTTTTTGGAATAGATTACAGGGGCGTTTTACAGTATATGCGAGGTGACTTGACCCGACCAACCCCATTTCAGTTCCTCCCTGCTAAGGGATTTTCCCTCAAAGCTGCATGCTGACGCGGTACATTAGATTCAACAGCCTGCAGCCTCATAGGTCATATTTTGCATACATATTAGACAGTTGAGGATGATTCTAACCTTTCCATGTACAGGGTGCTCCCATTCAGACGGGGAAACATTATTGTTCGGTAATTTCACACACAAATCTCCACTCTCCCATGCCGCTGCTTCTTTAAATACCACATGATGAGGTAAGTGGCTGCTAAAAGGGCAGACTGACAGTCCAGAAGCAAACAGTGGCTTTTTGCTCACATTATTATTGTACGCTAAGTGACAAATTGTAATGAGATACTTTATGAATGCACATAAGGAATTCCCTCCTGGCTCTCATTTACAAAGGTCAGATATCAGGATTAATTTGAAATACAACACCTACTGGTGTTCTTTAAAAGGTACCTCCAGTTTGTTACAGACGGGGTGTTATAAGAATAGCTTTGCCACTTTTACAGTTATGATAATATTGTACTCATCAAAGCTATTGCTGTGTTTTAGGAACATGGTGACGTTGCAACAGTAGGGCTGCACCTAATGATTATTTTCATAATCAGTTAACTTAGATTATTTTCTCAGTTGACAGTAAAATATACCTTGAGACTCAGACATTCACCGCCATCTGACAGGAAGTAAAAGGCGGTGAAATTGAATGTCTTTTCCACGTCACAACACTACATCCAGAGCAGTGTATCTACAGGTATCAGTCACCTACATTTTATGTTTTTCAAGATCATTGTTATGAATTTCAGACTGATTCGTCTTTTGCTTATTCAAGCACTGCAGGTGATTATAAAGCCCAGTTCAGACCAAAGATTCGCAACGAGACGAGTTGAAACAGGCAGCTACTTGCAATGTGCCGTTCTGTTATGTTCTTACAAACCTGCCGGTTCACAGTAATGCAACTAGATGAGATGGTGTATCATCTCTATGCAACAACTCTCTGTACTTCTGTTCTGATTTCCAGCTTTTCATGCTTAATTTGTGGCTGAATATAATTTGTAGCTTCTTAAAATCTGAATGGGGATAGTGATAGTGAGATACTGGCTACAGCTGCATTTGTAGTAGTGATGAAACAGTGAAAAACAGAAACAAAACCAGCATCAGATGGACTGTATTCACTCAGTCAAAGAGAATATATGTGTGTGTGAGTGCTTGTGTGTGTATACAGCGCACAGCAGCAGCAGCCCACCAGCACACCTAGCGTACTGCAACCAGCTGAAACTTCTGGTTAAAATTCCTTCAGTGTTCATTGTTCAAAAGGTTTTCACCAGGAGCTGAATCATCCACAGACATCTCCTCCTCGCCAAAACAAACAGACTAAGTAGCTGAAACTAGTAAAAACACTAAATAAATTAGTTTCCTGTAACAAATCACTGTTTCTCTGACGCTGTTTGGTGTTTAAATCTTGTACACTGAGCCTTTAATGAAACACAAAAACCAAGCGTATGCAAACATTTCAGTAAACTGGAGAAAGAAAATGTTTGGCGTGTTTTCTTGAAACAATACACTAACAATTCATTGATTATCAAAACAGTCCACGTCTGACTAGATTATGTTCATTAATTTGATATAGTATTTTAGTCATTATCATCATCATCATTTGATCATGCAACAGAAATATTAACATTAATTAAAACAAGTAAACAATGTTAAAGTGAAAATGTGAAAATATAACAATTTCACGTACGGCCACTGCACAAGAAAACTGTACGAGCAACTGTGATGAGTGTGGAAGATCAAAGTCGAACCAGGAAGTTGAGCAGAAAACTGTGTTTATAACAGATAATTTTTTTTAAAGATTATTTTTCTGGCTTTTGCCTTTATTTGACAGGACAGAGTGAAGCATGAAAGAGGGGGAGAGAGGGGTCAACATGCAGCAGAGCGCCACAGGCTGGAATCTAACCCATGGCTGCTGAGGCAAGGACTATGCCTTTGTACATGGGACGTCCACCCTCACCACTGAGCCACTGGGCGCCCCATAATGGACAATTTTTGCCAACTGTACACTCGTAGACTTTTAAAAGATTTTTAGTCTACAGTCTGACACCCTCTCACATCTAAACACAATGTGAGTCTTTAGTCACAGACTAAGACACTGCAAAGATTGGGGATCTTTGCAAGACTACAACCAGATTCCTTTTGCACTTATCTCCCATTCTGCTCCAGGTGGAAAATATTACACTGAACTCCCTTTAAAAAATACCACATATTGGCAATTCCTTACATGTATGCAAAAAAACCCCAAAAGAAAACATAACTCTGGAAACACAAGACTGACAGTATTATTGTCCATTTGGCATCAAACTGATTATAAGTTATGATCCACAACAACAAACTGTATTTGTGAGCAAATTTTACATTTGAGATTCTGTTGCTGAACCTTGCTACCAGCCTCTGTTGGTTAGCTGCGTTATCTTAGTGGCAAACTGTTTAAAAAATTATGATTTCTCACAAAACTCGTGCTGGTTGGTGCATCAGATACATGCCAAATTAAACACTGGCTCTTCACTCTACAACTCCACCAGTTTCTCCTCCTCCACACTACAAGAGAACTGAGACTAGTTCACGTACTTGTGCCTCCCCTGAGTCCCCTTCATGTTTACTAGCTGCCTAGTTTGCTGCTTCCTGTTTGGTGCTGTAGAGAGCGCAGCTATTGGTTGTTGCTAATATTCACGTCATTGACTTTCAGTATTTGCATGAGCCAAGATGATGATATCAAACATGTCTGATTTTATCTGGATATCAAGATGAGAAAAAGACTCACTTAATTCAGCTCAAACTGAATTAAAGACCACCTCACACCAAACAATCGAGATCAAGGAGTGCGCACCAACTGAGATAAAACTCTCATGCTTTTATATTGAAATTGGAAATTTGTCTGCGACAGTGAAATCGCTTAAAAAGTCATTTGGTGTGAGGCCGGCATTAGATGACAGTTTTACTCTCTTCCTTTTATTTCACTTCCAAATAAATTTGATTAACCTCGAAGTTCACTTACAATCTGTACAATTAATACTAACTTCATGAGTAGGATTTTATTATCACTGATAAAAATATGACTAAAACCACAAAAATAAGCCCAGAAGTATCCTCTGAATGTCTAAATTACCACTCTAGAGGCGTCCTGTTTGGCTGCATCAGTAGAAAGTGACGGATGCAGATGTTTCATCAGTCTATTTGCACTGCACCACTAATGGTGATAACCACAGCTGATCCTGTGGGTACAGTCTGCTGCGGTGGCTGTCACTTTGTGTGTATCTGTTGCCATCACTGTCCACATGCTGAGGCTGTAACACTATCTGCAAGGTCTCCGAAGCTGTTAATCAACTCCTCTCTAATGTGTTGTTCACACCTTCTCTCTGTCTCTCTCTCTCTCTCTCTCTCTCTCTCTCCCACTTGGTGGATTTCTATCTTAGACAGGGTGCTTGGCTGGGCGATCGCTGTCGCTAATTTGTTGTGGCAATATTAATTAATGATCAGCCTGTCACAGCTGTTTATATTGAGACAGATTAGAAGTGGGAGAGATTAGACAAAGAAAACAATCTGCGAGAGGCTCAGCGGCTGACAGGGGTCACCTTCGCGTGTCTGAAATCATATTCAATTTGCCGAGGCGGAGGCAGGGAAATTACTCTACTTGACCAGTCTGTATCCTTCTCTATCTGTGATGGTTCACATTTAGAGATAACTAAATCAATTCATTTTCAACCGCAATAAAGACAATTTACAGTCGCATTCGATCTCAGCTGATCCGATGAAAAATTTACATATTCAGTTGCTTTTTATATGTTTGTAATAACCGAGAGACAAACACGCTGGCTCTTTCATCTGCAGCTTTTTCATGCTTTCTCTCCTCAACCTCTCCTCCATTAACCCTCATTTTCATTCTGCTCTGCCACCGAGCACATTTCCCTATTCAAATGGACCTTAATCCAAGGTGGCAGAGCGCGGCGTCCTGACCACTGACCTCCGCACTGTCCTTCCACGTGGACCTGCTGACTCTGTGCCTTCCCACTGCTGCACACAAGTCCTGGGCTCAGTTGACTTGGCAACAACGCAGCGCATTGTGACGGCGAGGGGAGATTAAGTGGCCAATCAAGGCCTGAACAGTGGGGTAATCATTCCACTTGGTGAAATGGGTGTCAGGATTACTCCAGCACTTTCTCACTTCACTGTGCAGGCTTTATTAGGGCAGAGACATTTTCCGGTAACTAGAGTGCTGTGGCTACGATTAAAGAACAGCTTCCTACTGACTGATTAATAATAAAGACTCAAAGTTACGTTTAAAAGGAAAATGTTACCTTGAGGTCAGGGACTGTACAGAAATTACCAGGGAAGGGTGGAGGGGGGATGAATCTTATTTTCGCTGACGGGAGAATAGTCAGTACAGGGAAGTCATTTCTTTCTTCATACCCTATATTTCTATTTTTTACGTTATATTTCATATTTGTAAGATTAACTGTTAAAATTTCAACATCAAAACTATGTTTTTGCATGTGCACCATAGAGATTCATACGTATGGGGGAGCAGCCCTGTCTCCCAGAAATAAAAATCTGTATACTATATGAATAAATTTTAGAGAAAATTACATTTTTCTTTTAACCTAACAAGTAAATGGTGTTACCATGGTCACATTTTTTCAGATACAAAGTATGTCAGGAAATTCTGTCATTAACAACCACAGACCGTATAAAAGAAGTTGATTGGTTTGTGGTTTCCTGCTCAGACACCCTGAGTTTGGCATTTTGGCCGTCGCCATCTTGGCATACCTCTCCACCCCTAACGTTTTTGTTCCCTCAGAGAAGGCCGCTTCATTGAATGCCTTGATCAGCTAAAAATACATCATCTCCCTGAACTACTACTCAAGCAGCACATTCTCACTCTGACCTCGTCACATACTGACGTTTGGTCACGGACCTTCCACGTCCAGGTGCTATGTGCAAGGTACCCTGGGTGTGTTGGCTGTTAATGTTCTGGGACGCTGTGTCAACTTCAGCCTGTTTCATGCATTGTCTTCTTTCAAAATACACTTTCGTTTTCACAGGAAATTCACCGTTAACATTCAGTCTCTTTCAAAATAAACATATTTCATCAGTACAACAGCGCGAACTCATGTTTTTTTTCCTCCAACAACTAACGCATGTGGTTAGGTTTAGGGAAAAAAAGAACACTTGGCTTTATATCTTACAGGACGCAAACACCGCTCTCAGGGGCAAACGTCAGTGTTTGTTGGACCCATCCACCACCCCTCCCGTCCAACCTACTTGGACGTTCGCCACCGTAACTTCTGTTCTTGTCCTGCCGCATATCATACTGATGTTGACGGATGGCTCTTTTCTTCAGTGTCTGACACTGTAAGTGCCTGATTTTGGATCAAGACCGAGTTGACTGCAGTTGTGCTGTTGAGCAAGACAGCTGACTCTTAAAAGCACCAAGAAAGCTGCAAATGTATACGACTGTGGTTGTACTAGGAGTCTCTCTGCTATGAGTAACTAGAGTGAAGTCAGTGTAAGGCAGGATAACTCTCAGAGTGCATTCTCATTTGATTTCCCTCGATAAATAAAGGTTAAATGAAGGAATAAAAAATTAAAGTCTTTGCTGGAAGATAAATAGCTCTTTAATGTCAAGCAGACTTTGGCCCAGTGCCTCATTTCTGGCATGATTGTTAAAAAGTCAATTCTCATAGACATAAGCGTAGGAGGCACGAAGAAAAGTGTCGGCTATATTACTTTAGGGAGTCTATTGTATGTGTGGATGTGCACTAGTATGCTTGTCTTGTCACTCTGCCTGTATTATTCCTCAGTATGTATGTGAAGCACAATACAGCACCGTGCAGCTTCCGTGAGTTTAAATATTTCATTGGGGGGATGAAGCCTTCCTGTTCAGCTCAGCCCAAGTTTGAAGGACTAATGCTGCTCCTCTTCCTTATGTTCCAGTCTGTTGAGTTAATGTAATACCCTCATATTACTGTCCTGTCTTACCCTACTTACTTTCATTGTCCCCCATCAATATATTCAGGTGTTGGATCCTTCCTCTTCTCTGCATCCTCACTTCTTTCTAACAAGAAGACATGAGCAGTGTTGTCATAACCCCGTGCTTTACCTCTGACTCTGTGTTAGACGTCAGCTGCTGGTTTACCCTGTGGGTCTTTATCAAAGTAAACCAATCAATCAGGAGGTCGAGTATGAAAGCTCTCCACCAAAAACAAAATAGAGAACCCATGCCTCCTCTGCCAGGAGGAATCATATCGTGTAAATAGAAGGTACGCACATTGGCACAGGTTGTTAGAGAGACTGAGTCAGGACAGTTTTTCAGAGCAGCAAGATATTGTGTTCACTTTCAGGTTCACACTTGTATTTGGGGTTTCTACTAGAAGACGTTTACATACTTTAATCAAACAAAGATTTTCCTCATACTGTCTGCCTGAAGATACCCGTGTTCACCTTCTGACTGAAGTGCTCCATTTTCTGTCTCTTTAAGTCCTAGTCCCAAAAAAGCCTAGTCTGCTTTGATTGGTCGGTGTTTCCTTGTCTTCCACATCTACGTTCTTTGCGTCTCTGAATCATCATTGCAGCTGAAGAATAACTGTAACAGCACTGTAGCAGCAGTTATGGTGCATTCGGATGGGGTCGTGTTTACCATGATCACGAGAAGAGTCCCTCTGAACGCCCCCCTCATGAGGTACTACAGACGCCAATTTCACAAGTTGCGATGTGTTCGCTGAAGTTGGTGCACAGCATGGACTCAAAACTTTTCAGCAGATGGTGAGTTAATAAGTCGTGTAGCGCTGTTCTTCATAACTTTATAACATGTCTGGGGAAAATGTTGATATTTCCAGCAGCCTTGTCTTCTCCCTCTGACACTATGCCTTTGCATTACCTGTATTATGTGACTCGCTAACTAGCTTGCTTAACTGTTAGCCTCAGAGGCTTCCAGTTGCTCTCATGACTTAAGCACTTGAATGCCAAGCATGTCGTGTTCAGGACTTCCCATGTTGTGACTAACTCACGAGTTCCATTTGAACGCAGCATTACTACCTTTATATTGTATAGCTGTGACATCACAACTTCCTTGAAGGCCTAACAGCTTGTTGAGCATTTTAATACTTTCAGGTATTTCTATAGCACCTACATCTGCTTTATAATAAAAAAGACATGGAAATCTGACTATTTACAGTATGGGACCTTTAACAAAGACATCACCATCACCACTGGGAAGAATACCAAAGCATTACCAATTTCCCTCTTAAAAAATTAAACAAATCAAACAATCTGAGATGTTGTTGGACACCTCGGTGTCACATGTAGACGATTTTAAGGATACATTTGTTATTTTATATTTTAGTCATCATTCCAATTCTCTATGAGGCAGTGTCAGCAGCCAGAATCTGGGGCCTCACTCATGCTGAGTCAGGCAACTGGACACAGCCTGGCTAATTTTATCCAGCATGTTGAGTTTGGGCCGATGCTGGGCCGGGTCATTTGTGATAACCACACAGCGATGGCAGTGTCAGCAGCTGGAATCAGGCCAGCTGATTTGGCCTGATTCTGGGGCATCATTCATGCCGAGCCTTAGCAGAGTCAGGCAACCGGATGCAACCCGGCTAATTTAATCCAGCATATCAAGTTTGGGCTGATGCTGGGCCAGGTCATTTTGGCCACCTGGGTAACAATGAACCCTGGTTAATCACTAAGATTTAGAAATGTGGTGAAGGAGGTCAGCTGGGGGCCAGAAACATGAGCAGTAATGGTGGAGTTAGCATCAGATCGTAAATGTTCGGCACCTAGCTAGCTAGTAACCAAAATGAAAATGTATCTGAAACTACTACATTTGTCATTTATCTGCTGCCATTGATGGAATAGTCAGCTTACCAATAATTAAAATAATTCCTGCTAACAAACTATAACATTCGCAAGCTAGCTGTCTTGCATGGTAGCTAACAGTAAAAATTAGGTTTCCATCAAGTTCAAACAAAGTAAAAATTATCCAACATAGGCAACTGTTACAATGTCTTAACAAAAACCTGTGCAGATTTAATACTATTTTCAACTCATTTAACACCAGTTACAGAGCACTCTAGGCAACACTGTTAAGAGATGAAACTTGTCATTGGCTTCACTGGTGGAATCTTAGAAAAAGGTTAGAGAGCGACTTTGGAAGTATAAGATTCTCTTTTTCCAAATTACGCAGCGATTGATGCATGAAACCAGAGTAGCTGCAATATTGGAATTTATAACTTGATAGAATACCTAGAAAAATATCAATATTTAATACCATCTTCAATACTGAGGGGAAAAATTGACTTTTAGGGGATAAAATTTAACATTTTTATTAAAATAAAATGAGGCTATGACACGACAATGACAACCTTTCTTTGTCTTGATTAGTAGCAGAGAACTGCAGAATGACTGTAGGAAACATTAACATTAAGACAGAGCAAATAAAAGCAGCTGCTACCAGTGTATCTATACTTTTAAATATTCAGCATCGCTTTGTATCGATACATAGATATGTTTGACAACACTACATAAACTTAAAATAAAGCATATAAAATATCAATAACTTGTCAAAGGAAAAAAAAAAGTCAGACAAAGCTTCTAATTATTTGATCAGGAGAGGAGTTGATGTTATATCCTGTGTCGAGCCAACAATAAAGCTTTATCCTGCAACAGGTACAGGCCAGAGGGAATTCTGGGAAAAGAGAACAGAGTAAGGTGGCACACATAATTTGGCATACCACCATAACATTTGCATTACCCTCAGGCTACAGCTGGCAACCACCCCCACATTACGCTTCACATCTGCAGTGTAGTCAACCACTGCCCATGCAATCAGTGCTTGGCAGGGAGATTGGCTCGCATGTGAACATA
>JAPZEB010000013.1:21563578-21577873 GCA_029783705.1 Chaetodon striatus | reverse complement strand
CTTCGGTCTCTCACACTGGAGGCAGCAGAGCCAGGAGCATCACCCCCACATCAATACTGTATGTGTGTGTGTGTTGTATGGGGGCCAGCCGCTGGGTCTGTCTGTGTACTACGAGGTCAATACACATCCTGACAGTCAGTAATTGTACCAGAGGGAGGTGTGGGAGGGCGCCATAATGCAGGGTGACATCTCGCAAGACTTTTAGGCAGCCAAATGCTCGGAGGGCGGAGAGGGAGACAAGACAAAGCGGCACTTCAAAACACCATCGACAGATGTGGAGACCGATGACTCGAGAGCTGACCCTCACGTTCGGACGTCAGTCATCAGTTTCAGTGAGATTTACTGTAACAAGCCGCAGTCATTACAGCAAAGACGCCACTTCTCTGCCTGGCAATCCTCCACAGAATTTGAAATGTTAATGTGGCAAGTATTTAACAGTCTCCTGTGTCTGCATGCACCAGAAATCTGTTTATTTCATATCACCCAGCCCTCCTCTTCTCAAGAGAAAAAATATACAATTTAGCTGCCACTTTGTTATGATTGCATTTTACAATCTGATGGGAGTCCTAACGAAAGGAGAGACAGTCGGGAGGGCTTTTTCAGATGTTTTCAGGCACTCAGCGGGGGATCTCCAGCTGAGAGAGATAGTATCTGATGGCACACACAGATGCACCAGTCGGCATACGTGCACACATGTGGTACGCATGTAGGAATGCACCACGTCCGAGCGAAAACGGTGATATGAGTGGTAATCAAGACTAAAATAACAGAGCGTTTTCTGGGGTCTTTCAGAGATGCGGGGTTAATTTTGCCACTGCCACTTGAAAGTCAGCAGGTTGCTGTGCTAATTAATGGAGCATGACTGCTGTCCTCAGGCAAATCCTCACGCACACACCCACATGCACACAAACACACACCAACAAATGCAAACACACATGCGGGGACATTCACTTTACACACACACACACACAAGCACAAGCAAACGGATTCACACACAAAAACAGGCGCAGACAAATATGATAACTTTTAGGGGAGTGTGTGTGTGTGTGTGTGTGTGTGTGTGTAGGGTAATCAAGTGACATGCAGCTGCACACTCAATCAGAGCACAGCTCGATTGGAACACACCCACACACATACACACACACACACACACACACCCAGACAAGCAGACATACAAGATAGCAAACAAACATTTCCCATTAGCTCATGTGCTCATGCAGCAGAGGCTGCAGGAGGGGCGAGGCTCCGCAGAGCCATGTACACCTGAGGTCACCGACCTTTTCTGGCTGACATACCTTCACGTCCCAATCAGATGAGCTCCGGATACTTTTAGCTACTTATTACAATTGTTTATCCAACACTTTAAGCTAACTGTTTCAAACACTTGTTAGTTAATTTTAGCTAATTATTTCAGCTTAATATCCATTAATTTAGGCTAATTATAAAAGGTCTTTATCCAATTCTTTTAACTAACTACTTTAGTAACAGTTATCAGGTAATTTCAGCTAACTATTTTAGCTTATTAGCTAACGGTTTCAACTTTAAACCATTTTCAATTTACTTGTACTAAACTATTTCAACTTATTATTCATAACTTTTGGCTAATTGTTACAACTGTGTGTCCTTTACTTTAAGCTAACTATTTCAACCATGATCACTTACCTTTAGCTTCCTATTTCACCTTATTATCCATTATTTCTAGCTTATTATTTTAAGTACCTATTCATTTGTTAGCTAACTATTTCTACAATTCACCCATTAACAAAAGCAAATTATTCTAACAATTTATCCATCAGCCTGCTTTTAGCAAAAAATTCATCACTTATTAATAACTTTTATCTAACAATTTCAAGTCATTATTCATGACTTTTGGCTAAATATTACAAGTGTTTGTTCTCTACTGTTAGCTAATTATTTCAAGCATTTCTGCATTATTTTTTAATTAGCTACTTCTACAATTCATCCATTGCTATTAGATTATTTTAAGCATTCATTCATTAGCCTGCTTTTATCAAACTATATCTTTAATCCATTATTTTAGTTAATCATTTCAACTGTTTATTTCTTTTACCTATCAGTTTCTGCTATTCATACATTACATTTAGCCACTTATTTCAGATATTTATACATTAAGTTTAGCTAACTTTGTGTTTATCCATTACTTTAAATTGTCTATTTGAACAGTTCATCCATTACATTTAGCTGACTATTATGAATTCTCTGGTGGCTTGTGAACTATAGTTTTAATGCATTTTCGATGTACTGCAACTCACTAAGGCCGACGGCAAATTGCAAACTATCGTACTTGTTAGCTTATTGATTACTGTGACAATACATTTACTTAAAATCAGCATAATTTGTATGACTTTGTAATTTATTTATTTATTTATTGTGTTGCTAAAATCATGAATCTTTTTTGAGTTAGCCCATAATCTTTTGGCAACCCCCCTGGCAACTGCAGAATAACCCCATACAGTATGAGTACATATGGTTGGTAATCACTGTTGTCGACAAGAAAACTACTTTAAAGTAACTGAACAAGTATGGCTACAGTTCTGACACTAGCTGACAAACTCCAAAGCCCCTGTCCAAGAATGTGCAGAGATCAGCAAACATCATGTATAAGCTTAAATGCTTTCTTGTGGCAGCACGTGTCTCCACGATCCTTGAACCAAGTCACCTTTGCTCATCTGAGAGGCATTTGTGGTAATAAGGCCACTGCTTTAATTCCCACACACTCAGGTCCATTAAAGAACGCACACATTTACACACACATACAGTATAATAACCCTGAAGGCGTAAATGTGTTCATCTATGTGTGTGTGTGTGTTGAGAAGGAGGGAGGGGGCGGGGGTCAATGTCAGAGGCTGGTATCCTTGCGCAGTGATGAGCGGGCGGGCTGCTGACACAACCATGATTATACAGGACCAGCTTGACCTGGAACAACACCACTAAAAACAACAGACACAGTCACAAGCACACATACACAGTCGCAAGCACACACACAGGCACATGGCTATTTCACTGCGAGAGGTATAAAATGGGACAAATAGCAGGTTGGGAAATATACCAAGGCCAGATGGGACGAGAGAGCACATACACCTGTTCAAAATCACACAACCTGTCGGCAGACAAAAGCCTGCGGTGCCTGACATGAATAGCACCCTTGTTTTCCATCATCAGGGCCGCACACACTGTCATTATGAATCACTGGAAATGAGCATTAAACAGGGAAGTCTCTGCGATGCCCATTAGAACAACATTAGATGTTCTATCCACGCTGATTATGTGAGGAAACTGTATGAAAAGTAGCTGGCTGCCAAATGTCACTGCTGCAGTCCCGGGTTTGGGGCCAGACTGTGCATGTAAAAAAGTATGTGTAAAATCAGGCCCACTTCATTCTGCATCTGCCAAGATGAAGATGAATTTGTCTTTTAAAACAATGCTTTCTGCCTTTCGAGAAACCTCACGGGTGGGGTTTTCCCTCCAGCGAAGTGACTATCTGACACCAACCCAGTTTCCAAATGACTATAATTTTGCTTTTAAGCTGAATCCTGACCCAGAATCATAATTCATTATCAGCGACGCCGAGAGAGAATGAATCGGGGACTCCGAAAAATTACTTATAAAAGCCATCAGTGGTCTGACAAGGGTAGTAAATCTTGGCTAGCACTCAGGTGTGACTGCATTGTGCGAATCAGGTGTTAAATTTGGAATTAGCTGCTTGCTGGCTAACAACACATACATCACACTAATGCAGTTCTGTCATTGCTGCGCTCGCCCTTAATCAGGGCGCATCTGTGTTCTGATGAGGCGCCTCGGCTCTCTGTGATGATGATACACACACAAACACGCATAGAGGAAGTCCCAAGAAACCTGATGTTTGCATTGGACTCTGTTGTGTCGTCGGGTTTCGAGCGTGCCAGGTAGCAGATCAGTGCGACAGGCTGATTTAGTTTGTTGTAATGCAGGTTTTTGATGCTCCGTGTCTGCTAATTGAGAATCACAGCTGGATCTGCGTATGTTTACTGGAGTTCAGATACCATTGTCATTTATTCGCACAGATTGCCGTTACTGCTAATGCTGAGAGGGCAGAGGGAGTGGAATATGCAGGGTACAGTAGTTCCTGTACAGAAGCTGCAGCAGCTGGTACAAAACCAAGAGTGACAGTCCATCTTTTGCTTCCCTCTTGTCTTACTATCTCTCATGGTGGTTAAAATGGCAACCAGGATGGAATAAATGTTCAACGTCTGTCGAAATGCCAGACTATCTGTTGAACAACCCCTTTTTTTTTTAAGCGGACAACCTCAAGCAGAAAATGTCAATGAAACAATAATTCTTACAGAGTCCAAATCACAATTGCTGAAATTATGTTAAACAATTATGCATCCTGTTTACAGAGCGTCCCAGCTGCTTTCTATTTTTGGAACCAAGAGCTATTAAATTAACATTTTTTTGTAGCTGAATAAGTGATGGGGCACAGACGACAAAGAGACAAAACTGATTAATTAGTCTCACTAATGCAAGATGAAAATAAAAACCTGCTGGAGAGAAATGACGCAAAATGGCGTCCACAACAGATGTAACTACTCTGTTAACCTCGATCCAGAAGATGAAGAAACAAAATATAAAAAGCTAGAGCATGAAAAAATGAAAGATCTTCTGCTGTTTTTCCAAAATAACCACGCCACCCTTTCTTCTGCGTACAGGAAAATACAAACCTCTCCAACTTTTGTGACCCCCCTTTCCCCACTTATTATTTTTAAACTGCACCTTGTATGAGTTAAAAGACCTTTTATGTAGAGGATAAATTCACTGATAGGCAGACGTGTAAATATTTAGACCTTTATCGCCTCCAAAAGTCACCTCAGAGTTTGGGCCATCCCTCAGCAGCTCAAAACAAGTCTTTTTTCACTTCATCAGGGGGTATAACTGTTTGAAGAGATGTTGAAACGGTTTTTATCACAAGTACCTCTCCCAAACGGCATTTCCTATTGATGTTTGGTACTTGACTTTTTTTCTGAAGTACAGCTTTGTGATTCATGTCTGGCAAACAAAAAAAAAAAACATCAATGAACACACCTTTTATTTTGTTGCTTCAGGCGGTGTGACACAGAAATTTATTCTGACAAAAGCTTGTCGCTTCTTTTGTGCGTCACGTTTGTTCACCTCATCTTGATTTACTCTATCTGGTGCAATAATACTGGGATCCATGTTCTGTTCAAAGGTAATACAAAGTCCTGAAGGGAATTTGATTTCCACTAATGGAAACATGGAGTTGTGTGTGTGTGTTACTCTATCCCAGAGTGTCTCCTGCCCATGGATACAAACATGCCTCAACAAGGCCAGCAAGCAGCCTCGTCTCTTTTTTAGGTGCCAGACTGTTAGCTTTGACCTGGATAGCCTTCATATCCACTGACAGAAGGTGGGAACATAGTGCAATGGCAGTGACGGCAATAGAAGCAGAGATAATTGGTGTCAAAACAAGTTTTGCTTGGCTCGGCGATGGCTTTTTCCAAAAAATGTATTCAGTTTACATTCTCCTGTTACTGGGGCACAAAATAAGAACCTCCAAAGGCAAACAGTCCTTCATTTTATAGAAATTATCCTGTGACCTCTCAGTAGATTGGAGCCTGGCAAATAGCCTAAATTGAGGCATATGATTCAAATGAGGACAAAGCAGGGTGTTGAGTGTTCACTTTCAGTGTCACAGTATTTTACAACAAACAACAAACTTTTTAATGGGGAATGTTCTATCTGTCATCCAATCAGCCGGATCTCTATTAGCGCTGATACTGACCTTATGAAAGCAGTCAGGTATCTACTTCAGGTAAAAATCACTGGTTTCATCAGATTCTTTGGACAACGATACAATATTTGCTGATATTACAAAGTCAGCCACAATACGATTTCAATACGTTGCAATTCAAGGGCCTGCGATCAACATGAGACAATATCATCTGCCCATTAAACACAGTCGGTCACAGACGAAGCTGCCACAATTTTCTTTTATGCTTTTGGCCATAGAAGAGAAAAACAACACATAAATAATGTAAGAAAATTGTAAAGTTTACTTTAAACTGACTCCACTAACACACATTAAACAGCACATGGGATAAATTAACCTTCAGGGCTTTCTGCCAAAGAGACCTGTCTGGAAGCAATCTTTTCATTTTATCCCAAAACATCATCTGTTTTAAAAAACTTCAGGTCTATCTGGCTTAAAACAATCTTGTTAAAATAATCTTGTTAACAGTATTGTTTGCATACGGCATGGGCGCTCTGTCTGTTGACCTGTATTTTCTCCGAAATCCAGACTATTTCCACGCTGCTGATTTTTTCCCGATTTAATAATGTTATCCTCATCGTCTTTCTCTTAGCTGCTTTCCATCTGCCTGCCGCTGTTTGACGGTGACACAGACTTTTAAAATAAAAGCGTACCCTAAAATTGACAATACAGATCAATGTTTTCACTTTGCAAGAATGATACTGGATCATGGATCATTGAATCGATGTATCAATCCGGATTGTTGGATCGTTACATCCCTAGTATCTACCATGCGACCCCACCATATCAAATACACTTCCTTCACCAATGTCATTTCACCATGTTGTGTTTCAGTCATGGTGGACTGCCAAGTTAGGTGCCACAGCCATCACCTACTCCATGGTAGCAACATGACTTCATTCAATCTGTGTGGTTTGATGTATTTTACACTAAAAGCAAGCCTTTGTAAAACTGTGCTTTATACAGACCCCCTGATCACAGTAATTATATCAACTGTTGGAAAAATGATTCACTCCCTGCGAGGAGTTTCGATGAGGCTGATGTCGTAATGATCGGCCACGTCAATACGGATGTCTCAAATGCAGATCATGAGATGTTCAAGGCTTTACAAAGTTTTGGTCATGCTCTAGACTTTCAACTACTTCCTCAAGAGCCCACTCATGTTGGTAAGCTATGTCAAACTGTTATTGATTTCATCTTGGTGTATGATCACTATGATTATCAGAGTGGGGTTGTTAATCGTTCCATGAGCGACCACTCATTGATTTATTGTACAAAGTAAAAGCAAAAGGTCTCATTCAAGGACCGCAGTGCAACCAAAGTTAGGTCAGTTAAGAACTTCAGTTTGGATGACTTTATCGAGTGCTTAAATTCATTCGACTGGCCTGGGAGCACGGGATGGCAGCACTTTAAATGTCTGTTCTTTAAGGTGGTGGACAAGGTTGCCCCTATTATAATAATAAGAGCGAAGGAGATCTGAACCATGGATGAAAAGTGATGTTTTAGACGCTATTAACAAGAGACACAAAGCCTTTTTAGTTTTGAGGAAGTCCAAGGATCAGGCCGACTTGGATAATTATAAGAAACTGAGAATAATGGTGCAAAATATAATCAGAGTGAGCAAAGGGCGAAGGGCATAACTGAAAACAAAAGTAACCCAAATTTTCTTTTAGCAATCTCTGAAACAAGCTGTGTGCAGCAAACGGCTTAACACTAAAGCAAATAATGTCTGTCTCAATATTAATGTTGAGCTTTCCTCTGATTGAACTAAGGTTATATCTAAGTTCTTGTTCTGACCCAGAATCATATCACATAAACACAGTACACCCAAAAAACGTACAATTTTACAATATATGATACAATAGTGCATATAGGCAAGTAGGAGCTATAGCCTGTCCTCAGTTTGTGTTAGGTATGCTCACAAGGACGCATGTGCATGTGTACCAGAATGCTTGAGATGCGATACAAATCCTGTCGCCAGTTTCACGCTATTCAACTGATGAACAAATGAAGCACTGCGGCAACAAAAGCAGTGAAGAAGAAGAAGACTGCCAGCAAACAAACACAGACGTAAACAATGCAGAGTTTAAACTTAAAAACTACTTTGGATTTATTTAACAATGAAGAAAGAAGAAGGCCTGAAAGATACAGACAATGCTTATGGTGAAAAGCTCTGAATGTTTACAACTAAATTCCACAGAGCACCTTTAAGGTCTGATAACTTCAACAAACCTGTGTGTCTTTACGGCGCTTGTCTCCTTGTGTGCAGGCCTCCCCTGTTTTATTAAGTCATTCAACATTTGGGAGCATTAAATAATACATTCAAAACCTGTTTAGGCGTTCAAATTTAAAAACTAATGCTGCTATTTCCTGTGAAGTAACCATTAAAGTTAATGATTCCACACAATCTTATTGATCCCCAACAGTTTTCTTCTCATCCTCAACAGTGACAGACTATCTCTCAGTAGGGTGGATGTCGGCTGACACAGTCGCTCCATCCAACCACTGTGATACGAGCCGATTTCCCCCACACTTCTCAGCTCAGCCACTCCGCTTCACCTTCAACTTCATCCCACAAAAATCTTACCCCAACTCCATCACTTGCCGCATTTCCATGCTGCACATCCCCATGCAGCACTGCCAGCAGTTGGCGTCACACCTGACCATGGGACGGCTCCATCTGTGACCGGTTTGTCCCGGTTCATCCCGGGGATTATCAGCTATCAGCCGCTGACTTTTCCGCCGGGGCCGGCTCTCAACTCATCTGCTCCTGAGCAGCGCTCCACTGCCCGTCATAATTGAGGCCGATACCGTTCCCCGATGGCTGCCATCTTACAGTGCTTCTACACGCACACCTCCACACCTCCCCCCATCCCTCCTCCCGTCCCTCTGTCTTCCTCCGTGTGCCTTATCTCACCCAAAAAACCTTCTCCCTGGGCCATGCTAGGAGAAAGGACCAGACCTGCTGTTGGTGGGCAGTTTATTTTCTGACCCACAGCCTAATCATGGACACTGAAAGCTTGGAAGGTCAATAACAATGTAACTGTTTGACTTAAGTCGCTGAGGGCTAATATTTTGGCGATGAAACAGACAAGGGTCAAAACCAGGTAGGCAGTAAAAACAGGGAAACTAGTTATAAAATGCGGAAGGCAAAGAATCAGCAAACTGGATCAGGCTGCTGAACAAAAGCTGGAAAGCTGGGGCAAAGTGTACGATGGGAACAGTGGGAGAGGGCTTCCTACAGTGGCTCAAAGTGGGTGTCGGGTGACTGGGACAGGTGGAAAAGTGTGAGGGCATCTGGTGGACAGGTAGAGAAAAGCAGTGAGCAGACCTGCCGGGGAAAAAGGAACGTGGCTGAGAGGTGGGAGGGCAGAACGGGAAAGAATAAACACATCCGACGCAGACGTTGTGACACCCACTTAATGTGTTTGACAATGTTATTAAATTAGTGAGTCTTTTTTGTCAAGACATTGCAAAGATGCCCCCCTTTACCAGAAATCAAAGTCATCTTCTTCTGTCAGAGAGAGGATGGAAGCGAGTTGAACTTTCAAAGGCTCAGACTGCGAGTTGACAGTGTTTTTCCTTCCTTTGATCGGCGGCGATGTCAGACAGAAGACTCGCTCTTTGAGGCGCCAGTTGAAGGTGAGAACGAGCTGACGAGCTGGAACAACGTCCTTGCTCTCTCGTCTATTAGCGAAAACCTATCCGCTAACGATAAATCCTCCACATTTATGCACGCAGGCGAGATGAGACGGTAACTGCTTTGAGCTTTGGCACCGGCGACCTCAGCGGAGTCAACAAACAGAACAGAAGATCTGAGGTAAGGAAAAAGAAAAAAGCCTTTCACTGAGAACAACAGATAAGGACAGTAAAGTAAAAGCAGTCACTTTCCTTTCATTCAAAGGGGCTGATAAAACACACGCGCCCATAACCATAGCATTTTACTTTTATGCCCTAACAGCATATTATGTCCATGCGTCATTGCGACCTTCAGATTGAAAACCGTGTGCTCTCAGGAGTAAAAAGGTAACTAGGTCATCTGTGCAGAACAGACCTCTATTCAAATGTTAAATCACCTTGCAAAAGGAATGAGCCGTTTCTGCATGTATTGCTGAAATGATGGCAGCAATAATACCTGGCGGTTAAAATGAACCATCCGAACAAGATGCTCTGACCCAGAATCTGCAGCCAAGATGAGACATCAAATAACCAGAGAGAGACAGACAAAACCAGAACCATCGCAGCGTTGTATAACAGCAACACCGACTTGCTCTTTTATACATATATAAAACACATCTGCATGCAAAGACAGACACGTTCTTGTATAAATTTAATAAGTTGAACCAACACACACCCAGACAGACTGACTCACAACACACACAAGTGCACTGTTGCTGCTGACGCTCATTATTGACCCAATTCCTCAACAAGTAATTCAATGTCATCTTCCTGGCAGGGGAATACAGCTTAGTCTGCTCGTAACAATACCCAGACTAAGTAATGATGTTCGCCCCGCAAACTAACAAAGCCATTCAGCTCAACAAACTTCTTAGACGAGACAGCATCATTATGTACAAATCAGCCATGAAATGTGATCTAACAGCACTTGATCCATACGGCTACATGACAGAGACATGAGGGAATGGAGTTCAGGGTCAGTGATTAAGTTCACAGTCAGAAGAAGAGGGGATAGAAGCAGAGTGTGTTGGTATTTTCACACGCTGTGTTTTTTTTCTCCTGTCTTTGAGGGGCCAGTTAATGATGGAAAAATACCGACTCCTTTTTTTCTGTACTCTCTTTGCAAGTTCTGCCGTGGCGGCTGTTGCTGCCGATACTCACTGTACAGTTCTTCCTCCATTGTTTCATAATCAGGGCTGTTGTTAAGTGTAAAAACATAGAAATTTACACCATTTACTCATCTGATAAAGTCTAAAATGGTGCTAACACAGCTCCCCTGAGTGTTAAAGTACACTTTACATGTGTTAATGGGAAAAATCTAGGCTGCAAATTCTACCAACATTTGTTGTACGCTGTGCTTTATGGTGAGTGAGCATCAAGCCTCCACCAACTTGTGCTATGCAGAAGTAAAAATAAATAAACCTTCCGCACTACGGCTACCAGGCATAATGAGTGTAAATGTGATAGTGATTCAATACAATACTAACTGATGTAGGGCAGGGCATTGATATTATATCAATGGCTTCTTAGATTCAGATATTGAGGCTCAGCCTTAGTTGAATCAGGAAGACTGTCTTTGTGCTCGTCAGTGGGGAAAAAAATGTGCAGACGTGAACCATTCGGCATCAATTCACAAATGTCAATAATCGATCATGTCAATGTTTGTTTATAACATGATGTTGATGGGACAAAAGAGGCGGAGCTCAACTGCAAAGTCAGTGTAGCACCCGGACAGTCTACAGCGCGGACGAGCTGAAGTTAACTTGTACAAATTCATCTTAACAAAAGGCAGCGACTGCAACTTCATGCTTCACCATCACCTAGAGACTGAACATAACTTTAACGAGAGGAGCAGCGATCAGCACGGTAACTAGCTGACCAACACATCCTGCAGCATTAACCAAATTAAATCATCTCTGTGGTGAAGAAAATAACTCTCTGCTCTGTCTGTTTTACCTTAAAAACCATGTGCCCGGCCTGCCTAGTTTCATGGCTTTCACTGGCGCTAAAGCAGCTTCTCTGCTGGTCTAACGTAAGTAACAACACAGCGGCTGTGGCAGAGACTGTAAGGGGCTTTCAAATTCATTCATTCATTCATTGATCAGTGCAGTACACTTTGTAAAATAAAAAGGATGTGGATGTTTTATTGAATAGATCGTGAAGTGTATACTGTTTCAGGGGAAATATTACAGTAGGCTATACGAACACTGCACCCCACGCAGGCATGTGTATATCCCATATATATGTATATCCAACAATGGACAAGCGTGAGCATCCACAGATGGAGACAATCCGACTGGCGCCCCCTGGTTCAGAAGTGAGGGCTTGGAGGTAGGTTGAAGGGGACAAGAGCCACGCTGTATGCAAGTTAAATAATCTGTTTATCTAATTTTGGATCACCAAAATTACAGTCTGCTATATTTTAAAAAAAAGAGAAAAATAAATCGTGTTGAAATCAAACATTGTGATGCACCGATAATCGTTTTATTATCGAATCGTTACCCTCTGAATCGTAATCAAATCATGAGGTTCCTGGAGATTCCCGCCCATAGTGCTCATCCATTCACAGTTCTGTCCCTCCCACTCCCACTGCTTCCTCCAATCAGCTGGCTATGGGTGTTCGCTCTTCTAGTTATCCAATCAAACTTCGCCACAGTCTCTATCAGCCAATCAGGATGCTCCTGCAAAATTCCTGCTCTCTCCTCTGCCGCTGTCAGCTGCCATTTTAGGCAGAAATGTCTCGCCCTCTTCCACCCGGTTCACCTCCAGCCATCGTCTCCAGAGTCCAGGACGAACAAAGGCTCGTTCCTCTACTCATCCAGATCATCATACTCTCAGCAAGAAAGACAATAATCATATTCCCAACAAAAGTGTTTAAATTAATATTTAAACAAATCAATTTCACATCATTTAGTGTTTTGGTTGTTTTATGCTTTAAATTCTGATTCATTCAAAATTTCCACACAGATTTTATTTAACTGGAGATTGTTTCTGAGTTTGTCAATCGGCCATCCGTCCCTTGAGGGACTATGGTAGAGTAGCTGGGATAAGCTGGGGTTTGCCCACCCATTTGCACCACCACAGCCCAGTTTACAATCACCCACTGCTGCTACTACTAGGAATCAGGATCTGTTTTACTGGTAACCATCTGACAGTGTCATCATTAACAGCAAATCTAGCATTTTTCTCTGACTACATGAGGTTGGATCACTGTTTTGTTGCATTAGCTGACCATAAAAGCTTCATTCATTTATATGGAAATGTTGGCGATTATTACTTTATTATGCAACAGATAGCAATAATCCCATTTAAGCCTTAAGTGGAATCTCCATGGCTAAGTCAAAGATGATTTTATCTCCATTCACAGAAGAGATCATCGCACTGCTAACTTACTTTTAGGAAACCGGGCCTGGCAGTGAGGTCAGGGATCATGTTGCATAACGCAGCTTGCGGATTCTCACTGTGCTCCACAGAGGTGGCAGGAGTGAGGAAGAGTAGGCGGGAGTTTTGGGTGGGAGGCAGGAGGCTGATCCACCACCAGAATGCTTCGCTGCTTCTCGGTGGCATCAGCGCGCCAGTCAGTGGGCGCGGGGGAAGACAAATTACCAGAGGAATGACTGGAGAGTAAGGCGAGCTTCCCATTCCCAGCCTCCTCCAGATGGACATAATTAAACCATTAGCCGGCGAGTGGGGGCTGATGACTCCATCAGGACCCATTTTGGGCTTAAATAAATGGTGGAAAATAAAGCTGCGTTCAAAATTGCAGCCCGCTTGTTCACGCGCTGTTTACCAGCAGTGTGCAAGAAACCGAAGGGAAAAAAGACGGGGTGGGCTGTTTTTCCATATTCATCTGTTGTTGTTTTGCCGTTTCTGCCTACTTCTCTTTTTTATTCGATGACAGAAGGACTTTTTATCTTTGAGGAACTTAAGCAGCACTTCTGGGCTCGGCCGTAAATGCGTCTTGCAGGCGATCTTACTGTCCTAAACGAGGGCGATGATTTAAGACGAAACACCCAGGGATGAGATCTGAAGGGGCTTTCTCCCTCCCTCTCGGGTCTAGTTTATCTGTCTCCACCTCAGCTGTCCCATATATCTGCGCACAGAGAGGCTGGTGGTGTGAATCAGGCCTGCCATCACTCACTCTGTCCGAGTCTCACGGAGCCTCTGCGACTATCCCCACAAGTGCTGCGGCAAGCAATCACGGCCACAATGGCGCCGCATTTACTCCCTATATCTGCTACTTTTAGTGGCCGTTTGAGTGATAAGCCGTCGATCTGTGGCGGCCGTTTTCTTGCCAACTCAAGAGCATGATTCGACAAAGACAGCAAAGGTGAGATTTTCCTGCAACGGCTGCATGGAGAGCGCGCTTTGTCGAAGGGATGACCCGAGTTGTTAAACTCTCCCTTGCTATCCTCACCCATCTGACTTCAGGGGCATTACTCAGACACTTCACCTTGACAGATAACAAAAATAAACATGAAATAGCTAACATGAAAAGAGCCTGACCCCGCAGTGACTCCAGCCACAGGAATTTATCACCCTGTAAGGATGAAATAATGGCTGATCGTAAATTCTCCCAGATCACAGCAAATGTTATATAACTCAAAAAGGGCTATTCATTGTGAGGTGGCAAGCAAAACTGTCAGGCTGATCTTAAAGGTGTCAGCAGCGCCTCGCACGCAGGAGCAGCTGAATCATGGGAAATGTTGTCTCCCTCTCTCCCAGTCTAAATGACAGGGTGCACTCGCCAGGCTAAGAGACCGGTGTTCACGTCCCATAAGATTCTGAAGCCAAATCCTGTTCTTATTTCTTAGATCCAGAAAAAAAAA
>JAPZEB010000013.1:21521678-21533882 GCA_029783705.1 Chaetodon striatus | reverse complement strand
CTACCGTGCTGTGAATACGCACGAGCGAGCCGGAGGACAACAATAACAGAGTGTGTGCTGCTCAAACCAGAGACGGGAAGAAAATGAAAGAGGAAAAGAGAGGAAGAAAGAGAGGAGAGGGATAAAGAAAAGTGTGAAACTGCGGACCGTCAAATGATCTGGCCTCTCTCCAGCCATGATGACTCAGGGATGATGGCACAGTTAGAGCTAATTAGGATCATAAACTGGAGAAATGTTTTGCCACCATGATGTGGGGGGCGCTTCCACGCTGTTGGCAGGACTTCAGATTAGATGTGAGAGCTTGTCTGGATAGCATGCTAAAATAATAAAAAATAAAATGAAATCAGCTGCCTTGAATCAACAGCTACACTGAGACTCGATAAAGCCTTTACTAGACGATTATGTCTGTTTGAAGCCGGCTGTCATGATGCAAGAGCGGCTTTAGAGGACGTTTCTCTTCACATTTGGAGCAAATCAGGGGCGTAACTTCACCTGGGAACAGGACTGCATGCCCCCCTTTTATATATATAGTTTTACATTGTTTAGTTTCAGCTGAATTTTCATACTAAAATCAGTCCAAACAAACTCCTCATCCTGGACCAGCTCTTATAATTCAGAAGCACTGAAAGGACGTTTGAGCTTTGGGGTAGGCCTCTCACGATAATTACATTATCTACATATCAAGATCAGCAGAAATTATCGAGGTCACGTTTACACACTGTACGATGATGCCCTTGTGTTTACATTTGTTTACATATGAACGTCACAAACATTTTAGCAACGTGAAGACAGAATTAACAGCAGGGTCGTCGTGGGTGCAGCGCCTAAGCGTTATTTCACAGCGCCTCAGCGGAATGAACAAAAAAAAAAAAAAACTATGCTGAGTCATGTTTCCTGTCATTTCTGGTCCTCTCATCTGCTTTCAGTTTATTTCTCTAATGCACACGCACACACGCACACACACACACACACACACACACACACACACATAGCGACAGTAAAGTGGGTAAAGTAAAGATAACTTCAAAGGTAATAGGTGTTTTTCCCGACGGCTATTGACCACCTAGAAAGTTTGCAAGAGTCCAAACAACTGAATAAGAGAGGAGATCCCATTAACGTGAACAAGCTGGTATGTCGACTAGATTAAAAACAGTGGCAACAAAAAAATGGCGACACAAGTAAAAAACTCATGTACAACATGTTGCTTTGTTGTTGTTACTTATTTCTGACTTATTGCTAATATGCTGTCACTGCACTTTGGTACCAAAGGTCCAGGAACATCTGGATACCTTGCTCAGCCTGCTGTCCCCATGACCTGGCCCCGCATCAGCAAATGAAAATGGATGGACGGATAACAAAGGTCCCAACCAGTTAAAAAACTGGACTGGCAGGAATGACTCTCTATACACCTCTGCCAAATGTTTAATATTTATTTGAGGGCATTTTTTGTTACAAGAGCCTGAGAGTCCATTTTATTTTTTAATTCATGTTTTATTTATTTAGAATATATTTTTAATTTCAATGTCTGAATATTCTTTGTTTTTTTGGTAAATATGTTTTACTGATTTTCAATGACTTTATTCAACCATTTCTCCCCTGACTATAAAGAAACACTGTTCATAATGGATACTGGCAATTTAAAATCAGAATCCCTGACAGAATCTATAGGATAACAGGTTACAAGATACATTCAGATGAAGAAGGGAAGCTGACTGAACTTCACTAAATAATTGTATTAATTAGTCAAATGAGGAGAAAAGCGAGTGGAAAAGGAAAGACAGAACAAAAACCTAAAGAAAATTTTAAAAAAGGAACGAGCTACCACCTTATTCTTTATCAAGTGGTTCATGTGGCAAATCAAAAAACTCCAAAAAGGGACTCTATGTCTTGATAAAGGTTTGAGAGGACCCTTTTAGTTTGTATTAGATGTTCTGTAACTTAAAGAAATACATAACATCTCTGACCCAATGAGAAGAGGATGTGGAAGCACAATGTCCCCAATTTAGAAGGCTCAAACAACACAGGATTTCTTCAAAGTTAGACCAGAAAGTGTGCAGACTGGATTGGGGTCCGATTGGGTTTCAAACATCTCGCTAAAAGCTTTAAAAATACTTCTCCAAAAGGTGGAGAGGTTTGTCTGTTGGCTGGTTTCTACATCGAGGGCATGATGGCCCAACATTCGGATACATCTCTGCCAGTCTGGCATCAGTAAGATGAGCTCTGTGATCGCTTTCAGTTGTATCAGGCTAGAAATGTCTCAATATTCTTAACAACTAACAATACATTTCTCTTGAATTTTGAGGATGTACTTACATTATTGTGCTATTATTAAAAAATGACAGTAATATGGTTTATCGCAATTATTTCTGGGACAATGTATCGTCCACCAAAAGTGGTTATCAGACAGGCTCCAGGTTTGACTCTCAGGCTTCATAAGGGACGCCCTCCGTTCTTGGTGGAGGTTTATGCAGCCTGCGACGAAGACTGCAGGCGCAACTCATCTAATCTACAGTATATCTTAAATTACAGTTAGTATTTCAGCTCGTACTGTACACACATCCGCACAAGCAAAACCAACACACCAAGACGAATCTGCGCTCATACACACATGCAATCCCTGAATATGAGAAGATAACATGAAGATTCCCATTGCTGTTCTAGTTGTTAAATAACTCCTGACTTCATTATGACCCCCTGAAGCAAAATCTGAATTCTGCTACACTAAATTATTTTCATATTTTCTCAATTACTTTCTTTGTTCTTGTTATGTACAACCCCTTACACGTTTCACTCCAAGAGTCTGAGAGGAGAAAATCCCTTTTCGATAGAATTGCTGACAACTGATACACTGATTTTAAGCAGAGCTGAAACCATTGGTCGATTAATCAATCTGTTGACTGACGTGAAATAACTAAGCAACTATTTTTTGGACAATTTGTTTCAGTAACTTTTCAGGCAACACTGACACATATTTGAGGGATGTGGTTTCTACAATGGGCTCCGTTTTCCTTGTCTTACACCACTGTAAACTAAACGTTTCAGGGATTTCAGAGAAGACATTTATGTGAAACTGTGGTAGAAATTTCTGACTACGTCTAACGTGTTATGGAGCAAATGATTAATCGAGAAAAGAATTGTCACATTAATCAATAAATGCAAATATCTGTTTCAAAATAAGGGGTGAGAAGCAATAAAGAGGTTGGGAACTGCTGCTGTGGGTTGCAAATGAACAAAGACACGACACGTGGATAAAGAAATCACAAAACATCAAAGATTTCCTCATGTTAAAACTGTTGTGATGCGTTCACTGAACATCCGACGCGACACGTGTAACACAAAGTCATATATTCTTGAAACAGCCCCGCTTTGACTTGACTGTGTTCCTTACATCCAACGCCACCTCAGAATCTCTTGAGAGTCGCTACGAGGCGTCTCCAGTCTCTCTCCTACACCATCAGCTCTCTCATGTAGCGTTGTCTAGTGGACTGCAGACACACAAACACTGACAGGAAGCGATAATGCTGCTGACTTGCTGTGCCACATCTCTGTTTATGAGGACTGACAGCTCGCTGCGAACGGCAGCACACCAGCTCGTACTGTACACACATCCGCACGGGCAAAACACACACACCCCCAGACGAATGTGCGCTCATACACACATGCAAATTAACACAACATCTGATGCACTCCGGAGCATAATTCCCATTGCACTGGCACATTAGCGCCGTTAAACTACACTGCAGTATAACAGTTCTTAAATGTCTCCCCTAAAGTAGTTAATGTTTTGAAAGCTGTTTTGGACAGATTGATGGAGCGTAACACATGACTAACTCAATTAAATGTCTGTGTTTTGTCGTCATAGCAACAAGTGCAACAAGTTATTTGTGATGTGAGTAATACCCTTATCTTTCCAACTGTGGGAGTCATCAAACAAACGACTAATTAACTTAAGTGTCACCTTCTGAATTTTTTAAATCTGCATCTGTGCCTTTTGATACTTGTGATTCATTTTCTCCACAACCTGACTGAGGCGGCTCTCAGCAGCTCATGTGTGTGTGTTATTGAGACATTTTGGCATGGAAATTTGTTTTCTCTGCCTGAACTTTAAGTACAATTTCTCACTGCCGAGCTCCAAAAAGCCAAGAGGGACTATTACGAGATAATTACTAATTATGCTAATGTGCTAAAGTTGTGCTATTCCTTTTCCTTGGTCATTTTATCAGCTGTCCTCAAGAGAGCACAGTCAGTAGTAATAACCTTTTTTCCCTCAGCTAAACGCTCAGTCAGTTAGAGGACGCTGTGTCCTAAACCGCCGACTCCTCCGCCGCTACCCTTAATCAGGAAGCGCCTGTAAATTCACAAAGCCATGCATGCGCACACAGAGGAGCGCCGCACCGTTTCCATCGGCGCTGACCTTCATTAACCTCATAAATGCCAGCGGTGTTTTTGTCACAGCTCTTAATGCGGTTATCAGCACAAACACAAACAAATGTGACAGAAGTGTTTCAGGGCTAAAACTAGACTTTACGTCTGTGAAATACGTCTCTTTCTCCCTCCCGCTACACACACACACGCTGTGTGACATTGGGCTGTCCCAACATGGAAACCAGCACCGGTAACTACAGTGTTGCACAACCAGTTACACCCCCCCAAACCCCCACCTCTGCCCTGCTGTGAATAAACCTACATTAGGAAAATGGTGGCAGGGACAATCTGCAAGACGGTGTGCATTTATGTAAGTCCTTTTGTTGTCTGTGTCTTGAGGTTTGATTTGATTCTGAATGTAAATCTAGGCCGTTGCAGATAATATACTGTACCGTAACGACGCGTACGTACAGGTGTGCAGGTGCTGGTGCACAGAAAAACTGAGACACTGACATAACTAACCAGGTTAGATTATAAATAATCATGAGAGTGAATGAAACGACAGACGCAGATCAGCTCCTCGGTTTCATCTGAACTGCACAGCACACTGAACAACAGACTCCACAGACAATATTTGGACTGTTTATATCACTGTGGCTTCAGAGCAACTGTTTCTCAAAGAGATCTCGTTGCAGTAATATCTGGCACTGAGCAGACTATTTTTTACTTTCTTTTATTACTCACTTCTAGCTTTTTATTGATGCCATTATTCAGGCTCGAGCAGACACCATGTGGAAATTGTACTGTAAATTATAAAAGAGACCTATTTCCTAAATTTGTGGTTTTTTTTCTCTTCTGATTCTGTTGTTGCTTAAAAAACTCTGTAACTGAGGTTTTACTTTAAATTTTGAGGAGGTTGACAAACAGTATTAACACCTAATAAGAGCAGACTTTAAAGTGACTTCATTACAATATCAAACTCGGCTACGAAGACGTGTCTCATTAGGCCAGACGACGATATTATTTAAATCAGCCTAATTTGACACAGACGATCGCAGGAGAGCAAAATATCAGTGGAAAACAATGTAATTTTTCTCAGGTGGCTGTCTTGTTAGTCTGTTGTTGGTTTTCAAATACGACTGTCACAACTGTGATTTAGTCACTTTACATGTCAGGCTCCTATAAAGACTGAAAATACATGAGATGCCAAAACAAAGCTGTTTTCGTTGTCCTTAAATACATGACAAACATATTCTGGAGATACAACAGTGAGAGTGAGATTACTGAGAGTGTTGTGTTGCATTCAGGGACTAATAACACACACCTAGCCTCCCTGATTTTAGATCTGTAAAATCCTAATGGAGGTGCTGTCTTCCCCCGCCTCGGCCCTGCGTCCTGACCTTTGCCCTCACCTCTACACAGCCTGTATCGCTGTCACCGGCCTTAAGAGGGAAGCAGATGACATGATAATAGCCAGAGTTTCCTCTCACTCTCCCCTCCTGTGCTCAGCTGCATGTCAGCGAGTCAGAGCAGCCCCTCAGAGAGCATCATCGAGCGGCTCGACGCCGATCGACTCGTCTGCCACACTGAAGCCTCCGCCGGTGGCCACTTCCCTCTCTCTAAAAACGGGAGCCTCGGCTGCGAGCGGGCGATGACCCTCATCCTCTGCCCTGCCCCGCACGCCCCCCTCTCAACTTTCATCACCGCCGCGACAGCCCACACTCGACCCCTCTGCCGCCACCTCGCCAGGAAGGAGAGCGTAAACAGTAATTGCTACATAAATTATGTTACACTCTGTGTTTTTCACATTTCCCCCCTCGGCGCTCTTGATGATACGCTGATATACTGTACTGTACGCTCAGAGAGTACAGGGTGATAAGTGTGGTTGTAAAAAATAATGTTGGTCTATAAATCTCGCCTCTGCTTATTTTTGTTCATAAAAAAACACATTGTGGATAAAAGACGAGGAATACGTCTCACATATGGCTCAGTTTAACGCAGGAGAGAGGGAAAAAGGATGACGACTGACAGGTAGAATTTTACAGACAGTGGACTCGTCAAGAAAACGGGACGTGCTACATTCACCCAGATGTTCCTGAACATCTCTGGACTGTCACTATTTACACCGCCATCCTTAAGGGGCATAACTGTAAATCACAGGGCTGTGATTAATTAAGAGGCAGACACACAGCATGTCTATGAATCCTTCCAGGAGTGGTCAAACACTGCGCTTTAAGGGAGAGCAAACAAACGCAGAGCGAGGTGAACATCCGCACAATGCCGAGCTGACAGGAGCACTGTAGCCTGAGCGACGACACAAGGAGGCGGCAGCAGTTGGCAAACTGCGAGTGGAGAGCAGCAGAGAGAGCTGAAAACGCAGCTGATGAATTTAGTGCGATTTCCATGAATCCTGAGCAGAGACAAACCCGGGTGACAAGAAACATAAATAAATCTCTGACCTGCAATCTTCCGTGTGTACTTATTTGTTTTTGCGCCCCGCAGCCGAACAATCGCAGAGAGAGGAGTTTGGAGGGAAAACAATTAGAAGAAGTTGCGAATCTGAATCTGCTTACAGCCTTTTGAATACACACGTAGGTTTTAGCGAGTCCATCTACAAATAATCTGCAGCCTTTTCAAGGGATTAAGCCCCAAATGCCACGCAATAATCCCTCTGTGACTTCAGCCTTGAGGTCTGTAAAAATAATTGTGTGGAATCTGAAGACGATCAGTTGGCATTTGAGATGAAGGATAATAATGATCAAAAATAAAGATTGAAGCAGGAAAAAATACTTCAATCATGAAAACATTTAAAAAATCTGTGTTTATGAGAGCTCCTTCAATCTTTATCCAAAACACACACACACACACACACACACACACACACACACACAGAGAAAAACATTCAAACAGGAAGAGGAGCTCTGACTGAATGGAGCAGGGTGAGTCCACCTCCTGCAGCTCTGGAGGAGTCAGCGGCCATCAGCACTTCCCAAAGACACAGTTCATTTACAAGCGGTCCCTGAACCGGCCCCTAATGTCCCGTGTTATCAGAATGAATCAGCAGCGCTGATAAATTAGCCGTTCGGCAACACGCTGCGAAGGCCTGTCAGCTAATGTGCGCGCGTTTGTGTGATACTCATATGCAATGCTTAATGTTGTGGAACCAATTCTGTCGTTTCCATTATGTAAATACATTTGCCTCAGCACTATATTTTATGTATTGTCTCCCTTGTCTCAATTACTTGGGCTATTAAAAATCAAGAGGTTATGGAAATGAGGTGCAGTTGTCTGTTTGTAGTTTGATGACAAGTGCAAAGTGTTTATGAAAGCTCGTTATGCATTCAATTGCAGTCGGATACGTCAACACGCTCCGAGCATTCATCCATATTCCTCAATGCAGTGGGGTGGCACGTCAGTATCTCCAAGCATAAACAACACATACAGTCGTGTTCTCATCTCTTATACGTGTAAATAAATAAAAATAAATGTGTCGTTGCTATTTTATTTAGATCCCTGCTTTCTTATGGAGGTGGCAGAAAATGTGAAACTGGGGAAAAAATAAAAAATTCAGTGAGTGTTTGTGGCCTGTGCCAGAGCAAACAAGCGTTTGATGCTTCAGTTTGGGTATCTTACTGTTAAGTAGCCAAATTACCTCGGGAAATAATCAGGAAAACTAAACCAGGGAGAACCTCTTTACGGGCTGTTAAGCTTTTAAGTGTGGAAGCTTTCACTGACATATCAAAATACCTTTTTTTTCAATCTTTTTTAAATGTCATTTTCTCACAATATGAAATAAGCCGGTGTAAAAATTACTCAGCAATCACAGGTACATTTTTTAACAGTGAACAACACTGGTAGTAAATTGTGACTATTTTAAAACAGACACAAAAAAAAAAATCTCAATGTGAGAGGGAGCGAGATGGAAATGTGCGATCAGTCAAAGTGCTGGAAATTGTGAGGCTTTTTTTTGTTTTTTCGGTAAAAGCATAAATGGCATTAAACGTGGGACTGTCACAGGCGGAGGAACTACACCTTGCTGCAGGTTGCAGGGCAGAAAAGCACACAGGGGATGTGTTTACAGAGAGCTCCGTCAGCTTCTATTTGTGTGGCTAAAGAGGAAATTCTTATTATGTTTCTTATTATGATCTGCTTTTTCATTTTGATTATAAATTATCACTCCACAATATATGTTGTCTGAGTTTTCCTACACTGACTTGAGACATCATTGGAAACTCTTCAGCAGTTTAAATTCCAAATACACTCAAATAAAAATACCCACAATAAATTAATTTCATCCTGAAGTCCTGAGGAACTAATGCTATTTTTCTGCTCCTGTCCTCTCCCTGCTGAAGGCCCAGAATTGCTCCTCAAACTTGAGACTGTTTAGTGTTGAGTACAGTTGAATTTAGCACAGCAGAGCTCTGGAGTTCAACCCTCTAATGAGGCAAAAATAGTTTAGTATGAGACAACAGGAAAAGAAAGAAGAGGAGAAATTATTCGAGATATCACTACTGAATTTCAGCATGTTAGTATTGTCCAGTATAGCTGTGACATTTAAGTGCTTTCTTTAAAAATAATGCTGTTTATTACAGAGCAGGTGTAGCATGGTTTGTATATTAGTTTAAGTATTACAGTGTTCATGTTATCATGATAGTATTTAAATTATAAAAGGAGGAGGAAGTTAAACATCGTTTCCAGTCCGGATGCATCAAAAATTAGGATTTAAATAAGAAAAACAAGCCGCTCTTCTTCATCAGCTCCCGTTTAAACTTGTATTAAAGCAAAAGAGAGGTTTGATTTCGTCACTGTCCTCCCGGTGCTCGAGACAATGGAGGCTTTTTAGGGACAATAAACGCGGCAGCAACTAAACTTTGAAAGCGAAAAACAATGCGTCATTTAAAGCCGACGGCACATCTCCACACGGGGATCATTCCTCCGTGTCCCCGCTGTGTGAGAATTTCAAGGTGCATGTGGAGTGAGCGCGGCGGCGGATGGTGCCGCACGCAGCGGCTGGAGCGGCGCAGGGACCGGCTCCACCGGGCTGCCGCGCGCTCCGATGCCCCGCCAAGGTGCGCACGACCTCTGCTCGCGCTGGGAAGGAAAGACACATGAGCGGAACAAGTGTTGTAAAGTTGTACCTTTTCTCTTCGATCGCCTCCTCCTCCTCCTCTTCAGCTTGCATTTGACCTGGCCGCTCTGAGCCCCCGACGCGCGGCTGTTGTTTCCAAGTACGGATGCCATCAGCGCAGCCTTTGGAGCGGAGCGCAGGAATAACTTGGACTCGGCGGCTCGACTCTCCTTTGTACTTGTCTCGCTTCAGCCTCCGTTGCTCTCTGATAACGCAGCGTCCTCGGCTTTGACGTAGACTATATTTTCGGCTCTCCCTGTTTCTTTTTTTTATCCCTCCAAACCAGGGGGGAGCGCGTCTTGCTGTTTCTATATCACCTCTGAAACTCCAGCTTCGCCTCCCCGTTCACGGAGAGACTGTTCGCAGCGCAGCGTGGCAGCTCTCAGCAGCACTGATACCGGCGCCCCGTCTACTCCGCTCCTCTCCGGCAGTTTTCCGCGCCTCTGCAGAAATTTTGGCATCAGCCACTTTGAATTCAATCATGCAGGACGCCTATCTATTTGCTGCCGAGCTTTCTAATTAGGGTCCAATCGTGGCTGTCTGGGAGGTGTGACATCACCAGCGACACCCACCAGCTCACACCCCTTATTCACCCGCTGCTTTTTTAAAATGTTTCTTACATTTTGACTTATTGCTCGACACTTTTTCCCCCTCCACACTGCAGGGGAAGTGTGTTCTCTCCCTCCCTCCACAGGGGGAGGAGGGGGTCAGAGGTCAGCCTGGTAGGGATCCTTGCTCAAGGGCACTTCAGCAGGTCAGGTCGGATGTTTTGCAGCATGAGGGACCTGGTTGCGGTGTCCATACTCTCCATATGCCACCCTGCTGCAAACTCACAGCCAACTCGAGGCGAGGAGAACAGGGTGATGTGGTGTTTGGGATGCAGAGCGGGGGATAAACACAGAGTCTCCGCAGAGTCCTCTGTTAGACGACTCCTTCTCCTCTCCTTGTTTGTCTGCTGAGATTTGGGATTTCTAATTTTCTTGTAGGATTACGGATCTAAACTAAATTCCCTCTCAATCCCACTCTGTGTTCTAAAGTCACTGACAAGTCCATAAAGGGAGATTACTCTAAGATGCACAATGTTCAATTAGCACGGCTTTTCAACACGCTCAGCGACATCAAATGCATCTTTGATATTCTGTTTGAGTCCATTTTCTCAGCTTTATAATCACACCAGCCTCCTAATTACAGAATATATGACCAAATATGTCTTTCTTTTATTGTGAAAATCCTGTTTTTTTGGGAGGTTGGAGGTGACCTTCAGCGCAGGAACCGAAAAACTGTACTGACAGTGTGTTGCGGCCACAAAGTTTGAAGCTTGTGACAGTTTGGCATTTTTGTGTGAAAGTGCAGCGTCGAGGCTTTCAGAAAGCATTTGTGGCTTTATAGCTGGAGGTTATTGTTTTATTCCCCCGGCCTCAACCGTGGAGGTCAGGTGTGTGTCGGTACTGCCGGACACATTCAAGGCCAGTACAGTGAAAGAACAAAAACATGCAGATTTGTTCAGGCCTAATCAAACACACTATTTTACTTTGTTGTTTCAAGCGCTCTTAGTTTGTATTTCTGCATGTGCTTTTATTGAATATAAGAATAATGTCTACAAAATGACATAAATTGGTCTTTTATTGCCTGTAAATGCTGCTATTTTCTCCGCAAACACCCAAACTAGCTCCCGTCCTTTCTACTTTTCATGTTCAAAAGAGAAAAACAATGCATTTGCAGAAAAACCACAATGACCCGTTTGCTGATGTCAGATTGAAAAGTCACTTTGAGGCTCTGTTGTTGGGTGGAAACATTTCCTCCCGGCCCGAGGGGCAGAGAGAGCGGCGAGGGAGAGAGGGAGAGAGGGTGCCGAGGCCGTCCGCCAGGCTGCAGCCTGCCCTCAGGACGCCCACAAATATCCATGTAAATTGCAGTTTAAGAGAAATCAATACAAGTGACAAGTTGCCAATGCCACTATCTGGGGCAGTAATGAAGGTGTGCTAGCGGGGGGCTGGAGCGTACATAGATAACAGCAAACAGGCTGGGTGGGGCAGAGGTACAGGTTAGAGGAGAGACGTGGATGTGCCGCACACACGCGACAAGGTCAGTGGTTGTTTGGTGGAAGCAAAGTGCCACTAAGGGCTTAGTTACTAACCTGGATTATGTCTAATATTAGCACTAATAAATCTCCATGTGACGTGTGTCATGTTCTTTTACATATGGGCAGAGAGAGGGGGGAAAGCTCTCTGAGGCCCAGCCGCTAGCTTGGTGTATTAGCATCCCCGTTAGCTTCCTGAGGCCCACAACAACTTTACACTTAAAAACACTTAAAAAAAAACAACAGGACGAGACTAAAACACCGACACAGACAAACAAGACAGCTCCTGGTAATACAATAATTAAGATATATGCTTTTACGAGCCCAGTCTCACCCCAAAGTCGTCGAAATCCGGCACTTGGGCAGTGACTTGCGGCGTCAGAAACCAACAAAAAAAGGCGTCCTTTAACGTCGGCATGATACGTGGCTTGTTACTGTATCATTTAATGGCGCCCAGCAGCGTCAGGGGGTAACGTGGCGGAACAAGGACGAAACTTAGGGCAGTGAAAGTCTGTCTGGGGTGGATGGGTCCAACAAACCACGACTTTCACCCGGGAGAGCAGTGTTTGTGTCCTGTAAGATACTGAAGTCAAACCCTGTTCTTTTTTTTCCAAAACCTAACCGTGTTTTT
>JAPZEB010000013.1:21427436-21440827 GCA_029783705.1 Chaetodon striatus | reverse complement strand
TTGGACTGTGGGAGGAAGCTGGAGTACCCAGAGAAAACCCACACTGACACAGGGAGAACATGCAAACTCTGCACAGAAGGTATTATTTTGCCTCCAGCTAAGCCACGCCCACCAAAAACATCATACTGTTTACTAACAGCAAAAGGGTCTATAGAGAGCATAAAGAACAGGCCCTCTGTGCTTCATAATTCAGCGTCTTTCAGGGGCGAGAGTCTCACCAGAATGTCAATACACACGAGCTATGGTCCTGATCTGATCCAATAATCTAAATCTACTGTATGTGATGTGGACATAAAACAATAGCTCGGTGCTATGACTCTTGGCTTACTACCACAGATTTTCATCAGGGCTTTAATGATACCAATAATGTCCTAACACTGCGAGGACAGAAATTCATTTTAGAGCAGAGTATTAAAAAAAAAAGCCCTGGTGGTGTTTCATCCATCTGTTGAAGCAGCTTTTTTCTGCAGAGAGGAATTTATGAAAAAGTCTCTAACAAGTCTGATTTATGTTTATAGGCTTCTAAACAGACAGGTAGTCAGTGGAGCTCGGGGAGCGCTAAACAGAAGTACATAAAAACAATGGAGAAGGGATTGGATCAGCTCAGCTGAAACACATTTGTCCTGAGGGAAAAAGCCTCTTCGGCAGCAAAAAGAGCAGCGGCAGGCACAGACAGTATATCTGGGAAATGGAATCCTTTGACCGTTTATTAATCAATAAACACATTGGGTTGCATCAAAGCGTGACGCATTTTGGTCTGTTTTTTAATGTCACTGATTAATTTTACCAGGGTCCTTCGGTGCTGCAGAGGGCTGACAGCTAACAAATTGTGTGCACGCCCGTGTGTGGTTGGATCTGATGTAGTAAATACTTCACTGCTGTAAAGAACAAGCATCAGAATGGGCACCACATTAGCAGCGTTCACATTTCTCATTATAAAATACAGTTATAATTTTAATTCAAGCACCAAAAAAAAAAAACCAACAACACACGAAACAACCGCACTGCTTCAGTGTTTTGTCGGCTCAGTTTTTACAGATACACGGCGCTGAATAAATGCCCATATATGTTGTCTCTGCGTGTTGACATCCAAAGCCCCTCTATCTCCTGAATCTCCCGGTTGAGGCATGTAAGTTGGAGGCTGGATGAGATTGAAAGTGAAAGCCTTCCAGTTTTATTTAACCCTGTCCCTCTGATTCAATATGAAGCCTGCCTGTGTGCAGATGATAACTGAGAGCAAAAGGTTGACATCAATAGGACTGACTGACTGTCTCTGCTTGTGTGTGTACCAGTCTGTCTACATGCATACATGCATGTTCGGGGGGTGTGTATGACTGTGATTACACATGAGCGTCCGAGTGTGTGTGTATATGTGTGTGTGTGACAGCAACACCCCAGACAGACAGGGCTGCTGGCACAGAGCCGGTCTGTCAGTGAGTGATTAGTGAAACCTGCTACACTAATAATCCTCCTGTAATAGTTTTCTCAGAAGATGGCCTATTTGATTATTGGAATTCATTGGGGCCTTTAATTACATGCGCCAGGCATTTCCAGGCTAATTTGTACCTCCGTCCCGTTTAGCATTTCAAAGTGGCAAATTGTCCTCGGCACCTTATTAGACATCTCCGATTCCTGACGCAATATTCTCTGCAGCCTCAGACGCGTCAATAAGGAAGTATTTTAAAGAAAGTTGAAATGAAATAACTGATAGGTTGCACACAGACATCAAGGTAACACAATCAGGGTACACCCGCAAATAGAATTTTGCCTGCTTAAATTACAGCCTCAGTAAGGGACTGATTGAATTGGCAGGTTTTTTTTTAACCCTCATAAGCATTGATGGGTTAAATCAGCTCAGTCACCTGATGAAAATATCAGCATTGTACGTTTCTGCAAACCATGAGTATGGTCCATTTGCAACAAACAACAAATCTGGTTAGGATTTGGTGAGTAATTGCTTTTTACTCACCAAACGTAAGAGTTTTGTAGCAACCTGGGGGATGTTGGGGCGGGGGGGCAGCTAGGCGAGACACCAACCAAGCTGCAGACCACCGCGGACAACTGCTCAAGACCAACAAACAACAAACGAAGTTGTGATTTAGTGAGTCATTGCTGTGTTTCCTGCAGCTTTTTACACGCAAAACATTGGTGTTTTGTAGCAACCAGTCACAGCTCCCTTTAAGGCACCAAAGTGGGTGTTCCTAAGGAACTGTCGCTGTGTTACTTGCTGCTTTTTAGCCCTAAACGTGGGCACCTGCCAAGCTGCAGACCCCTGCTCAAGATCAACAAACAACAAACGTAGTCCTGATTTAACGAGTCTTTTCTGTTTTTCCAGCAGCTTTTTAAATGTAGGTGTTCTGAAGTGACCTGTCACAGTGGCTTTTTAGGGACCAAAGTGGGCATTTTTTAGGGACTCTTCACTGTGTTTCTTGCTGCTTTTCAGCCTCCAAACATGGACAACATGCCTGCCAAGCGGCAGACTACTGTTTAAGACCAACAAAGAACCAAGCCAGTCATGATTTAGCGAGTCATTGCTGTTTATCTAACAGTGTTTTACACACCAAACATAGGTGTTTTCAGGGACCCTTCGTTGTGTTTCCTGCTGCTTTTCACCCCCCAAATGTGGACAAGATGCCTGCTAAGCTGCAGACCACTGCAGACTACTGTTCCAGACCAACAAACGACAAAACTGGTCATGATTTAGTGAGTAATTATTGCGTTTTCAGCGGCTTTTTAGGCACCAAACTTGGATGGTTTTTAGGGACCTGTGGCCAGCAGCTTTTCAGCCCTAAAACATGGGTGTTTCTTAATGACCCATTGCTGTTTCTCCAGCGGAGATAGTGCCATAAAAAGCAACTTTTTTAATTTATTTTTTTTACAGAGACATTGCTGCATTTCCTGCTGGGATGCTGGCATGACAAGCAGTTTTTATATTTTTTATACCAAAACACTGCTGCTTTTCAAGCGGGAATTGTGCCTTTAAAACACTGTAAAGTTAGCCAAAACACGATCTTTTCCCAACCATAACCAAGTGGTTTTTGTGCCTAATCTTAACCACACATTACCACAGCATTGCTGAAACTAAGTTTCAATGTATCCGCCACATAACATGCAAATGTAACGTATGTGTGGTTTGCAGGAAAAAAAATGAACATGTATTCAGTTGATTGGGGTCGTTAAATGACTCAACTAGTCTGTTTTTTTCCCCCTCAGTGTTTCTGAGACAAGAATATATCTGCATGTAATATTCAAGGTATTCCTCAAAAATCTCGTCTTTGATACCCGCAGGGTGTATCAGAGACATTATAATCTAATTTGTCCTTCAAAGATAATGACACCACAGCAACACTGGGAAGTGCTTAGCCAGTGTCACAGGAGTTCAAGTTTATGCTAATTGATGTGATATTAATGCAAACACTAACATGGTCTTTTTCTCAGCTGTATTGCTTTTGTTGCCAGATGAAAGGAACTTCCACTCATATGAAAATCTAATAACATTCATCTCAAAGGGAGTTATTGAATTTTGATGTTCTCCCTATGAGCGCCATTTATATAACTTAGCAGGAAATCAAAAGCCGTTTGACAATCCGAGGAATCAAACGGTGCTACACGGGCTTATCGTCCTCATCTGCTCTTGAAATTTTACAAAAGTCTGCGATTGTTTCTTCATTTCCTCTTCCCTCCTTTTTCCAATCAGAAAACCCCCCAAGGCATACTTTTGTTATGTTTTTCCCCCGTCCTGTTTCTTAGAGTTTTCCTCTTAATTGTTGAACCACTGCTATTACAGCCATGAATTACTCCTTTTCCTCCCTTCTGGCCGTAGATGCTTGAAGTGATTCCTCTGCCTGCCTACACTGATAAGGTGAGGGAGCCTATCTGATGGTGCTTGCTGAGGAAGCATGATTAGATCTAAGCTATAAAGTCACTTTAGTCTTTTCTAAAATAGCCACGAGGCAAAAAGTTCTCACCGTAGAAAAATGTAATCTACAGGACAAAACGGTCAAACAATCCTCTATACATTGTTGAGTCTTCCATGATCTCTGAAACATGGGGATATTTTTTATGTAATATGGCTTTTCTTTCTTGGAAAGGACCAAATACAGGTAAGATTTAATCTTATTTACAAAAACATCCAAAGAGACAGATCTGTACTGACAGAGGTAAAAACAGAAATTATTCTTTTTATTCTCTGTGACTTTCTTTGTGCTGTATTTCTTTGTACAGTTTTGTTCAGTGTGTAAGACGTAGGGCTGGGCGATACGGCCCCAAAACAATATCACGATATTTCAGGGTATTTTTGCGATAACTATATTCTTGACAATATGACAAATAAAAAATAATAATAATAATAATTTAAGAACATAGAATTGCAACAAAATAAGCGATATAATTTTACAGTCATATGAATAGGGTGCCATCTTGTGAGGAACGCTGTCTTTTAAGTTTCCGCACTCAAATGAGATAGTTTTCACTGTCTGGGTATGTGAGTGCAGGTAGTTATCGGGGTCTGTAATCCAGCCTTGGGCGGCTAAGTGATATGGATCAATGTTGTTAATTGTGATTAGTTTGTCTAGGCCAGTGGTTTTCAAATGGTGTGCCACGATGCCAGTCCAGGTGTGCCGTTTTGTGATGTTCACACATTATTACTGCGATATTCATCTGGGCCCACACCAAAAGTTATGAATTAATTTTTTATTTACTGCATCAGTATGTTGTGTGAACCTATTTCCTTATAAAGAGGCAAACCCTACTTAAAAAATGTAATTTAATTGAATTGAATTGAATCTAAAAAATCTAAAAAAAAGTGTGTGACACATCAATAGCCCTGATTGGCAGCCAGTGTGAGGGATGATAACATTTAAAAGGTAAAAGCCGTGAGTGGGACGATGGATCACTTTACTGTATGGGGCAAAGTACAAAAAAGCATCGATGAAGACGACCTACTACTGGAAGAAAAGAGAAAAAAAGTAGACAGTACCACGAAAGTTACCTGACTTATTTTTTCTTATTTTCATTGTCCTATGTCGTGATAAGAGATATAACACACGTTATTGAAGCTATTGTGCACAGATATAAATACAGGCGCGCCTTGGGATTTTAGCTTGCCCACTGCTGTGCATTAGGCACATAAAGTGTGAAAAGCACTGGTCTAGGTTACTGTTGCTTAATGCACAAGGTGATGTAGACAGCTAGGACATGCTCCTGGATCAGCATCCCATATTGCATGTCCCAGTTGGCTTAATCTCGTCGAGCATTGCTTGACCACAGTAGCAGGTACAGGTATCTATTGGACTTGTTTCGCTTTGGTGGCCAAAAAACGACTCTAAATGAATGTATGTATATTACGTGCAACAGATGAATACAGGCCATGGTACAGTCTTAATCATGTTTTTTTTTTTGCCATATTATGTCAAATGTGAGTGGGGATAAAAAGGATAAAGGCATCTTTATGAAAATGTACTTTAACTGCAGAGTAGCGTCTTCCCAGTGAATAAAAAATAAGACAATAACGACACTTTTACAGTAAGTAGTAGGTTATGATGCTACAGAGAGCATGCAGCCACTACACTGTGATTTTCCTGAGACAAGATTGTGGAAACAGGCTCCTCTGTTTACTTCACAGTTGTGTTCTACCAGCACAGGACTTCACTTTAACTTTGGCCAAGTTCCAGCTTGTATTTCTGCGAGTGGACACGATGGTGGTCTATCTTGTGGCCGTGGGGGTAGAGCAGCCAGACTTTGACTCTTGGTTCAAGGTTAATGCCTGTTGGCTCACCTCTGGACACACACGGCTGTGATTGATGCATGCTCAGTCGCTATGCTCGAGGGATTAACACTACCCGAATAACAGCAGCGTTTACATTCAGTGACCTCTTGCATCACCTTCTCACTCCGGCATGGATTACTGTCACAAACGTCATTCGCGTTCCTTGTCTACCTTTGTTTTCCGACCAGAATACAAATTTCTGAAGCAGATGAGAAGAGCTGTGTCTGTAAAAACCATGAAGAAAAGACTTTTAGGGACAAAAATGTACTTCAGTGCCCCTGAATTTAATTTTTTATGCAACTATTTTGTTTGAGTAAAACTGTAGATATGTGCCTTCAGAATTCACAGGTAGTATTTACTCACTTATCATGCAAATTTTGATTTGCCAGATAGTGTGTGTTCTGGCTAACTGATCTGTTGAAAGAGTCACCCGTGTGATGCTGCATTTCTTCCACCTTATAACGCACGTGAAAAATAAACTGGGCCCTTGGGCGATGGACGCGCTGCATGTGTATTGCACCACACGAGAGTCGATCACAGGCCATCTGGTCAGGCCCGGCAACAGCTCTGCCCGAGGCAAACTGTACAAGCAAGTCATTTATAAGTGTCGCAGGTGGTCCCCCGCGTCCTCAAACACTGTAATGAGTAATGAGGGTTAGTCCGTCGAGGATCTGTCTTACAGCGGGGGCTGCAAATGCAAGGACACCGCATTCACCAGCAGGTAGGAGTTTGATAATGCAATATGTGAATATGACCAGCAGGCTATGCATTAATGGACACCGTGACCTTCATTTATGTGATTTATAATGCATGTCCCTACAGACGTTTTTTATGTTATTGACGATGGAAATGTGACGAGTAATCATCTGCAGTATTTTCATATAAATCAATGTTTGTCTTGCCAACTTAGCAGCGTTGTCATTGTGTTAAGACCTCTCAGATGACCCAGGTGTCTCTCTCGAAAGCAGCTTGTGACAAATGTGGTGACATTTGACTTTCACTTTCAATGTATTTGGAGACTATTTGTTTGTATTCAGTTCAGCATTCTTGTCTGTGCCTTATCTGTTTGCTTTTGGTTGATGTTTTCAATTGGTGGTAACTGGCCTACGGGGCAGTTGAAGTCTGTAACCTGCAGGTACAACATATCTGCTGTCACTGTTAGCAGCAGTGTGCCAGGGGCATGGTCGTGTAGGACAACACCAAGAAAGGAATGACAGAGTTGAGGAGCATGTGGTCACAGGTGAGGACCAGGAGTACTGCACTTGGTTACTGGTGGCCTCATATGTCTCTGTCTGATGCGTTCTGAAGGGTACATTGCAGGAGGAGAGGGATAAGCAATGCTGCTGTGCAGTGAGAAGGAGAAACTGCAGGCTGGATGTCATAGCCCCAAAACAATGGTAAGGAGAAAGTGAGGGAGTATATGACCCAAGGAGGTCGACGCCAGACCCTACGCCTGCCCACTGACATACAGAATGAAGAACATTGTGGAAGGCATTATCATATTAAAGCAACCAACTACAATGCTACAGACTACATTGGGATGCTAATAACAATACTAATTGTCTTTCTTAACCTCCAAACCTGGTTCAGCAGACATACATAAGATAACCAGGATGTTTTATTAACTGTGCATTATGTGGTGGTGCCAAACTCATATGCTAGCACCATGGACACAATGCCAACGACAGGTCAATTACAGATCGTTACACTTTGGTTAGCTTTAGGGAAAAAACTACTTGGTTAGGCTCAGTACAGGACATGAGTGTGTCACGTGACATTGTTATGTAAAGTATGTGAGCTGACTTTTGGTTTCACGTGGGACACAAACAACGCTCTCCTGGGTGAAAGTCATGTATTTGTTTAATCTACCATCAGGGCGGTGTATCGGTACTCGTTACCTTCAAGGTATCGACACAAATCTCCCAGTACCAAGTAGTTTTGAAACATCTCCAGTCAAACGATACCTACAATCAATCCCTTTTGTGCTTGGGGTCTGACTCCAGACCTCCCTGACTACCAGCACAAGCTAACATAGCAGCTGCAGCTAATGTCCAAAGCTGAGCTGGTGAACAGTCTCAACAAACTCACACCGACACTGAAACAGCTTGACTCTGTTGTCATGCCCGTTAGTAACAGTTAGGTTAATGTTATCTGTGTGATGCTAACAGTTGGCCACGCAGTGTATAATTTAAGTTTTGAGCCATGACTCCTTGTGTTCTGGCTCCCAATAACACAACAAGACGACAGTTTAAGACTCCTGTGTAGCCTACAGCCCTGTGGGGGAGAGTTGTGTTATCCAGCTAACAAACTGACGTCATTGTGATGTCGGCCCTAAAAGGGTCTATCGGTACTGGTAGTTTTTTAAGCAATATCCAGCCTTACCCATCATCCACCACCCCACCTCCCACCCTACGCGGACTTTATCCTTCTTTATAATACCTCCTGCATGACGTTGTTCATGGAATTCGTCTGTGCGCTACAAAATCAGATCCTAATTGACTTTCCATTGGCATTTTTTTGGTAGTGCCAACATGAAATTTTAACACATTATGTGCCACCAGCCCTACGTATTTCTGTGTGTCAAGGCTCTACGTTTCAGTAGAAGTGCGATACACAACTCCAGGAGTTTCAAAATTCTGAAAAAGAAAATTAACTTAAAATAACTTCATACTCCTGTTGTCCGTCAGTGTTGGCTTGTAGAGGTCACAAAACGAACCACGTGCACATCACTCCTGTTTAAAGTGCAGCCTCGCTTTGAAAATAATAAGAAGAATGAAAGCTGGGCTGTGATCTAAGCGAAGAACAGCATTAGAGCATGAATGTCTGGCATATAATCACACATGAATAACACGCCATCCAATGACTTCTTGTTGTAGAGAAGTTAGCAGAGTTGGAAACACTTCTGGAATAAATGGGTGAAGAAGTGCTGCTAGCAGTTAAATCACCATGGATGAACAGACAAAAAAAGCATTTATAGAAACTTTTAGAAACTCTGGTGTGATCAACAGAAAATCCAAGGAAAAGAGGTCACGGTGCCACCCACGCTGTTTGACTGACTGCTGATCTCTGGCAAGTTGAGTGCAGACACACCAGAGCGTCTTTGGCTGCTTAAACTCCTGAAGATGGAGCCAGGAGAAGGAGAGAAACATACACACAGAAAAACTGATTTTGTGGATTACTACTACTTTACCGCTACATAACCACTCAAAAAACCCATTGATAAAAGTAAACCCTCAGCACCAGCGCTGCTGCCACACAGTGCAGAAAGTTCTGCGGCATAGATCAAAGTAGGGTATATAACGGGATCATGGTGTCCTTCCCTCCTCTGCCACAGTCTCCCACTCTTCTATATCTGAGGACCTAAAGACTGCTGTCCCTGGCTAATAATTGCTGACACACCAAAGCCAACATAGCCCAGCGAGCCTTTAATAGTTTTCATTTTTCTTCCTTACAGGATGGCCTCTAAGGTGCCATCATGAATGATCAGCACACAGCACTGCAGCTCCCTGTGCAGGCTGCAGCGTGCACACTTACACACACTCATACGCACACACACAGACACACACGCTGATCCTATAGCCATCCCAGACATCTCTCAGCTCTCTGGCCATTACTCCCTCTGTGTCTTCCTCACCTCTCATCTCCACCCCATACAGACAATTTATATAAAAGATTTTCCTGCCCACATCTTTCATCACAGGGCCTATTTTCATCACAGGGCCTATTTCACAACATTAATACTCTTTCTCTTACCAAAACCATCAAAACATTAATTCATAAACTATTTCCGGGCTACGATTTATCAGCTCCTGTCAGCGGATTTTTGCACAAACATAAAGACAGCATGGCGGCTGGCGTATTACATTTGACCGAAGCTACTTGCGCTCCTCGACATTTGTTCCTAACTGACCATTGTTTAGTGCGAGAGCCCAAAATCGTGACATGTAATGAATAGAATGAATCACTGGGAAACTAAGAGCCCACAAGGCTGAAATAATCCACCTGAGTGGAAATGCCTGTGAGGAATTGGGCCCTGTTATGTCCGGCCTTGCGACTCATTACTGCAGCGCTATGCATGGGTGGAGAAGAAGCAGAGCATGGAGTCTCAGCAGAAGCAGATAAAGCCCACATCACTACTTGGTGCCCAGTGTGGAGGCGACCTGCAACACTCCGCCATCTGATCTTAGTCCTGTTTTTACTCTGACTCTAAACCTTTTCATCATAGTGAGCTATCTACTGTTTATTCATGTTCTTAGACGTACTGTGCAAACAGGACACTGAAACAGAATTATTTTGACAGAAACTTGGGTCCTAAGCTAAGATTTCTCAAAGCAAACACACATTTTTCTTGTCCTCTGAATTTAAAATGTTCAAATTTTGCAAAGCAGTCCCAGAATTCAAATCCTGAGCAGATACAGTCCCACAGGATCTGAGTTTCTGCAGGTATTTTCGTTCTACAGCCTTATTTTAACTCTGTGTATCTAAGATTATTTTTCTCTTGTGGGCGCAGCGCCCCTGTACACTTTTAAAAAGTCAAAATCAACTCCCCAAAATCCAAATTGTGCACATTTGTTGCCAGCAGGCGTTAGATGCTGGCTGAAAAATGTGTATGGAAAGCAGTGGAAAACACTCACAGTGTGAAACATCATACAGGGATTTACTCTCCTATCAACTTAATGCAAATTTATAGGTTTTATGAATTTCAATGTCATTTAAATTATTATTATTTTTTTTAATTACGTAAGTTTATTGAATTTCAAACCACCTCAAAAGACAAAAACATCAGGAAAAAAAAAAATCAAAAAGGCAAGGATTGACTCAAATAAACCATAATGATAAAAACAATAAACTACAGTAAATAAAAATAACAGTATTAACATGACATGTAAGTAACCTTGTCAGAGTCCAACCATTCTTCTGTTAAATGTCCATCCATGGTCCATAAAAGATAAAAATAAAAATCACTCCTCTTATGCTCAAAATTTGTACCATTAACTCGTAACCGAGAGTTCTCCTGACTTTAAGTCAAAGACTGTATGATAAAGATGGACAACATAACAGCTCCCAAAAAGTGAAGCCAAAACATCTTGATCGCCCCCTGGTGTCTGGCTGCAGTATAGTTTATAAACCCCGCCCCCTCCATGTTAGTGGATGGGACATGGGCCAAACTGCAAAGTCAAAATACACCTCAAATAAAATAACTTTGGTTTTAATTAGTTATTTGATGCTGTAAAAAGAGTGCTTGACGTCTCGATTGACGCTGTGTGTGCCAGTTGGTGTGGTCCTGATCAATAGTGCTGCTCACAACTGACTGGACCTCGATGCCCTGGAGATCACTACTACGCAGACTCTGGCTCTAAATGTCATCAGCAGTGAAAGATGGCAGCCATATCCAGGATATTTTGGCTCTTTCTTGTGCAGTTGGAGTAAGTGGAGACGCAGCTTTGTATACAGTGTACTTGAAATAATAATTTGAATAAAGTGTTCATTAAACTCATTCAAAGTAAGTGCACAAAAACATAGTAAGCAAATTAGCATACTTCCCAGCAGTCTTTTAATACAAATGGAATCAAAGGTGCCATGTGGGGTTTTCTTGGTGTGTCATCCCAAGATTTTCAGCAGCCCCATCAGGCCGCCTCTGAAACATTTTGGGGGGCACCACTGGGTGTTCCCATTGGTTGTTAAGTTCTGTCCCACATCGTTTTATTTATTTATTTTACAGTGAACTTGTTTTAATAAGAAAAAATATTTTTTCCACAATAAATAGCTAATTTTATTTCTCCTAATGTGTGTCTTGATGTTAGTTTTGGAAGTTATTATTCATTTAACAGGACATGAAGAGTTAAAGATGGGTATATCTGGGAGCATGTTTGCCTGACTGACAGACAGTCTGTCAAACTGAACCACAGTCATTGACGTCTGCCCAACCTCTACCACCCAGATCTGGATTTTCAAGTCTAATCTTTGCTGCAAACGTCCCTCCAGAAGTTGAATGCCTATTTTGCCCCAATTCTTGCCCCTTAAAGCCAAAAAAAGAAGGTAAATGTGAACTACACAAAACAAAAAGAAGCAACGCTCGCATGGTCTTTATCTTCTGTCTGGCTTCATTGCACTTTGTTTATTCGCTTCCCTCCACTGTTGTTGTCACATCTCCGATCTGCGTCAATCAAAAAAGTTCCATGTCGCAGCTTTAAACTCAAACAATTCTGCTTTAATCCCTCTGACTCACTCTCACTATCAATCAAACATCTCTGACTGTCAGCTGTGAGAAATGTGTGATTGTTTATGATGACAATTTGCATCTTGTTTGTCATGATTGCTTTGCATCAATATTCTACCCTCCAACCTTCCCAGAGCACCGTAGCTGACATATTTCCCCCATCAGCCCCGGTTCTGCTTCTCCTTTCGGGGCTTCCTGATCTCGTACTGCTGCTGCCGCTGCTGGCTCTGTGTGCTCGTGTGCTGGGGCTCCAGCTGTCAAACAAGGGGAGGCTGGGAGATAAACGCCACTCTTTTTTAACACTGGATGTTGGGCTTGTTTGGCTGTTGTTTTCGCCGGTAGGCTTCATGTCTGGCTGGACAGGAATCAACACAAATGTCGCTTTTTGGGGACATTTGGGACAAACTGTGAAGGATATCACTGAGATTACTTTGGTTTTATGACATATTGTGTTTGTCTGTTTCCAGACCAACACATACCTGCTGGTGTCAGCGCCTAAAAATATCACAATGGCAGCTCATTTAAGCCTCCATTTCATCTGTCTGTGAATGAGCACATGAAAAGTCGGGTACATGCTCCGTCAGGCGTGTCTGAACTAATGGGACAGGCAGTGATGCACCTATGATAATTGCTCAGATGAAGTTTGACGTCATTCTACATCCTCACAAACCCATCACGGAGAACACTGGGGCGTTTCATGCCAGAGCGCATACTCCTTCATGATTGATCACTCTGCTTATAATTTCCTAATTTCCAATCCACTGGGGGACTTAACTGGAAGTAGCCATTTTTCCTGAGCACCGACCAGCTTCCTTTTATTTCCGCACAGGGCTAAATGGGAAGAATCTTCCAGCCCATTAAGCAGACTTTCTGTGTCATAAAAGTTTGGTGGCAGAGTCTCCCTCTCTCCCTCTCTCCCTCTCTCTCAGCAGCAGCATGGAGCAGTCTGTTTGATCTGCAGGCTGCAGGTTAATAGAAATCAGCCTGCTCATCAGCAATAGTGGATTGAACTTAACCACCCACCTCCGCCCTGTCAATTCAGATTTGGAAAAAACCCACTAAAACTGGCCGTAGTCTCATTTCCCTCTGTCAGGTAATCAGTATTTCACTATAATCCTTTTTAGGAGTAAAATTACAATGACCTATCCCTGATTCCTGAGCCGGTATGGGGATTTCGATTTGGGGAACACCCGCGAAGAGGTGTAAACCAGGGGCGTAAATATAGGGTGCTTTCAGACCTAGAGTTCGCTTTCTTTGCTCTGAGTCAGGGACTGATTTTATTACAAAGGTGCATAATTGCCTAGAGTTGGCAACATTTACAGGCAGACTGATTGGTCAGAATTTCCATGTGGGAAAAATCCAGGAAGTAAAGCAAACGTTGAAGAAGAGTACACTGTCAAGATA
>JAPZEB010000013.1:21366238-21406634 GCA_029783705.1 Chaetodon striatus | reverse complement strand
CAAAAGGATCTGAGACGGAAGTTAAAAGCCAAATTAAATGCTAAATATGCTAACAGCTAAATACAGAGGCGTTAAGCTAAGTTGTTAATTAATGCAGCATACAGTTAATGTGTTACAGGTGCGTCGGTTTAAAGGTTTGCAGAATATCTGAGTTATAGTTGTACAGTCATGTCACACAACAGTACCAGAGAATAGGGCGATTAAAGTCGTATCACTGCCACCTGTTGCTGATTCCCAGTCCTACTGACAAACAAGCATCCTGGAAGAAATGAATTTGCTTGGCTATATTTCTAAGAAAACTAACATATCAGTAAGCTAACACTGTTTATACATTAATGACAGATTTCAAGCACAGTTGTCAGAACAGCATAAAAAATTGACAACTTACTCGTAATTACGAGATACTGTCTCATAATTATGATACGAGCCAGATGTTATCTCATAATTATGAAATACTTCCTCGTAATTACGAGATAATTTTTTATTCATTGAATGCAATGCGCTTCCGTACAATAGTGGGAAAGAAACATATTTTAAGACTGAAATAACGTTATTTTCGTTAACTCAAAAAAAGCTGAAAAGTAAAAATGGAGTAGTGGCATTAGTTTTTAGCACTTTTGTCCCAGTATGCTTGCCCTAGTTTGATGTCAGCTAGCACTCTGCTGCGCCTTCTACTGACGTTATTTTATTGTAGACTTGTTATTTCACTAATTATTCTCGACTAAAGCTCCTCTCGTTACTCCTCCTTGCTACACGACTTATCTGCCACTTGGTTGGAGGGAAATGCTAAATAAGAGCTCCGACACTGAACTGCTCGATAGCTAATTGCTAGCTAACGGCTAACTAATGTCGCTGCTACAGAGCCAGTGAAAAACGGTTCAACGTCCACAACATAAACTAAACTGTGAGTGATACTAGCTTTAAGTGATACTTCATGAGCTATATGTTCATGGCGGCTGTCTGTAGTAAGTACAACGTACTCTGTTACTGAATATTTACATCATACGCAGCACAAGGCGTGTATGTTCTTGCACAGCTCGCCTTAAATGCCCTTTCACCTGACATTGCATCTCTGACGAAGCCATGGCTCTGTCGACTAATATAGCTGTAGCTGTGCTCCTCCTCAACCTAACATGTTTGTGCGTCAGTCACTTGTCTAACCATGAGGTCAGACTGGTTAGATCAGTCCGTGCCAAGCAAAGTAAAACCCAAGCACATGAAAGACTTGTTAATAATAATCCAGTAAAACTACAGAACACTTCAGTCCACCCAGAAAGCTCCACAGACACTGGTATTTCCAGGGACAGTGGATGCACCATGGCTCCAGAGAGCCGGTTTGACTGTGCCAGGGACAGGGCACTCAACCAGACAGAGTGTGAGGGGAGGGGATGCTGCTATGCCCCCCTGCCTAACTCTGCAGGACCACCCACGTGCTTCTACCCCACTTTGTACCCTGGCTATGAAATGGGTCCCCTCACTCCCACCAGGAGAGGCCAGGAAGCCACCCTGACCCGTGCAACCCCCTCATATCTCCCCAGAGACATTTCCACCCTGCACCTAGAAGTCATAGAAGAGACTGCAGGCTGTTTACACATCACTGTGAGTACTCAATACTCAGTTTTTCCACTGCAACCTATTGATTTGTGTATGACGTATGGATGACTAATGTAGTGTGAATGAGAAATGTATTGCAAGAGTAAAATACACTCAGTGGCCACTTTACTAGGTACACCTTGTGAACCCTAGAAATGGTTGTGGGTGAAAATCCCAGTTTATCAGCAGTTTCTGAAATACTCGGACACATTCAAAGCCACTTAAATCACCTTTCTTTCCCATCCTGATGCTCACTTTGAACGTCAGCAGGTCGTCTTGACCATGTCTACATGCCTGAATGCATTGTGTTGCTGCCATGTGATGGGGTGATTAACTATTTGCATTAACAAGCAGTTGAAGAGGTGTACCTAATAAAGTGGCTGGTGAGTGTATGTCATCCTCAGATTCAAAAACAGCTGGGAGGGAAACAGATTGTGTGACCTGTGTGATTTTGGAGAAGTGGATAGTGAGTCCTAATGTTTTTTGTGTTGCATATACTATAATGATTTAAGAGGGTTTATTATCCATGAAAGGGCTCAACAGAAACATGAAATATTAGATATTAGATAAAATAATCACATGTTTGTAATGGTTGTTTGATGTTGATTTGTTGTCACACAACCCTGGGAAAAGGTAAGACGGACTCTTTGATTAGTATATATTTGGATTTCTCTAATAAACGTCTTTTTCAGTGATTTATAATTTAGAAGATTAATTTGTAATGTAGAAGATGAAGATCTGAAGTTGGAGTTGATTTTTGAAAATAGTTTGAAAATATATCTGCAGCACTCTGAATCTGGCTCATGACTTTGCAGTGTGCTGTAAGCTCATGTGGGCTGGGTATAAATGTGTGAATGACTCACCAAAATCATATGTATAAGATCACACTTACGGTTGTATAAACACTGTTCGTTAGGTGTGCTGTGCATGTGCTGGTTAAAAAAATTGACACTTGTTTTCTATAAAGTTAAAGGACCCATCGTCTCCGCGATACGAGGTGAAGCTCCCAGCTGGTGTTGCTGAGAGCAAAGCTGACACCCAAGATGCCCTCTATACCACTGAATACCAGTCTGACCCATTTGGCCTTATAGTGCGGCGAAAATCTAATGGAAGGGTGATGTGAGTACTTCATCTCAGTTTCAGTCTATATGGGATGCATTATATGGATGGCATCATATAATGCATCTATATAGCCTTAGTTATGTCCATCACTATCAACAATGCACTGACTCATACTTAGACCAGTTTTATACCTGCAGTGTGTTCACATCATTGTACAGCTCAGTTAATACAGTTACTAAATATGTAAATAAATAAATTTTAAAAAAGCCGCAAAGTATGAATAAAAGTACATAAATGAAAGCATCTGTGTTACAAAAATACTGAAATACAAAAACATAGACATATACAGTATTTATTAATTTTTTATTGTCTTATCTGATTTTATCCTATTAATTACGGATAACACAACTGTGTGAAATGACCGGTGGTGTGATGATAATCTTAATCATGATCATTATGTAGTTCATGGTTGTTTGTTCTCTGTGTCCCGCCTGTCCAGTGTGAATACCACGGTGGCTCCGCTGCTGTTTGCTGACCAGTACCTGCAGCTGTCCACCGCACTCGCCTCTCCCCTTGTGTCTGGCCTGGGGGAGCATTACACCTCCCTTCTCCTGGACCTTAACTGGACTTCTCTGACACTGTGGAACAGAGACAAGGCGCCTCAAGTGAGTCTATTGCAGTTGCTCCCAACCAGAGGGACAGAACCCCTCTAAAGGGAAAATCTAACGGGTCAAAACATAATTAACAAAGTGTGAAAAATGAAAAAAAAACAAAACATTATCATACTGCACTACTTGTTTATTTTTCTCTAATCGTGGTGTTTGACCTGTTCCAGTATCCAAAACCTACATAAATCAAAACTTAAAACTCATACTCCTTTTTTAGGTTCATAGTTGTATTTAAAGTTTCTTCTAGAATATGTTTACGTGCTTTAATGTTCAAAAAAACATTTTATTTTCCTCATACTATCTGTGCTGGAACACCTGTACTCACCCTCTGTCTGAAACACTCCGTTTAGCATTTGTCTCTTTAAGCTTCCCTCCAAAAAAAAAGCCCAGTCAAAGCCCAATCTGCTCTGACTAGTCAGTGTTTCCAGGTCTTCTGTATTCCAGCGTCCTGCACCATTATTTCTGCCAGGGGAATGTCTGTAACAGAGAAAAGTGGCACTTTTTGCTATGAAAAAAATCAACATAAAATCTTCTAAACACAACCCAACGTGTTCCAGCAGGAAACTGATCTGAAATCAGGAGATAGTCTACAACATCTGCACCCAAGTTTAGATGTTGTCGGACATCCAGAGGGAGCTCGGAGTAGAGCCGCTGCCCCTTCACGTTGAAAGGTGTCAGTTGAGATTGTTCGAGAATCTGATCAGGATGGCTCCTGGGCGCCTCCCGTTAGAAGTGTGCCGGGCACATCCCACAGGTAGAAGGCCCCGGGGCAGACCCAGAACATGCTGGAGGGGTTACATATCTCATCTGGGGCCTGGGAACGCCTCTGGGTTCCTCAGAAGGAGCTGGAAAGCGTTGCCTGGGAGAGGGATGTCTGGGGTGCTTTGCTCGGCCTGCTGCCCCCGTGACCCTGTGCCGGATAAGCAGATGAAAATGGATGGATGGATGGATAAACCAGCATCTTCCAGCCAGATCCGAAATCAGAGGAAAATCTACAACTCTGCACCCAAGTTTAGACATTTTCCTGACATTAGCATGTAGCTTAATTTAGCATTGTTGGCTATGTGTTGTAAACACTTGCAGTAGCGTGCCTGGAGGACAATAGAAAGACATCTGGCATGCTCTGATGTCATACTGTAACCAGAGTAGAAAACAAATTTGGACTTAGTCATTTTCTACCTCTTTCCTGTTGTGTGTTCAAGTTTAAACGCCAACACTTGTCTTCCTCTACAGGCTGATGCTAACCTCTACGGCTCCCACCCATTCTTCATAGTACAGGAGGAGGACAGCTTGGCACATGGAGTTTTCCTTCTCAACAGCAATGCAATCGGTACCAGGCTATCTTTTCCAATAAGACACATGCAGCGTCTCAGTGTAATTTTTGTCCTTATATTCATTACAGAATGATTTTTTTCTAGCATATGAGGATGCTTATTTTTTCTGAATGCCTTTCCAAATGTCTCTGCAGAGATGATGTTGCAGCCGACCCCTGCTCTCACGTGGGTGGCTATCGGTGGCGTCCTGGACCTGTACGTTTTCTTGGGTCCTGACCCTGAAAGTGTAACACGACAGTACCTCCAGGTCATCGGTATGTCTTGTCAGTGTTGACATTCAGTAACAGATCTCCAGGTAGTAAGACTAATAGTCATATACACATAGCAGCAAGAGAAATGTGTACGTTATAGTGGACAACCTGTAAAAGTTGTCACTGTGTGCACTATAAATTTGAAGGAGCCTTGAGACAACCTGATAAAGTGTTTATGCATTTCCCTGTTGCCATTTATCTATCCCCAGGGTATCCCATGATGCCTCCCTATTGGTCATTGGGCTTTCATCTGTGTCGCTGGGGTTACACGACCACCAAGACAACCCGGCGTGTGGCACAGCGCATGCACGATGCAAAATTCCCCATGGTAAACAAAGCTCTCACAAAGCCCTGTAAAATGGATGTAATTATAGCAGCTCACAGAACATGTTTTCATACATATTTCCCACATACGTATTTACTGATGTGAACATTTTCTGTGATATCCTCAGATAATTTTAGTTGTCATCAGCAGTGGACAAAACTGACATCCAAGTGAGATTATTTTGCTTTTTTCCTCACCAGGATGTGCAGTGGAATGATCTGGACTACGCAGATAAGCGCAGGGTGTTCACCGTTGATCCCTGGCGATTCGGGGACCTCCCAGAGATGGTGGAGGAATTCCATAAGGGAGGCATGAAGTACATCCTTATCCTGGTGTGACATCTTAAAGTTTAAATGACCTCACAGACTGATCATGCTGATTGACTTGTCAGTAAATATTTCAGCATTGATTTGAAAATAAAAAAAAAAAACATGCATCAGTTGTTTTAATTGGGTCTAAGATGTTGTAATTCTCTAAATGAGCAGTAGATGGCAGCAAAACTATCTTAACTTGTGACTGAGTGGTGCTCTCCTGTTTTTAAGGACCCGGGGATCAGCAGCACCAGCCCTCCTGGTACTTACTCGCCTTTTGATGATGGACTGAAACGAGACGTCTTCATTAAGAATGCCACAGGGCACGTACTGATAGGGAAGGTTAGACTTCTTTTTCCTGCGGGGATGTATGCTTTCTGTCCCATTGTGTTGTATGTATGTCATGCACATTCCCATACTGTGTGTCTAGGTTTGGCCGGGCCCAACAGCCTTCCCTGACTTCACCAACCCAGAGACAGGACGCTGGTGGGAGGACTGCATCAGAGATTTCCATTCTAAAGTTCCTGTGGACGGTCTATGGATTGTGAGTATTTACACCCACACAGAGCACCGGTCATTGTCAGGTTTTCACGAGGGGTTATGTTTTGTTTGTGTGCACTTTAAAACCGCACAAAGAATAACTTATCCTCTGTTGTTATTCTGCCATGCTTCACCCAGGATATGAATGAACCATCCAGTTTTGTGCAGGGCTCAGTGGAGGGCTGTCCTGACAATGATCTTGAGCACCCGCCCTACACGCCCAGTAAGGTTTGGTTCGGTGTCGCGCATTAGTAACATTTAAAGGGATACAAACGTAATTGGCTTTACATTTATAGTCATGTAGGTTCATACATTAAAGTACACATATGGCTATTATACAAGATGCCAGATACATGACTATAAATGCTTAAGTGATCTGTTCACTGCTACATATGTTGCATACATTTGAAGCCTGTGTGTCTCTCTGACTATGACGCCAACAGGGGTGGTTGGAGGCCAGTTGAACTCGGGAACGCTTTGTATGTCAGCGCAGCAGAAGCTGTCCACTCACTACAACCTGCACAATATGTACGGACTGACAGAAGCCTATGCCACGCACAGGTTAGACCAGTGGTTCCCAGCCTTTTTCCTTAAGGGACACTTTTTCTGTGTAGTCTGACTAAGTGACATATTTCATATTATATCCAATTCATAACAATAACAGTACAGAACAACTGATAAAATGTACAATTAACCCAAATACTGTGCGCAATAATTGCAGGAAGTTTGTGTAAAACAAGCAATTTGGGTGAATGTTGAGCAGATCATTTCTCGTGAATTTTGCATATTGCAATTTCTTTAAGTTTAAACAATTATAAATACTTAAATTCAAATTCAATGTTTTCTTCTCCCTGATGCTTCTTTTAGCTCTTTAGCAGAGAGTGAATACACCTTGTGTTCAGGTCAGGCCCTTATCCTACGAGATTTTTTCAAATGTATATCTTGAATAATAACCTAAACTTTAAAAATAGCAATTTCATTTAATGTTGTCACAGAAATTAATGAAATGCTAAGATACAGGCCTGTTTTCTTACACCCTTTAAAATCAAGGAGACCTCGTGACCCCTGTGAAGCGCTGGGGACCCCTAGCAGGGATTGGGACCCAGTGGGTTGGACCATGCAGCGATCAGATACAGTTTGCAGAGCTAGTTTTGCAGGGGCTGGGTTATTTAGCTCGGAGTAGCAGAATGAATTTAAGTAATAATTTATAAGTTAGCAAAAACATCTATTTTATGAAAGCCATCAGCTCTATAGCAGAGTGATAACACACTATTGTAACGAAAAGTATTTTGACAGGGAAGTCATGTTTTTACCTTCATGTCAAGCTTAAAAGCTTAGCATAGCTTAGTGTAAGTAGTGGTATTAAGTAGTGGTATTAAGAAATGGTTCAGCTTATTGAAATTTAAATTGCTCTTGTGTGGTTGCTGGTGTGTTTATTGGGTGTTGTAAAATTGTAAAAGGTAGAAGTACAGACTGTCTTTGAGAACAAGCCAATTTAAATTTTGAGTTGAGTGTACAGGATATTTTGACCAAGTTATTTCATTTTTATTTGTTCTGTGTACTGTATACATCCCGGGGTTGGTTGCTGTCCTCAGTGCTCTAGTGAAAGTACGAGGGAAGAGACCCTTCGTCCTGTCTCGCTCGTCCTTCCCTGGCATCGGACGCTTCTCTGGAGTGTGGACAGGAGACGTCAGGAGTGATTGGGAGCAGCTTCAATTGTCAATCCCAGGTGAGGAGATTTAGATTCTGGAAATTTAATACTGTGCTGTTTTATGTGTTCAAACCTTGTCTCAAACATCTGAATGCTTGTGATTATTCAGTGGGATATTAGCGGGAGATAACACTTTGACCAATCAGATCATTGAATGGTTTTAGACTGACCTTTTGCACCTGTCCCCCTCCAGCGGTGCTGCAGTTCAGCCTGTTCGGGGTGCCCCTGGTGGGGGCAGACATCTGTGGCTTTGAAGGAAACACCACTGAGGAACTGTGTGTGCGTTGGATGCAGCTCGGGGCCTTCTATCCATTCATGAGAAACCACAATGACAACCTGAACGCTGTGAGACAGAGACACTGTTTGTGTGTTTGTTTGTGTACTTGTACAGTTGTATCCGTTTGCTAACCTGTGTGATTCACTGAGTTACATTTGTTTTTTAGGATGTAGGGGTCTGCCCTCTGTTTTTCCACTGCGTCTAGAGCATCTGTTTCATGTATTATGAATTGAGGTAACTCTATATCCCGTCATTGTCTGCGTGTTTCTGTGTGTCCCTCAGCCTCAGGAGCCCTATGTATTTGGAAAGAAGGCCCAGGCAGCCATGCGGAGTGCATTGAACCTTCGTTACTCCCTTCTCCCGTTCCTCTACACACTCTTTCATCACGCACACACTTCTGCTGACACTGTGGCCAGACCTCTCTTCGTGGAGTATGTGTCCTTTCCTCTCCGTCCTCTATAATCCTATGTAAATGATTTTAGACAACACATGCTTCACTTTTTTTTAACATTGTCTTATTTTTCCACTCTTTGTCTATCCATCCCTCTTAGATTTCCTGCTGACCCTAACTGTCTTAGCATAGACCGACAGTTCCTGTGGGGGAGTTCACTCCTCATTAGTCCAGTGTTAGAGCAAGGGGCAGTAGAGCTGGCGGCTTACCTGCCCCGTGGCACTTGGTACAGCCTGGACAATGTGAGTCACTCGACCCTATAACACAGTATCACAATACCACTGGCATACGTGAGCACAATCGGTTTGTGTTTATGTACCTTCTGTGGTAACACATGACTGAGGCGTTCCCCTGTTTCCCTTTGGGTTCTAGTCATCTGTGTTTTGCTCCCTAGGGTCAGCCTTTCTACAGTAAGGGTCAGTACCTGCTCCTGCCCGCCCCTCTCGACACCATCAACGTCCATGTAAGGGAAGGACACATTATCCCCCAGCAGGTGGGTGTCTGCTGCCAACATGCAGCTCATTCTGCTGATCCTAGCACTTTCTGTATCATTTTTGGTTCAGCAGGAGACAAAATCTGGTGGATGAATTATTAATAAAATATTTGAGGACGGTGGAAAAAACAACATTACATAATTTAAACAGGTGAATCAAGTACTTAGACTTCCTTCTTATAATTTCTGCTTCTGTTTAGCTGAATCATGTTTGAGGTTGGTGTAAAATCAACAAGCAGTGTGTACCAGTGTTTGTTCATTCAAACATCACAGTTTACTGCCACCAGTGCAGTTCATCAGTTCATACTGTTATGGTGGGTTCACACTGGACCCGGAAGCGCTTAAAAGCCTACCAAGTTTCCTGTTGGTGCCCATGTGAAAGAGGTATTTCACTGCTTGAATGATGATGTTTTCTTGCCATCTATGCAATAGAAAGATGCAAATATTTTTGACATTAATGCCATACGACCAGAGAAAAAGGGGCTGCCGCATTTGCTTTTGCTTAAGGCAAAGAAAACCTAAATTACCAGAATACACTGCACTGCACCGGACCAAAAAACACTCCGGCCGGTGGGTGACGTGATGCAAGCTTGTCAGTTTTGACACATTAAACAATATTGGGTTTTGCTGGTGACAAACAATCTTAAATTACAGCTAAACAGTAATCGAAAAATTTCTTTTTGAAAACATTTTAGGTGAGAAATAGGCAAAGCAAGAATGTTGTATATCTGATCAGCGCTGCCTAGTTTATTAACAATTTGATCTGAGTTTGAGAGAGAAAGCAAGAGGGTGACTGTCTCTCATCTGATCCACTTCTCCTGTGATTTGCAGCAGTAGTTATGGCTTCTGGTCTATTTTTTCCTTGAGCCGTGAGCGAATCTAACAAGAAAACACACGGATAATCTATTATGAACCATATAAAGGATTTATTAGATATGGTGTAAATGATCTGATTCTTAGAAATTATAAAATATGCATCCCGTGCTTACTTATTCCACATATTTGTCAGTGCGTGACACTGTGGGAGACAAGCAGACACAAAGGCACAAAGCAAACAGACATATACAGCTCTATGTGTGATCAGTAAAGAACAGAGGTGCAGAAATGCTCGCTGACTGGCACGGAGAAATGCTATTCTGATGTGAATGGCCAAGCAACAAGACATATCATTGCGCTTCCATGTCTGGATGTCAGGCTTTGTTTGATAATCTATACAGTACCTTGGCAGAGGATTTAAATTTTGACCCACTTAATATATATTGTAGATTAATTTCTAGTAGCTTAATTATCTTTTTTTAGCCACTGTTCATTGATTATTTTGTCCAGTGGGTGAAAATCATTTTCAATGGACATTTGCATATTTGTAAGCACACTTGTTACCCCTTTATTTAAGCAGTAACCTTAGATATTAATAACATGGCTGTGTCATGGACGTGTATGATCAAATGTTGTATTGAACTGTAACTATCGTGACATCCTGACTGACATCTTAAAGCTGAAAACAAACTAAAACACTTTGGAGACAAGAGTGCATTTTGTATCATTTCATCAAGTTTCCTTTGATCTGCCTTTTCTTGTAAAGGAACCTGCTTTGACAACCACAGCCTCACGCAGGAACCCTTTCTTCTTGACGGTGGCTCTGTCAGCGGGCGGCTGGGCCTGGGGCGACTTGTTCTGGGATGATGGGGACAGTCTCGACACCTTTGAAATGGGAAATTATTGTTACATTATCTTCATTGCTGGACAGGTAGGGAAGAGACGAGTGATGTTTGCATTGGGAACGCTGATGAGGCGGTGCTTTGCATTTTACTACTATACTACTTCATTCAAAAGTCGCTTTACTTAATGATTCAGTTTTGTTTAAAGGGACAGTTCAACCCAAAACTAAAAATACATGTTTTTTGTCTTACCTATTTATCAGGTGTTGGAGATATCGGCTGTAGAGATGTGTAGAGATAATCCACAGACTTTGTTGTGAGCAGTTTCATGTAGGAACTATTTTCTTCCTACCACGCAGGAGGAAGCGTGCATCTACTTATGGACGAGAGGCTCATGCTTGTGACAGCACCAAATATAAACATTAATGGCGTCCTCCTTGGCTGAGCTGTGACGTTAGCTAGCTCAGTGGTGCTAGGTGAGTTAGCAGTAGGTGCACAGTCTGTGTGGTGGTTTGTTTGGTGGGTGCAGTGAAGTAGACAGAAAACAGCTCCTACATGAAACTGCTCACAACAAGGTCTGTGGATTATCTTGAGTAACCAGGTCATGATTTCTAGAAAGAGACATTGCTGTTGAGTTTTTCAAATGTATATTTTGGTACGTTCAGCACCATGAGCCGAGTGCCATCTAGTTCCATCATATAAGGCAGACATCTCCACAGCTGATATCTCCAACACTCTGCAACTCGCACCAAAACAATCTAGGCTGATAAATAGCACTACAGGTAAGAGGAAAAACATGTAGTTTTCATTTTGAGGTGAACTGTCCCTTTAACTCTCTGGGATAAAGTTGGTTCTCTCAAAGCTAAACCGATGAGACACATGATGTATCTGCTTTATCTTTGTGAGGCTTCGGGGGCGAATTCTCTTTGTCAATGTGATATATTGATTTTATTCGTTTATTTCTTAAAAAAAAAAAATCGATGGTTCAAAGTTAAGCAGAGATAATGGGACTCTTAGCTCTAATAATGCTGGATCCTACATTTCCCATAAGCCTAATTCAACAGAACAGCTATAGTGGCCATTTCAACATGCCAAACTTGCTAGTCCACTCAGTTTGAGAGGTGTCTCGTTTTTGACTCATATTCCTGTTCTTTTTCTGAAGATTTACGGTGCTCACACGAGGCAGGGAAAAAGTTGAACAAGGTTTATTGAGAATACAGAAAAAGAAAAAGAAAATAGCATGTCAAGTCCTTCCAAATTTCCATCTCGTACTGTCCACTATGGACTCATTGTGCTCTTTCTATATATTCTCATCGTATTTCTGTCACTACACTTCAACACTGCATAACACAGTCAAAAAGCTATATGATGAAAACCAACACAAACTTAACGCCACCTTTAAGTACCACGTTGTCCACACTCTCCTTTTTTAATGTGCACTAAACTAAATGTTCTATCAACACAGACATTTTTACCAAATATTAATATGTGTAACACCTCCAGTTTAAAACTCAAACTTTCTGTGTTGTTGTTTGTGTTTGAATTTCAAGTGCAAACTGAGACCTGAACCCTGGTGACATTAAGCAAGGTTATTTTTTTCAGACTTCAAGATGAGTGAACTTTACCTCATGTGTAAAATCTGAGGAGTGCCCCTTCAAGTCAAATATATGTTCTTTTCTTTAGATTTATCTTTGTTGTAAAAAAAATCCCCTTTTGCATGTTTTCTGACTGAAGGTCCATTAAAACTTTAACAGTCATCACTGTGACACAGAAACAGTTAATGACTAGGTGAGGCTGTGGCACACGTATGCAAATACAGCTCAGACTGTCTTAATAATAAGTTTCAGCTCTGACATTAAGCAGCATTCCTCTTTAATCTGCGCCTGTAATAAAAAACGAGGTCTCAGCAGCTGGAGAAGCCTCAACATCGTCGCTGCTGAGCCCAAATCTCAAAAACATCCGTCGGTGAACCGTGAGGCAGCAGAACGTTTCGCCACCCTCCCTCCCTTCCAGCCATGCTGATAACTCGTGATTAAGTCACCTCCAAAAGTACCTGCCCTTAAGCTTCAAAAACAAGACACGCTCCTGTCAGCACGCCAAAACTGAAACTAAAACATGTCCGAACACTCAGTCACAACATCCAGCCTTCAACTTTTCACCTGGGAGTGGAAAATAAATATTGGGATCATCAAACGGTGCTTTTGATTTATAGATAACAGAAAAAAATTATTGATCGCAGAAAAATAAAATAGATTATAGCCCATGAGGTCAGGTAATTCCATAGTGAAATAAATGTCGGGCAAACGGGGAGTTCCTGTAAAGCACCCAATGAGTCAACAGCACTCTAATCATAGTATTTAAAGGTGTGATTCTGGCAGACAAGATATGACAGAGTTCATCCAACTCGGCAGCAGCGGGCAGGACGTCTTCCCTGTTATTCATTACTCAGCTGAGGAGGGGAAACAGACTCATTTACAGACAATCTGACTCACTGACTGACTGCACGGACATGTTGAAAACCAGCATCTCAGAAAGATCAATGGGAAAATGCCAGAATGTCACTGATCCTACAAAGATCTATCAGGACAAAACTATCCATTCCTACAGTTCACCTTCCCGTGAATGTAACAGAATATCAAACGAGGTGAATCAGAAAACTGTTCGGACATGTTAAAGTTAAAGCTAATCACAGACGTGTTCTGCCTGGTGAGCATTAAAAATCAAACTCATCCTTTTTATCAAGTTATTGCTCAATAACTGAGACACACCTTTGATCTGCAGAAACTGTAAACACAGCTCATGATTGACAGATGACTTTTTTTAATATTGCAGATCACATGTTGAGTTAGACTGAAGGTTCAGGAGGAAATGACAGCAGCAGTGACTTTTGATGGGAGGTTACGTACTGCACTTGTACTTGGTGGTGTAAAAAGAATTCAGATTTTTGACTTGGCCTCTGTGTGGAGTTTGCATGTTCTCCCCGTGTCAGCGTGGGTTTTCTCTGGGTACTCCAGCTTCCTCCCACAGTCCAGAGACATGCAGGTTAATTGGTGACTGTCCGTAGGTGTGAATGTGAGTGTGAATGGTTGTCTGTCTCCATGTGTCAGTTGGGATGAGAACACTTTGCACTGACATAGACATGTTGTCTCAATTCACTGGAGGCCAGTGGCAAAGAGAGATCTTCAGTGAACAAGCAGTGATATTTGATGGGTTGGGAGTGAGGGTGTGTTGCCCTGTAGCCCATATGCTAACATTAGCAAACATGTACTACATGAGATGTTAATACAGAAATTTAGATGGTGGAGTATGGAGGTGTGTGGAAGTTTTAAAAAATGATGGCCACATGAACAAAGTTGGAAAGCAGATTATTTCTGCACAATAAAAAGTGTCTGCAGAGACCCAAAAGAAAAAAGCGATGCAGAAATGTGTCATCTGAAGTTCCCAAACTGTTCTAACTTTGGCAGAAAGTTGTGCGTTCATGCTTCTTATTAGTATTCACAGTGCTCTGATGGGTACTTAAAGGCAGCAGGATACTAACACAGTGGTATACAGAGAGCAGGAGGAACATCACGTTAATCCAGCTCTGCTCCTCAGGCTTCAGTCAAGACTCCTTTCTTGACCCTCAGTTTGTGAATCCCTGCAGCAGCTGTCTGTAAAAATCACATGTTTGTTAAATACATGTAAATGTAACATTGGGCTGTTTACTCTGCAGGACTCATACAGACTGTCTGCGTGTTGGAAACAGTTTTAACATGTAGAAAAGGGATTCGGATCTCAGTCAGTCCTGAAGTCTCTGTGGACAGAGATGCTGGAGAGGTGAGATAAAGTAATTTCTTTCCAAGTGTTTTATGCACCTGTCTCAGAGAAAAAAGAGACAACATTCTCGAGGTGCTCGAAAAACATCTAAATCAGGATTTCAGAGAATCAGTACTAAGAGTTAGGAAGTACCTGCTGAGCTGTGTAAATCCAGGGCCGTAACATTTTAAACATCTCATATTTATCACACGGAAAGCGGAGCTGTGATCACTCCTTTGAACCGGAGGAAAGACGACACGGCCCTTCTTTTATTCCCATTTTCCTTTGACACTGTCACCAGTGTTGACAGAAGAATCAAAGCCCTGGTTTAAAGGACTCTGACTGCCCAGGGGAAATTCAATTACACAGAAAAAACTAACCACCTTCCAGTTATACTGCAGAGCGGGAGATAGCAGCCTTTAATTTCTGCTCTTCACTTGTGCTCAACAAAAGGAGGCGTCGGACGAGGACGAGGAAGTGGGGAAGATTAATCTCTGTGACTCTGTGACCCATTTGGAGTCGTGCGTCTGTCTGCACGTGACTGAAGAAATCACTGTGACCTTTGGTGTAACGCTACGAATGCAGATAATGATACTCAGCGGGGAGCCTGGAGTGTAAATTAGGGCTGTTTTTCACTTTGTTATGGAGCATAATCAAGACTCGGCTTTGACGCCTCTGGATGGAAATTAGCTGGAAGGAAGCAGTGAACCGTGAAGGGCTGGGGCATTACGAGGACAGGTGCTCGCTCATACAGATAAACTAACTCCAGATACACTTCCCGTGTGCACACAGACGCTCTTATTCTAGTTGAGACATGCACATGTGCACTTGACCTCTGTTGTTCAGCAGATGTGTTCATCCAAAGTAACTTCCAGTCCTACAAACATGAAGCACAGTGGAGCTCAGACCAATAACCCGGGCTGTTTTTGTGTCTCTCCCTGAACTACACAGGCACACAGTCACCTCTAACCAGCTCTATTCACTTATCAGCACAACACAACATGTCAAAGACATCTTCACACAGCACACACAGTGAATCATAATCAGTTTCCATGAGGAGCAGCAACCAGCAGAGACCTTCCAACTGGAGAATCACTCCTGCCAATTCAATACTGTGAAATCTGTTCAGCCTCTGTGCGTTGCCTCTCTCGACTTCAGCGAGAGGTGAAAGAAACGCTGCTTGTTCAACAACAAAGACGGCAGAGCACTCAGAGAAAGGAGGCATTAAGAGAGCTGGATGCACTGTGGCAGGGTCAGCCCAGGATCCCAGGAAAGCCGCTCAGACTGGCTTCCAATATTTCCCAGTGGACACGTGCGGCGAAAAAAAATCCCTGCAACACAAAAAACATTTTCCCGACAGAGCAGCGTTAGAAAAGAGACGTATGTAAAACTGTTGACAGGAAACATGGAACTGTAAACAAGGTCAATTATGACTTTATTATGTCTTTTAATCCATGGAGGTTTTGTATTTGTTCAACTTTCATCAAGCAGAGAAAGCTGATTTGAAAATCTGTGATGTCATCACAATGCTAAGTCTATGAGCTCAGTGGGAACTTGTGGGCGGGGCCAGCTGGAGAAACAGTACTGCACATTTTCAGTGGGCTGTGTGCTGCTAAAGTAAACCAAGAAGCTAGGAACTTTTCTGGTGTATGCACCACATGCGTTTATTGTTGAAGGATAGCACTTTAATAGAGAGTTTCACTGCTGTTAAATGGATGACTTGTAATTTTCTGCATCTAAACTCAGACAAGACAGAAGAAATAATCTTTGACCCTGATCACTAACCAAGGAAATTACAACTGTTTACTGGGCCTCTGGCTGCTAACATAAAATCTGCAGCGAGACATTTAGGCATCACCTTTAATTCTCAATTGAATCACATGTCAATAATCTCATTAAATCCTCCCACCTCCACCTACGAAGTATTAACCAAATTAAATCTAAAGTATTTTCCTGACCTAGAAAGGCCTGTTCATGCTGTTGTATTCTCGACTGCTGCAACACACTGTTTACATGCCTCAGTAAATCTAAAGTACTGCAGCTGCTGCTTTAACTGGGACGAATCGTAGGTCACACATCACCCCATCCACCTCCACTGGCTGCCAGTTAAAAGAATCTTAAAATCAATTCCTGAATTAATAACTTTTAAGGCTCAACATGGTTTAGCACTGAGTTGTATAGCTGAGCGTCCGACTCCTGTGCTCCAAGTCGTGACCTGACTTGTGACCCTTAACATATTTTCATAGGAAATGTTTCCCTCTTAATGCCTGATTTGTACTTTTGTGTTTTATTTTTTGTGCTTTTTTCTCTGTACACTGTTTTTGTCAGCTCTAAACATTTTGATTTAATAATTGTAATGTTATTCTTATTTTCATGCACTCTGAAGCACTTCGTAACCTTGTTTAGTGCTGTACAAATAAATATTAGTATAATTACACTTTTATTTTGAAAGAGACTGTATGTAACAAGCTGAAGCTGACACGGCTTCCCAGCATGTCAAAAACCAGCACACCCAGGGTAGCTTGCACATTATGATAACCATCATAATGCTTACACAGGGATCTATGAGAACCAGTTAAATTAGACAGATTATTTTCTATTAAAAACTAATCCTGTATATTCAACGTGGCTCTGTTAACATTTTTGTTTCACGACTCTGAAAAGCAAAGCTTGTTTTAACCTGACCTTTTTTTAACCATGCTCTTCCACCCCAGGTAAATGGCAGCAGAGTGTTTGCTTCCTGCTTTCACCTAAACTTGTACATGGACTTTACTCACAGGTGATGGACTCGTGACATTTACACAAGCATCTCTCAGACTGGACATTACATCCGACAAATTCCAGGTCCTTTCTTCTGCCGGCCTGTTATTCATCTTCCACAGGTCAGAGCCATCTGACTGTAATTTCAATGCTCTGCAGGAGAATGAAATCCTCCTCTGGGTTTTTCATTACACTGCTGTTGACAGAGAATATTAACTTTTAATAATTACAACAACAATTTATCAAAACACGTGACTTAAATTTGTTTTAGGGGAATCTAGAGACCTGAAACATTCTGTGATAATGTGACTGTGCTACTGTGTCTTCAAGTTAAATGTGATTCCCAGATTGAATAATCAACACGTTCTGGGACATCTTGTCAACTTCAGCCTGTTACATGCATTGTCTGTTTTCAAACTTCTGTTTTCACAGGAAATGTACAGTTTGCACACTGTGTCTTTCAAAATAAAAGCACTACTCCGTGAATTGATGTTTTGTTTTCCTTCAACAACACGCACACGTAGTTGGGTTTAGAAAAAACAAAACAAAAAAAAAAAAACAGGATTTGGCTTTACAGTCATACAGGAATTTAACACCATCCTCCCAGGTAAAAGTCAGTTGTTGTTGAACCCGTCCACCCTTTTGCCTGCCCCACTCAGACTCTTTAACCCTTAACTTGTGTTGTTGTCCGACAGTCTTTCCCACTGACACCAAAACGGTTGCAGACAGCTGGGACACCTCTTTTGTCTGTTTCAAATCCAAATAATGTCATATTAGCACAGTTTTCTTTAGAGACTAACTCCACCATGTCTCCTCTCGTCACCCCAAAAAAACACAAGAACTTTCTACTAAACAAACACAGCATGGCAGCTCGTCCCCCTCCCACCTCTACAAGACCTTCTCATTCCAATCTCCTCCACATATGACGTGCAAGGTACCCTGGGACGCCATGTCATCGCTGGAAAAGACTGTTAATGCTCAGCGGACTTTTAAAAGCATAAATAAAGCTTAAGAGTGAGACGGACAGGATGACAAACCAACAGAATATCCAGTCATTTACTTCCTTCTTATCAGCTGCCAATCAGCCGCCGACCCCCCCTCGTTGATGTGACACAGCCTCGCCAAGGATCAAATGTGCTTACAAGCTGTCCTGCTTTCAGCAGCCATCATGTCGCATATGTCTAAGCATCTGACAACAGCCCTCCAACCCCCTGAGCTTCTGTCTTTACGCAACACACATCCTCACCACACCAACAGCAGCCCCCACGCACCCCCGTCCTCCCCGCTCCTCCTGCTCGAACCCGTTACCCTGCTCATCGGGTCAACTGCCAACTGAGCCTGAAACAATTTCTGCTGCAGGGTCACCACTGCCCATCTGCACTGCTTCACTCTCAGGAGGGCTGATCGACAATAAGGATGTTCATTCACACTCAGCGTTCTGGAGGACACGGTTTATCTGCCTGCCCTGCAGCATGTTCCTCAACGAGGACCTCAGGATGTTGTGTCACAGCAAGTTGTGTATGAGGCTGTTGTTCAGAAAATTAAAAGAAAGAGTTCTTTTGTTTTTGGCTTTTTCTTCTTAATCTCTTATAGAGATAGCAAAGCCGGGCAAGATCCAGAGCAAAGGACAGAATGTTAATACAGTTTGTTTCTGGCAGAATTTAGTTGCAGGCGAGCGTGTGGGTCCAGAGGTGGAGGTTTGAGCATCACAGAAGGCCAGCGGATTATGAAAAGGCCCACACGCTGCCAAGTAAACAGGTTCAATATAAACACCTGGACAGCGAGATGCAGAACAACAGAATGGTCCTGCATAAAGATTTTGCCATACGACGGTACACTCTGACTTGTAAAGGTTTACATTTCACATGTGATTTCAGTTGCCCACTTTATGTAATGAGAGATATACAGAGCTGATATTTGGCGTCTGGGGCTCTGACCTCGTCACTCCCTAATCTCTGCACGGCCAGCGTACTCTCATTCCCAACATGTCGCATATCGACATTTGCTCATTGGATTTTTAACAACAACATATGCTGCGCTAGGGACCCTGGGTACATCTGTTGTTGATGTTCTGAGATGCCGTGTGAATTCATGCTTGTTACATGCATTGTGTTGTTGCTTTGTGTTGGTGTCTGATGCCAACATCACTGACCAAGTGGCAGTATTCGATGACTTCAGAATGAGAACAGGTTGTGCGCTTTGATTTGTAAATCTTTACATTTCACATGTGATTTTGCCCAGTTAACTTTGTTATTTTGCATACGCAGAGTTGATATTTGGCGTCTGGGGCTCTGACTTCATCACTCCCCAATCTCTGCACTGCGGGCGCTGCACAGCTTGAATTGAGGGTTGATGATAACTTACCCCCCCATGGAGGAAAACACGGTCAGCCTTCACTTCGATTTACTACAGGTCTGTCGTATGAATTTGCATTATATTTTCATGTTCATTCTTGTACTGTACAATCAGTGTATTCTCCTGTTAGACTGGAGCCTGGAGCTGGATACTTATCCAAAGACTACCTACGAGAATCCTAAATCTGTTTTTAAGTCTGCGATTGTAGGGTATCTTCTGTCATTTCTTCGATCATCATGTATTTCATTGCAGTCACCAGAAAAAGAAAATCTTGGCACTGTACGTTTCAGCAAACCACAAGCACAGTAAAAACTTCAATCAAAAGCCAAGTCCCAACCCGACGCCCAGTCCCTGTTGGTAGCCCAGTGTGGCTACACATTTTGACAAATAAAGGCCTGTCTCAAATAGAGGCCTGGTCTGGGTACCAAGCAGTTCTTTTGTTTTCTTTATAGAAGTTCTTTGGATGTATAAAACAGGTTGTTGCCTACCTCAAATTATGTGTCCATTCCTTGATTACCCTGTAAGTTATTCATGTTTCTTCAGTCTATGAGAGTCCTCAGGATAAAGTGGGGTTGTGTCTGTATGCCGTAACTCTCTCCCTCTGATGCGCTGTCTGTTAGAGTTAGATCAAATGAATGATTCATAATTTATATATTACCTGAAGCCTAATTCTTATACAAGTAATATTCATACTGGTTTAAATACAAAAATGATCATATTTCCTGATCTTTGCTGAGCAACAGATTTGTGTGAAAGGAATTACAGGCCTGTCCCAAATATAGGCCTGTTGATTTCAGTGATTTAAGCAAATAACAGCCCTATTAATTGAAGTTTTACAGTAAGTCAAACAGTCACTTTAATGTGAAGGGGTTGGTATCGTAAATCAGTGATAAACTGCTGAGGGTTTTTCCTTAGCTCAGCAGTTTCCTTTGCAGCTCATGCTGCTATATTTTGACAACAAGCTGTGGGAGCACCCTGCCCGAAATTACAGTAGGAATACATTTGAAAACACAGAGCAGACACTGGTTCAACTTTAACTTCCTGATCCTTTCAGGCTTGATTGAAGCCGATGCCGTTCAGAAGTATTCGGCCCTGCACATTGTTGGGATGGTCGGCTCCATCGATAACGACTTCTGCGGAACTGACATGACAATCGGCACCGACTCGGCCCTGCACAGAATCATCGAGGTGGTGGACGCAATTATGACAACCGCACAGAGGTGAGGGGGGATAGAGCAGCTATATTTGTTTATTTATATATTTATGTTATACTTGCTGAAGCTATGAGCAGAGGCACATTTTAAACTGGTAATACAGATCATGCAAAGTTTATTTGAAGTGATACTTTGGAATTACTGCTTGAAAATACAATGATTTTTATCAAATATAGGTCAATGGAGCACTGTAAACTGAATGTCAGTGTATCTTGAGGAATATAAAGTTGAAATAAAACATAGTCTCCATTGCTTGCATATCAGGCAATTGCATATCAAACATATCACCATGTTTAGGCTACTTTCAGCTCCATTCAGCATCATCTTTCAAATGTCTGTCCTTGAATATATCAGTCAAGCTCTGGTGCACCGCTAAGCCATATTTTCTGTTCTGATCTTTCAGTCACCAGAGAACGTTTGTGTTGGAGGTCATGGGCAGACACTGTGGGTAAGAATGCATTTGATAAACTTAATATCAAAACTAAAATCATCATTCCAAAGACAGAGACAGAGACAGATACAGAGGCCATATCAACTCTGGTTATATACACAGTGTTCTGTCTGTGTGTTTTATCCCAGCTACCTGGCCTTGGTGAGCGCCCTGGCGTGCGGAGCAGACTGGGTGTTGATCCCTGAGATGCCCCCAGAGGACGGCTGGGAGGAGAAAATGTGTCAAAAACTGTCTGCGGTAACACAATCCTTTCTGTTCCCCACAGTAAACCCAATGAACCACAGAGTACCAGTGTTGATGCTGTGTAATGCTTCTTGTTTTACTAGACAGATTCTGCTCAACCTTTCAGTTTTCTGACAAGGAGTGAATCCTGACTTTGTTTTAATCGGAGAAGGAAAGTGTTTAGTCTTTAGCTGTCTGTCTTGTGTTTTTCTCTGCTTTGGAAACATGCCATTGTTCTATGATTCAGACCCGTTCCAGGGGCACAAGGCTGAACATAATCATAGTTGCAGAGGGAGCCATTGACAGGCATGGGAAGCCTATAACCTCTGGTTTTGTCAAGGATGTGAGTACCTGAGTGCAAAGAAAGGGGAAGCCAGAAGCATGGAGACCGGACTGATGGTATCCGTCAACTGAGACACAGCCTAAACGTTCTGTGTTACGATTTCTTCACAGTTTGTTTGCTATGATAATTAACATCAGAAGATCGAACAGGATGTTGAAGTAAGTGGGGAAAAAGCTCCATCTTGCTCCTGATATGAAGTCATAATGCTGCACGCCGAGTCCACAATAATGCGGTGATGACAGGCAATAAGGTTGGCAGGATATTGCTCATTGCAAAGTGCAAACAAAAGCTGCAGTGACGTCTGTCGTTATGACAGAATATCTTCTCGGCTCCCCGGCTGTTAGCATCGTCTGGCCCCCGTGCTTCTGAAAGCCCATGTCGCAGCCACAGTCTCAGTTTTTCTGTCATGTTGTTTCTCTACCACCCCCTCCTTGTAGAACCGAGCAGGGATGAAAAGGCTGAATATCATAATTGTAGCCGAAGGGGCGATTGATCATAACAACAAGCCCATTACCACTGACTATGTCAAGGATGTAAGTACAGAGCTCTGTGTTAAAGTGTGGGTCAAGTGCCCTTCGACTGCCTCCTGTATGACCTCTACTCCTGTACTGCTGCCCTGGTGTGGCTTTGATTCTGTTGCTGTGTTTCTGGAGCACTCTATCAGACACACTCTCTAGTTTGGTAAGAAGGCTTTCACGATACTACCCTGGCTGTAAAAAAAAAAAAAACTGAGTAGACACCCTCACTAAACCTCCCACCCAAACATTTATAAAATCCAACTTCATTTATTTCTAACTACCTCACACATAGTTGTCTTGGACACGTTTTTTTAATTTCATATGGGTATGTTTTGACACAGTCAATACCTCATAGAGATTATCACCGTATGCCATGACCTTGCACTAACTGTTTTTCATCTGAAGGCAAACATTTTGTTTTTCCTGTACAGCTCCTCAGGTTTCTCCATTTGATGTATGACTTCCCGCTTGGGATCTTCTGTGATGTTCAGTATCAGCTAAGAGCTCCCCGCTAACATGACTGAAAAATTAGAATGGCTTGCTTGTGCTTTGCTGTTTCCCCTTCTCTTCAGCTTTTCCACTGTGTGTGTTCCCATGTGCGATGTGCCTGTTTATGTTATGTATATATGTGTGTTTTAAATCTGTTAAGTTTGACTGCAGACAGAGTTTTGCATTTAGCTGTATTACTAATATGCATGAGATAAATCGGCACCATTTCACATCGAGGATACATCAGATACATTTACAATAACATTTTCCATTAGAGCAGTAACAAAGTACGATGCTGCAGTATTTGCTAAGACGTGTACATTGTATCCTCCTAGCTTGTTGTCAAATGCTTGGGTTTCGACACGCGAGTGACAATCCTGGGTCACGTGCAGCGAGGAGGGACGCCTTCTGCTTTTGACCGCATCCTGGTAGGTCCACCACTTTTTGATGAGTCAGTTATTCATGTTAGTAATTTGTCAAGAGAAATACCAAACATTTGCTGGCTGCAGCTTGTCAGATATCAGGATTTGATGCTTTTCTTTGTCAAAAAATAGAAGCAAAGTAAACATTTCTGTGATTTGGACTTATGGTGGAATAAAACATGCTATCGAAATGGATCATCACAGGCTGTGGGAATGTTGTCGGGCATTTATCACTATATTGTGATATATTTTAGACAAGTCAGTTCATCAAGAAAATGCATGTGTCCATATAGTGTTTTTCTCTGGCAGAAAGGCACTGGCAGGGTGCTGGGAGCGCTTTATCTCAACGCTGAGGGCCTTTTAGTTTCTTTCAAAGGTCTTTTTATTACTTGTCAAACAGATGCCACACTTTGGATTTTTTCTAGACATGATGTCCCTAAGCAGGGCTTTTTTTAAAGAAGCACTGCACGTGGTTTTTGTTTCAATGACAACAGTATCTCGATAGTACCATTAGCTAGTTGCTAACTCAACGCTATAGTAACAGACAGACGACACCGCTAACAACAAGCTTACATCACAAACTGTGATAAAAGCACAGCTGTCACCACAAATATTCTGTGTCCAGCCAATCTGCTCCCACAAAGGGGCTTCTCTGTATTTGTTGTGAAAGTTTCTGACTAACATATCAAAAGCTTTAGGATGGTAAAGGAGTGTCAGTGAGGACACCAGCGCCTTTCTGAAAAGTTCAGAGATTTCCAAGTAGAAGTGCTCGCAGCTGCTGCACAACAAAACCAAAGCACTCTGATACAAAAGATGATGGGGAACCCTCTTTTCTCTAGGAAGCAGCGTACGCTCATTCATTCATTTTCCGTAATTGCTTATCCTGTTGGGGGTCGCGGGGGGGCTGGAGCCTATCACAGCTGATGTTTGGCGAGTGGTGGGGTACACCCTGGACAGGTCGCCAGACTATGACAGGGTTGACATATTGAGACAACCACCACACTTGCATTCACACTTATGTTCAGTTCAGGATCACTAATTAACCTGCATGTCTTTGGACTGTGGGAGGAAGCTGGAGTACCCATACTGCCCAAAGTACCCACTTTACCACCGTGCCGCCCTTTTTGTTCAGAACAATTGAAAAAAGATGGCGCTTGGGGAAAAAATGCTATGTGGACACTCGGCACAACATTGTCAGATGTGATTTATCTGCTTTTCTTTGACTACAGCTGACATGCTCGACCTTTTACAAGTTATAGCATTATAGAATAAATTCTGTAAGTGTGCACACTTTAAACCTGTTGAACACCGTGTGCTCTGTTTGAGGTATTTTGGTCAGAATAGTCCAGTTGTCCAGAGCACTTCCTGTTTAATCCTGTGTGTGTCTGAGGAGAAATGGCCTTAGGTTTTAGGTTAAGCACATTAACAGATTTGTGGCTGAGCACATGAAGCACAGCATCACAAACAGTGAGTGACAAATCTCTTCATGTTTACCAAAAACTGATTAAAGAATGAAGCAGAGGAAAGATATGGTCAATAATTTCTCCAGTTTTGTGTTGGAAGAAAAAAAAAATCCATGATTTGGGAAAGAATGTGTCGGTAAAGAAAAACATGTGTACAGGAGAAACAAAGAATGTTTTGATAGTGAGGATGATGCAGTTTTAATCTTTGTGTGTTTGCTCACACAGGCCAGTCGTATGGGCGTGGAGGCCGTTCTTGCCCTTCTGGAAACCACAGCTAACACGCCAGCCTGTGTTGTCTCTCTGTGCGGTAACCAGTCGGTGCGCCTGCCTCTGATGGAGTGCGTACAGATGGTAGGAACTGGACTGGGCTGGAAACAGGCCAAGTCTGCTGCACATTCAACACACACACACACAAAAACACGTCTTTACAAACGTGCGGAAGCTGAGTAGAGAGGGAAACAGCAAAGCACATACACTGGAAAATGACTCTGCTGGACTCAGAGCGGCGGAGTCAAGCGGGACGAGTTGGAGGAGCATTAAACAAGGATGACAAACAGCACAGCCCATTGGGCCTGAAGTGGCACTAATGTTCACAAGAGAGTTGTATTGTTTGAGAGGCAGTTGTGTCTGGTTAATGATTATCTGAAGCATTTGGCAGGGTTGGCGACGACTGCCTGCTGGATGGTGATGTAATGGCAACCCATCTCCATAGAAACACACAAAGAGCCTTTATTGTTGCACTTGCATACCATATTTGAGTTTTGACAGAACACAAGGGAAAATGTCGCCACAGTTTTCTTCTATTTTCAGATTTTGTGAAGTGGTTCAAAGAATACAATTGTGTTACAGGTCAAAACAAGGTCACACACTAGCTTTGTTTTAGGCTGGAACAGATGATGACACATCCTCTCTTATATTGCTCTGTCTCTTTAAACTAGAAAGGCGGTTAGTCCTACAGTGCATGCGGCAATTGTTACGCTCATAATAGACACTTCAAAGACCGCACTATGAATGCCTACAGATATTTAATCTTAGCTGGTATAAATTCAACTAAGTGCCTCTGCTTTTGTACAAACAGGAAGTGTTTGAACAGCAGTGAAAATACTCCTCTCTCTCTCTCTTCCTCAGACTCAAGAGGTGCAGAGGGCCATGGACGGGAAACGGTTTGAGGAGGCTGTGAGGCTTCGTGGCAGGTATGACTGACGGCAATCACTTCACTCAAGATCAAGACATGGCATCAGTTTGATGGTGCTAACTGTAGACAGGTGTCGTAGAGAAAGTGGATCATGGTGCTATTAAGAACACCACCAGTCTGTTTATTGTACACAGGATACAGTCAGTGATCAGTTGGAAAAAAATAATGATGCAGATAATTCAAATTACAACCCTCAGTTTTAACCTCATATTGTGGATTTTCATTGACGTGGCGCTGAAAATGTCCCACACTGTTGTTTTAACAATGCTGCATGTGCCGTGTTTTACTGCAGGAGTTTTGAAAACAACCTGAGGACATACAAACTGCTGGCTCATCGCAAACCAGAATCTGAACTGCCAACTGTGAGTCACCTCACGACATCTTGACATTTCCTCTGGGACGTTTGACGGTGACAGCGTTGTCAGCTCTGTTTGCTCACTCCAGAAATATACACACACCCAGAGACACACACTAAGCAGGAGTCGTTTTCACACATACAGTAGCCGTCCACAACCTGCCTGGAGTGCAGCTTGTTTTTGGAGAGTTGAATCGGCCTCACCAAGCCACTGAGATGTTTAATTTTTTATCACACTGTCCCAAGGATGTGCCTACAAATAATGACTCAGCTACTGCAGTCGTGATGCACTTTGCTGCTATTTTTAGAGGTAATTCCTGGCAAAACAAGGCTCATGTTTTGAGTTAAGTGTCCCTGTAAATGTGTGGTTTTGCCCAGCAGAGCAGTGTGAGTATTCTCTGAAAGCAGGCGCATTAAAATACGGTAGTCATGCTGGCATCCATCAGACATGGTGTCAGTTGTTTCCAACTGTTAAGTGCAAAATAAGGTGACCTGTGATTATGGCTTCCAGATAATAATAAACTGTTTTTACCTGCCTGCTGTGTAGCCTATAGTTGTAGCGAGATGCTTCATATGGAGCCCAGGTGGCTCAGTGTTGGTCTGTCGTGCAGTGAGATCAGATGACACCTGGCTCCCCGCTAAGGGATGACTTGTTCAACCCTGCCAGGAGCTGTGGCAGCCTGCTGCTGCGGCTCCAAAGGAGGCAGCTCAGACTGAAGATCAGTGAAGTGTAGAGGCAGCATGGCAGACTCCATGCTGTGGCGCTCGCCTCGGGGTTTGGCTCCCCATACATCCGTGATAATGACCACTGTGGGCGCAGCATGTAGCTGAGAGCAGAGCAGAAAGCATTTATTGATTCACCCCTGCAGTGCTCGATCGACTGTCCTCCAACAACTGCAACACGGACCCTTTATTAAATGTGATGATTAAATAAGTCATGTGTGTGTTTTCTGCCCTCAGAGCAACTTCAATGTGGCGGTGTTGAATGTAGGGGCCCCTGCAGCGGGCATGAATGCTGCCGTCCGTTCTGCTGTAAGAGTGGGTATCTCTGAGGGGCACAAGATGTTTGCTGTCAGTGATGGCTTTGAGGGATTCTACAAAGGACAGGTGGGTCCTATTTCACTTAACTGGTGCATTTATATTCCACTTTACAGTGTCACTCCTTTGAATTAAAAATCTTGTAGGAACGTTATCACATTAAGGAGATTTAACGTTATAATTGAAATGTATTCATCAAATAATAACAGTTAAATGAAATATTGTGTGTTCTTCTTCCATGTTTTAATCAATAACCCAGAGAGTATGTAATCACTGTTAGGTCCATGTCTGGAGTATAATCGGGGAGACCCGAGGGATAATCTGCTCAGATTAATGTAAACCAATTTCCCACTCTTACTCTCTCGCCTCTGCTCTGCTCAGCCAAAGTTGATGTAGTACCACAATAAACTGATAGAGGGCAACAGAATATACACAGCTTCGCAGTAACCAGTCGGACAGTAGAGATCTGAGTCTTCAAGTGAAACCTGTTCTGTGTGAGACCTGGCTGTAATTTGAGACCTTGCACTGGTAGAACTGGTTACACACTCCTCTCCTCTCTCCTCCCCTGACCTTTTTCCTAGTGAAAGTCTCGAGTTCTCTGAGTTCATTGTTGGCTCATTTAAAGAACAGCACTTAACAAATGATGTGATCACTTATCTGCATCAGAATTTCTCCAGTATCACTGGTTAGTTAAACATCATGTGTGTGTGCCCCGGACGGCTAAAATCACACTGCGCCAGCTGACCCTAAGAAGATTAGACCAGCGGGAGTAATGGATTTCTATACTTCAGTGCTCTGGGACTCTCTGCTACACACCTCTGTGTTTTCACTGCTCCAGTTCCTCTATTATACATAAGACTTTGTGTGTGTAGAGAAAATTAACTCTCTTTCTAACGAGCTCTGCACTGAGCCCCAGTGGCACCCCCAGTGGGTGGCCAGCGACGACTGATACAGTTGCTGGCCCGCCTCATGAAAATAATTGAAGGGTAGTGGTATCATGTAAAACTAGACAACCTAAGGCGTCCTTTGGTACCAACCATGTCACGGTAGCTAGTTGGAAAGATGGCTTCTTTAAAATGAGTGGCATATTCATTTTTAACAGTGCACCTGGAACTCAAGATATCCGAATGAAAATTGGTCAAAATATAGACTGTTGTAGTATTTGTCTGTGCACATCAGATAATTAGGAACGTTAACTGTAAAATAAGAAAACAAAGTAAATCAGTTTGCGATTCCTTTACTCTGCATGTTGACATAGCTTTCATCTGGCCTGTATACTCCAACAGCATAAGAGAAGTCCTTAAATTAAGTTACGGCTTTTGGTTTCCAGCGGCCTCCTATAAAAGATTTCTGGTGGCACCACTGCCGAGACCCCAAGAGCATGTGTCTGATAATACAGAGTTGTAGCGAACACAGGAGGCTCTGGGTGTGTTAAAAGGACCAACAAGAATCACTCCTTGTTTCCACTTACGTATGCGCACAGAGACGAGGGAACTGGAGGTATATTCATTCCTGTGGGAATCTCAGTGATATCCGATATGCCTGCGAAACTCCTCACCTCCTCAGTATTTCGGTTCAGAATTTGCTTTGTGTATGTTAAAAAAATTTAACTTTTGCAGTGGATTTCGGAGAGACCATATGATAGTGTGAGAGCTCAGCTAATAGGCTGCTAACTGGCTAACCGGCTATTTCCTTCATTTCAGTTACCTGTGTTAATCGTCAAGTGAGTTTGTATGCTTGAATGTTATCATGCTAAAATAACTGTTATACATTATACACAGTCAGATTGTCATTATGACCCGTTCAGCCGTTCATACGTCAAGGGCAAAGGCTTCTTAAATTTGAATGCCAAAAGAAGGAAGCACTTTAAATCGTGATGAAGTAAAACTGTATATGTTGCTGTTGTTTTCCCTTCAGATTAAGGAGATTAAATGGGCGGATGTTGGAGGATGGACAGGACAGGGTGGCTCTCTGTTGGGAACCAAAAGGTAAAGTCTTGATCTGTGATCTTTAACTGAGCAGCAACTGTTCAACATTAAAGCTGGAGTTCTTAACATTTTAAATTATTATTTATAAGACATCCGATTAAGTGGAGAAGTATTGCAAACAGATATCATTACTGCTGTAGACACTGGATTGTGAAACCGAGGAAGAAGTTACAGATTTCAGCTTTAAAAGTACACTTTGCAGTATTTCCTAAAAGCGATGAGGTTCCAGGCCGTTAGCAGCATATATCCAAGAGGAAGCTTTGAAAATTGCAGACACATGGGTGAAAAAAATGCAAATATAGCGAGGCAAAATGCCAATCACTTATCTCTCACTGTCCTTGGTGATACTGTTTACATACAGCAGCCAACGATTCCTGCGTAGCATACCTCTAAGGGCCATATTCACAGCTGGATACTTTGTTTTTTTCACCCACTGCAACTGTTCATATCTCATGGATAAATACTTCTGTTTCTCCCCTTTCTCCAGAACACTTCCTGCAAAGCATGTTGATAAAATTGCTGAGCAGATGAGAAAGCACAACATTAATGCGCTGCTAATTGTAGGTGGATTTGAGGTACGTTTCAGACTTTTTTTGTCCCTGCTAGCTAATTTTGCTAATGTTGCTACAGTCTGATTTGTGCTTTTCATAAGCTTTGTGAAATTCATGACAGTAGTGCTAATGCTATATTTCATATTTGGCAACATTTTTTGAACGATCATTCACTTTAAAAAGACAAAGTAACTGTTGAAGCATCACTAATAATATTGTCAGATGTCCATATGTACAGTATACACTGTGATGTTGATCCTCTCCATCAGTCTTATCCCATTTTATGTCGGCACACCACCATATTGCTCCTTACATAATCATGCACATAATCATGCTTCAAAGTCATTTCTCTGTCAAAACCCAGAACAGCAGGAACTGTAGCGTTAAGTTGATTTTCAGTACTTTGAGTATATCATTAGAGAGAATGTAGAGTTTTTAATTTGATGCATTATTGAAATGAAAAATGAAGCAACACTGTAACCTGAATATAAATAACATGATGACTTGGTTTTAATTGGAAACAGAGAGCACCTGCTTCTTTCCAGCCATTTCACGCACTCCCGTTTAGACGCTCACCAGCTTTATATTCCTGTGATATATGCAAGTAAATGAGTTTTCTGTGTATGTATGAATGTGTGTGTGAGAGAGAGAGAGATGATGTGTGTTGTATGTGGAGTGGTACCTGTCTGTTTCGTTGCTGTCCGTTGTGATAGACCTGGCTCCTCCCCTTGGCATCCCTCCACTTTTGTCTTTCCCTTCCTTTGTGGCAAGTAGCACCTCCCAACCCAACCAACCTACCAAAGTTCCACCCCCGCAGACACTAAAGCCCCTTGGCTCTGCCCTGCAGGCCTTCCTGTCACTGCTGGAATTGTTAACGGCGCGCGGGAAATATGACGAGCTCTGTGTGCCGATGGTCATGGTCCCAGCCACTGTCTCCAACAATGTGCCGGGCTCAGACCTCAGCATTGGCGCTGACACGGCTCTGAACGCCATCACTACTGTAAGTGATGGAGGCTGGCAACCAGAGTAGTTGATCTCAGCAACACACGGACAGATAGAAAGCACACACGTAAGCAGACAAACACTCAGACTTGCTTATGCTCACGTAGCCAGCCAGCCAATCAAGAAGGGAGAAATCGCTCACTCGCTCATTTTACCAGTCACACCACGTATTTACCAGCCTGTCATTTGGGGGAAATTTTGTGAACATGGCATCTGTTTGCCACATCTGGAATCAAACTTTACGAAAACATGAGGAATTCAGCCAGACAGACAAATTGAGTCCCGTCTGCACTGTGAGGCATGACTGGTAAATGTAACAGCACATTACAGAGTAGCGTCCCTCCCTTCCGTATCAGGTGAGTATGTGGTCGACAACATGGAGGCATGCTGCGAGGTGCACGAGTGTCGTGACCGCCATGTTTGCTCTGCCTGCCCTCCTCCCCGTCTGTGTGTTTGTGTCCTCCCACATCATTAACATCAAGATGAGTGGTTAACAGCGTGCAGGTTTGGTGTTGACGCTCACACATGCAGCTCTAAACTAACTCTGTAGCACAGCTAACGTGCACTGCATCGTGTGTGTCTGCTCGAATCGATAAGGAAGATTCCACCTTAACTTAATTTAGTGACATCATGTAAATGTGACGTTCTTTATGTGAATAATATATTTAAAAAGTCAAAGCTGTTTGTTTTGTTTAAAGCATCATGATAACTGAATGAACTTTATGTAAGACTAAAGAAGCAGCACAAATATAACAAATTAACATCTCTGAGCCTGAATCTTTGCCACCATCTTCATTCTTCATCCTCCTCTGTGTACGCAGACTCGATCGGTGCTTGTCTTGCCTGCATATAACCTTCCGCAGCAGATATGGCCGCCATGAGCTGCTGAGGCTCACAAACACACAGATCTGTCCCATCTTTTCCTGTCACATCTTTGCCCTTTGTTTCTTCCTTCTTCCTTCTTCCTCATCATCTTCCTTCTTCATTTTGTGGCTCTCCTCTGCCACTCCTTCAGTGTCCTTTCCTCCTTCCTCACTCCTTATTTTCCCTCCTTCACTTTCCTCTCCATGTCTCTATTCACACTTCGGTCCTCCCGTCCTTTCTGCCAAAGGGAAGCCATTGCCGCTATCACACGGAACGAGCCGGAATGGCAGGATACGCTCTTGCACACTGAGAGAGACTCACCCCTCTCTCTCAGCGGCCGTCCTTCTGCAGCTCTAACGCGTTGTCATATACTGCCGCTTCAGGCCTTTGAGAGTCTGCTGCAGCTGTATGAAGCTCGTGCTACCTATGAGGAGTTTTGCATCCCGATGTGTATGCTGCCTGCAACCATAAGTAACAATGTACCGGGCACAGATCTAAGTATCGGGGCAGACACGGCCCTCAATGCCATCGTGGAGGTAAGACTGTCGAAGTGCCGCTAGCACAACTTTAACCGCATTGTTTGAGATGCTTAATGCACAGAGGATGAAAATGACACATGACGGTCCAGTGCTCATACTCAACTAACTGTCAGGCTCCAGAAACAGATGTGCAGTAAAGTGTTTCATGAGGAGTTGCTGCAGCTCTACAGATTTCTGCAGCCATTGACCTAACTTAAATCCCAACTCAAATCTCACCCAAACTGTAGTTCTAACATTAACCTGTGAGATTAACTTGAACCTTAAAGCTGAATATCTGTTAAATGTTAAAGGGGCAATCCACCAATGTTTAACATTGTAACACAGCTTGTATCACAGACTTCAGATATGAGGTTTTAGAAGAATGGGCATTCAGGGTGTTTTTATACTTTGTCCTTTTCAGCCCTCTAAACAGACTCAGAGTGGTGACTCAGCGTTTTTTGCGCATATGTGAACACTCCAAGAGAACTCAGACCCCTCCGAAGCGAGCACAGGTTAAAACCACCCTTCTGAGGTGGTCAGAGTACTGTTTGCCTTGCGAACAGGAAGTGCTCCAGGTTTGCTTTGCTCTTTGCCGTTGTATTTAACCCTCTAGATCACATGCTGTTGCACTTAGACGCTCAAAAAAACAGACGAAACCACGTCAGCTTGTAACGCTTGCAAGCACGCAGGACGAGGAGTAGTTTGGTCCACGGAAGACACTGATGTGGACTGTAGAATACATCAAATGGCATCAGTCTACAGCACAGAAACACTGAGGTTTCCTCCAGTTTTAAATTCATCTGAATGCAAAGGGTGTCATAACTGCACTGCAGTGCCACGTCAAAGTGAAAACAAAACTAAGTCAATATGTATTATATATAGACTATAGTGTGGACAGGAAGAGGACAGATCTGAAGTTGACCAGAAAGAAAACTGAGTCCTCTTTCAAATGAACTGACAATATGAACACAAAAAGAACTGAGTCCCTTCTCTGTTGGTGCACTTTAAGAGTTTAGTTTGTTTAAAAAGGGACTGAATATGAAAACACCCTTAGAAAGCAAGATGCAAGTTCCATTATGGGAAACGCAGGATCCAGTGTTTTGGAGCTTGACCCAAACTAGAGACTGCCCAGTCTGTGCTGCTTTGTTTTTGGCCATTCTTCCTTTAATCTGTCTCTTATGAGTCCCCCAATTTTATGGCAGTGTGACGCTAAATCACAGGAATGCCCCTTTAACACTGCTGTAGCATCTGAGACTCTGTGCACTCTACTCACATCAGTCACCTGATATCAAACTGACTATCAGCATTGGACTTTCAGAGTAAAGCCTTACCGTCAGATCAAGTAGAGGAGACTTTTCCTCTCTTAATAATTCTAACCAAGTGTAAAACATTCAAACTGTAAAAGATATCTGAAGTTTACCATTCGATGTGCTCTCTCATCTTCTCATCCTGACGCAGGCCTCCAGTCTAACTGTTGAAAGCAGCATTTTAGCCTGAATCTGCCTGAATTGTTTAAGTGTAAAAGTTGACTGAGACATAAGCATGCTGGCCTTGAGAAGAGTGTTTTGCTGTTGTTTTCTATGTGGAATGTGTTACTGTTACTGAACAGCACATGTCCTCTAATCAACACACTTCTAACCGTGCTGGTTTGATTTTTCTGACACTTTAATACATCAAACATGACATTTAACTGGAGGTACCTCACATACAGGTTTAATAATGCTTAGCTTGTAACAATCGCCTAACGTATACTGACATTGTGAGCTTTATGCATGTGTTAGACTTGCGACCGCATTAAGCAGTCGGCCAGTGGAACCAAGAGACGCGTGTTCATCATCGAGACCATGGGGGGCTACTGTGGCTACCTGGCCAGTGTAGGAGGCCTGGCTGCCGGAGCTGATGCTGCTTACATCTATGAGGAGCCGTTTGACATCAGAGACCTGCAGGTAACACATGGATTAGTAACCTGCACCTTCACATTGACTGCCTCTGCTGTGTGTGTGTCTCCTCTTTAGGAATCAGTCTCAATTTGGTGCATTCAGGCTGAATTATGGCGTTCAGTGCCATCTACTGGTCACGTCTCTAACTTTTCCTGTTTGTTCCTGCAGGCCAATGTTGAGCATTTGACAGAGAAAATGAAGACCAGCATTCAGAGAGGACTGGTCCTCAGGTAATGACTGCTTTAACTACCCCAGTCCAGACTGTCACAGTACTTTTTCAAGGCTACATCCGTCAGTGATTATGTAATGGGAAACATAAGTACACATTCAGACACATAACTGCTGCAGTGTTTTTGAAGGAGTGCTTATGATCCAGTATTTCCAGCCCTCAGTGTTTGATTTTAAGCTGTTTGTGTAGTAAACAGGTCAATGCTGATGTCATCAGTTTAACAGCTGACATTTTGTAGTGTTGATCTCATGTTGACGTGGCTATAACACGAACTCAGACATCTGAGTTTACATGTACCTGCTGTTCCTAAAGTGCAACTGTTGGATCAACAGTTTCTTTCCTCACTAACTGTTTTTTGACTGTGTGTGTAGGAATGAGAACTGTAATGAAAACTACACCACAGACTTCATCTACCAGCTGTACTCTGAAGAAGGGAAGGGAGTGTTTGACTCCAGGAAGAATGTGCTGGGACACATGCAGCAGGTAGGCACAGCCGCACTGGTTCCCATCTCATACCGACTCAATGGGAGCGATCCTGTCTGAAGCAGTGTCAGGGGTAACAATTAATCCAGGCTACGGAAGATTTAATAAACAATTTTCTATATTTGTATCATGAATATGCATATCCCCATTTTACATGGATGGGCTTTGTTGTATTTTGGCTTTGTGTGTCTTGAGATTAGCGCAGATAAAACTGGATCAAACAGAACTTTGATGATCCCCAAGGGATAATTGGGTTGTGCCAGCAGCAAGTAAAGGGATACAGAAAAAAAATGAAAGTAGATTAAACAGCAGAACTAACAACTTGAACAAATACACACATTTAAATATTATTAAAAAAAAGTTTGGTGGGTGCGCTGGCTGCTCTGGGTTTGAATCTGGTCTTAGCCTTTTGATGCAAATTTATCTTTCTGTCACCATTTCCTGTTTCTCTAGTGTGGATGTGACATCTTCAAAACATTAAAAGTTAAAATATATACACATCTACAGCAGATGGAGAGTGCAGGTGATGGCGTACAACACAACATAATAAGAGCAAATGGTCAATACAATCTGTCGTTGAACACTTGTTGGTCGACTTACTGCAGTTTTGGCCGTGATGCTCATGCTCTCAGTGTGGTCACTGGGACGCCACCTTGTCAGGTGATGGAAAAGGTTTGTTGTGTTTCCCGCCCTGTTTGGCACCAACCGACGACACATTTTGTAGACCGTCTTTGTCCGTGTGTCGCCACCTTTCAAGTAGCCCAACCACTTTCAAATTATATATGTTGTGTAACCTTTTTTATCCACCGTGTTGTCGGTTTTTGAGGATATCGTGAGCTCTTCTTCAGCTTAACTGCCGCTCTGCTCCTCACTTCCACTCAATTTCCCCTCTTTTTGTTATGTCCACGCTACTGTCAGTTCCTTCTCACCTCAGCACAAACTTTGCAGTGAAAAATGGGCGTGTACAATTACGTGTATCCCCAACACTGCAGACTGACTGACAGCTGCCTGTTAACTTCTGCTGCATGACACGCTGTTTGGAGTCTATTCATATCAAGTAAAAATGACTAGAGTTTAGCATCGTCATCGACATACATTATATCACCCAGTCCTAGAATGAAGTCACGCTCCTTCCCTGTGTGTTGTAATCTGAGCTCCTGTGTGGTTTGTTGTTGTAAGCTGGTCCAGCTGTGTGTACATTTTAGTGCATGTGTGTCAGTGGTGAGCGCCTCGTCGCTGCTTTTCACAAAGCTCATTTTAAGGTTACAGCTGATATCCGGACGGTGTCGTCACAGACATAAGTGTTAGCTCTGTCAGCACTTTTGCTGTTGTTGAGCGCTGTCAATGGAGCTAGCATCATTAGCTGCTAGCTGCTGGCTCATCCACCCTGTTGAGGAACGCGTCCAGACAACATGTGCACTCTGAATTATGCATAGAGCCCCTTTAGGACATCAAGTCTTAAACAAGTGAGTCAGGCCACGGCAAAACTGAGAGAACATGCCAAATTTAATACACAGCACACGGAGGAAACATGCAAACATGAGGGGCAGCGGTGGCTCAGGGGGTAATGTGGGTCGTCCATTAATCAAAAGATAGGTGGTTTGTTACCGGCTCCTCCCATCCGCGTGTCGAAGTATTCTTGGGCGAGACCCTGAACCCCAAAATGCTCCTGATGGCCATTGGTGTATGAGTACGTGTGAATGTTAAACTGACGAGCAGTATGGTAATCCTCGCCACCAGGTATGAATGTGGGTGTGAATGCAGCTTTGAGTGAAAGCGCTGTGAGTCCATTTATCATCTGCATGTCGTTTTGTCTTCACATTTTGATTCCTTTGAAAGGGTGGCGCTCCGTCTCCGTTTGACCGTAACTTTGGGACCAAGATCTCTGCCAAGGCGATGCAGTGGGTCACCAAAAAGCTGGTGGAGACGTTCAGACAGGGTAAGGTTAATGTTCCACTTCTATATGAGTGAAATGACCTGTGGTAGTTGACCCTCCCTCCCTACAGAGGCGTGAGCGTTGTGAAGCAGACCTTTACCCGGATCTGTCATGGAGTCACTGTCACTTGATGTATTTTTATCCTCTCAGAGGAAATTATTTATTGATCATTTACATCCATCAGCGTAACTATTTAATGAGAAATTGACTTGAATGTACTGAGGGAGGGATAACACTAACAACTGTGACTGATATGTTTTTTAAACCACACTGCATGTGTTTAAAGGTTACAGTTAAAGTTAAAACTCTTTGTTTTTTATCTCTATTTTCTTTACACATGGATGACATAAGATGAAGGTAAATCTTTTTTTTGTTGCTGGCTCCATGACCATCTCCATCTTTACATTTAGCTCCATGTCCCTGTCTTGTCTTCTCCATTATTCTGCCACATTATAGACCCATGCATACAGTCTAGGCACTTGTAGGGCACAGCTATGACTGGTTAGCGCTGCTACCAGTCTGTGTGTGTGCCTTAGTCTGGGTAATTTAGCAGTAGCCACCATGCTACACAATTTCCAGTTCACTAGTCATTGTGAAATTGTAAGAATGGAAACTATGAACATGGGCTGTGTGAATAATGGGCACGTTTTCCTGCTTCGCCCCACATTTTCTTGTCTGTCTACGATGCTTTATGTTGCCTCAGTTGCTTTTTGTGTTTAGATTTTGAATTCCACCGCGCTGTAGTCCTCCACAGAACTGTTTTAGTTACTGTTTTCTTAGCTAGTTGAAAAGTCATCATCACTGTGTACAGCCTCTCACACTGCCAAATGTCCAATCCATGCTGCCTTCTGTTTGCAACCAGCTACAGTACGTTCCTGTGTTTCCACCTCTGACTGCTGTGGTGTTTCCCCGCAGGCCGAGTGTTCGCTAACACCGAGGACTCCTGCTGTCTGCTGGGGATGCGTCGCAGGGCTCTGGTCTTCCAGCCCGTCGTACAACTCAAGGACGAGACTGACTTTGTGTACGTATCACACTGCTCGAGCGACAAATTTTCGCCAGCAAATGCCAGCTTTAGCATTTAAAGCCGCTCTTGTGTCACGTATCCATGTGGTCCAGATGGGAAATGATCTTTCCACTGCTCCTCGTTCATCAGAGGATGTTTTATAAATATTTACAGAAGCACAGAGCTGATATTTGCCCGTCTGTCTGCAGTCACAGGATTCCTAAGGAGCAGTGGTGGTTGAAGCTGCGTCCCCTGATGAAGATCCTGGCCAAGTACAAGACAAGCTACGACGTGTCAGACTCCGGACAGCTGGAACATGTAGTACGCAACCGGCCTAAAGAGTCGGACGCTTCAGTAGCCATGTGAAGACCAGTGCATACGCTGGCCTGCGAAGTCCAGTCCGTGTGCGAGACTGAAGGTCTGCGAGACGTCAGTGCGTGTTGTAAAAGAGCTCCAGTAACAACGTCAACAGCCGTCTCTGTCTGGCCTCACTGTGTCCATTTCCTGTCTGTGTCATTTCCTCCGATGTCACTCCTCTCTCTTTAGTCTTGACAAACCCATGAACTGTAACCTAGCCTCTGCAGTGCTCCCGATATCAAACACACACATGCTCTCGCACATCCACGCAGCTGTCCTGCCATGCATCTGTGTGTCCGTGTTGCCCTGGATGTTTAGTGTCACCGCTGTTTTAAAATTGCACTTTCTCTGATCCCAGAGCTGCACGCGGACAGAATAGACACTGTATCTGCTGTAAAAAGAATTTAGTGTGTGTATCAGCCTAGAGCCAGTGTAAGGTTCAGCATATTTATGTGAGACTGTTGCAATACAGCTCTACTGCTGCAAGTCAAGGGAACTGCGTGCTGTGCTTTACACTGAAACTAATATTTATCTTTTTAACATTTTATTATTTTGCTCGTAAACATGAAGTAATTATTAACTGTAGGCACTGCTGTACTGAGTAGCTGTCTGTCATATTGCACCAACGAGTTAGACGTGTAAGAGACTACTGTTTCCCACAGAATAAAACTCCGACTTGAGAAGTGTACCCCATCGATTAGTGTCACTTGATTTATTTATTCAACCTGTGTCACCACTTGGTCTAACAGTGTATATATATTTTCTTTATTGCATTGTTCCATCTCTTCACTGAAACTATCCCACTGAGTAAAATATGTTTTTATGGCTGCGCTGTTACATCTAATGGAAATATTTTAGAGTTCTTGTGCATCATTTGATTTAAATTTCCCCAAATTTCAGCCTGTGATATTCTGTATCTGTGGAAACTGCTGGATCTTTACTAGAATTTGAATACATTTCCATATTTTTTGGGAGTGACCAAAGCTTGGACAACAAAAATAGGTTTGTAATAACAAACCACAAGGATTACTGAACCAGTCTATTGAGCATTGGGGGCGTCAAGGGTTACACTGGACCAGAGCCTTTGTTTAAAATGATTGGTAATATTTCTAGTTGGAAGGTCAGACAGCTAAAGAGACAGAATGACCTCAAAGAGACAAAAGGACGGCATTGTTTGTGGTGATTCGATGTCTCTTTCAGTCTCTGGGGGTCTGTTAATGTAGGAGGTGTTAGAGGCCTTGAGAAGTGTCCAGCAGGGCTGTGTGTTGGTACTTGACACCTTTTAAAAAGGTACTGACTGATAAAACAGAGTACCAAGAAGTATCAAGACCTCTCCAGTTAATTGATACTTGTACTTGATCCTTTATGTGCCTGTGGTCTGATCCGAGACCATCCCGCCTCCTCGTCGGACCAGCAAACTTTCTGTTGCTGCCGTCTCCTGAGCCGCTCTCCTCCAGTTAATGGTCAGTTCCAATGTCTGCCTGGTTTGCACGTGCTAACACAACAGCACTGGCTAACTATCAACACAAAGCTTTTAAACACTCCTAACAAACTCACACAAATACCGAAACCGTCATGTTAGCTGTGTGATGCCAATACGTAGCTGTCACTGTGTGTGTGTGAGCGGACTCTCACCAAGTGTGTCTGGTGTGGAGCTCACACTCCTGCAGCAGCAACTACAACCCATACAGTCTGTGGTGTGGTAAAGTTGATCATGGTGTATTGAGCGGGTTGGCAGATCAGTGTTCAAAAGTATGGCTACACTATACGCCACTCCTTTCACATAAACAGCAATACTAACAGAGGACTTCATCTGATACCCTCTCACTTTAGGGGGACTGATATTGTTCCAGGTATTGTCATTTTTTTTAAATGATACCCAACCTTAGTGTCCACGGGGCCATTGTCTCACACTGTCTGTGTTTGTGGGTTTTTAAGAAAGAATCTCCTTGACGGTGGTCTGTTGGCATTTAGTTTGGCATCACTATAAACCCTGAAAAGAAATACATAAATATCACATGATTTAATTTCAATTAGTAATTAGATTTTTTTCCCAAAAAGTGCTGAATTTGTCGTGCAAAACAGGGTGCTGTTTTAACATTAATTTTTCCATTACCGCTTATCCTGTTGTGGGGAGCCTATCCCAGCTGACATTGGGCGAGAGGCAGGGTTCACCCTGGACAGGTCACCAGACTATCACAGGGCTGACACATAGAGACAGACAACCATTC
>JAPZEB010000013.1:21343353-21362871 GCA_029783705.1 Chaetodon striatus | reverse complement strand
GGACAGATATCTTTTCCTTCTTCCGTAAGTATTAGTCTTTGATAAATATGGAGAAGAAGCCTTCACACAATCAGCACCTGGAAGATCAGCTCCGCACTCAGGATTCCAGGTAAACAGGCTGTGATACGGTGCTTGTTAAGGTTGCTTAGCAACCTCAGACGCACTGAAAGTTGGCACAATATTGGCACAAAAGTTGCACAAAGTGCCTGACCTTACGTTGTGTGCACCATTGCTGCCACACTGCGTGCTGACTGCCTTCTACTGTAGGCACACTGAGAATGAGTAAGTACCCCACACAACCCCTCTTCAAAAAATCCAAACTTTCCCTTCAAAGATATGATTTAAAAAACATATATATTAAGTACAAGAAAAATGAACTGTACACTAGAGGTGTAACCTGCTGTCTGGGTAGCTGAGAAACCCTGCTATATACCAATGTGTGGTTCTTACAAACCTTCTTTCTTTAACCTGAAAACAACAACAAAAAGAAAGCTCCAAAAAAAAAAAATGTGGCTAAAATTGTTCTCAGTTTTTGTGTTTTCCTAAATTCTTCAATCTCCTACTTTTACTTGAAACTCTAAGCTCCACATCTTCATAAGTTGCCTTTATCACTGTCCTACCTCCCTCCCTGGTGACAATGTGGTTGAGGTTGACGATATCCAAGATGGCCTCCAGGTCCTTGTCACTGAGACTTCTGGCAGCCATGTCCTCCACCGAGTCTGGGTAGATCACCTGATCCCGCAGTGAACCCATGGACATGTATGGCCTGAAGAAACACACACACACACACACCTTATCCACTGAGTGTTTCTTTGTTGCCCTGTCATTTATGAAGTGCTGCAGACACTGGAGAAGAGAAAGAGGTGACAAAGTGGGTGTATGTGTACAAAAAGGCACATCTTTAAGAACAAAAACTACAAGAGAAAGACACCCATTACACTCCTGTTGTATCTCTTGAAGATAAGAGTGTTGGATTCTCTTCCAGCTGCCAGGTGGCCGTCTCATCCTATGTATAAAATATTCACCGCTCTGCAGGAGGGAGTCAGCTGAGTCTGCAGCTCTGAGTATCCCTGGGTAAGATTACATTTGATGGTTTGTCTCAGTTCAGTTTAACAGCCACAGTCCTTCCGTTGCCTTTCTGGAGAATTAATCGGCCATCTTACCTTCTAAGAGTTGAGAGCACCGACACCACACTCTTCCTCATGTGTTGTCAATAGATGTTATACTCTAACTCTTCGTGTTATTTATGGCTACAGCTAACAATCAGCACCTTACTGTCTCAATTCGTCAAGTGTGTCTTTAAAATGTCAGAATAGTAATAAATGTGTCAACATTCTCCAGAGCCTAAGGGAGCATAGTCAAATACCTTATAAGGTCCAGCTAACAGTCAAAAACCTTTCACACACGTACACAGGAATTTTTGAAAAACTGCATTTAGCGTTGGCTCTCACCATGCTAACAGGGCTTTTTACACATATACACGTAAATGTACATTTACTCTCCCACTTTATTGAAGGACAGAGGCATCACAATACACTATGGAGGTTGCTGCTCCACGTAGCCTTCTCTCTCTCTCCCCCTTTCCCACTTAAACGTCCTATCAATTAAAGGCAAAACGCCTAAAAAATTAATCTTTAAAAAACAAAAAAACAAAACAGTGCTTGTGTTTTTTTTCTGTCACCTGAAATTTCTAAAATATGTGTGGTGACACATTGGGTAATTATGCGTTAACAAGGCAATTAAGCTAATGTTAGCCTTAGATCAGTGGAAAAGAGAAGCAGGAATTGGTGAATGGTTGTATTGCCCTATTTAGCAAAGACAATGGGTGTAAGGAGACAAACAGAGTTCTCAAACTAGTCAATGTGGCACATTTTATGGCTCCACTGATGTGTGTTGTCACATGACAGCTAACAGCAATCGCCTTTTTTTAACTAGTCAAATGACCACGACAAACAGTTCAATGTCCTTTCTATTTGTTCTATTTCTGATTATAATACTTAAGTTAATGTCAAATGACTGTCATGCTGAGAGAAATATGACAAGGGAATTATTGTAATTGAAAGTATTTCAAGCCCTGTCTGGGTGGTAAATATTTCACGCTGACCAGAGCTCTGGTTTCTCTTTGTCAGCCACACACACATACACACATAAACACACACAGGTCCTGTTACACTGGATTAGATTACTAGTATGGTTCACCGGCACAATGATCACACCCGATAGTTGTGTCGTTACAACTCACTGCTGTGGAATATTGGAATAAGTAATGTGTGAAAGTGTGTGTGTGTGTGTGTGTGTACCTCTGAGGGATGTAGAACATATGTTCAGGAGAGGGTTTGTGTAGGCGGCCACCGTAGACAGGCCACAAGCCGCTGAGGATCCTGAACAGAGAGCTTTTCCCACAGCCATTAGGCCCTGTGATCAATAGGTGCATGCCCTCCTCTACCTGAAATGAAGAGGGAATTTATTAAGATGATTTTAACCTCTGTATAATTATAAACACGAAAATATAAAGCCCTGGAGAGATAGGAAGCATCAGTGGGTGTTCTGATAAACAGCATAAGACTCAACATGACACATAGTAGATCTGAAATGTCAACACAGGAAGAGTGGCAAAATGCTCCTCAGAGATCCTCGCTTTTAAGAGAAAACACTGTATTTTTTTGTTCTCTGTCTCTGAAAATGAATCAGTCTGAGCTATCGCTGCAGGCCTGATCAAACTGTCTGGAGACGTCACTAAATGCCTCTAGTTTGCCTGCAGCTAAAAGTGTAATAGAACAGCAGTAAAACATATAAAGCACAAAAGCAATCAAAATAAAAAAGAAACAGCAACGTAAAAAAAAAAAAAAGGCTGAAATAACTGTTATGTTCTGAATGTAGCGTCATGAATTATGCCTATCTGGTTCAACCATCAGTTTCACACTGCAGCAGTTTCACTTGTCTGAGAAACAGGAAGGAGTGGCTGAGCATTTGGTGTACGATGTATATATATTTATATATAGTCTTAAACTTGTGGGCAGCGCCGACAGATTCAATACCAGCTCAATATCAGCAGGTGTAGTGACCTCAAATCAGCATTCACAGCCAGTCTTGATAGCATGAGCTGCTAGCTGCTATTTGAAAGCAATACTGGGAGATTTTTTTTTTTTTAATTGAGGCTAGGGAGGTTTTGATCTTCCGCTGAAGCTTCAACCACATGGTAAAACGTCCAACGTCATAGGACATGAAAGACATGTTGGTCTGGCCACCTTTGAGGAAGTGAAATAAAGCCAGGCTTGTGTCAAATCATCAAGCTAATTCAATAATCCTGTGGCTGTAGGATCAGCAGACTATCATTGTCCATGTTTGAAATAAACAGAACATGCAGTGAATGCATCATGGATAAAAATGTAGATTGTACATTTCTATTCATGGGGCAGCCCCTCAGGACAGACAGGGCAGTTTGCACAGTGCAAAGAGCCATTTGTGTCCTAATCATCTCAAATGTTCGAAAAGTGACATTTTACTCTTTTGTCAGCCCCCATCTGAAACTTTAAACACCACAATATCCTCTCCAGCTCATTACAGTAGCCAAAAGCTTTAGGGGAAGCAACATGTTAACACCCAAAGGATGTATCTGTTTCTTAATGAGACCACGGAGGACTTTTCATAAAGGTTAATAAACTCCACACAGACCTAAAGCACCCACAGGGAGTCTGCTGGTGGAGAAGGGTTATGAGAACATCGGAAACAAAGCACCTGCAAATACATCAGTTAACATTACTGTGTAATAGGTGGTGGAATACAGATTAAATGATCTGGTGCTTTTTTCAATGTTGGTTAACAATGACTTCTGGTTCTGGGTACATAAAATGAAATGGCCCCAAACAAATGCTGCCTCAATGGTTAGTTTTTAGCCACCTTAAAAAAATCAGTATCACATTAAGTGTACGCTATAGTAACAACAAATTCCCCTCTTCCCCTTGCGTCACACAGCCCTTTTCACGAGGAACTGAAGCTATTTCCTCAAAGCCACAAGACTCCATTGATAAAAATAGTATTTTGCTTTGCAGAAGAATGGAGTTGCTAGTCTACTGCTGCCTAAATTGGTTAGTTATTTTTTAACATTTAAATTTTCATTTATCACTGTTGTAGCCCTAAAGTAATTCCTACTTTTCCAACCAGAGAAATGTGTAGCCTGTACAGCCTATATAAATATGCTGTGTCGCCATCGCTGTGATTTTGCCAAGCAGGACATGCAACCAATCAACCAATCACAGCCCTCTGACATCATCAGTGTGCTGCTCCTGTGCTTCTCTCAAAATTCCTTTGTGCTTCTTCAGAGCTAAGCTAGTGTTCCAAACTGAAGTTAGTGCGATTAAACTAAATTCTCAGTATCACTGAAGAAAAACCTTATAAGCTACTACAAGGCTAGCAAGTTAGCTTGCTAACTAGGTTGGCTATGCTAATGAGTAAACTTGCCAATATATGAGAATATTAGTGAGCTAGCTTGCTAATAAGGTTACGCTAACAAGTAAGCTTGTCAAGAGGCTACAATATTGGTCATTAACAATAAGTGGAAGGATAATTTTGCAGTTGTAACGACCTGCGAGCAAGCTAACTTGCTAACATTCTTGCCTGTTAGCAAGTTTGCTCATTAACATAGCCAACCTAGTTAGCAACTCGCTAACCCTGCAGTAGCTCATAAGGTTTTTGCTCAACGTTACTGAGGATTTTGTTCAAATGTACTAACTTTAAATTGGAAAACTAGCTCAGAGGAAGCACAAAGGAATTTTTAAAGAAGCGCAGGAGCGGCACACTGATGATGTCAGAGGGCTGTGATTGGTTGATTGCAATGTTGATCCAGGGATGCAATGTGACACAATTTGGTATTGTGGCTCCAGACAGATTTTTTTTTTGGCCAAAAATGGCTCATTTGATAGATAGACCCTTGGGTTAGTGTGTAAGGTAAAGCGGAAAAAATATCCCACATTTAGCGTACACTTAAAATGATACTGACTGTTTTTCGGTGGGACTATTTGGGAGGCTGAAATATCCACAGCAGGACATTGCTTAGCTTCTGTGCCAGTGGATTTGGTTTATAAAAGACACCAGCAAAACACACAGAAGAAAGAAAAATCAGAAGCTCAGAGGAGCATAGCGTAGAGCTTTCTTACCTTGACATTCAGGCAAGACACTACTACGTCCCCATTCGGTGTAATAATTGGGACATTCTCACACACAATGCCGTTGTCCACATCTATCACTTCCCCTGAAGAGACAGAAGAGAAAGACAGAGAGAGAATGAGTATATAACATCAGAAACGGAGGATTAGACTTTGTTGATGCATAAACATGGATGTGCATGGGATAATACGTACAGAGCAGGAATTGTAGGGTTAAAAATTAATAATATCCCTCTTTACTACATCACTGATCTCTTAGCTTAACTGTGCTCTCTAATGGGAGATTCATTCTGGGTCAAATGGACACAAGAATGTATTTATGCAATGATTCCAACCCCTGACCTTGATACTGCTGAATGCATGTAATATCATGCTCGTGATTGTGGAATTTATACTGCTTATGCAAGTTGCCCCAGATAACGGTTTGGCTACATGCATAAAATCTGGATAGAAAGTGTGCTAAATATTGCTGTTTATTTAGTGTTATGACTTATTTGAACATACAATAAGAAATAACAGTGACCAAAGGGGTTAAAAATAAACAGTGGATGTGATTCTGACGACTGTTTGACTTGAGTTGGGTTAATTAAGTGCGCATTATGTAATGTGACTAACCAACAAACTAGCTTGCCCCATGCTCCAGACAGCAGAAGTGGTAAAGGTTTGCCCAACATAGCAACAGTAACCAAGTGTGTACAGTGACTACCTGTTTCTCTCTTTCAGTTTATTTTAATTCAGAGGGAGGTGTGGGTGTGTGTACAGCCAGAAAAGGCCTACCCTTTATTTCCAGCGGTCCATCTATGTGCATCTCAGGCTTGTTCTTCTTCTCTGCTCCTGTTGTGGCTGACACAGAGGAGCGCTTGTAAATGCCCCTCTGGACGTCCTCAAACACCACAAACATGTTGTGGACCCGTGCGGTGTAGCCTGCCAGCTCTGTGACCTGTTGCAACACACAAAGGTCATTACTGGGTAAAATCAGGGGCATGTTAGTGTGACCTGAGAGAGGATCAGATTGTCAGAGTTCACTGACATGGTCAGGTGCTGATAGCGAATCTCAAGCAGAGGGATTTCTGCATATACCAGGGGGTATGGGGGAAAACTGTAGTTTTAAGAACAAAGTAATTACAATGTGATTATGAATTATTTCCAAATGTTGAGTTACCTGTGTCACCTTAGCCATATGTTGCAACTGAGAGTGCATAACTAGTTACTGTAGCAAGCAAGCAGAGGTTTCAAGTAAGCTAGAGGTAATAATGGCTGAAGCCAAACTGTTAAAATAGCTCAAGGTAAAAGATAAATGGAATTGGTTGAAATAGTTAGCTATAAGGCACAGATACATGGAACAGTTAGCTAAATCAACAAAGAATGGTTGAAATAGTTAGCTAAAAGAAATGAAAATGGACAAAATAGTTAGCTAAAAGTAATTAAAATGGTTGAAATAATTTGCTAAAAGTATGGATAAATTGAAAGTAAGAAAATAAGTTGAAATAGTTTGCTACAACGGACGGCTATTGTTGAAATGCTAAGCTAAAAGAATAGATATAGCGAAGCACTGATTTTGAGATATTGGGCCAATAACAATACTGATTATTAAAAAACCAATAACTGACTCCAATGTTTTTATATAGTTTATTTTGTTTTTGTTGTTATTTTCCATATTTTTCAATATTCATTATTAAAAAAAAACACATATTAAAGCAATTAAGCCCTCCATTACACTACCTTTAAACGAGACCAATTTAAGCATACAAATAAAGTAAACAACCTTTAACATAACCTTTCAAATGGAAAGACTTTTTTAAAATAAAAACTGCTTAAAAAGCCCGTTTACTCTATAGAATACATCACATTTCCCTCTGTACATCTATGAATCAATGCATCCTTAGATAATGGTTGAAACAGTTAGCTAAAAGTAAAGAATGGCTGAAACACATAGCTCCTACTCCTATAATTAACAGTTAAAATAACTGATAGATAGCTGAAATAGCTAAATGTGATGGATCAATTAAATTAAAAAGGTAGGAAACCACTTGGTTAGAGTGTGTAAGTGTGTGTGAAACAATGTGTGACAGTGTTAATACAAATATGTAGCTAACACCAAAGTCATAAAGCAGATGCTGCTGCTGTGGATATGTTGTTTGAACTGTATTTCTACACTGTATACTCTGGGATCAGTTATAATCTCTCAGAGTTGTGTGCTCTCCTGTGTTTGTTTACAGTGTGTAGAGTAAGCACGCACACACACACACACACACACACACATAACAGGTGTAGCCAGTGGAAAAGCTGAAGGCTATTTAGTCCCAGCCATTAACACTAATCAAAAACCACTTTACCTGATAAGAACTGCAGTGGCTGTCTACCAACCACAGTCACCCACATCCCTCTTTGCTAATATTGACCGGGCTTAAACAAGGTGCCACTAGGAGGGACCATGAAGGTGATGAAGAGATTCAGGTGAAAGTGCTAATTCGTAGCAAAGCGAAAGAGGGACCGCTCAATCGCTGACCTGGATGATTAGTCTATGACAGATGGCGAAGATTGTGTCCCGAACAGGTGAGAACGCAATTACAACACACGTATAGACGTGCCCCGCCATGGACGGACACACAGACGTTACAGCGAGACACAGTGAGACCAAATATGTAGTGATAGGACAGAAAATATCATGCAGGGTCACACACACACACACACACAGGCCTATACAGTATGGATCGGGCATTGACCAACCCTCATGAAAGATGCAGTTATGCAGATTGAGTCGGTGTGAGTGAATGCAGGCCGTGGGGGGCTGGTGTGGGGCAGCCCAAAGCTTCCCCTCAGCTCTTCCAGGCGACAGAAACCTTCTGGTGTCACGTCGAATCACCAAAATACAATAGTGCATAGTGTTCGATTTGTAAACCACAATTTTGAAGACATTTTTTAAAGCAGCTTTTTTTCCCTTCACAACGAGAAGGAGAGAAAAGTAAAACAAAAAATAACTGTGACTAAATCTCGTAAGATTTTATTGACGAAAAAGAGGCGTTAAAGTAGAAAATAAAAACTTTAAAGCAGCTATAATCAGTGTTGGGCTTGTTACTCTAAAAATATATTACTCTTTACTTCCTGCCAACAGTAGTTCGTTACACTACTCATTACATTACTTTTCTGTTACACCCCATAAAACTGGTAATTGCGTATCTCCCCAAATTCAGATGTGCCTCTGTGTGAATGTCAGGGTAATCGCTGCTAAGTGTAGCTAAAGCTAGATAGCTTCTAGTTACCTGGAGGGCTTCAGTTGCCTGTGACTGGTATTTTCCCAAAGATCCGCCTGAGAGACAGAGTCACTCATGGAGCAACATGTTGTCCACCACATATCCAGCCACAAGCTTCATCATTTCTTTGTAGCTGCAGCTGCCCATGATTAAAATCCAGTTTTGGTTGTTTGGCCAATGAAGGGCTACAGCCGACCTCTGCAGCCGAGGGTTAGGGTTAAGGTTATTTCCTGGAGCTTCATGTTGTTGTGTTGTCGGTTGCAGTAGCTCAGGTGTGGAAACAGTTTTAGTCCGACTACCTGCAGCAACAGCGTTCCTGTCAAAATGAAGGTAATGGGAGTATTTCCAGCTGCGGTAAGTGTATCCATCTTCCAAACTAGCTTGCTGCTTTACGACGTGTCGGCGCAGCGCGACAATGACTAAAATGAATCCACTGATGTGATATTGAATTTCATGTCAGTAGTGATGTGATCACAAAAGTAACGTTGTAACGAGTTGTTTGGTTTTGGTCTAGATGCTCGTTCTAGGCTAAAATGTTCATTGTTTTCTTTGACCTGCATGATATTAAAGCTAAAAATAAAAATAAGGGTGACGTTTACTAAATACAGACTTGATTTTAGGACTTTCACCCAAGACTAACCCTAACCCAAACCTAGAGATAGGTTTATCTCTAAACCTAACCAAGTAGTTTTTGTGCCTAAACCTTACTGGGACTGTCTGACAACTTAAACCATGTGTTTACCACGTTTTCATCCAGCAGACACGTGTGTGTCACATGCAGACATTACACGGTGCATCTCATAGGTGCACCAAAGGATGGCTTCAACGTTGGTATCACACACCAAAGGCACGAGAAAGCATCTGTGTTTGACACACATTGGCTCTGTTTAGACCTGGTATTAAAATGTGTTTGGGTGCCCGGCTGACGAGTGAACAGAGCGAAATACAAGTGTAAACCACCACCAAGACGCAGTGTGATCCAATCACTCAAATCACTTGCCGAGATGGTCTGGGACGGATTTAACCACATATCTTTTGTCGTATAAACACTGATGCCTCCTGATGCGTCCACAACAAGGACGACGCCATCGGTGCAGAACATAGTGGTTGTTTTGGTGACCCATTTCATGTTGAGCTGGACCAAGTGTTGTGTGACCATCCGTTGTTTTACCCTATGGAAGGAGACGTTTTGAACTCTGCTGACGGCGATATCTCCGGCTGTACTGACACAACCACGAACGTGACTAGCAAGCATGCTACACGGCAGCTAGCAAAAGTGTGGATGTAAGAACAGTGTGCAAGGCAGTAACGAAATCTGAACACAAGTGGTGAGCACGAGAGGAACAGGTGTGAACAGGGACGAGTCTTAGCTGTCCACATTTTGAGATCTCACTCTTCTGATAGGTTTGAACTTGGTCTTTCTGCCAATGGGTCTCCATGCTGTGTTGCAAAACGAGTCTCCTGCGGTCGAAATGCCGTCAGAACTTTCACCTATAATTGCCAACGCAGCCTTCATAATTCTCGACCAGGAAAGAGGCAAAAAGGAGGCGCAGAGAAAACAAAAAACTAAAAATGACCTCACACAGGGGACTCATATTTTCTCATGACCGCTGTGTTTGGTGAAACATGAAAGGTAATTTGTGGTGGAATTTTTACTTTTAAAAAATTACAGACTTGGCAAATTCACACGGGATCAAGGTCACAGACGACCTCCACAATTACTGCAAATTACTAGAAGTCCCCAGGTAATACTAATCTCGTCAAATAGGGCTATATGCAGTATATCTCAGTCAGCATCTTGGAAAGGCAACTCAGAGACCATCTCTCTCCACTGCTGTTTTATTTCTTAAAGCGGTTCTTGTTTTATCCTTCGACTTGTGTTGGCTTCACCTCCTACACAACCTGCTCAACCAGCCCGTTTGTGTCTGCCATGTGTTTGATGTTTTCACTCTTCCACACAGTCTTTACCGACGAGTACTGTAATTTTCCGTGCAGCGGGATGGACAGCAGTGTAACAGCACCCACATAAACTCAAGTCTGGAGTCTGAGGGTCACTGGAGCACGTATCCTGAGCAGAAACGAGGGAAGAAGATCATGTTGCAGAAAGAGACAGAAGAAAATCTGCAGTGTCCTACTGCAGATTTCCATCGTTTCATACATGCATAATTCAATTTAATATTTTCCCATTTTATGGCCCTAAATATTCATGAATGATAAGAGCTCAGGGCGAACTTGTTCAGAACTTGGCGAATCTGTGAAAAACTTGCTTCCTGCGACGTGTGTTTTGGCCGGAGTTGTTTTCGTCGCCCCTTTGCTTTAACAAGATCTATATCGCAACATCGCCGTACCCCCGCATATTGTGCCATTACACCATCACCGGTAAATGAAATAATGAATTCACGGCTTGACACAAAGGCAGATGAAGGCATATTTGAACATTCAAAGAGAGAGCGAGGGGAGAAAGAGGGAGAGAACATTCCCAAAATTAATTTTCATCTCCAGGGTTCATGCATATTTAATAGAGAGCGCTTGAATATCATAGGGTAATACTAGCCCGGCGTGCATACAGAGGCCGGGCTGCGGAGAGAAAATAAACGACCGTGATCGTTGTCATGAGCAATAACTCTCTGTAGAGCTGGGAAACAAAATAGCCAGAAATGCTTTGATGAAGGAGAGCAGGAGAGGAGCAGGAGGGAGGGAAGAGGGAGAGAGGGAGAGACGGAGAGACGTAGCACGGTGAAGGGAAGTGAGTGAGACAGAAAGAAGCTGTAGCAGAGGTTAAATACTGGTGGAGTGATGGTCCCTCTGGATGCAGCTGCTGTGGCTGCCGCTGTCTTTGTTTTGCAGAGGGGGGATCGGAGCATGGGACATGGGGATGGTGAGGGGGTGGGTGATGACTGAGTGACAGTAGTTGACAAGCCCTGTGGACGGCATCCCATGAGGCTCTGTGTTGCAACCCCCCCCCTCTCCAACCCCTCTTTCAATGAGTAAACACATCACAAAATCAGCACATGCAAGCAAGCTGTGCAACTACACACACACACACACACACACACACACACACACACACACGAATCCTTGAAAACATGTTCTCACAGACAAACAAGTTTTCAGTTGTCAGTGAGGGACAGAGCGAGCACAAAGCTCCAGCCCTGTTTTAAGCGCACATTAAACATTAAAGCCTCTGCTATTACCGAACGTAACATATGCACTGCTGTTGCTGATAAGCTTTGCGGTGTGTGCGTGTTTTACACCTGTGTGCTCGAGGTAGCGCGGCGTGTGCACTTAAAGCGCGTACCAGCGGCGTCTACTTACCTATTAAAGTCTCCGCGCTTATCCCGTATTCATCCCACGTGTGACAAAAAATGAGGCATGAAACAGCGTTGTCATGCTGAACAGAATTTTAATTACCGACCCTCTCCTCCTTTCCACGCGTGTGCGCTCCCAATTGGTCTGAACTAACAGCGAAAAAAAGAGAAAGGCAAATGAAAGAAGAGGAAGCCTTTCTGGAGGGGTAGACGGTGCCATGAACACGGCACTATCAGAGCGTGCTGGAAAAAGCCAATATCAGCACGCAATATTTACAGCATGTGAAGCAATTTACCCACCTGAATGCAATAAACATGCAGAAAAAATATGTCAATCATTTTTCTTAAAGGACCAAGGCCTGTCTTTTTCCTCATTGGTGCCCCCCTGAGGCATTTTCTGGCCCTCCCACTAGCCCACCACCTGGCATAAATAATCGGAGGCCACATTACTGTCCTGAAGAGGCGGTGGGGCGCTCATTTTTGAAGCTAGTGCAAAGGTAGGTCAACCTAAGGCATCCACTGCTACCAACCAGGTCAGTTGGTAGCTCAATAACGCTCCAAAGTTGGGCTACATTTTGGCAAAGGAACAGCTGGTATGACCATGACCAAAGGGGTCCCTTGAGTTCTCACATCAAGATAATGAAAATGGGCTCTATGGGTTCACACGAGTCTCGCCTACACAAAATAAAGGCACTGGCCAATTTGAAGAACTATGAATGGCCTTACATGTATTGACAGGGGCGTTGTAGTTTATTTCTAAGTAATTAGCACCTCGACTAAGTTAGAAAGTGGTGGAATAAAGTGGTTGAGAGACTGACCTTTGTATAAGAAAATAGTGGAGGCTCCCTGAGGCCCCTCTAGCTGCTGAAAGGCACAAAATGGTTTGGTCCAACCAGTACTAGGATTCATCTTTAAAAGCAGCTAGAGCTGAGTAAGTGCGATTCATACTTGTATGCTTTAGTGTACGCACATGCCGCTTTTGCGGTGGTGTGTCTGTGTCATCTGCAGTGTGTCAGTTGCACCTCCAAAACACTAGTCGGTGGGGTTTCTGTGAAGTGCTGTGAAGTTTAAATGATTTAAAACACACATTAAACACACATTAAACACACATTAAACATGGCTTAATAGCAACAATTTCAAGCACAAGTCAAAATCAGCTTCACTATAGCATTCACAGACAAACACTTGTCTTTATCTGGACACATTTTCCCCACAAATACAACATGCTAATGTTATTAGCACAAGTCTATGGCATTTTACATTGTATAAATTAGCCTAGCAGCTAGCAACAGGAACATTTAACAACAGTAAGGTTACAAAATTCAGCTCCATTACAACTCACAGGGTTCATCGACAAAACAACTGTCTTATACTTAATACATTTTCCAAACAAGTACAACATGCTAACATTATTAGCACAAGTATGGTATTTTACATTGTAAAAATTAGCCTAGCGACTAGCGGAGATTTCCTCTCCTCATATGAAGCAGGATAAATCACACACAAGACTTAAAATGCTTTACTGTCTTCACAATTTACTGTTTCTTATTTGTGAAATAGGTAAATAAATGCTTCGTTTCCACTGAGGGAAATGGTTTCAGGTTACAAAATAGACAGGAAGTCCGTGTCACAGCGATGTATAGCTACATTTCTGGGTCGATTCAACCCAAATCCTGCTTTACTGCTCATGCTGCTGGAGCACCAACATACACTGTCATGCCTTTCCTCAAGAAAGGGGAAAGAAAGAAAGAAAAGAAATGGTCAGAAAGCAAACTGACTGTAAAATCCAAATTTCAAAAGGTGACTGACAGAGACATGAATCAAGAGAGGACGCCAGGGGCCCCACAGAGACTGCTAATGTATAGGGCCCAGAGTTTAATGCTACACCCCCGTGTGTAGTTATATAACACAAAATGTTAACTGTACCGTTAATGACATGTTTTCCCACTTGCCCAGAATTTAATTCCTGAGATCCAGTTATGGCTTTTGGTTTGGATCGCTACTGCGAGATTTTCAGTGGGCCCCCTTATGAAAAATTCCTAGGGGCGCCACTGCTTTTTCTACGGGAGAATTAGGGCATCTAGAATTCAATGGAGAAATATGGTGGATCTACACGCAGAACCCACGGTAAATAACACTGAAACTAAGGCCTGTGAAGTTCCTGTATTCCTCATCTAACTGCTCAGACGTGAAGTTGCTGTGATGTGAGGCGAAGTTAAAGACTGACGTTGAACTGAATAAACTTGCTTGATTAGGGCGGCTCTGCCCCCCCCCCCACTCATCCCTCCCTTTCCTCCCTCTGATCCCAACCCCCATGCCGCCACGCCGAGCTCTCTGACAGCTCAGGGAGCCCCACTAACTCATCTCAGCCCCCGGAGCTCCGACACCCTGCTTGTTTTATTTCCCATCCGCTAAATTGAGTCGTAAAGACTTGTAAAAATAACGACGGGCGCGGATGGGCCGTGTTCCGTTTTTTACTCCTCCTCCCACCACCACCCCCCCACCAACCACCCACTCCCTTTCCCTTTGCCACGAGTCCCAGGTGGGCTGTTTGTCGATCCATTTAAAAGCCGTGACACGTTAACAAGAACGAGGGGGTATTTACGGAACGCTGACCTCCGGCGCGGCCGGATTCGTCTGTTTGATGCAGGTGTACTAAACTTAAATTTATTCCCCTCAATCAGTCGCGGGGAGGAGGTCGAGGCAGATCTGAGACTTGCAGACAGATGTGTGGGATCTGTTTATACGCCTCCTGGGCCGCAGACTGCGCATATGGATACAGTAACATGAACCTGGACCTCCACAAACACAGTAGCACTGGGTTAATCTTTGGGCCCAGCATGAGAACACACACTATAAATCCCACTTAGGGCAAGAAGCAAATCAATCGTTCATATTCTCTTTTTCACACAGTTTACTCATTAACCATTTCAGCATTGATTGGTATTCCTGTGGCAGTTAACCCATGTTTAACAAAAGCAGTAAAATGAAGGGGGTGCTAAATTCGGTCGGTAGCAATACAATTCATTAGGTGCAATTTGGTGAGTGTGTACCTCATAAATCTTACTCTATTGGGTGGTAGCACTGCACCACTGTACAGTGTGGGGTGGCATCGGCAGAATAATGTAACCCAATCTGCAAAAATCCTTTCTCCCTGAAGCGTGCTATTGCTCTCAGCAACCAGGGTACAATAGAGCCACAAAGAAGGAGGACATAAGTTATACAACCCTGTTAACATGCATAAAAAATGTATGCATTAAAAAATGTATAAGTCCTGCAGCATTTAATCGAGCCCTTATTGAAGATTTTTCACACTGCTAGGATTTCTTCGCGTGGTGAAGATACAGTCCGAGGAAAAAAAAAAAAAAACGAACATCCATTAAACTTATTGTTCAGGGAAGAAAAATAGCGCCAGAGCAGTCTGACAAGTTTGACGGAGAGTAAGGTAGACTGCTCCTGCTCAAATGGTCCCCTTGTGGACTGATGGAGCGTGCTTTCTGTTGTAAAGACTGATGTCCAGACTCCAACTTCTCTCCTGGGATTAAGCCGCTACTTTCTGTGTGTGTGTGTGTGACTGTGTGTGTGTGTGTGCAGACGTGTGACCTTGTACATGCATACATGCCTGCCCCCAGTCAGGTATAACTCGCACTTTCATCTCCTTCAGGACTCGGCCATGTGTGAAGGAGGGACACACTCTGTCTGCTGCTGGTAAAAGCTTTACGTGCTACCAGTGTCACTATGGATCTCTTGTCACTCATCTGCACTGAGCAAAAGGGACGACTGACAGCCGTTTCCATGGAGAGGGTTTGAGGTGACGTACGACGGCACGCTCTTGCAGCCATATTGGAGGTCAGCTCCTGGTAACAACAGCTGTGATTAGCTGATTGTGTGTCTAAATGTAGAGCTCTGATGTCCCTACAGATTGCAGGGCTTTAAATACGTTTATTTTTGCGTATATGCATCCAAAATTTTTTGACTGCAGTATTTGGCGTATATGTCCTTCAGTCATGGCACCTCAGCTGTGGCTGGATCTAGAACATGTGCATTTATAACCCACAGAAAAACAAAACAAAAATATCACCAGAATGCAGGAAATTACACGTACACATTTTTTGTTGGAGGATCTCCGAACCCAGGACAAACCCCACACCCTAAAATCAAAATGAACCCAATGCCTTTACACATACACCCTTTTGTTTGTCATGACAGCTCACCCACTTGCAGGGGACTGACGTCACATTTTGCCCACTGGCAGCTTTGGTAATCTATTTAATCATAAAAATAAGGACCATTTCTCTGCATTACACTGCAAGAACACTTCCCCAAGAGGCAACAGGTCACAGGCTATAAAACTGAAAAGCATCTCTTATGCCATGAAATTGAAAATACCAAAATACATTTAAAAAATTCAGTTAGTTCCCCTGTGCTTATATTTAAACATTCAAAGCAGCCAAACATTCATCATCCTGGTGGTGGGCACATCTGGGTGATGCTGGACAACAAAGAAAAACAGAAAATGTTTTGATCCCATTTGAATTGTGTCATAAATTACATATATTATGTTTGTCAATTAAAAAGACAACTGCAAGTTAAGGAAGTCACAATTTGTTGTAGGATTACTGTCGTACCATTTGTGTAAAACTATCTCATCTTGCACAGTATACGTCACCAACACAAAACACGTAACATTATTGTATCTCATGACTTTAATTCAGCGACTCCTGGTTTTTATCTGCCAGGCAGTGAAAGAAAGAGCACGACCTGTTGCTTGTTGCTGTTGACTCCACTAACACACATAAAACAGCACATGGAATAATTTAACTCTCTGTCAGAAAGTCCTTTCTGGAAGAAATCTCTCTCATTTTAACCCAAACCATCATCTGTTTCCTAAAACTTAAGGACAATCTGGTTTTAAGCCCCGGAGGCTAACATCCAGCTAGCAGACTTTCCCCTGTACTTAAAGCTGAACACATAATGTCATTTTTTTTTTTTACTCACCATTGCTTTAAGTCACTACGTTGAATTTCAGCCTGCATGCAGGTTTTTTCAGCCGAACATTGTTGAAACAGAGCAGCTACTGTTGTAGTGATGAGAAGTGAGCAGAATGAGAATGAGATGCTCATCCAGGCAGGTAACGTTACGTCGTGTTTTATCTCGTAACAGCATTGTTTATGCACTGATTTATTTCTGAGTAAATAACATTATCCTCACTGTCTTTCTCTTGGCTGCTTGCTGTCTGCCTGCCGCTGTTTGACAGTGACAGACTTTCAAAATAAAAGTGCATCTTGATCGATATGGATCGATGTCACTTTGCATTGATGATACTGGATGTTTGATCATTAAATCTAGTTATCAGTCCAGATCGATGGATCGTTGCACCCATAATTTACACCGTGCTGTTTCCACAAAAATTGGAAATATTTGCAGTATTATCACAGTTTTAATATTAATTACAGAGAATTCACTTTAACCAGCAGTTATGCTACTGCTACATCTTTTGTATTTATGTCACTGTCATTGTTCTTATATCTGATTTGCATGCCAGCAAACACTTTTGAGAATGATGTTATTTGCTTTTCTTATTCGCTGGCCAGCTAATAAGCAGAAAGCTGGTGTTTTCTAAGCTAAGTGAGCTAATGCTTCCAACTATGCATCCTGGTACACGGACTGGTAATCAGGATCAAAGAGACTGAGACACAATTTAAAGTAACCTTCAGTCAATTTGAAGACAGGCAACCAAGAGCGTAAGAAACGTGAGATTCAGAGTCCTCCACTGGATAATTTTAAGCACCAGACACTTAATTACCTGCATAAATAAACGTTCTATGTACTGAGGGGGACGTGTCCCCTACGTCCCTCCTGAAATCTACACCTATGCAGCCTTAACAGACTGTTGACTGCGGCGTCCTACAGCAACATCACAAAAATTCCTTTTCAGGTTTTGTTCTTTTTGTAGCCTGGATATTCAATTATGCAAAAAAATTCTCCCCTGGACCTCCACGATGGCGTCTGACAGATTGGTTAAGCAGATTTGTTGGACACCTACAAAGCCCTGCAATACAGAGGAAAAAAAAAAAAAAACACGGGAAGAAAGAAAAACTGTCAACTCACGAGCCATTCATTGGTCCCATAGAGACAGACGGGTTTTATAGTTTGCTTCGGTGAGTGAATAAGCTGTGCTGCTCTGTCTTTTTTCTTACAGTGAAGAAAGGTGCACACATGCGCTATCTGGATGAAGAAAATAGAGTATCATCCTGAACTCGAGGAACACGATTCAAAAGAGCTTGTAATATTTTCGGCACTTCAAAATCTTTGATTTAATCTAGAAGTAACTCTTTTTATCCTGCGTTTCCATGGAAACAAGTGAAGTTGGGGCAGGGGAGAATAGGCAGGGGGCCTGATAAGGGGAGGAAGAGAGAGGAGTGGAAGGGGAGGAGTGATGAGGGAGGGGTAGTTTCATTTAGGAATTGAGGGAGAGGGATGAAGGGATGAGGATTAGCTGTCACGATGAAGAAAAGGTGTCTGTCCTGTAGCTTTCTCCCCCGTCTCCCTCTCTCGCGCTCTGGCTCTCAAACTCCCTCCCATCACCTCCATGTCCTTGACAAGCCTGCTCACAAAGGTATTTATCGGCCTCCATTCCATTAATTACCATCCAATTAGCTGCTCCCGCAGTGGAACTGCTGCAATACTGCACAGTGTCAAGTCGGTTCACTTAGCGAGTCCTGACACCTTCATGTTTGCTGCTTTCTTCAAACTCACACTGATAGTGCGAAGAAAGTTTTCACAAAGAATCCCTTAGCGTGCTAATGCATCCATTAAAAGAGTATTCATCTCCTCACTTGTACATTAGACGTGGTTTCATTTGCGGGTTAGAAGATTTGTCACTAAATAGCTATTTTAGCTAATTGGCAAGGCAGCTTAGCCTTGTGTATTTGATGTCTATTGCCGGACGTCTTTCATGTCAGTGATACAGGCTTATTAATGCGCAGCCTCTTTACTCTCCTCGTGGACCTCCTTCATTCAAAAGCCTCCAAGGGAAGAGAGGGGAAAAAAAAAAAAGTTTAGGATGACTTTTCGGGGGGGTTGACAGACCCAGAGCGAGCCTGGCTAATTGGTTTGCTTTGAGACTGGCCCACTGGGCTGTGGGCAAGGACAAGCATGTGGCATCGCTGACTTGTTAGCATGGAATTAGCCTCCGCGAGTGAATTAGACCAACCGCCTCCAGCCACTAGCCATCACACGAGTGTATTACACTTCCAGAGAGCTCCCGTCTTTGACAAGTGCAAAACAAACACCCATGCACTCGCACAAATGCTGACACACATGCATGCAGCACACACGTTAGTGCAGCACATACAGCACACAAGCTCATTAAGCCTATAGCCAGAGACTAAATACCCCAAGAGCTTTTTAGCTGTGTGCTTTGCATTCATAACAAATCAAATTCTAGTTTCTCATAACGAGCTCCCGCGCTCCCAAATCTTAACCCCCGTCCTCGTGGGTAACAAGAATATATGCTGGATGAATTCAGACAGTAAGCATGTTAATGTGTGTACAGTCGGGCCCATGATGATGATGATGACGATGATGATGATGTGTGTGTGTTTGTGTATGTGCGGGGGGTGTATTCTGGGCTGAGAGGCTGAGTCTGCAGCACATCATCCCACACACCAAGCACAGCGCCTGGGGTTGTTGATGAGTTCTTTAGCCATGCTGTGTGGGGGGGGGGGGGGGGGGGGGGGGGGGGGGGGGGGGGGGGGGGGGGGGGGGGGGGGGGGGGGGGGGGGGGGG
>JAPZEB010000013.1:21321130-21333555 GCA_029783705.1 Chaetodon striatus | reverse complement strand
ACAGGACTTAAAATGTTGTTTTTGTGGAGGCTTTATTGTCTTCACAATTTATTGTTTCTTATCTGTGAATTAAAGTAAATAAAAGCTTTGTTTCCACTGAGGGAAATGGTTTCAGCTTACAAAAATACAGAGAAGGTCTGCGTCACTGCGACGTGTAGTTACATTTCTGGGCAGGTTCACGACAGGCTTCAGCGTAGGTATGGTGTTGATTTGACGCAGAATATAAATCCTGCTTTGTCTTCTTAAAGGCCGAGCATATTCTGTACACAACGTGCCATGTCATTACCATGGAAGAGACAATGGGCATCCGGGCACAGATATACAAAGGGCCCCACCATCACCTCCAACATAGCAGCAAGACACACACGCTTTGTGTACGTTCTGTGTCCCTTTGTAGTCGTTATGCATCTTTTCTGGGGGGTTTGTGTCTTTGTGATAATTTTTTTTATCTCCTTGTGGTTGTTTTATGTTTCTTTTAGGTGATTTTCTGTCTTTTTTTTTAGTAATTTTGTGACTCTTCCTGGTTGGTACGTGTTGATTTGACATCTGACATTTTGCAGTTGAAGGCCATGGGGCCCCCTGAAACTTTGAGCCCCTGCGCCCAGTCGGCACGTTCAGTAATCCATCCATGGTCGTAACTACAAGCTGTCAAGTTCCCTTTGAAGGCAGCATAAGTTAGCTCACAATAGCATGGTGTTCAGTGTGTCTTTGTTTCCCCAAAATACCGTGGCAATGGGCTGCGGTGTAGAATTTATTCATTGGAGGAAAGTGGTGTGTGTGTGACAGCTCTGGATTACGTGCAAGACATTTTACAGTGGACTGTTTAGCAACTGTTACATGGAGCACATGCTGAACTTTGTCTGATCTTAAGGTGAGGCTGGTGTGTGCGGAGCCAGTAGTCCGCTGTATCGCACTAAACTCTGAGCCCACCCGCTTTTAGCCGTCCAATCAAATGCAGAGGATTTGATTTAGATTCCTGTTGTAACTGTTCACCGATCAAATGTTCTGTCTCACTGAGAAATACGTCAAAGTACAGACGCTAAATGTGCTCTAACTTCTGTTTCACTGGGACTATAAAGGGTGATTACAGCTTCTGTATCCATGTAAAAAGAAATACCTCATTTCTTATGATAACTGCAATATAATCTGAGAGTACAGTTACACTACAAAACACCTACACTGGCTACAAGATTGTATCACAGATTTCAAACAGTTCTCATATTCCAGGCAGGTACTTGTAACAAAATTTAAGTGGCTCCATCTGCTGTGACAGCCTCCAGTGAGTGTGCATTTGTGAATGTGTGTCAGTGTGTGTGTGCGTGCGTGCGTGCGTGTGTGTGGGCATGTGTGCCCACATGAGTGATTGAGTGTGTTCACCAGACTCTGTCATCACATGCTTTCATGGCTTTGTGAGCTCTTGAAGAAACCCACATTTTTCCAGTCAGCAGTTTCAAGCACACACTCACACACTCACACACACACACACACACACACACACGTGCACGAGCGCGCTCACACTTTGTTTCGGTTTTGTCTCCTCCACCGGCGGCTGGCAGGCTGTTCCACTACCTCACCAAGTCCACAAAAAGATCTGGCACATTTTTCTTTTTTCGAACATGTTGCCTTTTTCTTTTCCCATGTTGCCATGACGATCTGACACACTGCATGAAAATGCCCCATCTCCTGTTTCCAAATGAGCAGAAATGACTCGAAAGAGATGTGTAGGTCTCTGTTTCTGCTGTAAAAGCACTCATTATTCTACATATCTTTATTCCCCTTGTTAGTGGCACTGTCTTCACCGTCATTGTGCTTGTTGTTGAATTATGTCACCATTAATGCTACTTACACCCTCATTTTAACATTGCATGAGAATTTATAATAATAACAACAACAATAACATTTGGTATTTAAGCTGTCAAGTCCTAACAGCTTTGTGCTCGCACGTCTTCACCGTAGCCCGAGCGTCACATTTCCTGCACCAACATATTAATGTATGACGCTGTCAGCAGAGGAAAGAAAAAGTAAAGTTTGAGAGGAGTTTTGTAAACTCTTCAACAGATGGGATTTGAGGGAATAGAATATTAATGTTCGTTTTGTTTGGGGGATGTATTTCTAAACGGGACAGTCAATTTAGAAGCAGGAAAAATACACCACAGACACTTGCTTGTGTTCACGTCCTCGGTGATCAGTGGCCTAAATGTAATTTATGGGAATAATTACAGATAATCGTATTCAATTATGCACTTAATGCTAATATGACAAATAATGCAATTTAATGAAGACAGCCTTGACAATTTGGAATTTACCAAAGAGGACGACTTTGCATTGTAATTGAAAATCTGCTTTTGCACTAAAATGTGTTAAAAAAGAAACCAACAACTGTGGGTTGAATCTCTGATGCTAAATCCAAATTCCCACTTTGCCGTCACTGTGGTTGTTGACAGCATATTGAAAATACAGGTGGTGTGTTTCAGATGGAGAGGGTAATAACACACTTAGACGTTATTATCATAAATATTGATGTTGTAATATAACCTCGACCCAGCGCTCATACATTTCAGGGTCTATAAAGGTCATGTCACGCCACGCTATCAAAGTCCCCATGAAACTGATTATCACCATCACTGACCACATTATTATTTGTGGAATGGCCCAAACACTTCATTCTGTATTTTGATCCTCCGTGGTTTGTTTCATTCGGTCGCCGGCACGCAGACGGTTAATGCTGCGAGCAGTGATTGGTTGAATTGTAGAATGTGACCTTTGCTAAGGAGTGCCAGCGCCATTAGCTAAAGGTCAAACCAGACGACACATTCAACATTAGCCACAGCTCCACCGGCAGTGACATGTAACCACACAGGACCACAAACCCACCGCCGGTCATGGTTCAAGTAGATTGATTTGCTTGTGTAGTCCATGTGGTTCACTTCAATGAGGGACAGTGACAATGATGAACTGTTTCCCCTGTGCCTGTATTAAAGGAGAGGCATATAGTCACAGAGGTATACCAATAGGAATCCGTTATGAGAGACTGTTGTGGCCATGAATATATAAAGTGAACTGGATAAAGCATTGGAAGCTGAACCCTGTTAATCCCTAAAGTTCGACAAAAAGTTTGACTTCCCAGGAATAAAGTTACTTATATCTTTCAAACAAGCACCGGCCCACTTCCAGCTGAGCCCTTCGCTAACTTAAAATACAGATAAAACAATTCAATGGTGTGGTTCTTCTAGACTTTTGAAATGATATCGGACTAAATGGACCTAATCCCGATGGTGTAATCCATCCTTTCATGGGGGTTGGGATGCTCAAAAAAATGTATCCACCGATTTACAGATGTCTCTTTCACAATGTAAGTCTATGGGAAAATGTCTTGTGGGGCACATGATGGACCGAAACGTCGTAATTCCAGTTAGGCCACTATGTCAAATCGGCTTCAAAGCTGAGACATGAATATCTGCAGGGTGGCTCTTTTTGAACCCCATGCAACACGCCCTTACAAACTGCACCCACCCACAGTACAGGACAAACACAACATCCCTGAACCCTGATACAATGCAATGTTGTAACAAGTACATGTGAAGCCAAACGCAGCACTAATCCACTCATTCATTTGATCTATTCATTACACATGACGTGATTCACTTCCTAAGAAACGAGATGCAACTCTTACCCTTACAGCAACGCCTCGTTTCCACTTGCGTATGTACGGAGATGAGGCAGCCGGGAGTCCATTCATTCCTATAGAAATCTCCATGATAACGTTTCGGTCCATTTGCCGCAAGTTCATTAAAAAATTGAACTTTCACAGTGGATTTTGGAGAGACTCCATGGCAGTGTGCTAGCTTAGCTAACAGGCTATTACTAACTAGCAGGCTATTTCGTTCAATTCAGTTGCCTGTTGATTGTCAGGTGACTTTGTCTGATTAAAAAGAACTTGTTTATCTGGATTTAACACATTCTGAATCTGAGTATTGTTGTGTTATTGCATATTCCAAAATACTGAATGGGGAAAAACGGACATAAAAGTTGTCGAAGTAGTTGTAATTATGTTTTGGATAACACTGGCTATTTAATGACACAAACTACAGACATGTTAACATACCTAGGCCGAAATGGCTGCAAGTTGACCATCACTAGAGGTTACATCTATATAAAATCCACTGTTAAAGAATTAAAGAGCTACACAGTTCGTTTGCATCTGGTTTCATGTAGCAAACGACTGCAAATATACAATACACAAGCAGCTAGCAGTGCGTCTAACTATTTTGGAAGTCATACAAACATCACAGTTGTTAGCATTTATGACTTAACAGCGTTATCTCCCCACAATATGAGAAAGACATACGTTAAGATTTTAAAACACGTTGGCTCTAATTTAATACTGAATGTTTGCTGGCCTTATGATCGCTAGCAAATTCCGTATCGCTCTAAATCTAAAGAGTGCGATGAGGTTTCAAAATGGCCGTAAGAATAAGGTTAATGAAATGCGAACTTTTACCACCTATAATTACCCCATTCTGAAATATTAAAATTTCACAGCCCTAATTAATTATACACATATATGATTCCTTACGGTTTCTGACAGTAAGACGGGTCTGCTGAGTCCTCTGCAGCGTGCACAGTGTTCGTCTGTGTCTGGGTGGTTTTTGACCCGCAGGCCCTGTTAACACTCATGACATTGGCATGCTCAGACTGGTGTGGATAATGGAGCAAAGGGACGACCTTTATGATGAATTAATAATTGATAGAGTAATTGGGTTGGCCTCTTACTGGGCCGAAGGAGCCCAAGGTTTTGCCTCGCGCCGCTCAAAGAGAGCCATTATTCTGCACTGTGTGGCCGGCAAAGGGCAAACAGCGGATCAAATATTCACCATGGAGAACACACACACAATTATCCCTGACTTAATGGGGCTGACTTCACAAAAAGTCTTTGCTAAATGCAGCGGACTGGAGCTGACCAGAGTTATTGGCGGTCACCTTGGAGGAGTTGGTCAATATTGCTGCTAATATGGCCGGTGGAACTTCATCTGGCTTTGTCAACAGAGTAGCAGGGCTATGATTAAATATAAAAGGTTTGGGGGAAGGGGATTTGTGTGTGTGTGTGTGTGTGTGGGGGGGTATTCACTGCAATTAGACTAGATAGCACTTGCCACTGAATTGCTTGATGGGAGATGATCTTACAGAGGGTGGTGCCATCCCAGCATGTCACTCCTCCATCAGTCGTCTCTCTCAGTCTCTCTTTGACGTGGAGATAAATGTGCTCTGCCATCTCCCCTTAAACGCCGCCGAGGCCTGCATATCAATTTTTGACAACGTGGCTTCGCCGTCCATTAAGGCGTAATTATGTTAAAGATCTTCTATCTATTATTTGGTGCTTAGCTGTGCACGCAAATCGCAGTGAGGTCAAGCTCTAATCGAAGTCTGGCGTTTAGTGGCTCCAAGTGCCTTGTAGGTTTTTGTAATTGGCCCTTTGAACACTAATGGTATGTCATGACTGATGAGCTCTTCAGTTTGAGGCCCAACGTATGCTTTTTGCCCGTCAAGGCCAGACATTAAAGAAAGCAGACAGGGGGAGAACGTTTTAGCCAGCACCTCCCTCATACAATACATTATATCCTGGTGCTCATACGAAAACATTGTTGCTGTTTATTTATTGTGGGAGTGAAATGGAAGAAAGACTGGAAGGGAAAGCTAAAGAGAGGTGGGTTCAGATGGTTTTCTCAGGCACCAAAGGTGAGGTGCCCTGCCTTGACTCGTGGAAAACACTGCATATTAACCGGCTTGAGCTCGCTCACACATACTCGGTGAATAGAGCATGTATAATGAATAATTCCTATTTGTGTTGGCTGCGGCGCGCTCCCCCTCTGCTGGCCCCTCATACATTATTTGTTGTGGTATTGTTTTCCAGCTGTGAGAGTACTCAACACTTTGCCTTCCCACTCACATCAGGACAGAGAGGAGTTTTTGCAGCTTCGCAAGAGGCGACTTAACTCCCTGCTTTTGTTTTATTTATTTATATATTTCCATCATTGCCTTGGTAAAATAAACCCCCCTCCCCGCCTTTGCATGAACAAAACCTGGCATAATAGCTAAAAATGGATTGCTTTTAACAAAAGTGTAACCAAAGAGCCTCGCAGCTGAGACACATTCTTTGAAGTGTACTTCCTGCAGCTCAAAGCCGTGTAGCTGCTCAGCCGATCACCTCCTGAATATTCTCTCAACAACATGACAACAGATGAGCGGCGATGAGCGCAGACGAGTCCACCGTTTACAGAAAAACATTTTGATGTCCCACTTGCCCCCCCTTCCTTCCTCCCTTGGCGGGACTGCAGTTGAAAAGCACGCGGTGCGATGTGCACAGCAGGTGCCTGCAAACTCCAGTTAAAATTCTGTTAAACAAACCAAAACTGTTTCTCTCTCTCCTCTGTCTGCGCTGACGAGGGATCAAAAGCGAGAATGCTGACACATAAAAAAAAAAAACAACGAGGCTTGATGACGAGATCAAGTGGAATTTTTACTGTATTGGTTTGGCGTGAAGGTCCCATGCTGGATGTGCTGCAGCGGCGCTGCCTAATTAGCTATTCCAGAGCATCTCTGAAACAGCGCTCAGGGCAGGTGGGCTACAAGGAGCCGTCTGGTTCCCTGCTGTGATGAAAGGCGTCTGGTTGTCACACAAATTTGATTGGATAGTGTTTAATTGCTGCACTCTGGTTGGATGGAGCATTGGTTAATTGTAACCAAAGCTGGTCTGCGAGCTGGGTACATATATCATATATCAGAGTAAAAGCATGTGGACATGTAACATATGGCACGGGAGCAATAAACAAGATTTGTGCGGAGTGCCGTGTGCATGACCGCTCGGTTCCAGCATCAGAATGAGCATCCCCTGTTTACCCGGACTTGACAAGCCAGAACTGCAGCTACCATGAGGCAAATGCCTCAGAGCAGCATTTCACAGCCTGCTTTTATTATTTCTAAAGTTCTGTTTCGCTACCTTCACTCCAAAGAAGAGAACGCAGCTTCAAACTGAGCTGCAGAGCAGAGAGGCGTGAGCAATCAGAAAACAAAATCATAAAAGGGGGCCCAGAGACAATTGACTAATCCGGTGCAAACCCAGGATCTGGGTCTTATTGACTTACTGTCAGTGTAATCCATATCATAACCATCTGCTCCAGTGCTGTGAAACACCAAGGGCATATTAGCTGTATGTCTCCAGTGAGGGTTTCAGCTGACAGTAGCCTGAAGGGCTCCATGGAGTCATTTGGAAGAGTACCTGTAAAGCCACGCTACATGAATCCTAATTCTGCTATTGTGTCTTTCTGCTGAAGCTCAGTCCTTGTCTCCCCTCTGTTCACACAGAAACCCTCCACAGGAGCGAGCTGCCTGCAGAGTGACGTGAAGTAAAGTCCTCGGAGGCTGATAATCTTTTCGCAGGCATTTTTTTAATGTGATGCAATGAATTAGGCACTAAAACAAACTGATTTTGGAAATCCAGAAGCAAAGCATGCACTTGATCCCGAGTGTTGTTTCCAGTGACGATCACCTGAGCGTTGTTTTGGCTGGCACTTTGTCCACTGGTTTCCTGAGCCTCTGGATGGCTCTGTTTACATCAGCCCAGTTCATAATAAACGGATAGACCGAGCTGCAGTGCGGGCTGGCCCTTTGTGAGCCCTCAGTGCAACAACATATAATAACCTCAGTGGGCCAAAACACACAGAGGTCATTTTCTGTCAACCACCTCCAATAACCCTCTGTCCAGCTCTTCCCACAGTCCGCGCACCAACCAGTCGACTGAACTGCGCAGCCGAGCGGCCGACTGTGGGGGTTTTAATGAAACCTGCTGAGTTCTCTCATTCCACTGTGACATGAGCTGGAATAATGACCAATGTAACGAGTCTGTCTGTCTGCGGGCCCAATCGCCTCCCTTCCTCCCTCCTCCTCCTCCTCCTGGCCTTGTCTTTGACCTCGACTCGACTTTGAAACCTCGAGCGATGCAAATTTCACCTGATGCGGCTCGCTTTCATCAGCTCGTAGCGGAAGACGGAAGATTTCTGTGTGACTGCTTGTGCATTGCAGGGCTGAGTTGGGGGGGGGGACGACGCAGCAGCGATAGGGAGGCAGGCCTAATCTAGTCTTTGTCACTAAATATCAAGTAGACTGCCGGGATAACAGAGCGTGACAATGCAGGATAAAGCACTCTGGAGGGGTGTTCATTCCATGTCTATTCCTGTTCCCCTGTCTTAGCCCCTCTCTTTCTCTCCGTGTCTCAGTTCCCCCTCCTCGTGTTCGCTCCCCCTTCCCTGTTACATTGTGTTATCCAAGGTCTGATCCCTGTTCTTAGTTTTAATATCTTTCTCTCCACCAGGTGAATGTCAGAAAATGAAACACTGTGAGCTAACCAAGGACTCTGTGTGTGTGTATGTGTGTGTGTGTGTGTGTGTGTGGATGTGCCTCCCTGGGCTGTAGTCTGAACTGCCCAACTGATGAGTCAATACATGCAGCACAATCCGTAGCTTTTAGCAGAAAACCAATATGCTGCCTTATCGACTCGTCTAAAGATAAAACAACGCTATATTTTGGTGGCTTAAGCATCTGAGAAGCTGTAAATAGTGTTAGGTCCGGGGAGAGGGGGGGGGGGGACGTAGGAGGAGAATTAGGGTGTAAAGAGAGAAGGAAGATGTTACAGTGCTTTAGCTGGCACATTCAGGCCAGGGTTTCCTGATGATTTATAGACCCGCACGAGGCCTGGTTTTATTGAGCGCTGTTGCAACATCAGGATGTCGTGGACGCTGCCCTTATAATTGGGCTCATTCTATTTGTTTGTTTACTGCAGCAGGTAGCTGACAGCTAATCTTATGCAAAGCCAGATAACAGAAGGCTTTCTGGGCAATAGAGCTGTCAGCTGCCCCCTGAATCAAAAGCAGATACTTCACCTTTAAGTCGACAGTGAACACACACACACACACACACTCACACACACTCGCAGGCAGGCGCATATTGGTTGGTTCAGGGCTTGAGCCTCAGAGGGGAATTAATTTGTTTCTTTTAAGGGTCTGGGAAAAAACGAAGAGCCCGTGGAGTTAAAGAGAGATGATCATCGAGCTGTCCAAAAACATATGGAGACGGACCCTGAGAGACACGGAGAATGAAGATAAAGCTGTTTTCCAGCCGCCGTGAGGACTAATGTTATCGGGTTAGCTAGACAGATGAACAACACCTCTGGCGAGTGGCGAGCAGGGCCCCCCTTATAAATAAAAGTTAAGAGGGCTCCTCCTTGTTGTGAGTCATTAAAGATTGGCTCCCTAAACAGTCAACACCGGCTCTGAACCCTTCCCCCCCATCCCTCGCTATCAATCTCCCCACCTCGCCATAAATGCCAGGAGCCGATAATTAATGATAGATTGGCGGTTAATGAAAGATTTACGCGGCCTAAAGGATGCTTGGCAATCAGGTGGTGTGTCGGCGGCTTTTGAGCTTTGACAGCCAACGGCACATCAATTGCGCCCTGGAGACGAGCGCGCACGTAATGGCCCGACAGTCAAAGCAATGACAGTTGTAGGTGAGGTTGAAGAAAAAAAATTGCAAGGCGTCCCTTGGTCACCAGTTGTGACACGCAGCAGAAGGCGGCCCGGTCGGCCCCGGAGCATCCTTGTGACAATGCAGACAGCCGTTTAACCTCTAGCCCCCGGCAGGCGCGTCAGCGAGGGGGGTGGGGCAGCACGGAGCCTCACACTCCTGACAAAATATTTAATTCCGACTTAAAAGGTTATTTCACAATAACACGCGGTCCCCCTTGCCTCTTTTTTCTCTCTGTCTTCTTCCCCTCCAAAGCATTCAATTTATTGCCTTCAGATGCACGCTTCACTGGGTACTGTAGTTGACTCCCTCTCTCACTACAACTGCTGGCTTATTAAGTTTCCATGGCAACTTGCCGCATCCACTTGTGTTTTATTCCAGCCTGTTGGGACCCCACAGGGTAAAGCTTTAAGCCGGAACACCAGGAAGCGATGGGTTTAGAGGGGGAAGAACAACCTGCAGCGCTGAGGAGGGGGATTGTTGGAGAATTGCTCATTGCCCTCCGCTCCATTTAACCTGCTATGAGGCAGTGGAGCTGAAGCACCGCTTTTTTATGTCATTGTGTCTCCTTGCAGCGGGACAAATATTAAAATATATCGACAAAACCGCCAGGACTGAAACTACCTGCGGGGAGCAACACATCTTTGTTTTACAATAAAAAACAAATACAAATAAATAATCTTTGCATTTCAGATTTGTCATTTTTGATGGCGCTGAGCCTCAAACACACTGACGCAGGCCGTGCTAACGGCTGTCCGTCATTCTAGTTTTACGACCACTTTGGTCCTGACTGAAGTATCTCGACAGCTGCTGGAAGGAGTGCTGTAAACTTTGCGGGGACATTCATGGTTCTCAGAGGATGAATTTTACTGACTCTTTGAGAGGCCCTGGCTTTTGCTGTAGTGCCACCATTAGGTCAAAATTTCACCGTAAGGCTATCTTGATAACCGCACATCGCAATACCGCGCTATTGCTGTTTAATTATTGATTTTATCACGGGCAAATATCGTAGCTTTTTGAAGAATGACATTAAAAAGACAGACATACAGAACGCTCCTCTCTCTCTCTATGGTTAGAAAGCTGGCTAGCAATCATTAGCTTGAGCATGCTAACAATGTTGGCTAGCAGTTTTTAGCTTGAATAAGCTTAGGCTGAATCCAAATGTGGACTTAGCAGGCGCGTTTCAGGGAAGTCTGGGAGTGCTGAGGACTGTCCAAATCCACAATTCAAGCCGTCCACAAAGGGCCTCAAGGGGACTTTCTGCAGACTTCCAGAGTCCGGTCGGGATGCAGACTTCAACAAACTTCACTGATTTAATAACCCACAATTCATTGCAATACAGACGTGATGTTGTGGGGGGTTTTTTTGCTGAAAAAAAAAAAAAAAAAAAAGTACTAGCTACTGATAGTTAGGCCCATCAAAATGCTACTTGAATTGTTTAATAGGCTAAAAAAAATGGCTGAAAAACACATAAGAAGGTTTCTAATGTAAGTAATTCCCAGTTTATTGAGTCACAGTCTTGTTCCTATTCACAAACGTTTCTGTTTTTGAATGCATGTTGCTGTAACAGATGAGTAGGCACTGTTCATCAGCTTATATGACATGAATATGACAGGAGCGATAGATGACAGTAGATTCGTCACACTACGTCTGACTGAAGTCCAGAGGGTGGACATTTGGATTCAGCCTTACTTACTGGTAGTAAAATGAGCGCTACAGACCCTGGGGTTTCCCCAACCGTGTCTAGTTCAGGCGTTTACCTGCTGCAGTCTGAGCTTTGCGCTGGGTAGTTTCTTTTGGTACACTTTTGTTTCTGGCATCAAGTTTGTACCTTGTCAAAGGGAACAACCCATCATTGAGCAGCACAGTCCTAAAACTACTTTCCCCATTTCCCACCATGTGTGTTCCAGTTCAGGAGGACTAAAGTTAAGCTTTTCACGTGCTTTCAAGGCTGAACCAGAAGTTTCAGTAGATGTTTCCTAGCAGCCGTCTGTTCTGCGCCGAGCGCTGCATGTTTGCAGTTTTCTTCTGGTCGCCAAGAGTTAAAAATGCTCAGCTCTGCAGCTGCTTTACAACTGTTCCACCTCTGTCAATTAAAAAGCAAACAATGTACCTGATAACAGCCTGACAGTAGAGCTTACTTACAAAGCACTAAACAGGTTAAATGAAAGACTTTGCAAACACAACAAAAAAATGGCGGTAACACCACACATCACGCTGTTGAGTCACTCTGAATCACTGCAGGGGAAATTCCTTCACTGCTACGGCTCGACCATCAGGTCAGATTGGACTTTGTCTGATACTTTAGTTTATGACTTAACACCCACAAAACCAGTCACAGTCCCATCAGCCTCCTCTGAGCTGTGTGTTCGTTCCAACAAGCAGTGCCGGCCCCGGGCGAAGGCTGTAAAGGCAAATCCTACATCATCCATAGGGGGCGCCAACAACAAGAACAAGAACAAATCTGTGTTGAAATCATCAGGAGGAGAGCTAGTTATCGTTCCCTCTAATTAGCCAGTGGACACAACAAACAGCTCACAGAGGTTGCATTGATTTACACTGTGATGCATTCAAGCTCTACTCAGTAAAAATGAGCACTGGGTGACGCTGTCATGATGTGTTTGATTTAATCTTGTAAAATGTAGGTTTTGGCGAGAAACTTGAATGAATCCAGCTGTTTGAAGGACAAATCTGTTGATGTTTTCACAGCACTATAAAACAGATTAGAGAGGGAATGATGATGATGATGATGATGATGATGATGATGATGATGATGATGATGATGATGATGATTAAGAAAAATGAGAATTTATAACATTGTTGTCTCGTTAAAAAAGAAGACAAGA
>JAPZEB010000013.1:21205630-21217012 GCA_029783705.1 Chaetodon striatus | reverse complement strand
CTACAGCTGCATTTGTAGTGGTGATGAAACAGCAAACAGCATGAACAAACCGAGCATCAGATGGACTGTATTCATAATAAATACGCCACAATAATATAAGTAAGCAGCACCAATTAGTTAGCCAATGAGAGTGTGTACGTGTGAGGGCATAAGCACACACACTGGGCAGCAACATCGGCACACCATGAAGATAAAACAGAGGGCTTGGCAGGGTCGGAGCACCTGCCGCGGCAAGTGAACACGCCATCTGTGGTCATTTTGACTTGACCAGCGGACTTCACTGGCTGTTGAAACAGGTGACGTGCTTTGTTTTAAAACCAGCCACCAGCGATTGGACCAGTGGAGTTGCAGGTGAAACCGTCAGCCGGCTTGAGTCGAGCTCAGACGGCCAATTCACACTGCTGCATGTTCTAAAATGGTTTTGTCTCGTCGGAAATCCTTGGTCTGAACTGGGCTTAAGTCGGCCAGCAATTGGTATAGCAATGCCACTTTTGCGTTGAGGGGTCAAAATCGCATTATGTTTACTGTTGAGTTCACTGTTGGTCCATTTGTCCATGTTTTCTTCGATTCTTTTTGTTGCTCAAGGTTCCTCATGTGCTCTGAGAGTACCTATCCTGAAATAGGAGCTAAAAGGTCCCTCAAAGCAGCGTTCTAAGAATAACTATCATTCCTAGTTCTTGTGGAAAAAGCACAACAAAAAGGGGGACTCATAGAATTATGAAAAAGTTCCTTTGGTCCAAAAACACCTATTATTGGTTGGTTGGTCCACCAGAGACTAAAATATATCAACAACTGTTTATGTGGATTACCATGGAATTTTTTAATGGTTCAGAGGATGAATCCTAGGGACGTTGGTGATCCCGACTTTTCATGTGGCGCTACCATCAGTTCAAAAGTATATTTTTTCCAATGCTTTAGATTTGTCTGAATTTAGCATGGTGACATTCTATAAAGATAACCTCGGTATGTTTTTATTCACCATGTTGCCATTTTCTGTGGATTTGATTGATCCCGACAATAATCTGAAGCCTCCCGTTCAGCTGTGAGCTTTACACATGCAGGGGAAAGTTTTTGCAGTGCCGTAACAAGAGTTATGGAGTTGGCCTTCATCTTTTGAAAACTGCATTGTCTGCCTATCGCATCGACTTTGCCTTCTGTTTAATCAGCTCTTTTCTGACAAAGGTCATCAGGAAACATCCAAACCTGGACCACAAATATTAGCCCATTTGTGATCAGAGAGGCTCCATCCTAAACATTTTGCCTTGGATTTTTGCAAGCGTAGCCATTAACCTTTTCAAAAATCGAATCTGGATTTGACAAACTGGGGCCCGGCATAATGTGCTTCATCCCTCAGCGTGGATTAAAAAAACCGGAGCCCTTTATCAAGCTAGATGAAAAATCAGAGATAGCGTAGTGAGACAGTTTGAGGTAAACTGTATCTGGGTCAGGTCCAGCCTGCCAGACTGTTAGTGCTTATTATTGAACACTGCCATCCTCTTTCTCTGTCTCTCTCTCTGTCTCTTGCCTCTCGAGTTCATCCAGCAGATCCTCTCTCATATTGACCGCATGCATTACAGGGCTTGGGGAACATGGCTACAAAAGTCCCTCATTAGAAGTTTGGGTTTCTCTGAACATTATGGGAGGAGGTGGAGTATTGATCGCTGCAAGATAGCTAACTGGAAAACACTTCCCATCGGAGCCGACTGAGGCTCATTTGGGAGGGATGCTGCTGGCAAGCTGGAGACTATTCCACATCTGGTTATTGGACCCGGGGCGGTAGTGAATACAGTATGTTTCTCCTGCAATCAGGAAACACTGGGAAATCTATATGTGGTAATTACAAATTCATGCCACCACTGTGAAATTGAACACTTGGCGTCATTATAAAGTAATGGGCGCATTAGAGGGAAGTTTGCTGCGATGATTTCCCCCTCGTATGAGTATCATCAGCAGCGATCCACACAAATGCAACATTATCCTGTCAAATTGCACAAAGGATGGTATTATATGATAATGCAGCGTTGGAATCTACTTTTCCTTTATACAAAAACAAAGTGGAATGGGCTGAGAAACTGAAATACAGCCTCATAGATGACTCGCTTGGTTCAAAGTAAATCCTTTTCTTTGCTTACCAAGCTCATTGGGAAGCCATTAATTCAAGGAGGCTTTTTATATCTCTACTACAATGGCCAATTTGTACATGAGAATGTAAAATATGCTATGACTCACATCCATTCCCTCTATCTGTAATGTAATTACCTCACATGCTGTAACTCCCACTATGATTCCATAAATATTCATGCAAATCCAACAATTCATAGGAGGCACACATTCACTATCAAGTCTGAAGTGGCATGTGTGCTTTATGGCAAAAAATATCCCTGACTCTGTATTTGATATGGGACATGAATGGCTGCACTATTCCCACTGCTGACAGGGTAAGACAATGGATATAGGTCATGAAGAATGAGGTCCACTTAAAAAGTGCTCATCATACTGGAAGGCACAGTCATTATTTTTCACAGAAACTCCGTAATGGGCCCACGCAGATGCAGAGATGAAAGGCCAACATCTGCTTTCATAGTCGTCTCTCAAAGACCATTTTTACAAATGTTATCCAGCCTTTTCCACCACCATCGACAGCCTTTAATCAATGCATAAAGATTGTCCGACTCTGCCATATCTACCCTATGAAAAGCCTGTTTGAGAGAAAACACTGTTTTCATTCATCATTAAAGATATTGCTGCAGACTTTGTTTTCCTAACATCAAAGCGTCTCTGATTCTTCTGCTGCTGTTCGGATTTAAATGCAGATGCTCTTAGATAAACACACTGCCTTCTACAAAGTGTGGAAACGACAACTCTTCACTGCAGTTAAGATGTCACAACTCAATTATGAATCCAACTTAACATCAGGAAGCTGTGATTTCTCTCCGCACTGTGTAGTTAAAAGGCTTCTTGTAATTCACCTCGTATATCCGTTTAGCATGAAATGGTGTGTACAAAGCCAATTGAACTTGAGACAATCCCTTCATAATTACAGCTCTTCCCATCCTTTAACAGCTATTGGTCCTTGGTGTCCTCCTGGTGCACAATGAATAAGAATTTGGGCCCAGTCATCTGGAAATGAGGAAGGAGGGAGGTGACTGGACGGTATTTGTTGGCCATGCTCGATGAAGCCGCTAATTGTCCTTGGCCATGTAAAGCAAACCTACATGTCCCATCCTTTTTTCATTATCGCCGCCGTGCTGTCTCTTTATCCTCACAAACCACCACTGACGAAAAGGGGTAAAGGGCACAGCCTGAACACCAGATGGACCAGTCGGCATTTTTCTAACAAGGAATGTCTTATTTTTGTTGTATTCATCCTGAAACAACCCTTTCCCTCATGAGCTGGTTTTAGAAAGATGATTGGGCCCATATGAAGTGTCTCAGAGTAGGAAAATCAGCCCTGACTGGCCAAAAATTGTAGTGGTGCATTTCAGGTCATACTTTTAAGGACTCAGGAGAAATTTTCTACCTCAAGATATTTTAAAATGTGCTTTATCTCTACCTCAATATGTAGGGGAGCTCCAGAGATGACCTGACCTTTTTTTTTTTATGGTGTATTTCCCAAGAATGGGTGACATTACAGAAATGTATGAATGAACAAAGGGTGAGTTAGAACAGTGGAAGAAAAAATTCTATGTTGCGTCCACGCAATATCATTGTATGGGCATTTGCAAGATGCAGCTCTACTATTTCCATTGGATTCCATGGATTGAATTTATGCAGCCGTCATTCATTATCACATTTATTTTTTAAGCTATGCAATAATCCTGCCAGTGATACTTACGGCCTACTGCGCAAATGGTAAATTGGCAAACATTATTAGCGTTATAGCTTTGTTTACTACAAAATATATTGGTTAAGGTTCTAAAGGTTCTGTAAGAGACAGCTAGATCATTAATAAAGCTGCAAACCACCATTTGCCATGTCAGCGCTATGCAGAGCCTACGCTGTAGCCTAAGCACATGGACTATACGGTTGTGAGCATTTATACTTGTGTGGTGGTGTGTCTGTGTCACTCTGCAGTTACACTAACAAAACACTAGTCAGCGTTGGGGTTTCTGTGAAGTGCTGTAAAGTTTAGTTGATTCATAACACTCTCAAAACACACGCACACCATGCTCGCAGCATTCACAGACAAATACAACATGCTAATGTTATTAGCACAAGCCTATGGCATTTAACATTGTATAAATTAGCCTAGAGGCTAGTGGAGATTTCCTCTGCTCATGTGAAGCCAGGATAAATCACACACAAGACTTGAAATGTTATTTTGTGACAGGTTTTATTGTCTTCACAATTTATTGTTTCTTATCTGTGAAATTAAAGTAAATAAAAGTTTTGTTTCCACTGAGGGAAATGGTTTCAGCTCACAGAGACAGACAGGAAGTCTGCGTCACCACAACATGTAGTTACATTTCTTGGGAATTGCACATCGGGCTATGGCGTAGGTTACAGTGCAGGGTCTACATTGATGCAGAGCCTGCACCGTAGGTATGGCATCATTTTGTATAGTATAAAGTATGAGTTCACGCTCCCATCCTGTGTGTTGTAATCCAAGCTTCTGCATGATTTTCTTCTCCGTTGCTAGCTCATTGCTACCACTTAGCACTGTGCTCATTCGGTGGTCACCACTGATAGTGAAACAGGGTTGTTGCAAAGCGTAGCACCTATCCAATGGTTCCCCCCTGGTTAACACCATTAGCTCTGTCAGCACTGTTGCAGTTGTTTTGTGCTGTTTATGGAGTTAGCATTGTTAGTAGCTCCCTGCTGGCTCAGCCACATGTTGAGAGCCATGTGCAGACAACTTATACGTTCTGAATTTCACATAGAGCCCCTTTACGATTTTATTTAGAGGGTCAGAATGTTATAAACAGTACTGGGCAGGTAACTTGAAAAACATAATCAATTACTCATTGTATATTGCATAAAACTCCCAACAACAGTGTACAAGAAAATCATCAAAATATTTCATATTAATTCCTCAACATTGCGGCACTTGAAAACATTTGAAAACATAATCACATTTCAGTAATGTTTTAGTGTCCAGCAATCGCTCAGTGACATAACAGCCTCTCCACAGAGTGCTCCTTCTCTCCGCTGACAGTCAGTTAAAGAAAACTTCATAAATAACTCTCAAGTCTGACGTAGGAGTGTTTTTAGTTGTACTTTGACTTTCCAAGTGAGTGATTAATAGATGCTTGATAAATACAGGCCTGGCTTATTTAAAATTTCCTGCGTAATATTTTGGCCGTGGCCAAATTGCACAGCGGACGATTAATGCTTATGTATGGATTGCCACTTTACCATGACACACACTAATGCATGGCATAGAGGAAATGTATAAATCTGACGAAATCACTGGCGCCCTTCATTTTTCAGTCTAATGGCGGTAGCATTAACAGCTGCTAGTCGCTGTCTTATGGCCATTTATTACCACCCATGTTATCCTAGTCTGCCATTTTACTACCATAGCACAATAAATCAGGGGGCAAGAAGGGGGCCAGCACCCCCATTCATGCCTGCTTCAAGAGAGAAATATGGAGCAGTGGGAAGTCTGCGCGCCACAAGCTGAGGTGGATATCACGTCTGAAACATTTAAAAGTCAGTCATAACTTCTCGTTTGCCTTCAGGTCAAATACTTTGCATTACGCCACGGCCTGTGCTGAATTACTCCACTATTATCATGCTTACATCATTTCTACATTACTGCATGATCAGTCATGTTGAATAGACTCACTTGGCTGTTGATGGCTTTAATATCTGGCCGGCTTTCTTTAGCAGCGTTGGAGTAAAACAGGGGGAAAATGACATTTTTAAGTACAAATGCCGTCTTGTAGCTTTTCTGAGAGGTTGTGGTGCCTGGAAACACTGGGGGGTATATAAATGTTTTGGCCACAGCAGCGCAAGCCAATATATCCCTGCTTGGCCCGTTTGCTCCTGTGTGGCATGGAGGCACACTGCATTTAATTTACTAGCGGCTCGACTAAATGTACCGGGGGAGGTGCTCCATAATTCATGAGGGAAGAGAAAGGGAGAAAAAAAAAACATGATGAATCTACGGTTGGTATTCATGCACTTTCAATTGAATGTTAATGGGCAGAGACAAAAGACAAAAAGAGATGTACTCTGGGAGCAGAGATAGAGATCTGGGGTTAAAACAAGTTAAAATCTGCGGACGTGTTTGTGTGTTTTCTATTGACGAGGCATGATCTAAAACTGCAACGAGAAAAAGAGAAAAGTCTTCTCAGACTTTGCATTTATCATCGCCAGTTCTGTTCCTGACCATTTTCTTATCTTCATAATTAAGTAATTAACAGTTCTTGGTGGCAGTTAGCCCTGCGCTCGGACAGGACAGCAGGAAAATAATAACACTGAATCACTCAACCGTTAGAGGATTTTGGAAAACTGCCGCATGGTAATCAAAGATTAAAGGTAACAAGTGAAGAAATAGATATTGGCTTGGCAAAGGCCGGGAGGAAATATTCTCACACTCCCGCATGCATGCTGTAACAAACACACACACACACACACACACACAAACTAATCTAAGAGATGAAAAATGACCACAGGCATTTTCACACACTTAGCATGCCGGCACATGCGCTCATGCACACATTCACCCACAGATACATAGACCTGACCTGTAAATCAACACTTGACAGGAGGGAATTTATCACAGATCTTTGCACTTTTCCTTTACACATGGGAATGCACACATGGGCCATTGTGCAATAGTGATGTATAGAGGGGATTTCGCATCATGATCATGACAGAGATAGACTTAAGACCTGGAGACAGTGAAAAATGGCAGTCAATTTAAGTCAAACTGAGATTAAAATGTATTCTTTACAAGAAGAAATCAGGATACAAATCCTTTGTTTGTTTTAAATTTTGTTCTTCTTTGGTCAAAAACTGGAATTTTCAAAATGAAAAAAATTCAATTTTATTAATTTCTCTATAGTGATAGCGCCCCCTACATTAGTGTTCTTTATTTATTTATTTTTTGGTTTGATGCACTATCTATTCGTTGTGTTGCAGGAACCAGTGCTAACATTAGCACTCTTTGCTAACTGGCTTCGACTCTATGAGTGAAAGCTAGCAGGAGAATAAAACTTAACACACTAGAACCTGATAAATATTTAACGTAATTAAGGAAGGGTTGTCTTGCCTCATAACAACAAGTCTTGTGTCAGTCCTTGGGGCTGTACAGCATAACGTTCTCCAATCAGTAGCATACCAAGGGAGTCAACTGTTGCCATAGTAACTACAGAGCGAAGTGGACCCGTGTCTATCATGGGTCTCTAGCTGACCACTTGTGTTCAGACTCAGGTGCTGTCCACGCCCCTTTTGCTAGAAGGTCAAAGCACTTTGCGCACAGTTATTAAGTCCATACTCTTTGCAGTCAGATTAGTGGTTGCGTCAGTACAGCTGGAAATATCACTGTCATCAAAACCCAACACATCTTCTTTATCACAGGACCAAACAATGGACGGACACGTAACACTTGATCTAACTCGGTGTAAAATGGGTCAGTTATAGAGCAGCGGTGCCACCAAAGCAACCACCATGTCTTGCACCAACGTATCCTCATACAATGCTTCATATGATATGCTACAAATTAGCGCCCCCCGAATGATGTTAAGTTACATAATTACCGGTTAGTTATGTAGGTGGTTCGGTTTAGGCAAGTAAAGTCCACTTGGTTTGGGCGGAAGTCTTGATTTTTGTGACTCATCCACCACCCCAATATGCCTTCCTTCCTACCAGACCTCTCAGGACCTCCTCCTTCTCTACTCGCGTCAGCACATTGGTCACGTGATTGCAGCCCAAAATACATGGGTTATGCACAAATTGATCACTCGTGATTACGTGGGATATGTACAAATTCTGGTGCATTACTTTTCATAGGAAAACATATAAACAGTGCAGGAGAACAGCCTGCCTGCAATGAAGACTTATTTTTCTGTCACTACCAACAATATGGGGTCAAATGCGCCCTCAACGACCTTGGCAAGTGGTTTGAGTAATTGGATCGTAGTGTGTCTTGGTGGTCGTTTACTCTTGTATTTAATGTTGTTCACTTGTAATCCAGTTGCCCGAGATGCATGTCAATTCCAGGTGTAAACAGGGTCATAGATGCTGTTTCCACAAACAGGTCCAAAAGAAAGTTTTATCCTCATAAAAGTGAAAGTTGGACATTTCCTGTCACAAAAAGCGAGTATAATTCAAATTTCAGTTTGACTTACTGAGGCCACTTTTTGTATTTTTTGTGTTTCTGCTTGTATTTATGTGTTCTTTCTCTTAAGCATATCCTGTGTGTCTTATTGGTCTTAGTATCCGAGTCATAGTAAAGGCTCGACCTTCACTTGCCCAGCGTCCATAAACAGCGCCTTCTCGGAAAAACCAAACGGTTGCCATCTCTCCATGTAAGGCTCTGTGCACCTGATGCAAACTCAGTTTATTGTAATTTATTGGACGTGATCTTACGCACACCTATAAAAGTTAACAAGCTCACTCTTAAACCCAGGTTTGGACATTTATAAGGTTGTGGGAGACATCATGTTGCATCGCTGAGAAAGACACGGAGAGCACAAAGGACAGTTGTTGAAAGGGCCGCTGATGTATTGGTCATCCTGTGTTTCCTCGGACTTCAATGAATACATCTTTTCTTTGATCTGCTAAAGTTGTTTATAATGATTCTCTATTAGTGGCACAGTCATTACCCTTTCCCATGGGAGGGATGCACCCCCACCTTTTAACACACACACACACACACACACACTAGAGCACACATACATACTATTCATTCCCGTCACCAGCAGAATATCTGGCAGATTAAAAAGAGAAAGTGCACATATCTCAAAGCACCCATACATCAAGCAGTCTTTGCTGCTGGTTGCTCTTCCTCTGTGGTGCCATTGTGAGAGTGAGTGGGAGTGCTGGTGGTGTTGGGGGGTGTCTATACGCTGGTCTGTGCTGGACTTTGTCATGTAACCCTTCCGCTCTTTTTTTGTAAAAAGAAAAAAAAAGAGAAAAGACAGAGATAGGGAGGTCTTTCATTGCGGCCACTGCCTGGGATAGTTAATCCCGGGCTATAATAGGCTCGCTCCGACTCAACAATGTAGCCGAGCATGTCCCTTTGATTTGGAGGCCTTGTTCCAATCTGGCTCCAATCAGTGCGTTGAGTTTCTGGGGGCACTGCTGATTTTCTCGCCTCAGATGAGTGATCGCTGGGAGACAGCCGGACATGCGCTGCCAAGCCCGGATCGCATGAGCTGAAAAATCGCACAATCTCACACTGAAATGACCAAGTGTGTGTATCTGTGTGTGTGTGTGTTCTGCCAAGGCGCTATGGTAAACCAAAATGTTCTGGCTGGCCTCCAGTTTGAAAGTTCTTTAATCCTCCATCTGCAGGAGAGCGTGCAGGTTGCACAGCACACCTCGGCGCGGATACCTTCACACTCACACACACACACTCGAGCACCGCGACACTGTGATATTATGCTGTTTGCGTTTGATGTGGGCGACTAAAGAATCCTCTCAAAAACCCGGTGTAAAGCAGCCACAGTGGGAAGAACAACCTGCTGCTCCGATTGAAGTGCACTTGTCAATGGCGACCTGCCGGATCAAAACAACCACGACGCAACCCCTGCGGCTTGTACACCTTTGTCGTTTCCTTCAGAAGACACATTGTTAGACATTCAAAGGGGACGCGGAAGAGGTTATTACTTTGTCAGAGAATATTTCCAACTGACAAAAGATGAAAAATATTATCCCTCTCTTGGTAGCAGCGGGTGAAAGTGAGAGGAAGAGAGGGTAACCTTGGTGGTTGGCGATGCACTGACCCAGGTCACTTTGTCTGATGTATGATGCAGCATCACCTAGCACACAGCACATTTATTAGACTGTGTAATGATAAAAAGATAGTGGGGGAAATGGATGATGGTTGAATTGGAGCCCACACATGGAGACGAGGCCCCTGCCTGCAGTCTCCTGGCGGTAATATCATAAAGCAGGCGAGAGAAGATGCTCCTCAGGAATACAAATGTTGCCTTTAAGTTGGAAACGTGTGGCCCGAGATGTGCCACCATATTGAAGGTGGGGGAGTGGGGGATTTAGCTCTTTAGCCGATTAATCTTTGTCATCATCTTGGCATTGTGGAGAAGCAATTTAGATGGTAAATACAGTTTGTGATCCATATATCATCTGGTCGGTGCCGTGGTATGCCGAAGTTTGGCTGCACATTTAGGGGCTAAGCAAGATTTATGCTAAATAAATGGTCTTATGTGTCACTGAGATCTTTTATTTGTTATCACGGCACCAACAAGGAGATTTTTTAAGAGCATATCTGAATTTCATCACTTGTAGTAAAAGTTTAACTTGTTGGATGAAATGTCTTCAGATCTTAGTGGAAGGAGGAACAGTATAAAGCAAAAACATTTACCAGCAAAAAACTGAAAAATGGTGGATGGTAGAATAATATTTCAAAAGAAATAAATGAATAGGAGAGAGAGATGTTCTGCGGGGAGAAACTTGTTGGCAGCTTGAGTTAAATCTTAAACAGTTTTTTTCTGACTAAGTGGGCGTTCAGACCAAAAATAGCTCTGCGTTAAACAATGCAAAGGGCTGAGTTGGTGTTGGCTTATTTCTACAGGTACTGGTAAGATAATGAAATATGATTAGGGAAGTCAAGTATGAGTAATATGTGGGTGTAAAGGCTTATTAGACACCAAACCACTGCACAACAGTAATAATATTCTGAGAGGAGATTTTATAACTCTGTAAACTCCTCTTGTAAACAGTCATGCTATCCTTTATGAATCTAGGTTAACAGTAGAAATACCAGAGCTGCAAAGTTGTTGCTATTTGGCTGAACTAAACTTTTAAATCCAAGCAGACAGGTAAAATGTTTTTACTCACAAAGGACAAAAAACATAAACGTAGTTCTTTTTTTATATTCGATGCAGAAATGGATGGTTGCTGTTTGTGAACACAACATGCAAACTTGTCTTCTCCTCCCTACACTGCTTGTTAGTACAACCTGGTCTCACTCTGAAGTCATTGAAATCCGGCGCTTGGGCAGTGACAAAAAAAGTCATACTTTAACGTCAGCATGATACGCAGCCAGTCGCTGTTATAGTTTAACAGCACTCGGCAGCGTCGGGGAAACACGGCAGGACAAGGATGAAAGTTAAAACGAAAGTTAAAGTAGGGCGGTTGGGAGAGGTGGTGGATGGGTCCAACAAACACTGACTTTCACCAGGGAGAGCGGTGTTTGTGTCACGTAAGATTATAAAGCCAAACCCTGTTCTTTTTTCCGAAACCCAACCA
>JAPZEB010000013.1:21174430-21188556 GCA_029783705.1 Chaetodon striatus | reverse complement strand
CCTATCAGACTTTGATCAATGTTTTACAGCTACAAAAACAGTGATGTATAGAGCTTCAGCGGAGCCTATGACATAAGCGCAGGTTTACCTAACTTGGTTGTGATTGGCCAGTCAGAACAGTCCCCAAACACGCAACCAGGCACGTAGCATGCTGTCACGCACATCCTGAATAACAGGCGCACAGAGCGAGCTCGTACAGACACAGACAGGGCTGGATGGCGGGTAAAAACTTTATGGATTTTTGATGGTCCACCGGCCCAACAGGATTTGTCCTGGTATGCCAGATGGCGAGTACACTACTCATGTGCACACACACACACAAACAAACCACTCCTCCGTTCATTCTGGGTGTGATCCTGTGTGGGAGTTTAGGCAGGGATATCCCCCTATGGTTATCAAAGAGGTCTGACTCATAGCCAAACACATTTTTTCTTTTTTCCCGGAGAACACGCCGTCCTGTTTGCAGCTCTAGAGGAAGCCTCTGTTTTCTGGGAAGCATACGCCTTCCACGAGTTCACTGCACATGTTTACTGTGACCTTTCTCCTGGAATATCAGGTCACCGTAAGCTATAGAAGAATACTGTGGAGATGTTTTATGAGCAGGAGTCACTCCAGGTCAAAGTCATATCAAAATGTTTGCAAAGAAATATGTGTATCTTCTGTGTTTGGGTTGAATTTGTACTTAATCTTTAAGCCATCATAACACTTCCTACATCATGAATTTATCCCCATGACAGACAGTGCTTATATTTGTTATTTGATTGGTGCAATATCAGGGGGAGGAGGCATGAAAAACTGCTCATTATATAACTTCATTTTGAACATCAGCTGTTAACCAGCTGGTGCCAGGCAATTGTTCTGACGGCCTAAAATTCTGAAGCCCCATTAGAATGAAATAAAAATGTCCCATTGGACCAAAAGCTTATTTCTCTGACAGCCCATCATCTTAAAAATAAATGGCAATTGCCTCTGCTTCTCCAAAAATACACACTCTCTGCAATTAGTTCCAGTTTCCCAGTGGTGTTTGAGCAACCCATCCCAGGTGTTTTTACCAACACTTTGCTGCATTAGAGCCGCCTGAAATAAGTGTTTTCCATCAACTTGTTCTTGCTTTTCCAGTGACCTTTGTGCCACCAAACGTGGGTGTCTTCAGCCAAAACACGATCTTTTCCTAACAACTGCCAAGTGTGTTTTGTGCCTGAACCTAACACACATCCACCACAGCATTGTTGACAAATGCAACATGTATGTGGTTTACAGGAATGTACAGTGATTGGAGAGTGTTAACTTTCGGAAACATGGGACTTTGGAGGATGGGCATTTGTTTTTTGGATAATGGACTTTCAGTTAATGGGACATTTTTCAGACTAATGGGGCTTCAGAATTTTGACAACAATGGGCAGTCCCCAACCAGATGGGACTGACGCTGTCCCTTAATGTTGTTCCATCTGTGATTTGGGCACTCTCTACATTACTCTGTAGGTTACATCATGAAACGTTTTATTAATCACTTTGTGTTTCGATTTGAATCACATAGCAACGTTAGAAGTGCTGAGGTTACAGGACTTCCTGTTGCTGTGAGTCTCATCATTTGTCGCCACCCCCTTTCAATCATGTGGGACAAACACAATGACTCAGCAGGTGTTAAGATAACATGAAAGACAACTAACGTTAGCAAGCGAGACTATCCTGCCCTGGAGTGGTTTCATCTCATCTGATGAACAGGAGGTTTTGTGTCTCTGTCAGCAACTATTTCTCTTCATTTTCTTCTTTTTAGTATGGTGTGCATCAAGGGTCGGCCCTGGGACCAATCGTATTCTCTTTGTACATGCTTCCCCTTACACATTATTCAGGAACATGGTGCCTCTTTTCATTTTTATGCTGATGATACACAGATGTACCTGCCTGTTTGATCCACAGAGCCTGGAATGATGTGTTCACCTAATGACTGCCTTACTGATGTCAAAACATTTTCTTCAGACAAAACAGACATTGTTGTCATTGGGATCCAGCACATTACACGACAAATTCTGCCTTTGGCTGGTCCCCTTTTGGAAAATACAAAACCTGCCGCAAGAAATCCCACCGACCTATTAGTACCGTACGTGCCAGGATGTACTTTGAGGTCCTCAAGCAGAGGTCTTTTATATGCTCCAGAGGGCCGGCTTTAAACTAAAGGGGACAGAGTGTTTGCTGTCAGGGCCCCGAGGCTCTGGAACGACCTGCCCAAGGAAATCGTGTCATCCGATTTAGACTGTCTTTTATTTCCTCAGTTTTTATATACTAACATGTTTTAATCGGTTCTTTTAAAGGTTTAAAAGTTAATCTGTTTTAATTATGAACATGTAGAGCACTTTCTAATCTGTTTTTAAATGTGCTTTATAAATAAAAATTCTTGTAAAGATTATTGCCTAACTTCAGCTAGGTAACAGCATGATGGGTCCTCACAATTTCGTAAAAGTACAGACAGTTTAAATCACTGATTGATGGCTAAAACTACGTGGGCTTGTTTTGAAGAGGAAACAAAAGCCTTGTATCGATGTCTGTAGGATACTGTCACCCACTCAAAGTCCTGAAGCTTAGAAATTGTTTCTACAAATATGTACAACAAAAGGTTTGTCTTTATTTGAAGAAAAAAAAAGGGGAAAATATGCATAATAGTTGTAGCATCATTTTAGTTTGTACTTCCTTCCACAAAAAATGAGAATCACTTTCAAATTCAAATTTTTAGTTAAGTGGCGTGGGATGTTTTTCATATCTCAAATAACCTCCAAATCCTGCTGACCTGTGAAGCATGCAAAGCATTTGGTAGAAAGTTCTTATGAGGACGCTGAATAATATTTTGTCTAACTGTGAGGTCCCTTGACTGTTTACAAATATACAAGGCTAAAATGCTGGGCTTTAATAGGAAAGATTATTTACAGTTTTTATGAATAATGGAGAATGGCCTTGAGGAAAGGAAAGCATTCTTGGAGTGCAGTCTGAATTGCCGGGGTGTTCTCTTTGAAAGCAAAAAAGCCACACACTCATTGCAATTCCACTCTGTGTTCAAAGTTAACTAATGTCATGCAAACACCCCTGAAAACCTGCTTCCCTTTCAATACACAACTGCACTGCTGCTGAATGTACACACAGCTAAAACTATTGTGTTAGCGTAATAAGCTTTTCAACCTTGTTAAATGTAGAGTCATTGCCTCTGCAAAACTATAAATTGACATTATCCTATATTACTGACACCTACGGAAACACTTATGAATGAGATTACATCTATCCCATTTAGATTTACAGCCTGCAAACAGTCATCAGTTTCTGTGTGCTTTTGGACTTGGAGGATTACAACATTACTGTAGTAACACAAACAAACTGAAGGCTGAGGCTGCGTAATTGGAAACATCTGGATGTCATTTTGGTCTTTACAGTCCCGCAATCATGAGCGCTATAACATCTTATTTGGCCATTTGCTACAGTGCGGCCTGGCTCGGGGAAAAACAAATGCCTGAAATAAACATCCTTCACTCACAGGGATCGTGCAACACTCTTGCCGTGTCTTGTTGTCACCCACAAATGACGCTATCGCATTCTGGGTTACACAGAAATGATACTGTTGTGTCACCTCACGGTGACCTGAATATTTTTTTTCCAATATCAGCTGTGTTTGAAATGCTCGCTGCAACACATGGATGAGCAAAAACTGAGATCAATCGACAGACAGAATAACAAGAGAAGGGAAATCTGGGGTAAGGAGGGAAAAGTAAGGGATAAAATAAGTGTGTATCACCTGCAGGTTTTGAACCATGGCCACCTTCTTAAGGATTAAATTGCATCTGACAGGTGAATAGCCCCAGAAAAGCAATACAGAGGGGAATAGAAAATGAAAATAAATGAGCTTTTAAAGCCTAATGAAGGATTTAACCTAAATGAAGCACAGGTGGCTGGTAATAGGTGCTGCTTCCACATCCACAACAGGGCAGGTTTGAGAGATTTCAGAGCACTTTAACTCCACCTCCTCCCCCTCCCAGCCCGTGGCCTTGCCTTTGGTATTTACTCACGCTTTTCCTGAGGTCGCCGTGTCACCCGCTTTAGCTGATGGGAACGTGCCGTTTTCCAGTGTTTTCATTGGCTGGGGAGAACATGGGAAAAGAAGTCGGGCATCCTCTGTGGTCCCACCCCGAACAGAGGACCTCCCCCCTCCAGCCCCATCCGAGGCTTTACCACACGTAACCCCTTCTGCTCCGGACATGCGGGAAAATAATGATGTCAGAAAGATGGGGCTCGACCTTTGCAGCTTAGTTTCATGGGAAGAACTTTAAACTGAAGTGACAAAGTATCCTCCTGGGTACGAGCATGTGGAGGAATTTCAGCACTGATATCCATTACACTTAGAGTTCATGAACTGCTATCAGATCTGGCAAACATTGCATTCAATACCAGGAGTAAATATATCAGTATTTTTGTGGCTGCAGCTCCAAACAATAGCTTCAAATCCTCTTTTGATAGATTAAGCAAAGCACCAAAGGCCGTGTAAGAAAACGAGGGCTTATTTTATGATTAAACAGCTACATGATCAAAATTATCCAGATCAAAGAAACTCCCCGAGTTAAAACTGAATAAAAAATTACTCAGTGGAATTAATTTATTTTCTATTTTCTCTGTTAACATGTATTACTTTGCATTTGGCATTAGGCAGCTACATATTCCACAAATTGGCTTCCCCCCCCTCCTTTTCTTACCGCTTATTTTATACATTTGTAATCAGATATTAGCTGTTGATGTCTGAGATATTACTCAAGCTGTGCAGAAAGATCCCTTGTTAATTTGAAGCCGATGTGTTGAGTGTCACTCCCCATATATAGAAGTTAATCATTTCCAGCGTGAGGGGCTGTCAGCGAGAAAAAGCACTCAAGACTATTGTGTTATGTAACTGTCTTTACTGCTCATAGACAGGAAGTTTGACCATTTACTGTGCCTTTGCTCACGTAAGGAGCTTATATGGCTACGCACACTCAGCCATGTGTTAGAGGAAGCACACATGAGGAACACACTCTGTACTGTTGCTGCTCACTTGGGTTGTTTTAAGAATATTTTGCTGCATCATAAATAAAAGACAATAATTATTTGATTCTGTGTACTATATATTCACTATGTAATTGGTTGTAATTCATCACTGTAAAACATACACCTTCATTTTTTTCCACAGTGCTGTTTATTGGAGAGGAAAGGATCCACCAAATCAATTATTTAAAACCATCCTCATAATGAGGCAAAGAGCATAAACTGGTCTGCATATTACACCATGAGGGGGTTTAGGATCAAAACTGGGGGATTAAAAGTGGGAGGATGCATCTGACATGGTCTCTACATGATTCTATTGTAACACTTACTTTCTGATGACATGTTTTTAAGTGCATATTTAATGTGCCCAATTAGTGTCCCTTTAAGATTTCCACTTAAATTTCAGTTGGTGATTTCCTACATCTGGAGAAGGAGCGAGATGGCCCAAATTTACGATGTGTATCCACCAGTGGCTATTGAATCATCTTTTTCTGGTAGAGTACAATTCTCAGGGTGTGCTGTAGTTTTTTACAACCATCTCTTTTCAGTTAATTTTCTTCTACAGTAGAAAGGCAGTTGCAGGAAATCACTCCAGGCTTGTGTTTGAAACATGAGGCCCCTTTTACACTGCCTCTTCAAGGCGGGAATACCATGCCGTTAGGCCGCCTCGCCCTTCTGTTTAAAAGGGTACAGTTGCAGAATTGGGGACAGAGTTGTCTCGCGTTTAAGCCGGCAGGGAGATAGTAACAACATTGTCACTCAGACCTCGTCACATATTGACGTTTGGACGTGGACTGTCCACGTTCACATACGATGTGCAAGCTAGCCTGGTTGCGGCGGTTGTTGATAATCTGGGAGGCCGTGTTAAACTCTGCCTGTTACATGCATTGTCATTTTTAAAAATGCACTTCTGTTTTCACAGTAAATGTACCATTATTTGCATGCAGTTTCTTTTAAAACAAATGCAGTACGTTTTTTTTCCCCTTCAACAACAAATGCATGTGGTTACATTTTGCCAAACACACACACATGGCTGGGTTTAGAAAAAAAAGAACAAAGTTTGGCTTCACAGTCTCACAGGAAGTGAACACCGGCCTAGTGGGTGATAGTCTGTGGTTGTTGAACCCGTCCACTTCCCCTCACACCCACGCTACTCGGACTTTTGCTGCCTTACCTTTTTCCTTTGTCCCACCACATTTACCCCTGATGCCACTGGGCGCTGTGAAACTGTAACGACGACGGGCCTCGTACCATGCCGATGTGAAAGGGTGACTTTTTTTTGTTGGTGCTGACACCAGAGGTCACTGACCAAGCGCTGGATTTCGACAACTTTGGAGTGAGACTACTTTGCGTGGGCGGCACAGGTGTGACATATTGACGACATGCTACTAAAAAGTAGCAATTAGCAGTTAGCAGCTAACTCAAAGAAGACAGTGACCAAAACTGTTTTTTGTACCAGGCTGTACACACGTTTATTTCTGATGTAAAGTTGCAGTTATTGACACTGTGTTGGCTCCATTTCAGCCCCCGTAAATAGTTGTAAATACGACAACACTAATGTCATACCTTTGGATATTTGTTTAAATTATTATATCAGCATTATCTTTGTTTTCAATAAAACAAATGACTCTGCTAACACTGACACGTCGAACAACCATGGTAAGACTGTTCTATCAAGACGTCCTGTTATGATTGAAAAATAATAAAGGTTGTGCCATCATCTCCGATGTTACCTGACCCTCAGCTGTTCACCCTTCCTGAGCGTCCGGGACACATTGATTTATGACGTTAATAACGACCAAATTATAAACTAATGCTGACAAACATCAAACCCCAGCCTCCTGAGAGAAAGCCCTGTACTTCATTAGTTCATCCACCATGACTTTCTATTTCTGTAGACTTTGTTGCTCTTTATACCAAGTCATGTGACTTACTGGACAAAAGCCAGAATGTGCAATCAAAACAAGCTTGGATAAAGACCACTTACAAACACCACAGGCTTAAAACAACAAGACAACAATATAATAAACATGTAGATACACATAAATGGCAGAAACTTCTTTATTATATTTAAAATTTGAGTTGAGTGACACTTGTGTTTGGACGTGGACTGAACGTCACAGTGTGGCTGTCTGATCACAGCCATTTCACAGCCAAACAAAGTTAATAATAAACATTATTAATAAAATGTTGCATTTAAAAAACAAACAAAGACATAGTGATAATATGATCTATTTCCTGGTTTGTAAGAAAAAGTCTGAATGGACCATTATTGGACGTGGAAATGACGTCACCATCTGGCTGTCTGCCATGTAACCATGACCGGGACCACTTTTGTCCAGCGACGCAACATCCCCTTCCGGCCAATGTTCGCTGGATACTAATCACTAATAAGATAAACTCAGGGTGATCCAGGTGATAGAGGAAACCATGAGTCAACAAAGCCAAACAAATCCGCTCTGATCACTGAGGGCTGCGATATGTGACAGGGAAATACTCTGTTTTATGGTATTTGAGTACACGTCGGAAAACTTTGCAGAATACGACAAGAAACTAAATGTTGTTGCACTAAAACACAGATAAGCAGCTGCTGTAGTTTTACAGACTGCCCTGAATACTATATGTCATTTGGTTGTTTTTTATTTTATTTGACCAGTAGTTATTTTTCATTTCATTTAAAAATCTTTCATGCTTATATTATGAGTGGAATGTTTTATTTATTGGGCTTTGCACATTGAGCTTTTCCACGAAAAGATGTGTGTAATTAATTATTCCACTTTAATAGCGACAAATCTATGCAGATTGTTGAGAGGGTACTTTAACTTTAACCATTTGGTGCCCAAAGGAACTAAGAGATGTGTAACTGTTGTAATGTTTTGCTGTGGATCTTTAATGATAGTATAATGATATGATAATGAATTTGTGATAAATCTGACAACAATCCTCTTCAGCTATAAGACAAGAGGACAGTTTTGCAGGAATTCTTATGATGAATATCTGAAGTGTATATTTCTGCAGTGAGAGTGGTTGAGCGCTCATTTCACTGTTCTAATGTGAAACATAAGGAGCATCTTGGAAATCCAGTTGGTGCTCTCTGGCACGTTTCCGCTTTGTTGTCCACTCAGAGAAAGTGCTGGGTGAAAAATTAGTTCAGTGCAAACATTTCAAACCATAACAAACCGCACGAGCGCTACTCAGCTCTCTTCCTCCCCTACAGAGTTTATCGAGGGTGTGGTGCCGCAAAAGTCCAGCTGCTGCATACTGAGCGAGTGAATAATAAAATAAATTGTGTTTGAGGAGGCTTACATTAAAGATTAGTCATTCATGAATCATGAATAGAAGGGGAGAGACCTCCTCTTTGCTCGGAGTTTTATCCCTGCCCTTTTATGGCTTGGCACCAGCACTTTTAACCAAACCCAGGCCTGGCTCTTGGACCAGGTCCGGACTCTTTCTGAGTCACAGCATGTTTCATTCGCTGCTCACAGGAGACAGGGGGAGAGCAGGGTGGACGGCTGGTGAGCTGCTCTGGGCGAGTTGCACCCAGCAGGTGGTTGGGGCTCTCAGCAGGCGGCCTGTTCGTCCAAAAAGGTTGACCAGACAGGGACATTAACAGGGACACACAGGATGGCCATTGTTACAAGTCACCTTGGCTCAGATTTACTTATAAAGTCTTTTTTATCATGATGTGAAACATCCGGCAAAGATGATACAACATCCTGCATATTCAAGTGTGGTACCAGAGTTTACATGAACTGTTTTCAACTCAGATCGAAGCTTCATTCAAGCTGTGTTCATGCCACACTTACTAATATGCGTGTGTTGACAGTATTGCTTATTAATTTTTACTTTTTGGCCGTGTGCACAAACATAAGCAGAAGATGAACTGAAACAAACAATGTTTAAACCACAAACTGTAGACAGAAAAAGTGCAGACGGTAACAATTACGTGCCTTTTGAAGTGTAAAAAAAAATAGGACACATGGCTTTTGAAAGTGCACGCCTGACCCTGGAGTGATTCAAACTACTGACACTTTCCAGTTATTCTTTGATTTTGCACACAGATCAGCACATAAGACCACACTGACAAAATTACTGTCTTCAACACGAATGCTTCCATCGATTACTCCCTCTGTCTGGTGTCTTTCATACTCCACTTTGTAATGCAGGCTGTCTGTTAGAAATGTATAGTCTCCGACCTGAAGTGGAAGATAACCCTGATGAGTAGTGCCCTTCATGACGAGTGCCCCTTTACCAACGTTCTTAAAAATAAGCATGAAGGAGACATGATTTGCAGTGAGGAGAAAAGAACAGCAATGATTACACATTACCTTCAGACTCAATGTTATTTGACTTACTGAGATTTATTTATTTTTTTATAGCACTGCACTCAAAAAATGGGAAGCAGATGCATTGTGTTTTGTCAGCAGCATGCTTTTATCTGCGGGTAGGACGAAGGAGGAGCTGTATGAACGAACACGGGGTCACAGGGAAGTCAGAGTGAAATACAGAGTAAAGCCACAGATGCGTTACTGTTATGTAATGAAGACGTTAATGCTGGGTTGAGAAAGGTCAGTCACCACGTACTCTCAGTGTATGAATTTCTGTCAGCATGCTTAGAGGAGGGTTAAAGAATAACTAAAGCCAACAGTAATGTATCCTACTAACTAGTACTGGCAGAGCCTGATCCCTCTGAGTCATGGAGCTCCATTGTTGTCCAGAAACTATTAAAAACACATCATTGAGCCACAGCGCTGCACTGGGTGACATGTCCCTTTATTATGATGAACAGGGGCACTGTAGTTTTTCTTGAAGTGATTCCACACACTCCTGCTGCACTTAATAATCATTAGAGCAGCAAATGTGTATTAATCCGCCACTGAAAATAGTCCCACACGAATACATAATTTACTCCAGTTTAAGTAAAACTGGTTAAAGTGGTTGGCTACAGTGCCCGGGTGTTTTGGGAAATTACTTAGCCTTTTATAAGAATGAATGTATTTAACCAGAACCAAGAGACGTGATGACATCACTCCAGTTTTAGCCTCTTTACACTGGATCCCAGTATGTTTTAAGAAGAGATTTTGATTTTTACTGATTACTTTTAAGGCTCTTTATGGTCTCTCTTCTAGCTATATCTCTGACCTCTTACTATTGTACACGCCAGGACGTACTTTGAGGTCAGACGGAGATCTTTTGTCTGCTCAAGAGGTCCGGCTGGAAACTAAAGGGGACAAAGCATTTCCTGTCAGGGCCCGAGGCTCTAGAACGATCTGCCCGAGGAAATCAGTTCAGCCAAGTCAGTGATTTCTTGTGAGTCCCTCCTTAAAACATATTTTTATCAGAGAGCCTTTCCTGATTTTACTTGAGTTTTAAGTCTTTTATTTCTTCAGTTTTTATATACTAAAGTGTTATTATCAGTTGTTTTCATGTCTTGTCTGTTTGAATTATTGACATGTAAAGCACTTTGTAACTCTGTTTTGAAAAGCGCTTCGTAAATAAAGATTATTATTGTCATCAGTAAAGATATTATTGTTATTTGGGGTCAGTGTTAGGAACACATGGACTTGGAGCTACACCATATGGGATATAAATGATCCAAACAAGTGCCACAGACAGGGCAGGGAAGTCAGAAGGTACTGGAGGCCAGACTTGCACATTGTTGGTTTGGTCTGTTTAATAGGATTTGTTGACACTGTGAATAATGTGGAATATCCTTTAAACAATTGCGTCAGCTGTCAATCACAGATGTATATATGAGCCAACGCGCTCTGTGATTAGTTGTAGTTCTTGGCTGAAATGCCACAAAGCGGAACAATGGCTGGAGTAGAGAAGAGAAACACTTGTGCCCTGGTACTGCAAGAGAATACGTCTCAATATATTGCAGTGACACTTATTTTCCTCCCCCATTGTACAGCACATGCAAGCCACCAAGTATGTTTTAACGTGCCTTCCTCATACACATTCATACACTCAAAAATGCACTCACTCGCACACTTACAGTCCATTTCTCCATCTTTTCCCGGTCAGAGTCCGTCCTCAGCCGTGGTTATTGAGTGACATTTTAGAGTGAAATCGCTTTAGGTAGAAGACAAAAGAATAAACTTGTTTAGTTTGGTCTGCCCCCTGTCTGAGTCCCTCACCCCCCCCCCCCCCCAGCCTCCGTCCCAACTCTGTGCCCTATGGGCACGAAGCGGGGAGACTTTCACCTTATCTCCTATTGATCTCCCCTCCTGAATGGTGTCATTTATTTGCAGGGTGATATAAGTGGGACTGATTAGAACAAGGGGCCTGATTGATTTGCGCACACATGCCGCGCGACAACCAGGAGAAAATCAGACCTGGCGGGGGAGGGAGAACATTCATCTGAGGTTTGTCCAGCTCTCTCATGCCAGAAAACATTATCCTCCATGTGTGCGTGTGCGTAGGCATTCATACGTGTGTGTGTGTGTGTGTGTGTGAGAGAGAGAGTGATTGCAGGATACGCGAGTGCTTTAAATCAGCCTGAAAAGCTTTGAGGGAAAAAAGCAAACAAATGCAATTTGCATTCCAATTTGTTTACAAAGCAACCTTACAAACCGTCAAATGATAAGATAAATGATGGTGTGCGCCCTTTGTAAAGCACTCCTTCGATTCAAACTCCTCTGATTGATTTGAGGCGGACGCTGACCCTGACTCTGAAGCACCATTATAAACATCTCCAATGTCCTTGTTTGTGCATTATGTCTAGCTGAGTAACTCTAATAAGCATCTTTCACTTGTTGTGTTAGTGGGATGAACAGAGTGAGATGTGCCGTCCAATCTCCGGGCTGATTAAAAGAACAGGCCTGAATAAAGAGCTTAAATGTCCTTTTGCTCGGTCATGTTTCTTTATCTGTCACTCCTGAGAGTATTTGCTGCGTCTCAAGTGGATAAAAAAACAATCCAACACTTGTTCTGTTCACTCTTTTTAGAGCTGACCAGAACAAGAGCAGTTGCTCCCTTTGGCACCTCCAAAAAAAAACGCACTTTGTGATGATTCATCCTTTTACCTACTGACACATTTGACTCAGCAGAAATTCATTAGACTTCTGATTATCTGAAAACTTCTTTCTGGGGTTCTGTTAAATTAACTGGAGTTCAACGGAGAGTCAAATCCCATCCACACTAATGATCTGGTCATAGCGCTGAACATTGTGGAGACCCAGACACATGCCCCCAATTTCCTTAAAAGCAAGCTATGTTCTTGTAAACAACTCCTCCAGCTGAACATGACAAGTCTCCCCTTCCTCGTTCAAAGGGCATCCTCTCTGCATTACGGCTTCCTTAATGAAAAAGAAGCAGGATGGGAAACATCAGGGAAGATTTCACAAGAAGCTTCCCTTTAATGTCTGCGGAAGCCAAGGGGCTTTAAAAAAATTGTCTCCTAAAAGTCCTGTCTGCTCGATTGCTTCCACAATGAGTTAGTTAACTACACCTTCCCTCACCCCGCAGACAAACCTTCCCTGTAAATGCCACAGTGATATTTTCACATTGCAAATCTCCCCTTCTGCTATCTTCAATGGCGCTATAGTTTGACCCTGCCTATTGATGAGTGGAGACTGAGCCTGGCCCTGCAGGGGACCGGCTTGTCTTCCAAGCAGCAGACACTATCATCACTGAATATCTGCCAACAAGCACCGGCACTTAAGCAACAGCCAGTTTGCATTCCAGCGCGGTAATGAAACAGCTGCAAATTATGCAGCTATGCCATTTTCCTGATTTTTTTTTTTTTCAATAGGGTTGTATTTTTTATGTAACAGAACAGTAACACACACCAACAGTCGCAGTGAGGTGCTGATCACTGGCAGCAGATTTCTAAAGCAGGAAGCAAGTGTTGCACACTCCAGCTCCATACATCCCTTTTTTTATTTAGATGACGGTTTCGCCCTCAGGCCTTCTTCAAAATCAACAATCACACTCAGACACAGGCACACTGATGTGTTATATAGGCCTCACCCTAGTCACACAGCTGATAGTGATTAGGTAATCATGCTACACCATTAGGCTGAGCAAAAAACAATCAGGCGTCCTTCAACAAATCAAAACCTTCAAAACAAAACAGCTACAGGAGCTACAGCCGATCAAACCACCTCGAAACAAACAGCAACCACTATAGATACCGATCAGCCAAAACATTCAAACCACTGACAGCTGAAGTGAATAACTCTGATTATTTTGTTCCAGTGCATTGTTCTGCTGGGAAACCTTTGGTTCTTGCATTCATGTGGATGCCACCTGACATGTGCCACTGACTCAAACACCGTTGCAGACTAAGTACTCCCCCTCATGGCAACAGTACTCCCCAATGGCTGTGCCCCCCCAGCAGAAAAACACAGAATGCCACACTGCAAAAACTGTTTAAAAATGACCTGTGGAGCGTGACAAAAAAAACTCAAGGTGTCGAACTGGCTTCTAAATTTCCCAGGTCCCAATCTGCTCAAGGATTCTTGTGATGTGCCGGTAACCCAGATGTACCCCTAATCCAAGGTGGGGCCTCCATGGATCAGACTTGGCTCTGACCTGTCTAGGCATGGACACAGGATCTCTGGGAGTGTCCTGCGGTGTCTGGCACCAGTGCATTGGCGGCAGATCCATTTAGTACAGGTGCTCATTCAGATCGGGATCTGGGGAAGTTGGAGACCAGGTTGACACTTTGAGGTCCTTTCCCCATTCCTTGGGCCATTCCTGAGCGATGTTTGCAGTGTGGCATGGTGCATTATCCTGCTGGGGGCCACAGCCATTGGGGGGTACTGTTGCCATGAGGGGGGGTACTTGGTCTGCAATGGTGTTTGATTGGGTGGAACACGTCAGGTGGTATCCACATGAATGCGAGAACCAAAGGTTTCCCAGCAGAACAATGCATTGGAACAAAATAATCAAAGTAATTCACTTCACCTGTCAGTGGTTTGAATGTGTTGGCTGATCGGTGTACATCACACCATGCTTCATTTTAACATGTAATGTTTTAGTTCACTATATTCAAGTAGATTTCGAGTAGATTAACAGCAAAAGTTAAGGCATTAGCTCTAAATGAACATAATGTGTTATGCGATCAC
>JAPZEB010000013.1:21157735-21169267 GCA_029783705.1 Chaetodon striatus | reverse complement strand
GAGCGTAGGCCACTCCCCACACAAAAGTTGTGATCTATGAAAACAGACTTGATGGGAGACACTTTGACCCATGCTTACCAACATTTTGGAGACAGGAAATTGGTGACACAGACGCTGTAGAAATAGTCGAATATTTTTTGGCGCACGCCATTTTTGGCTTTTGTCTGTACGTACATTTTTAGTATGGATCCTACACACTGTTTTATAAACGAGACCCCTGGTGCCTTTTTATACATTAATTACCAAACCCTACCCGGTTAACATTACAGGGAGCTTTTCAGCTGATGACTAATGTATGTCAGAAGGTTAATTGGCGAGCAGTTCGCCTGAACTGACATCTGGCAGGGTAGAGCATCATTTGATGCTAAAGAAACGGACATGGTGTAGATGCAAGAAAAATGTCTTAATGTAATCTTAATAAATGGGCTGGCAACCTGGGTCAGCTGACATTAGGTTAGCGCAGGCAGCCACAGCACTGTAGCTCTCCTCTCCGTAGCTGGCAAAGAACAGCATCATCGTAAAAGGGTCTATTTCTGTAGCCTACAAATGTAATATTAAACCCTTTTTGTAGCAAAAGATTTTGAAGCCAGAACCCAGAGCTTCTGTCTGAATCCTTTTATGAAAGAATCTGAAGGGTGTATGGCCTAAACATAACTCTGAGATTTCTGAAACCTCACTATGTGCCACTTTATCCTTCATTTTCATGATTTACTCGTTTGCTCCCAGCTAACTCTGATGGTAATTTATATTGACCATGCCTCTCCATTTACATTCAATAAATAAATGATTGCTGAAGTTTGAAACTCTTTCCATGGTTCTTCACATAAATTGTTCATGATCCCTATATCATTTTTACCACCAAAAAGCTGGCTAATAACCACTGCAATTTCACATTCTTCTTCATCACATTCTGAAGGGTTTTGGAGATACAATAAAAACATTATTTTCCCCCCTTACCTCACATGTATTATTAACTACGAGAGAGGAGATTCTCCCGTATCTCATTACCCATAAAAATGGCCAGTATAGCAGTGAGTTTAATATAACACCCTTGCTCATTGTAGTGGATGGAGTGTTACACTTTTTAATAGAGCTAAGAGTGATATCACATTTTGCACGGTTAGGAAAATGTGAATTTCGATCAGTTAGGGTGTTGTTATAACCATCATGTGAATTTAATGTGGCAGGCGTCGTTCTGTTGATGTTTGGGACCCAAGGTGCAAAGTTTCCTCTGTTTCCTCCACCTCTTTCCCCCACATCTTTTTCCATAAAAGACATGCATGCCCTGAGTGGGGGTAGGGCGCGATCCTGCGCTTCATTAGAAATGTACTACACGTGCCTTACTAAAGTGATATGTAAGCAAAAAAGAAACCCAATTGAGAACATGCTGCTTTGCCATGGCACTACTCCCTGCTTCTGTGTGCCACGAGCATGCCTCATTACCTTCAAAGAGCATTTTCAAACAGCATTTTGGGAGGCTTGCCAACATTTTTTTTTCCTCGGGAAATTTTCAAAACAATTTGGCTTTGCCATCTTTATTTTTGTGATTTGAGCGTTGAATAATTAATGCTCTCTCTGCTTTGCCTCATCAAGCACAACACACATCTGCACACATTCCTCCCCCCGTCGGTTGATTGTCAATGATGAAGAGACGGACGGTAAATATAGAGATATCATTCTACATGGCTGTAATGTTCACGGAAAAGGGCCGCAGGTAATCGCCAATAAAGGGTAAGTCATTAGCCCCAAGTGGTCACAAGTACAAGGAGCAACATATTGAGTGTCATTGACTGGATTAATCAATTTTACAGCTTCTTGCTCGCTTTTTATTTAGTTTTGCAGGTAGGACATTTTAGCATCCCTGAGCAGCAAGAAAGAGAGAAGCATTCAGCACATTCTTTTAATACATAAAGCTCCGGGGGTTATGCCTCTCAAAGGAGTTTAAAATGAACAGTGAGCCCGCTGCTTCTGAAAACAGAGCTGGATTTAAAGACAAACGTGCTCAACCAGACGTAACTCAATTTGCTTAAATATCCTCTGACTTCGCAGCAATATCAGCTAGCTCAGGCCTCAAGTTATTTTTCCCCTGCTCTCAAGTAGAGATGCAATTATAGATGCTCTGTTATATGTAGAGGGTGTATTTGTGTTTCCATGCATGCATGCACTCTTGGACAGACTGGATTTGTGTGCACGGTGGGTTGAGCACACCGAGCTGTGGCGCTCATCCCTCTGCCCGATGACTGATAGCTGCCCCGCAGGCAAGGCTCACCTGTCTGCCCCTGTGACCCTTCACCTTTCCCACCCCACCGTAAAATCCTGGCTCCCTGTCGCACTTTATTTTGCGGCGTGGACTTCAAACGGAGGCTGGAATGGCCCTTTTTGAAATGTGTTAACTCGTTTGAAGCTGAGGCAACAGGCGTAATCCAAAGGCCCCGCTCTCAGGGACACATTCTTCTCCTTATAGATCCACATTCAATGTGTTTCCAACCTTATATTCAGAATAGCGAACAGGGTTCATGTTCTGTGGCTGCCAAGGTAGACAGTGTGCTTGCCAGGCAGACATGACATGAACCGCAACAACACTCCAGCAGGGAAAGCTTTTGTTCCATAACCTTACTCTGCACGTCTCTCGGGGAGTCTCTCCTCGCTGAAGAGACTTTTCCAATCATGAGACATATTTTCCCTGTTGTCGTGTTGAGTGTATCTGAAGGTCTGAATCATAAAATTCAATGAGGTGTAAATAACCAGCCCTGAATGACACTATGAACTATGACTTCGGCCAGTTTGAGTTATTATGATGAGGATCCAGCTTACAAAGCGATTTGCAGGAATCCTCCGCTTTAGCCAGCACTTGAGCTAATAGGGAAACATGCGTAATCTCTGTGCTTTAGGAGGAAGATTTGCCACCGGCACTGCTGTCGTCATTAGACACTGCGGGCTCTCGCAGATGCACTTATCTGCTTTTTCCTGCATTCCAAGTCAAGTGTTTGAGGTCAAACACGGTGACCCGGCCTGCAGTTGAGTGGCCACCACTGATGGACCAATATCTGATAGATCTAAGCTATTTCACTCTCTCTTGCTCTCTGTCTCGCTTTGCTTCTCCCTTTCCAGCAGAGATGAAGAGAGCTCTCTTGACTCTCTAGGGGCCTTAAATCAAAGAAGACCCCTCTACGGCCAGGCTCGAGGGGGGCTGGGGGGGGACACAAAGGGGAGCCTGGAGCAGCTTTCAGGTTCAAAGGCCTTTATCACCTCCAGAAGCTGACCACTGTCAACTCCAGTGGAGCCAACTGCCTTTGATTGTCTCCTCGTCCTCTTGTATCTACCAGGGGTTATCCGCCTCCACTGACACATGCTAAAGGCCGTTAGCTTTGATAATCAAGCTGGGGCGAGGGGAAGCTGCTGAGCCCATGCTTACCAGAACATGTAGTGCTGCAGTGTTTATCTACAGTGGGAACTCAACGGCGTGCACTCTTTTTTTGATTAATAGTGTCCTTCAGTGTGAGTGCAGCTATCAACGCCCTTCTTCCTCGCATGTCTTTGCATGGTTTAACAAATCCTCATGAAACTTGCCGACGCAGCCGCTTCTTTTTTTTTTTTTGTCAGAGTTTGACTGAAACCCTCGAGTAAATCAAGTTAATGGCAGCGGACTGCAATGGCATCCGATTTTCTCTGACAGCGCATCACATCGCGGGGCGGCACACAGAATGTATTCTGAGGATGTTGGGAGGAGGGCAATGCGCCTCATTGGCTTTCCTGTGATGTCCTCGACCGGCTTTGAAGATGTCCTCCAGCTCCATTCACCTTTGAATTCTTATCACGGCCCAATAGATCAGTAGTGAAATGTACCCTCAAAAGTTATGAATTCATGAATTTTACACGGGAATATCTTTCACCAGGCCCATATCACCAAGGGGAAAGTTTCCTTGCTCACAGGGAAAGTTGCAGCCCGTAAAAAAAAAAGAGGAGAGAATAATGTAGCAGCATTGATATTCCACGCTAACACCTGCGTCATGTTGCCTGGAATTAACTTCATGTAAGGGAGGGACCGTGCTTATTTCATAGAAAGGTCACCTTTTTATAAGCCAGATAAAGGTTGAGATCACGTATCCGGCATGGAATAAAAATGATGTACTGCACTTCTTGCTCTCTGTGTCTAAGGAGTGTAATTCCTGTGCGTGTGTGTTGGATAAAAAATTAAAAAAAAGCCAAATGTGAGCCTCACAGGAGTCATTAGGCTCCTCTACAGTAAATGAGACTTTTGTTATTACTAAATGCCATGGTGTGTCTACAGTATGTCTTCATGGGAGTGTTCAGACATGTGCTGGTGCGGGTGTGGGCCCACGTGTGCCGTACTGTACTGTCTGTTTGCTGCTCTGCTTCTTATAATACTCTCTGCAGTGTGTAATAGCACTGGAGTGACTCACACCCTCTAAAGTCTGCACTTGCAAACAATCACTGGCGAGCAAGTGTGTACACTGGTAGGTACACACACATATGAATGCATATCTCTTTCCAGCGACCCATACAAACAGTGTCTGACAGATGTAGATAAACAGCTGTGATTTACTTCACTTCTCCATTTCTGCTTACACCAGAGTGCCAGATTGCAGCAGGCTCACTCACATCCCTCCTGTTCGCACTCTGTACTTCAGAGGCTGCTGGAGGGACGCCTTCCTTGGTACAGCATGGCACAGCTCAGGTTAACAGCGAGCAAGGCTCCTGGAAGATTGCCTCAGACGATGGAATAAACAAGTGTGATTTACCTCTCTGTTATGCCGCCGTGAATTTGGGGGGGGAGCCGAGACGGCGGTCACAGTGGCCTCTGGTCTCCCTGAGAGCGGCCTGCTGCTCGAGCTGCCCCGAGCCAATTGTCCCAGAGGTCGAATGGAACAGGGAAGCAGCTGGAAGTGCAAGAACACACACCGTATTTACAATAGGAAAACACACACTCACGCAGGACCGACACGCACAATGTGACATCCTCTCCGCTTATCGGGCCGCATCTGTTTCCTGAGGCTCACGGCGGCTGATGAACTCCATTGAGCCATGCTGGAGGAACGCGGCCTGAGCTGCTATTCATAAATGCTCATCTTCCCCGCGTGAGTCAGAGAGTCACCCAGGTCCACTAATTTATATCTCCTCACTCCAACAACTATAAACATTCAAAGGATGTTCTCCGTATCCTCGATAGCCTCCACGGCCCACAATAACAATAGTGCGGCCTTTGTTGACACGTTAACATGGGCGTAGTGCGGATGTTACATACCGGCACTATGAGTTAACCAGTCTGAGGCCACATGTGCACTTTGTTTACTTGGAGTTGAACCAACATGGCATAATGTGTTTTTTTCTGAGGTTTTAAATGTGCAGGGTTTTTTTTGTTTCTTATTTAAAGCTGTGTTCAAAACATTTCCTCTGCGTAGTGTGTTTCTATGTCTCTGTTTAGCGGTCGCAGACTTCTGCACAACACAGAGACGGCTCGCTGTAGAGTCACAAATGACATCATGTTGCGACAGGAAGGCAATCCAGGCACTCCGAAAAAACATAGAAAACATGTTGACATCATGTTGTGTTCAAATGCTGAAGCTGAAGGCTGCATCGTTGTTCTACAGGATTTCAGTTCTGCTTTTGATACCACAGATAAAACTTAATTAGGATATCTATTGTAGCTCTTGAATGGTTTATGTATTATGTTTATATAATTGCTGTCTTTCTATTCATCACTGACAAGTGTTTGACTGATCTGCTCACCTGCGGCGTTCCCTCAGGTTCAATCCAGAGAGCTGTCCTGAGCTGCCTTTAGATGCTCCCCGCAAGGCACATTACACCGTCGCACTACCTCTGCCAAGAAGTTTATATTTTCAGTTTGGCTTGTTTGTCAGCAGATTACGGAAAAAACTACCAGCCCAATTTTTTATTAAATTCGGTGGAAGGGTGTAGCATGAGCCAAGGAAGAACTCATTAAATTTTGGAGCAGATCTGAATCACGGGGCGTACACACAAATAAATCATGAGGCATTTGGCCTTGGGGGAGGTTGCCACTCTTAAAGTGCACTTTACTAATTTAATTGTTTATTTGTCAGGGACAACGCACATTAATCATCATTTAAACAAACAAGATCTGTCAGATTTAGCCAAAAGATTACAAACTGGTAAAACTGGTGGATTTCTCCTTTAAGGTTTGGATTGAGTTCAAGATCCTTTTAATTACTTTTAAGGCGTTGCACAATTTGACTCCACCATACATCAGTGAGTTGAAGGCTCGTGGTGACAGAGCTTTTGCTCTCCCGGCTCCTAGATTATGTAACAGTCTCCCTCTGGGGCCAAAACAAACTGAGTGTTGTAAATCTCAAGACCTATATGTTCTCAGAGGCATCTCATACACGCTCCTCTCTCAGTTTTCTCTTCTCCTATATAAATTCCCTCTTGTCTTGGTTTCAAATTTGAATTTGCATGCATTTATTGTCTTTTTTTTAAATTACGAAGAGCTTTAAAAACTCTGGTTTATAGAAGTGTTATGAAAATAAAGTGTTTTTTAAGTTTAATATGAAGAAGAAAATGTTGAAGAAAATGTTGTCATTGTACGTTTCTGCAACCCATTAATACGTTACATTTGCATGTTTCATATGTATCACATCAACGTTGCTAGAGTGACTTTGTCATCGGGTATAGTGCCACGAAAAGCGATTCATTTTTAAGATAAAAGATACTGCTGCGTATCCTGTGGAGATTGTGTGCCCCAAAGCGGGTATTTTAAGCTGAAATATTATCTTTTTCTAACTATAACCAAGTAGTTTTTGTGCCTAAACATAACCACACATAAACCACAGCACTGTAAAAAAAGGAAAGAGTTTCAACGTATGTGCTACGTAGTAAAATACAAATGTAAGGTAATGTATCTGTGGTTCACAGGCCGGCTTGTTTTCTGGCAAATGTCTGGAGATTCTAGCTGATTTTTTTTGTGTGTGAAAAGATAAAATGGGAACACAGCGGAATATGAGGGAGAAAGACAAAGGAGGCGGGAGATGCAGCAGCAATCATGTGTTACATTGTGCTCTGAGCATTTTAAACACTATAGCAGAGAGAGGCTGTGATGAAGCAGCCAGTTTTGCGCCCAGCATGGCCGCGCCACGGGATGTAAATGAGACCTTGATGGCATTAGTAACCATTTTCTCCTCACGCTCACAGATACAGATGTTAGGGATCTGTAAACCGTACACTCCCCTTGCACCGGCCTGCTGGGGTTAAGTATGGTGAGACGGAGCAGCTGTAAGAGATTTACCTCTCCACCCTCCTCTCTCCGTCCCTGCGTTGCTTCATCTTTCCATCCCACACAATAGCATCGTCTGACCCGGCCCACTCAGGTCCGATGCAAAGGCCAATGCCACTTCTGTTTCCATAACCCAGCTGGACCTGTTTGTCTGCATGTGTGTGTGTGTGTGTGTGTGTGTGTTCGGTATGTGTGTAAATGCCGTCATGATTCACTGTGGACACACAATACAGACCTGACTGGGGCTTATTATAGGAGGGCTTTTGTTTTGGTCTGTTTTGGTTTGTCCACTTCCCAAACCACACACACACACACACACACACACGCAGACACAGTCACCACCACCGAATACATGTACGCACACACAGACACACAAATCCCTGCCATAACCCCTCGTGAAAGAGACGGCAGAGTGGTTATGAATGAAAAGGGGGGAGGAGCGGAGGGGGATAAACGGGCCATGCACAATGACACTTAACAAAATGTCTGAGTCAATTCAAACACATCTAAATCCTTCCTCCTGGGTTCCCCACTGACGCTCCATTATCCCTGCTCCACAGAAAATCCCTCTAAATGGAGAACCTCAGAATGGCATCAGGGACATGAAACAAAACTGTCTATTCATCTGCACATCTGACTGGAGCCCCATTAAAAGCACTCAGGGTAATTATTTGCATGATGTGTTAAATCTGTCATGGTAAACAAAATGCTTCTCCTTCTCTTTTTTTTTCCGTAGTTTTACAGCTCGAGCTCGCTCAGTTTTCTGCTCCGTTCTCCCCTCTCCCTGACCTCCTTGTAAAAAAGCTTGTTTTGGCCGTCATCGCTCAGTTTTCTCAGTTTCAAAGTGATGCTAACTGCCCCGATGAGTCCATCCTTAAGCAATCTAAGCAAAACTGGGCTCGTCTCTGAAGTACCATCAAGAGGCCACTGAGCATATGCATTTCTGAGCATGCTCCGCTGAAAGGCTACAGCCCCCCTCCCCTCCCATCTGTCTACAGAGGCAGCGGAGGCAAGGAAGATCAATGCCCTGCTTCTGCCAGTTCAGGCAAAGGGATAGAGCTCTTTCCAGCAATCTGTGCTACATTTACAGTGTGATATACAGCACAAACAGGTTCTCCGCAGCTCTGTAAACGCGTGTTTGGCTTTATTTGTTTTGAACCTCTGCCTGGTCGCAGCTTTTGGCAGTTACTGTCTCATACAGAAGAGCAAATGATTCATTCCTGCGGCTTTAATGTTATACTCCATAAAGTAGCACGACTGCTGGATGTCACTCTAAAGATGTTTGGCCCTTGAGCTATGGACCATTCACAGGAAAAAAATATTCTTTTCCTTCATGGATGGTGTGTATGGTTATATTAGCAGACCGGCAAATTGAGCATTAGATGGCAGCTCAGCTGTCACATATCACTGCAGGAACAAGAGCTAACAATTTGGTCAATTCTGCCATGTACTTAAGTTCCTGCCAGCAGCCACTTCAGACCAGGAACTTGATTCCAATACTCGATCACACCAAGCAATGGGCCTAATATGACAATTACACACTTGGAGCGGCCCGCTTGCCAAAAGCCCTCACAGTTAATGACAGGAGATGGCGGTTAATCACATCCTTATGCAGAGATCAGGGTGCGGCTCATGGGAGCTAAAGCCTCGCCGTAACCTGCCAGCGCAATTACCTTTTAGCAATTACAGCGAGCGTTGTTCAGGACACTTCAGCAAAAAGCTTACAACAAAGAGATGTCTGCCAGCAAGACGGACCGCCATTAGGAACTGCAGCGGTTTATAGGTCAAATGCAGGACGGCGGTTTTGCTTAAACGCTCGTCCTCTGGTGTAACACCCACTCAGAGTCAATTTATCACGAGGCGCACACACACAGAAAACAAATGTATCGAAGCAGTGAAGGTGAGTCAGTCGATGAAACGGGATCGGCTGAAAAGATACACGTTCGGAAAATGTTCTCAGCTCTTCTCAGCCCAGAAATGAGTTCATTATTCATTCACTGTCCTTAAGTGGCTTAGACTGTTATCATTGGTCAGGGCGATGGCTGTGTGAGCTACATGTGTTTTATCCATATGGAAGCCAGAGAAACACATGTTTGCGAATGCAGTGAGTTCACAGGATCAGCTGTCCTCCGTGACCAACATCTGTTAGCCTGCAGATGCCCCGGGCTTCAGTACAGTGTGTGTGGGGGGCTGATTGAGTGTGCAGACACACACATGTACTGCACATACAGTATAAAAACATCTAAGGGCCATATGTCCATCGATACTAAAATATTCTCTTACATGGATGTTTTTTTTTTTTTATAATTGTGTATAAAAGTTAAGTGGGAGGAAAAAGGTGCTCTCAAGCCTTGATCGCCCTGAACTCGGGAAAAAAAAACCCTCAATGTCTCACTTAATCCCATTGTGCGGCTATAACAGCTTTTACCCCAGTTAATTATTTCCAAATCTTAAACAAATACATAAGGTACAGCCTTCAATTGGATTTCAATGTGCAAGTCAGGCCTCTGGAGGCCGAAACTGCTGCTGTTCTGTATCCATTTTTACTCAGGGTAATCAAATGACTGATAATGCTGCCTGTGTGTTCTCAGAGATGAGGGGAAATGCAGCATCTTAGAAAGATAAGAAATCAGTTCCTGCTTTTTTTTGATTGGATTACATCTGGGGAGGGTAATCCTTCATAGTGCTCACTCTGGGAGTCCATGCAGACCAGAAAGTAAATGTGGAAGAGAGGGGAGGAAAAAGAGACAGAGAGTGGGAGAGGATTTGGAGATTTGAATCCAAAGACAAGCTGAGAAAATCTTGGTGGGGAGAGTGAATCAGGAACTCCATTCTGTACAATAATAATAATATCACACTATACTTGTGTAGAGCTTTAAAAGACACTCAAGGGTGCTTTATATGATAATAAAAACAGACACAGTAAAAACAATAATAGTATTAAAACTAGGGAAAACAAAACTGGTGCTGCTCTACATGGCCTGAAAGATTTCATTGTTCCAGAAAAATGATTTGTGATTATTCATCTTAAAAAACGAGTGATAGGCGTGCTATAAATACCAAACAAAGACATCATCAAGGCCTGTAGATTTCAGTTTTCATTGAAAATTCAAATGAAATAAGTCTAATTAATCGACACGAACAATAACACCATTTTATAAGTAAATATTTCCTACGTTTGTTGAAGCAACACATAAACACAAAGACCTTCCTTCAGCTTTACACCGTGTCCCTGCTGAATGTGGTGCAAGTGAGCGTCGGGGACAAAGTCAGTTTGATTGCATTGTTTTCTATTGTAATTTCCCAAGCGACCTAAGCTGAACCTCTGTCAGACGCCCTGTTTCTATTTATACCTGTCGCTCACTTTGAAAGCTGTGCGATGGACGAGGAACAAGTGATTCATGAAGTTGCAATGAGATGTCATCTATGCAGTGCCTCCTCATGTTAATAGAAAAACCTAAACATGGTAGCAGCTGGCTGAAGGGAGTTTCTGGTAAATGACCATGACTAATAACATCCTCCTTGCTGTTTTCTGTACTGTATGTCTGTTCCAGTGAATATCACAATATAAAAAGTTTGTTTTCTGTTTAAAGTGTCCAAATGGAGGAAGATAGCAAGCACTCACCCATCATTTAAGTTGTCAGTCTGATCTCAATCACAGCTGTTTTGATATTGTGGGACGTTCGCTTGCTGCTAGTTGTTCTCATGCACTGTTTGTACGCATGCCTACAAAGAGTAATGCACCATAATTCATATACATATTTGGAAAGGCTGTGATCATGTGACCAGTGTGTTGACAGGAGTAAAGAGGGAAGTGTGAGAGGGCAGGTTGGGGTGGTGGATGGGTCACAAAACACAGGCCTTTCACCCAGGAGAGTGGGTTTGTTTCTTTTGCTAAACCTAGTTTACGCAACTTTACATAGGTCACTAATTCGTTATATATCATATGAACTGTTGTGTTTGCAATTCTGTAAGACCTTATGACTGGAGAGATTTAAATATGTTGGACTTCAGACCTTCCTGATAAAAAAAAAAAGAAAAAAAAAAAAAGCCCAAAATGCCATCTAGTAATCATTTCAATAATTTATTTTCCATAACTGCTTACCCCTAGTAGCTGGAGCCTATCCCAGCTGACACTGGGCGAGAGGCGGGGTACACCTTGGACAGGTCACCAGACTGTCACAGGGCTGACACAAAGACAAACAGCCGTTCACACTCACATTCACACCTACGGACAATTTAGAGTCACCAATTAACCTGCA
>JAPZEB010000013.1:21041720-21058271 GCA_029783705.1 Chaetodon striatus | reverse complement strand
GTCTACTTTTCTTTTTTCAAATTATGGAAATCTGGTATTGGAGTGAAGCTCTTGTATTGCAGGTTTCTGGTTACAGATATGGGTTAAAGCTTTCATACACACAGAGATCCACAGACAAAACACCGTGAAACATAGCCTGTTGCTCTTTTGAAAAGACCTCCGGGCAATTCAGTGATAAGCACTTCCTCCAAACACAATGCCTGACTTTTTCTTTGGTACTCTCCCTAACCTGTATCCTGTGACAGCCTTCTCCAATCATGATGTCAATAAGCGTACGCCTCAGCCCTTGTTTTCTTTCTGTCCCATAAATGTTTGACAAGACAGCCTTATTAAGGGAGAGGAATGTTATTTTTTCACTTTTCAGACTTCCTCAGGTACATTGTCTGTCACCGTCCCTTCAATAAATAATGGGTTGTACCACAATTTCCCATACAGTGCAGCCTCATGACATAACTACGAATACACCTTTGACTTGACATGGGGTAATGAGACTTTTGACAGCTTTGACAGTCATATAGCTGATGGTGCTGCAGTCTGCCTATATAGTTTGGTAGAGTGCGCTATGCAATCAAAATCTTGCCAGGAAAGTGAATTCCTCAAAATCAGCAGAGGAACTTTCGCCACAACTGTCCATAAATAATTGCATATGGCACGCTTAGCTTATCTTGGACATACATGGAAATCAAACCACAGCCTGGAGAGAGGGAGAGTAATTAATTCTAATTGGGATATTTCTGCAGGATTGGGGAACGAGTAAATTCTACTCTGGAGCAATGTTTTTGATGGAGCCAGAGCCCCATATGCTGTACTCAGGAGCACATCTGTGCCCAGTGCCCACGGAGAAATCCCCTGGCAGACAACACTTCAATACTGCAAGGGGGGGAGGGAGAGAATGTAAGACACCGCAAGCATTATTATGCCAGCCGGCAACAAATATCCATCCTAATTGCTCCACAATTGTATTAAACTAGCTATTATGTAGCAATTAAATTTGTTTAAGCCCCAGCTCCAGTTACAGTTTTCAGTGTGACTAATTAAAAACAAGGGAGCAGGAAAACCCCAGGCAGAAGCTTCCCCTAAGCTGGAGCTCCAGCTCCCCCGCCATGACTGTATTTAGAGTGTCAATCACGGCAGAGTCAGAGGCAAGTCATTCAGGCAGCCTTTTTGATTCAACCTATTCACTCCTATAAGCCCTTTATCTAGACTGTCTCTGTATAGTTCCAATTATCCCAAAGTTTCATGCATTTGCGTTCAACAGGAACAGAGGCGGCCAGTCTTCCCAGTACGCTGCTCTAACCCTCTGCTGTACTAACTGCCCAAGTTTTGTTTACATGCATATTCATTCATATGTTCATACTTCACTTACCCTAACTGCAAAACACAAAACGTTACGAATCTAACAGTCTATGGTAAGTTTTCCATTGCACCACCTGCAGTAGTGGCTACACTGTTCTGTAATGAAGGTCCATTTAGTGTGCTTTGGCCAAAGTCCAGCGACGCTGAAGCTGTTTCTGCCTTCCCGCTCAGGTCATTAGAGGTGAGATGCAAACTGATGAACACACAGAGTACAATAATGAGCCATGAAATGAAAGGGGAATTAATTGGACCCCAATAAAGAAAAGATTAACACAGATGGATTATCCAGTCTGACTGTTTTAGCAGCTTTATTTATTTATTTATTTATATATTTTTTTGTGTACTGAAATTAGCATAACTTATCACAACAGCTGCTACAACTGCATCAAAGTCATGGCTCTACTTACTCTTACATAACTACTGTTTCACCAGTGCTAAAACTTGTAGTTTGCTTTTCATTGTCATAGTTATTATGTATCACTCATTGAAAAAGTAATGACATTACTTTAATTATTTAATAATTGTATTATTTATTGTTACGGCCAGCTGTATTTTTCTTTGTATATTTTATTGTGTGTGGCAGCAGTGTGTTTTAGGAGTGTAAGTGCTCTCGTTTTCTCGTGAGGATCTTTGTTTCCCTCCAGGTAGTGGTGGCCAGCGCCAATAGTCCTGTGACATCACTGCTGCAGATTGCCTGAGCTAGAGTTAGGTGATAATTCTCTGTAAGTCGCTATGAGTAATTCCTTTCACACTGTCACACGATTCATCGTTTTTATAAAAAATAAATAAATAAATATCGACATTTTTAACAACTCTAGGCCTCCAAACCTACATGTCAAATTTTTTAGTATACGTGTGGAGAAATACACTATGAAACGTGGTTCAACAAGCAGCCAGCCTACAACTTTTAGGTATTTTCTGACCATCTAAAGCTAACATTAGCTTAGCCCCAATGACTGTAAATAGCACTTCATAAGTCCCATCCTGACAGTGAAGTATTTATGTGTCCTCCAACTCGGAAACAAACAGGTTAACTGAATGTAAGCTATGAGTGGCTAATGCTAGCAAGCAAGATGCATCACGAACATCAACATCTTCATCTTTCATTACAAATGTGGTCTTTTTTACCAGCTTTTCTTAAAAAAAAAGACAAAATCAATCAGTCTTTGTCTTCTTTGTGCAGCACTTTAATTGGCTGTTTAATACTACAGGAAACTGCAACATCACCACTAAAATAAGACAACATATTACTCTCTCTGCCGCAGCTACATATATAAATAAAACCAATTCATTTAAAACCTGAATCAAATGTCTTCTAAAAATCTGATTATTTTGATTCTTCACAGAAACCATTACTAGGGTGAATGACAGTAATTTTATGACTGAATTTCAAATTGTAATCCCTTCCACTGCTTATTACTGAAAACATCATCTTATTCTCTAAATAACACTTTTACTCTCACATTTATTATGAAAGAAACCCTTGAGCTGCACTGTACTGTACCTCAGTCCCCTGGAGTGAGCTCCTGTAGCCAGGTGCAGACACAAGAGGCAGCAAGTCCCTGCCCAGCTGCAGGCTGTCAGAGCTCATCTCACCCTGACACACTCCTGGCCTTTGAGGCTCTCAGTGAACTAGTTCAGGGGAGCTCAGACTGACCAGGACACAGGCAGAGTAACTCCAGTACAGTTCAGTACATCTTTCTCTACAGAGAAAAGGTTTCAATACGGTTATCCTGTATAGTGCAGTTTTAAAATAGATACAGACAACTTTTTCGCACCCCCCTCGTGTGGTGTTATTGTGGGTGCCACTGTCACAAACATAACTGGACCGCTTTCCATTTTCCTTAGAGCCTAGCAACTACCAACAACACAGGACAAACAGCATTTTGTTTTACCACGCTTACTTCAGATGTTGCACGTCTGCCATTTCCACTACTGGGGACAGTAACTGCAAAGACCTTACACTGATACTCCTTGGTAACTGGGAATAGCCGCAGATAGAGGAAAACAAAGCGCTATCCTCTTTCTGTTTTGGTTGTGCAACAGCTGACGCACTTCCTTTGTGCTGTCAATCGAGCAGTCATTCTCCCGGGAGATCGTACGCAGTGGCGGACAGCATTGCATACTGAAAATCTAAACATTGATGGTGTCATTATTCTACAGTTGTTACACTGTGCAAACAAACTTGTCTATTTCCTCTGTAATGACAGGAAACACACAACAATCTTCCTAAACTCCAACAGTCCTAAGCTCAGTCAAATAATACAAAAGACTGCAGTGAACTTTTTGGGCCTGCCAAAGCAGTTCACCGGCGGCACAATTTAAAGTAATTAAAGACTGGAAATATTTAATGACCATTCATGAAAGTACTAAATATCTCAAATCCACCTTAGACAGCAGTTCCAGCTATCACACAATCAGCACAGTTCGCCTTTTGCATAGAAGCAGTAATGAGTTCAAATCGGACTCATAAAACCTCCATTGTTTCACGGCGCTCGGGCTGCTCCATGTGGGGTTAAGGAGTACGTGCAGAGTGTTTCGTACTCTGTGTGGACTGCAGTCTGTCTGCCAGAAGTAATAACACAAGCGATTATGTCTCATTACACTAACCATAGACGCTTGTCTACTTTCTTCCCATTGTCCTTGAGTGGTTTGGCACCCAATTACTAAGTTTGTTTTTGGGGGATATGCTAGAACTGTCCCTTAATCTTTAGAAAGCCACAGTTTCTCTGTAGCCTCGAGTGAGAGTGACAGTGAGGAAGTGCCAGAATGGAAAGGAATTTGTTAGGGAGAAGGAGACGTCAATCACAAAAGTTAAACACAACAATCTCATGCTGCATGGAAAAATGCATTTCAAGTGGATTTTGTAATATGCTCTATTTGCAGGCTAGTTTGGAATAAAAACATCATGTTTAAAACATCATTTTAATCACTAAAATGGTAATTCAGCTGCATAATCTCTGTTCTGATTGAATTTTATTTCATTCAATGCAGTCAAAAGTACAACACAGGCTTCAAGAATGTTAACTTTTGCAAGGTGTGGAGTTGAAAACAGTTTATTCATCACCATGTAATTTGTGCCCAGGAATCGGGTGTCAAACAAAGCGGTGGCAGGTTGATAACATATCACGTTAACCCCTGAAGATCGATGCTGCTCTGCGTGGATTTAACTCCTGAAGGGGATTATTGAGCTTTGCCAAAGTTCCATGTCGAGACAGGAAATTCACACCAGGATTAGAAGTTAATACTTATTGCTGCTGCTGATGGACATAGCTGGGAAGTTTAGATGCCTTCTCCTCTCTCTGCCTCTCTCTGTCTCCGGCTCTCTCCCTCCCATGTCGTTACTGTTTTTGGTATTGATTGCCTGCTGCCTCTTAAATTATGCATTCTGCAGCTCGGGTTGGAGGGCTCCCAGGTGGGTTTGTCAAAGGGAGAAGACACATGTAGTCGGGCAGTGTGGCTGGGAGCGTCAGAAATCCATACAGGTCACAATCATGTCACCCCATCAGTTTTAATCAGCCAAAGCTTAATACAAGCCGGTGACAGGGCTTAGAGGTATAGGGGATGTGTCTCTGCCTCGGCTGCTCCCCCGACACGCAGGATCTGGTTCAATACTGCTGGATGCCACTGACAGAGACTCATTATCATCTATGTGTGGCTTGCGGCTGGGCTGGATGATGAGACGTGTACTGGTCTGGGCCTGTTCCACAGTGTGTTCCCATGCCACAGTGCAATTTGGGCTTGATTGCTTTATCGGAGTCTTCATCACTTTCTGCAGGTTTTACACTGAGTGTAATGATGCATTGTGTTCCTGCACTCTGGTTTTCTCGCATGAGCAACATTGTTTAAAAGTTGACAAGTTTCCCAAACTGAGTTTGGTTAGATTTTTGATAAAAGTCTATCTGGACACGTCATAAACTGCACTCTGTAGGGCTTGATTTCTTCATACTTTTAAATAAATTCATGACATTTTAGCTAGGTCAACACTGATAACATCATGATGAGTATACTTGATTCATGAAACCTGAAGGAAATTATAAACAAGACTAAGAGTCTACAGTCATGCTTGCAGCTCTGTTTCCCCTTCTCCACCAACACTGACCGGGTTTCCACTCTGATTCGTGCACCTAATTATGAACTCTTCAGAGCATTTCGACCACAAAAAGTTGGTTTGGAACCCAAAAGATTGGCTCCCTGCTGGATCCAAAAGATATCAGGTTTTTCTTGACCTGAAGTGCTAACTGTGATGAAATCAGTGGGCATATTACATACTACATGTTGGAAACAGAGGATGGACATGGCAACGGAGGAGTCAAGAGAGAAATCGTCCTCTTATCAGTAACAGTTTGTTCAAGCTCACAGGTAATCAATGCAACCCACTGTCTTGCTACTACTGTTTACTTACACCCTCCATTGATTTTGCCTTCATGATTACCATGGCTCCGCACAAAACTGATGGGAATGTGGCTGGTTTGCCAGATAGTACGGAGGTTCTTAGGGGTAACGGGTTGAAAGGACCAGAGCAAACTTGGTGAAAAAATAATATGTGAGGTTGTACTTAGGCAGAGCGATGCTCTGAGCTAACTGCTAACCTCGACATACTGATAATGACAATGCTAACATGCTGGTGTTTAGCAGGCACAATGTTTGCCATATTCGCCATTTTAGATTAGCCTACTAGCATGCTAACATTTATTTATCAGCACTGAGCAAAGCAGCTGAGGCTGATAGGAATGTCTTAAGTTTTGCAGTTATTTAGTCATAAACCAAAGTAGGCCCACAGCAGAAACCACTTAAGCCCCTTTTCCACCACACAAATAAACCACTAACACCTGCGAACATCTGGCTGCGAGTGCCGATTTAACCCTTACTCATCACATACAATACTCGACTTAAATGACCCTGCAGTAGCCATGGGTATTTATCGGCTCTGGCACCAATCGGCAGCAGTGGAAATGCAACACGCAGGTGATCATGCTAATTTTCACCCCTATACCGATGAGGTGTAATGACATGCCACCACAGAATACTGTCCATCTCCAAACATCATTCCAAATTGGTCTGTACCAAGATTGAAGGAGATACCGAATAAGTACAAGATGTATAAGAAGTAACAACTGTAACATTTTCACTAGCCGCCATTACCGCCATTACCGCCATTACCGTCTACTGGCAATGGGAAAGGAGTCAACAGCCGTATGAATTTTGGTGGAAAAGGGGTATTAGGGTGATCAAGTCTGTCGGGGCCAAATTGATCACTACAAGCGGATTCTTTTTCTTTGGTTCTCATGCAGATTGCCATCTAAATGACATTTATATATTTATTACATGAATCTAAAGTAATAAAACAGACAGCTTCGCTATTTCCTGAATGTTATCAACTGTTTCAAAAAATTGAACGGCTGTGTCATTACGTGACCGAGCATTATCAATCCACTTGATGGGTTGTCTCCAGCCACAAGTGCTTTACCTGTGCGCATTCATTTTCTGTCTCCGTCACTGGCAGCCAGCGTTGAGGAGACTACGTTTTGCATTGACAGAATATGTGTCTTTCTCTGATCATGATTTCATTGTGACAGACAGCAGACGGATGACTGTGTGGCAAGTCTCATGGGAGTAAAGTAAAGTAGATTATTAAAGCAGATTAAGATGAATATTTAACTAAACGTAAAGTATTATAATTTGTGGTTAATTTTCCTTATCGGATTTATGGAGACAACCCTCACATCCAAACTCCATGATCCATGTGTACAAATGGTGGGTCATGACATTGTAATCGGTGGATGTACAGCGGATCGTATGTCTCACCGTGAATCTTCCCACGGAAGGGCGAGTCTCCAAAGGAGGCCAGTGTTCCTTTGATGAAAACAGTCACGGAGCTCGGAGTATTGCAAACCTAAAGGAGTGAAAACACAACAGGGTCAAAAGAGCAAATCCGGCCTTCTGTTCTCGCTGCCTTTATTGTGAGGTTTGCGCAAGGCACGGTGTGATTTCCTTAACACTGCCAGTGAAAAGAGGCTTGATTTTCACAGGCCAGCTGACCTGCTAAGAGCAGGTGTGTCTCAGATACAGTTTCAGACTTTTTTTTTTTCTCTTTCCAGTACACTTCCCAGCTGACGATACTGCTGCCGGATCCAAGTGCTTATCAGGATTTAAATAAAAGGCTAATCAAGGGTCCAGCTGAATTTCCTTATTTTTCATGTTTTTCAAAGAATTTCCAAGTCTTTGAACAAACTATGGCTACTGTGACAGAAATAGTTATGGGAACATCACCTGGAAACTGGCATCAATCACTCTTGCTTTTCTCACTCTCACTTAACTGTTTCCGTTGAGTATGAAACAATATATGAACAGAGTGATCAGCAAAAAGCTTTCTCGTGTTTCCACCTTGGGCTTTGGAAGGGAAATACCTGATCTCTTCCTGTAAAAGGATATTAGGTGAGGAAATAAGCATTTCAAGTCTTTTGTAAAGAGGGTTTGTTTTCAGACCTAAAGGGTTATTGTATGTATAGAAAATGTCTCTTAACGTGTGAAAGATAAAGGCACTTTAACTTCACACTCTCATGTCTATCTCATTGAATTACATAGAAGAGTTAATCCGAACTTACAGTGATTAAAAGCTTGATTCTGGTTTTAAAAGTTGGTTAAAGAAAGTGTGTGTGAGTTTAACACTGATTAACTTTTCTAATTTAAAACTTCATCCAAGTGCAAGGAGAGAATATGCGCTCCTATTGTGAAGGGAGCATGTTGCAGTTTAAGCAGGGTCGCTGGTTACATCCCATCACTTTGTCATCATATCCTGCCTGTTGTGACACATTATGTAAACAGAAACAAGCCTGGGAAGGAGCCAGAGACACAACATCCTCTGCCATGGGGTGGCTCTGTCTGACCCCACATACAAAGAGTTCAGAACAAACCAACACACGAGCAAAGAAAAACTGAAATGTTTGTTCAGACTCTTATCTCAAGCTGTACATTTCCTTTGGGGTTGTGCAGCGTGTGTTGGATGGTTTATGTTTGCGCCTGTAGGATGCATTATGGAGCTTTCAGGGAGATGTGCACAGCACACTTCCTTCTGCAGACTCCCAAGACGAGCCTACCGATACAATAGAACCAGATTGAAACTTTCACCTGATATACAGATTGTAAAATTCTGGCTTAGAAGCTCGTTCGTAGCTGCACTGCAACTATTGCTCATCTTGACAAGTCATTTAATCAATATTTTAATATTAAAACCTAAAAAAAAAAAAAACATTCCTTTGATTAATTTCCCATGCAAATGAACCCAATTCAAGGCTTTTAGTAAGTCCTGTCTTTTTCCATAGAGTGACATTTCAAACAGATGAAACTAAAGTGATCTGGAAAATACATTCAAAGCAGCAGTATGACCATCATTGCAGACACTGCCGGAGTCAGTGAAGAAAACAGTTTTATGGAAAGTAGGATGACATAATACTACGTCCATGTGCTACACCTGTGTGTGTGTGTGCACAACTATTTTTCAAGGCCTTCTCCTACCTCATATGAAGCCATTCACACATTTATTGAAACAGGTAGTGACTCAAAAGCCTTTAAAAGTACTCACTGTCGTGTCATGACTCATTGTCATTGTTGTAAGTTGTGATTTTGGCTGAAATGGAAACAAAAAGAAAACACAACCACACCGACAGCTGCTGATGGAAAGTGAATATGCATTGAAGGTGTGTTATGTAAGTTTGATTTTGGACCCAAAAGCATCCTGGACACAGAGAAAGGTTTAGGACAGTTGCGAAATGTTGCTGGATGGCTGAAGACTTGGCTGAGGCAATCCAAGACATTCTCACTCAGACCTCGTCACATACTGACGTGTTTGGTCATGGACTTTCCATGTCCACATATGACATGCAAGGTACCCTGAGTGCTTGTTGACGTTCTGGGACAACGTGTCCAGTTTTTTCTGTTACATACATTGTCTTCTCTCAAGATACACTCCTATTCTCACAGGAAATTTAACATTGACATACAGTCTCTTTCAAAATAAATGCACTACCTTTGTACAACAACGCAAATTAACATTTTTTTCCTTCAACAACTAACACACATGATTGGGTTTAGGCAACAAAAGCAAATTGTTCAGTTTAGGAAAAAAGACCAGGGTTTGGCTTTAGAATCTTACTGGACGCGAACACTACTCTCTCTATCTCTCTCTCTCTCTCTCTCTCGGACATTCACCATCTTAACTTTTGCCCCTGTTCCACCTCATTTCCCCCTGACGCAGCTTATCATGTCGATGTTAAAGAACGGCTGCCCAAGTGCCAGATTTTGACGACTTTGGAGTGAGACTGGGCTCCGCAAATTAGGAGTCTGGCTGAGGAGGGCTCGGTAGGGCTGAGCGGGGCAGGCAGAGGAACTGATGGCTGAACAGTTTGATTGGGTAGTCGGAGACTGAGATGAAGCGGGTTGTGGCAGGTTTTCTAGTGGAACAGGCGTGGAGAATCTGAGACAGAGAAAACAAATCTGCCGATGCCCAATAAACACCAAAAATGCAAACGGAAACACAACAGGAAACAAAAGGAAAGGGAGAGGCAAAGCCAAAACTCAAACGAGGTTATAGCAAACTGGTCCAAATGTTATCTGTTTGTAGGCCACAAAAAGAAAAAATAAAGTGAGTTTATCTGTCCCCCTGTAGCTACTGCTCCTCCTCGCTTTCATTTGTAGTTTGTCAAAGAGGCAGCACCATGATCATACAGATCCAGACTAGATGGGATGTAAATTAAACCAGGTCAGAGTTGTGTCTGTATGGGGAATATTTTGGGAAGTCTCCTCAGAATAAGCAAATATTGTGAGTGAGTAAATACATAACCAAATGTCACTGCTTTACATACAGATATAGGCTACATACATAGAAAAACTTTGCTCCCCCTCATGAAAAAGTGATTATGTGTAATTTTTTCAAGTGATTGGAACAGAAATAACTTGAGGTATTTCTGGTTTAATAATGCCTATGTGATTATTACACATGTTGCCATCTGTCAACACTGGTACAGTGGATTGAAAAGGTTCATCTGTCATAAAGTTTCCTTGAGAAATAATTAAAATGTCTTGATATTACTCAACTTTCTCTTTGCAGTGTCCTGCAAACTGTATGCAGCGGTCACTATCTCATCTAGGATCTACTCATAAGCAACTTAAAATACACTTTAGTAAGTTGCAAAAAATGCAACAGTCTTTATTCTTCTTTGTAAGCAGGAGCAGAAGTGAAGGTTTTGATTTTATCTTTCACTTAACAGCAAAATGTAACTTTTAGCAATTTAATAAATACAGGCCCAGGTCCTTAATGTCTATAACAGACATGCCGGCATGTGCACACACATATGCATATCCACAAAGAGAAGCAGCCATGGGACAATAACCTGTGGAGCTGCTCTGTGTCTGTGTCTGCGTCTCCGTCCCCCACCTACCCATGTCTCACATGACTGCTATGACCTCATTCCACCTGAGCCGAGCTCCCAGCTGCCTCCCAGAGAGCCTCAAGGCCAGAGACGTCTGGTGCCAACCATAATCTTCTACGCCTTGAACCATGTCTCCTGTGCCCATTGTCATCACGTCACCTCCTTCACAACCAAACACACCAAGCTGAAGCTGGGTCCATTAAAAAACGTGTTATTGTATATTTCAAACCCAAAACCCACATGAAAGAGTTGGAGCAGTTGCCCAGCACCAATTTACTGTTCCTACTATAGAAACAGAGAAGGATTTGTATGAAATCCATCCCTGAGGAAAGGTGTAAATTCAAGTCAGCTGTATGTTATAACTAAGCTAAGGGGACATTTACACATGAGATTAAGTGAATTTATACCTAGTAACTGTGACATGTAAGTGTATTGTTGCTAACTGAGTACACAGATTAAACTAACATTAGCTTGCTAGTACGTTACTAAGAGTTACAATGAAATATAGCCGACACATCTGACCAGACACTTGATCAAAATCCAGTTTAATAATTACGTAAACTGGGACAATATCTAATGACTTCTTAAAAAACATAAGGTAAATAAAAAAAATATTAGCATAACAGACTGAATAGCGTTGGTCAGGTTAGCGTAATCAGATTCACATAGACTGTGTAGAAATAATGGATGTAGCCACCGTTACGTCACTTGTGGTCTCCCATTTTAAAACCTTAAATTAGACATTTTGGCCAACGCCATCTTGGATTTTTGGATCCAGAAAGCATTATATTTTAGGGTGCTGTATCAACCCGTTCTCACTCAGACGTCATCGAAATCTGGTGCCTGGGCAATAACTGCGGTGTGAGACACTGACAAAAAAGCCGTCCTTAAACGTCAGCATGATACACAGCCGGTCGCTGTTATGGTTTAATGACGATCGGCAGCAACCTGCAGTCGTTTGCTACACATCATGCCCTTCCTTTCCTCCTTTCACACTGTCCTATCAAATAAAGCCCCAAAATAATCTTAAAAAAATATAATATTTGGATGAGAGGGGGGTGATGCAGAGGAGCAAGGGGTGGATCTGACTGAAAAGGATCTGCAGACAGCCTGTCACTCAAAGTGGCTGGGCTTATGCCTAACTTTAAGTCTTAATTTAAACAGGAGAATTATATAAAACTTCACCCCCCGTACAGTTGTCATGACCAAAAGAGACCAAAAGCATTTTGTACCAGGCTGTAAACATGTTTATTTCTGCTGTAAAGTTGGGCATTTTGACATGGGGGTCTATGGAGACTGACTCACTTTTTGAGCCAGCCTCAAGTGGTCATTCAAGGGACTGCAGTTTTTGGCATCGGCTTCATTTTTACACCTCAGGAGCTGCTTGATTAAAACTCATTTTTGGCAGCTGTGTTGCTTTTGATTGTATAGCACTACAAACATTTTATAGCTAGCCATTTTTGCGAACTTTTTACTTGCTAATATATTTCTTAATATGATATTTCTTAATAGCAGTTTCTAAATATCTGAGAGAAATTGCTGCAAATATATTCACATTGCATATTATATTGCACCTACTGTTGTCTGGTCATTGAACAGTTCCAACAAGCACACTGAGTTCAGCAAATGTCCAAATGCATTTGAATGACAGCATTCGCAAAGTCCAGGGATTACATCAGTGTCACGACTGAATCTCTTGAAGGGCTGTAAAATATTGAGTCATCTGTAATAAGTGTGGCTATTTACTTTGGCAGGCTGAAAAAACACACAGAAAGGTGGGGGTTTTTATATTAGCCATGTCAGTTTGACAGGTAAATAACACCGGCTCTGCCTCACCCCAATTACTCTTTATTGAACAGTAAAACTTTTAACGGCTGTACAAGACAAGAAAGTTCTGTTAGATTAACTTGAGCGTTCCCAGTTAATGTTTTCAAAGTAAACATTTCCAGTTCATGACAGCAGTAACGTCATTGTTAGCTTTGAGCAGAAATCGACCATGTATTGCACAAAGAGCTGTCAAATTAGAGCATTCATAAACATTTACAGCCAGGGCAAAAAGCGTGGTTGAGAAGACTTGGAACACGGCCATGCTCCTGTCCACATCATGTTTCAGGTAGTGAGTAATCCTCTTGTCTCACCACTTCTCGGTCTGGTGTTGCCGCTTCAGTAAAATCACCCTTTCTTGGCAAGTCTACCTGCTGTAGAACAAGCCTCTCTCCTATTACAAAAGGCTGGGCTTAATAAGCGTCCAGGCTATATCAGCGCTGTATTCAATTTCCTCAGATCTTGAAAACACCGCTGTAAAAGTAGCTGAAATTTACTGCTTTGCCCCCTCAGGTTTTCTTAACGGGAGATTCCCTTGTGTTGGTTCTTTTACTCCTGCCAGAAATATTGCTTTGCACTCTTCATTGGGCCTGTGGGAGAAATATGGAAATTTTACAGTAAGAAGTTTAGAAGCAGTGTAATTGGAGATGGGCCAGGGTGAGACGCCCCCACCTCCCCCGTGTCCTGCAGCATTAGAGGCCCCTGAGCCACGTACGAATCTGCATGCTGTACACACCAGCTCTCTTAATTGGGCCAGGATTTAGTCAAAACTAGTAAAAACTCCAAAAGAGTGAATATGCATGTGCTATTGTACAGTACAGGCAGGTCCCAGAGGTGTCATGCTAAATTGTAGATGCCATTCTAAATTTAATTTAGTCGACTGTATTTAACACTTTCAGTGGTGGTAAACAATCTCACCTCAAGGTCCATGTCAGAGCTATTCTGGAGCTTTCCATCATATCACACAATCTTTATCAGCAGATAGAGTTTAGTTGTCATGAATTTAAACTGTTAAATTTCCATTTTTTCTGAGCACTTTAAAGATGCTTTCACATCTAACCTGTTTGGTTTCATTTAAAGCAAACTCAGGTCTGTTTGCCTGATTAGGACGGTTCATCGGGGCCAATGTGAAAGCTGTTAATCAATCCCTGGTTCAAACCGAAAAACCTCTCAGCCTGCCTCCAGGCAAACTCTGGTACAATTTGTATGTGGTGTGAAAGTAAACAAACCAACCAGAGGATTTTGTGGCAGGAGATATGTTATTTTGGTATGATTTTACATGCTAAACTACGAGTCATCTGATGATCATGAAATCTGTCCAGACTGTTAAAGAACTAAAATACAACAATGTATTTTTTTTTTCTGTTGGTCCTGACCAAATGAACTGAACTACAGGAGTGAGAGCACCTTTTTGCTTTCTTGGGAAGAGTTTGATGAGGAGATTAGGACCACTCTAATATCTGCCCATTCAATAGGAAGCCCCAACCAGCTTAGCTTAGCCTAGCCTAGCTTAGCTTAGGAAGCTAGACCCCCTTCCCTGGCTCTATGCAAAAGAATAGCAGCAACATTTCTTTTTGTTTGTTTGTTTTTTCAGTTCAGGTTTTATATAGATTTTTAACACACAATAACTTTTAAGTGAGTGAGCTGCTGGTGGCTTGATTTGTAACCCTGCTTCCACTTTTTTATGCCAGTCTAAGCTAAATGTATCCTAGCTGTAGTTTTATAGTTAAGTGGCAGTTTCAAAGTTCATCTTGACCTTGGAAAGACTTGTAACAGTTGATAAAACGATGTCAGGTCAAGGTTTATTTAGTAACTGTTTTGGAGCTTTTAATTGTATTGTAACAGACTAGGTTAGGTGACGTTAACTGTATGGATTCTGTAACAGTTAAGACTGTTATGTTCAGTGACAGTAAAAAGGTCTGTTATGGCAGTTACTCAGTTTTCCGCAATGTCAGTGGACATGTTACTCAACAAGTTGTGTGTTTTTGCACATTGTGAAGCCTGTCAGTCAATACTAGCACCTATGACAGTGATCGGTGTGAGAAACCCACCTGTGATTGGCAGAGGCTTGAGGAGGGAGGGTTGTTGTTACCCCTAGTAGTTCATGTGTGTGTAAGCCGATGAGCGGGAGTTGTTGAGGCGGCTGCTAATGCAGAGAACAGGTTTGTTGCTTTGGTACTGGCTACGGCCCACAATAGCCTGAATTAATTTTAAGGAATAAAAAGCCAGCAAAATGAGTTCATGCCCTGTAGCCTCATTGTTAAGGGATGCTACGGTATTATATAAGTTATTACTAAAACTGTATGCACAGTTCGGTCAGCCTTGTTACAACTATGACTGTAGTTATATTGGTTTTTTTTAAATTGCATGCTGCAGTTAAAACCTGAGTAAAACCTTGGCTGCATATCTGATTGATATTTGTGTAAGATGTAAAATTTAAGGTATACCAATAGTATGTTATTTAATAGAAACATAACTACTGTTTCACCAGTGGAGGTCTTTATACCTGCAGCAAGCACTGAGACAGCACATCATTACCATAGAGTTTAAAATCTGCACAGTATTTTTAGGAGGTACACTGAAATAGGAGAAACTTGTTTCACTGATGGAGATGTGACACAATCAGATATAAAATGTGTTTTCAGGTCATGGCAGCCCCTCGTTGGCCTCTGATGTAACTTTTTGCACTCGAGCCTTATCGCGATAAAGTAAAATGACATGAAGCTGAGAATGCAGGAGCTAAGTGCCCCTCTGGCTGTCTGTCATGATTCATGCTATCACTGATCATGATGCAATACCCTGCAAAGTGTACTACTGCAGCAGATCATTACAGCGGTAGAGTACAGTAAGTACAGTCTCATGGCCTGCAGGATTCTGTCCATGTGAGTTAAGATCCACAGAACATGATAGTTGCTTCATTTTTCACCTTTTGCTGTGACATCTACTGACTGGAGTTCCCGCTTGACACTGAAAGCATTTAATGCTACGAGTAAACTCTGCAGCTCTCAGACAGAGACAGCTAAATGGCAGAGTGAGCCTGCCAAACCAATTAGCCCCAGTAAAGGTGGAATGAATGTGGATGATTGTCAGAGGGGTGAGTCGTGCATGTTTAAGATAACATCAAGAATGACTCAACAGTATGCTGACTGACAGTGGTGCTGTAAGCAATTTTGGCCAGGGGAATGGGAACATTAGATGAGTGTGATCACAGCATGTCAATCAGTTACTCAGAGGCGAACAAGATGACGAGGGAAATATTTCTCAGGTAAGTTGTGATGGTATCTCTGGGTAGTGCTGTGTTAAAGGACAGATTCGTTTCTCTTGGTGCATATCAGCAGGTAGGAATGGAAATACAGGAGTAGAGATGATGATGATAATGACTATGTCCTATATAAACTTCAATTGGGTTATAGTTCAGCCTAAACTTGTAGGACTCTCATTTATAACATACATGGTTATCTGCATCCGCATCTGTGTTCAGAGTGGGTGTTGTTATTTTAAGTCTAAAATTGATACGGGTTGATCAGAAGTTGCATTTGCTTATTATTTATTTTAAAAACTTGAAGACGAATTGAGCTTGAGATCATTTTTGATCACAAGACTAACATAACTGTTTATTCACAGAAAACGTTTTTCTTAAACGCAATGAATAATCTGAGGGTGCTTTCACACCTGCCCTGTTTAGTTCAGTTCAATCAACCTCATATCGGTTTGCCCCCTAGGTGCGGTTCGTTTAGGCAGGTGTGAACACAGCAATCACACTCAGGTGTGCACCAAAACAACAAGACCAAGACCTTCTTGAGGAGGTGGTCTCAGTCTGGTTACAAACGAACTCGGTTGGTTTGTGGTGAGAACGTGTTCCGACCTGGATCTGAAGCAACTGCAGTCACATGACACATTGTTTGGGTTAAACATGAGCATGTTCCAGTCCTGGAGGATT
>JAPZEB010000013.1:21022310-21033487 GCA_029783705.1 Chaetodon striatus | reverse complement strand
ACAGTTAATAAGTGGAACATCTATATACTAATTTTCTGAACCCCTACGTTCACCTTTTGGGCACAGCACCTATAAAGGGGCGTCTCCTGCCTTACCTCTCCCCTTTTGCTGTTGTACTCCATGGGAGAGGTAAGAGACATTGCTCTCATAGTAATTTACATGTTTTAGTGCAATCAAGTTACATTTATAAGTTAATTTTTCAGTCTAAACTTATTGTACAATATGCTAACATATTCCTGTGTCACTTAATTTGTGTAGGGACTCAAGTTATAGGCTTGTAATTGACGGGGGATTTTGTTTTTACCTCTGGCTGTCTGGTATATTTTGTGTGTTTTATTGTACTAAACTGAATGCAACATGGCCGCCCTTTTGCTGTTGTACTCCATGGGAGAGGGCCTCGACTTATAGGCTCGTAAACAACAGAGAATTTTGTTTTTACCACTTGCTGTCAGAGTTGACAGGAATAAACGGATATCGCCTCCAAAGGTATCCACGAACTGGGCCTCTTCATATCAACACAACTCAAACAATGCTACAGTCCACTGGTTACATATTTACCGACATATTTTATGTTGTACAACAAAACCTGAAAATGTCCTAAGCTTGTGTTAACCACAGAACGTATTTCAAGCATCTAACCAAACACTCATTGATTTCAAGACGAGGGGTCTAGGAGTGCTAAAATGTTAACTCAGCTCCATGTTTTAGGACTCTTTCCTGCAACACTCTATTCTTCATACTGGTGGGGCAAATATACATATAATATATAGAACATTTTTTAAGCTCATGTCTCCCGAGGCCCCTGATGGCCTGGGGTGTATTGCCTAAGCCCCTGTAAGCTAATGCATTAAGGCGCAACTGTCCGTGACTGCTGGATGTAAATGAGCAAGTTGCTTTAAACTGTATAAGGTCTGTAAATGTTGGGTCTAAATTATATGTAAATTTGCTTCAGAAAACACCATCAATATTGAAATACCAACAACTATAGAACATCCCTTCATTTATTATGTACTTGGGTGTACTTGGTTTACTTCTCTAACTGCTAATCAGGATACGCATAATTACAGTGAGATTGTTTAGCTTTTTGAATAAGACCTTCTACTGGTGCTTGAAGCAAGGGAAAATGTATGTGTCTGCCTTGACCTTGACTCATTATCATTTTCATACAACAGCTCTGATGGCTATCAGCATTTCAATTATATCTTTGTGAATATTCAATTTGGCATGATGGTCAAAACAACCCACTTTATCTCCCCTCAGATAGAATTAAGTCTCCAAACCAGCTCTCAGAAACTCCACTGTTGCTCATTATTCCCCATGATGATAAAATAAAACTTCATGCCACAGTGTGTGTGTGTGTGTGTGTGTGTGTGTGTGTGTGTGTGTGTGGGCGGGTGGAGATACCAGATACCGCTTAAATTGATTCTTCTGCCAATTGATTCATCTCATGCTGAAATGAAGACGGTGATAATCTCCGAGTCTCTCCAATTGAGCTTTTTTGATGGTGTGTGACTGAGCGCTGAAATACAAGACTGCTGCTCATTGATTGGAATACAGAGTGCACATTAAGTCTGTACTGACGCTACATATGAGTTCAAAGAGCGATGAATGTGCAGAAGAAGGGGTTTATCTGGCGTGTTGAAGTGTTGTTGGGCTGATAACTGCATCAGATACTCTGTTGTCATCCCACCTCTGTGGAGGCTCAGATTCTGCAGCTGAAAATAAGCATGAAGATGTCAGATGTGGCCTTGAAGAAGTTTGCTGATGTGATAAAAACAAGGCCTTGGGGGAAAATTCACAACATTAATAATCACATTAGAATATGAGTGGTACATGTCAGCAAAGTCTCTGGAGATTGCAGCTGTTTTTAAGGTGTATTTATTTGTTTTCCTCTTTCTCTTTTGGAGACTCACCACCTTGACTATTTCCACTGTCTCCTTCAGATCAGCCTTATACAGTAGTGGAATAAATTTGGATTAATTGCAGCCACGGTGCCAGCCAGCTCCGCTCAGCTCGGCGACTGCTGGGATGCGAGCAGAGAAATCATCTGCCACCTCTTCCCCACACTGTATATCCCTTGTCATTGCACCGCAGAAGTCTTGCCCGCTAAAACAGAGGTAATTAAATCTCCCCGCTCTCATTAAAAATACAGCTGTCTACCACCGAGCACCACGGCACCACTAAGCGAATGTAAATTTTCATTTCATGGTGCTGAGAGAGAGGGAGGCTGTTCTTCGGCAGCCACCGTGCCCCTGCCAGCGCTGTGCAGAATAACTGCTCCCCTTAAATAACTGTCCTTTTGTTTCATGCGGAATTACATAGGGAAATGGCCCGTGTGTTATATAATTTGCGGATTAGGTGCAGTCATGGGTCTCTCGGTTACTGCTGGGAACAGTGCGGGTATTCAGGTGTCTTTTTTTTAAAAGGGAAAAGGTATATGGTGGGATTCAGGGATGTTAACTGATTTTTAATTGGCTTTTCCTATTAAAAAGCTCAGATGCTCCTCCAAGATTAACACTGGGAAACTTCTGCGAGGTTAACCACTAGTTGACATGCCATGCACATTTCCTCTCCATTAAGAAGAAGAATGGTTTTGCTGATTTATAAAGATTGGACTAAATTAAATACTGTCTGCCCTGCGGAAGTGTGATGCACTCAGTGAGGGAGGAAGTCAGGCACTTGGATTGACTGAACTTTAATGATGAATACTCTTTATGAGGTTCCACACGGCTGCTGTAGTCAGAATACTAAGCATAAGAAACGTAGAGCGCACAAGCCAAGACACAAGAATCATCCTACAAACAAGAAAATGAATATATTTCAATAAGATAATTCTTTCTAAATTAGATGAGAGCATAATATACCAAGCAGTAGATTGAGAAATAAATTATATGCACACCATTAAACAGAAAAAAATCTAAAGTAAAACAAGAATAGTCTCACTTTTCCTGAAGCCAGAGATTCATTGAAAGCAAGACGCTGTAACCACAGTCTCTTATTGATTGTATTGGAGACACCTTGGAGGAAATACAAATACCAAAAATAAGTTTTATTTGCCAGTCCAAAAGAGACTTCCCTACAAAAACAACAGGGCTGGTCGTAGGCACATAAAACAACATTGTGTTTTCCTGACAATGATCTCTTATGACTGTGCGAATAATAACTGTTGCCTCAGATACAAAGCTAGAAGTGTAGCATGATTCTGTTGTAGAGTTACAAGTTGCAAAAGAGAGGAAAAAGTTTTGGTGAATGGTTGAGTGTACAACGATGTCTGACTGTGACAACCAGGACAGCTGTTTGCATCCTGTTTCCTACCAGCTGTCAATGTTGGTGGTCATGGTCGGAAGAAACCAGCATTGACTGCTGGTTGGAGAGAAGCTGTGGAAAGATGGTGGTCATGATTAGATGAGACCATCTTTCCACAACTTTAAAATTATAATCCTGGAGACTGTCATGAAATTAAACTAGCAACAGCCATTCAGTGCTTTTACCTCTAGTGGTTTTCATTGTCAGTGGCGGAGTCCGCCATTCACATGCTAGATTCAACATACCTACCTATAACAACAACATGGAACAAGGGAAGTCAAAGGAAATTATGCTTGCATATAATCGTGTGTTACTGTTTTTAAGCCTCACTGTTTGTTTACTCCCCTACAGCAGAATTAGAGCTGTATTAAGTTTTTGTTAATGCTAATGCTAATGCTAATACTGGCTTTTATTATCAAGAGGTCACCTGAATTCAAATTTAACCAAGTGTTTTAGTTGCCTAGCCTTACCCATTGTTCATTTACTGTAAAGAAATGTTTTCCTAACATTAACCATACTGTATACAAATTTTGTAGAAAGAAATAACTCTTAAAATGTTGGACATTTAAATAAAATGTCACTAAAGGTTATCCGAGTGTTACAGAATCAGCCATCATAAATGATCTGTCTGGTTGGTTCATTTTTGTTTCCTCTGCCACCTGTTATGCCCAAAATGGAAGCAGACCCAATACCCGCAGCCCCTCGGTCTTCAGCCTGGATAAATTATATAACAGTATCAATATTACATAATATATAGGCTAACAATATTAATAAATGTAGGCTATAGGTTGGTACGTATCATGGATGTATAAATTAATTATTCATGCCTGATATGATATGAGGGATGCATGATATTGGATTTTTTGCTGATATACGCCATATAAGCCAATATATGACAACTTATTTGGCTGATAAGCAATATATTATCAATATCATTATATCCACTTTTTCCCCACTTCATTTAAGTGATCATCAAGTCTCTTCTGTAGTGGGATTAACATCATATTATGGATGCATCCTCTTATCCTGACGGCCCACCAGCAGAGACATGAAATACAATGCTTTTCAATGTATGTAATATTCATTCACGATGCAAAATAAGAAAAAAAAAAACATGTTGGTGAATTCAAATCAGTTCATTTTAAAACTACAGATATTATTATTTATCCCTAATATTGGGTTTTTACAACTTCCTTTGATGTCACTTTCCAGGCTGCCAAAGAGAAATAATTGGTTAAACTGGACCTGGGACATCAGTGTCTCCATTTCTAGCTCAGAGAAGTTTATCCTATTGGCTGTAATACATCTCTGTGTGTCGTAAACTCTAGACGCGAGACCTCTAAAACTAGAATGTTCTGGGGATATTTAAATGATGACTGTTTTCAGGCGCCACATTCATCAATGCCCGATCATTCCTACCCTGTGGTTGGCGAGATAAGAACGTTTCATGAATCATACATGAACACGACTGTAAGATGATTTCTGCACTTGTATCTGTGTGTCCTGACGAGGTCATGGTGCCATTTCAGAAAACGCTCATAGGGGTTGTTTGGGAGGATTTTGTATTTTAGGCATGGGGACCAAAATCATAGCCCAATGTTTACCAAAAAAAAGTTTTTAAAATCAGATTTTTAATGAGAAACTCTGCCTGTTTTTCATTATGTCTGACAAGGAGGTTGATGAGAAAATTCACTGGCTTCAGTGTCAAAAAAAAACAACAACTCGGAGTCTGAAATACATCATGAAGAGTCTGTGAATGTATTCACTTGGCTCCGGGTAGATTTAAGAGCGCATGAAAAATTCTAAGTACAGCGCAGGAAAACATGCACAAATGCAGTGAATGACAGTTATGCATAGGCAAGGAGTAACAGTCAGGACCTTTTCCCACGAGTGCTACGGTTCATAAGGGAATAAGATTATTACTGCATGAAGCCACTATGGTCAAATAAGGAGATTTCATTGCCTATCGCTGGCATTGAGTCAGAAACAGAGATGCTGAGAGTTGCTGAGCTCTTGCGGTACATTTTGAGATTTCATTTCACTTTCATGGCAGGGGCATGGGGTCTGAAGATGTGCCTACCCCCTCTGTCAATCATCCAGGCAAACACACCGAAGCAGATCTATAATTCAACTACAGGGGAGCTCATAAAATTCATAGGGGCCGGTGTTTTCTTCTTTTTTTCTCTCCCTTTTTTTATTTTTTTGGCTTCTTTCCACCTCAGTGCTGAACCCTGTTGCATTTACTCTTTAATTTCACAGCCAAAGCTTGCACCTGACATCTTGACCACCCAGCTCTACCCTCTCTTAGACAGTAGAGTTGCAAAGGTTGCAGCACCCACATGCCACAATTCAATTATCTCACTGACTTACAGAGTGGGTGAAAAAATAAAGAACAGATGGGGGGAAAGTGTTCACTCAGCTGTCCTCAATTTGTCCAGCCCTCCCTCTGTTTCCACTAATTTTAAAGCACAAGAAGGCGTTCCAAAAACATCATGTCCTTCAACAGATTTCCGCATTTAAAGCTGTCAGCAGACTCCCATGATAAATCATCAAGTGTTGATGGTGGTGCCCTGGTGTTCGACATGCTAAAAGACATTTCAACTTGAAAGAGCCATGCACACTGTGTAAGCAAAGTCAAATGTAAAGGAGGATCAGCATAAGACAATGTAGATTTTCTCAAGTGCAAAAGCAGACGTTTTCTCAGGTGACTCATACTGTAGAGCGTCAGCGTTTTTAAGATGCAATGCAAAACAGGAAATGAAGCAGAACATTATGTCAGCGGTTTATAGGTGTCAGCATTTGGATAAATATCAATTGAAAGGGAGTATTATCTGGGGGCCAACTTTTCCCTCATTTCTTTTTCCCAAAACTGTTCTTTTTTTTTCCCTGTGTAGAGAATATGAAGTTTTTTCCTGCTTGGGTTTCATCAGGGTAGTGCTGGTTAGGTGAGACACAACACCACGGCCACACACTTTGCTTTCTAAACAGTACTGCGGAGTATATAACATGGAGAGCTCCCAGCTAAATTACAGGAACATGCCTCCAAGTACCTACCACAGACAAGTTATTTTTAAGGCCCAAAACCACTGTTCTAATGTCATTGTACTCAACCATAACACCAAAACAGCCACCAGCAAGGACTCTGGAACAAGATGGAGCTCTCTGCCTTCAGGGAGATGTTAAACGAGCTGTGTATGACATTTAGAGCTGCAAACAACTGTTTTCTATGTAAAGATATAGCAGGGTAATGGCATCCTGAGCAGAGAATAAAGTCACGCTCCCTGCGTGCGTGTTGTAATTTGACATTCTCTGTTCTTTGTTGTGGTTAGCCTGTTCTCATTCCAGAGTTGTCAGATACCCCCACTTGGTCAGTGGTTTCGGTGCCTGACACAAAAATGCACCTTTTACGGCCTATCATGCCACCAGGCGGCATCAGTTTGAAACACTGCCAGCAGTAATGTTATATACAGGCTGGAAAGTCCCTTCAGAGTAGGCAGGAGGGGAGGTGGATGGGTCCAACAAACCCCGGACTTTCACCCAGGAGCCACGTGTTTGCCACCGATACGAATGTTGAGCCAAACCTTTATTTGTTTCTCAACCTAACCATGTTCCTTTATTGCAGAAGAAAATAAACATACACACAAGGTGTTGACCCACGTTGAAAATTCATTATGAGAAAGACTGTATTTTGAAAAGACACAGTGCATGTAACAGATGTAAACTGACGCACCGTCCCAGAATGTCAACAACAGACACAGGAGGGTACATAGCATGTCATATGAAGCAATACCTGCGAGCTAGTTCAGGCAGTCAACTTGAGCTGCACTGATTTATACACACGCACGTCATACGTCAATTCAGCGGCGTATTTAAGCTTTGCCAGTACTGTTAGCACTGTTAGCACTGTTCACACTGTTAGCATCGTCAGCTGCTCCATGCAGAGAACACTCATTATGCAAACATTAAGCTATTCACGTTGCAGTTAATGGGACTATGGTTGTGCAATACTAGAATTTTTCATTTTTATATGATACTAAAACTTTTCAGTAGAATTTTAACAATACCAATACTGATCATTTCTTCACTGGGTATGTGATTTTTCAAAATAATGGTCCTTAAAAGAAAAAAGAAAAAAAGATTACACTTGATTATTACACTTATTTACACACACTGCTGTGTGGCACTTTCTTGTCACAACTATTGCATCTTGCTGTGTTTTTTTATCTGCAGGTTAAGAGTAGCAGCACGCCAGGTTATATTTCCTTTCTGCCATTCTCTCACATTTTTGATAAGGAGATGTGCAACTGCACGACTGCACATGAGGTTCTGATGTCACAAAGGTTTCCACAGTCACGTGACATAGGTCAGCTAAATATGTCAGGGCTGTTTTGGCAAAATACTACACAAAAGCATGAAAAACATTTGGAAATTATGCAGCCACACACATGTTGTATTTATACAATTTTACAACCGACAGTTCTTTGAGTCTAAACCAAAGTAGTTTGTGGGAACTAAAGTACGGATCCACCCATCCCTGTTTTAACTCAGGTAAACAACTTCAGATAAGTAGCTGGTTCCTGCTTGCAGGTCACATCTACAACAGAGGTGTGTCTGAAAAAAAGCCTCCACACTAATCTGAGCTCTCAGTTTGTGTTAACTGATAAGGCATCATCTATGTATACAAGAGGTGAAGCCATGGGAGTCGACTTCACTATTGTGCAGCCATGTAGCTGGGTAGCTAACACTAGTTAGCCAGGCATCTGCAGATATCAGGCCGATGTCAAGAAACAAACAACAGGAGGTGATAAATTAGTGTGCACACTTCACTGCTCTATATGTGCTGATTAATTATTAAACTGGATGTCTGTGCTCTACTTAGTTTAAAGCTCCTTGTACTGACAGTCCATAACTGTGGGATAAGCAGGTTTTTTTTTTTTAATATGCATAACAACGACATTTCAATTATGTTTTCGTCTATTTTGCAGAGTTTTTTTTTTTTTTGGCCATACTGCCTAGCCCTGGCTCGACTATGTTTTGAACACAGATAGGACTTCCTAAAATACTAATTAAAACTGCCTCCTTGCTGTTATGATAAAAGCTTTCCCAATTGAGAGGGACATTATAACAATGGGAATTTTAATTTTAAACAGGCTGCAGTTGCACAGCCACACATCAGATTAATTACATTCAGAGCTGCACATGAATGTGGTGTGAATCACATTAAAAGAAAAAATGTAATGTTTTGCTTCTCTTGTTTTGTTAATATTTCCATCTGTCTGTCACCTATACCCACTGTGCTGTGCAGCTTTGTGGGAGTTTAAGCTTATCCCAGCTTGCACTGGACAAGTTGTCAGGGATGATGTATATAATGTAGACATACAGACAACCACTCACACTTATGGGCAATTTAGAGTTGCCAACTCAAATGACAATGACTGAGGAAAGGTCTCAACAAGAGCCTAGAAAGGCCAAAGACAGCTGGGGGATTCAAAGTGCGACAACACCATTAATAGGTGCATCACCGCGCTGCATTCCAGTCACAATATATATTACAAAAAGGTGAAAATATGAACTGGGGCACTTGCACAACCATCCAATATTCTTGCTAATCAAAGGAGTTCAAAGTCCTTCACTGAACAAGCAGGAGGGTCCGATGCAGGTACATACAAGCTTATTCATTATGCATTTCATCACATCTAAGAGCAGCTTTGTCAGATGTGGGTCTACAAGGCTTTTTTGTGGAGGTGTGGCTCGCTGCAGGTACATGAAGACCTGGAACATAAGCAGCAAGTTGCTTTATGTCTTGCATATTGGTTGCGGTAGATCCCGTATTTTTACATGGCATGCGCAATTGCCCTTCAATTACCATTGTGAGGGCATGATGATATCTAGGCATTATACGCTCCGCCGAGGCGCCGGCGAATCGTGTGAGCATCGATGTTTGATGATGGAGCACTTTGATTAATCAGTGGAGACTAGTGGGGAGACTCCCCGGCAGTAAAGAGTATCCAGGTAGGCATCTTGAAAGGCAAGTGGTTTCACTTCAATGCCCCCGACTTCCGTCTAAAAAGAAGGCAGGAAAGGGACAATCAGCACTTTATCTCTCTTTCAGACCTGGCTTCCGCTCGGAGAAGAGAAAAGCAGGTGCCAGGTGTTCAGAAAGCCAGAGCGATATGGACGTGACGCTCTGGAGCTGACCCCGCTGAACTCTGTCTTTATGAAAAGCCCCAGAAAGTCTCCTTTATGATCACAGCGCTCAGAGAGAGGCGATGGGGGTGAGTTCTTTGAAGGCCCTGTCAGTCTGCTGCTGTCGGAAGCTCGCAGGTACGCTTTTTTATAATAATTTCCTAATTCAAAAAGCAGACCATATTGAGAGGTTGTCGCCACAAATTGTTTAGCTGAGGTATGCACTAAACTTGAGTCAACTCTTCTGTTTGTGCACATGCTCCATAAAGCTGCCACACCACAAGAGATCAGAAAGTGTCATGTTTTGGTTGCTTTAAGTTTCTTATTATTCTGTTTTTCTGCTGGTCCCTTGTTTTTTTTTTTTAACCCTTCTTTCTCACACATGCAAAATGCCACGACTCCAGGCTATATATCACTCTTCAAGGTGGACGTTTTCAACATGTGGAAGCCGAGTTTGGTTTTCTCCCTTTTTTTCATTCCTGTGCAGTTTCAAAGAAAAACAGCCCCTGTGTTTGAACAAGCGAAAACAAGTGGCTGTACTTTGGCAAACCAAGTAATCTCGGAACGTATTTATCCAAACAAAGCCCAGTCCAATACCATCCCACTGTGGCTTCCCAATGGTTTCTGCATCATCCACCTCGAGCCCTACAATAACACTGGGAGCCTCGGGGCTATTTTCAGATTTCCCAGATTTCCTTGCAGGGATACAACACTTAGTGGTTGAGAACAGCCTCTCTTACTCAGCTGTGTTTGTTTGTGCAGGTAACATCTGCACTGAGTTTGGTGTCTGATAGCTAAGATTAGATATGGAACAAACAGTAAATTTGTAGTTTTTACCCACTGCAGATTTCTGTTTGTGGACAAAAGAAACAAACTATACTGAATTGTGCAAGAGGCGGTCGATGAGTGACTGCTGACACGTGAGCAGATGTGACTCTTTATACTCTCTTGTCTTTCTACATGATCCTGCATTGCCGCAGGAACGTATTCTCAACAGGGGGTGCTGAGAAAAAAAAGCTTAGTGCGGCACTTAACTCACCACTCACTACATTGATAAAAAAAAATATATACCAGCGCAGCTTGACTCCACCATGGCAATATTGTCACAGCAGTGACACATGGTCAACTGCGTTATCTATTCACGAAGCCACCCAGGAAATACACAATGATACAAGTGAAGCATATTTACGTTTAGTTATAAGCATTGATATGAGTCTCATTATTAGAAACCAAAAGGAAATCATGAAACACAACACTTTAACACAATGAGACATGAGATCAGTTCTTAAAAATGACTGAGGACAAAAACTGACAGGCACTTTTAATTCACCGACATCCTGTAGGCCTAGCCTGTATATTTTTATGCTTTGTTACTTACAGGTCGCCAGACTATCGCTGACGGAGACAGACAACGATTCACACTCACATTCACACCTAATTTAGAGTCACCAATTAACCTATCTGCATGATTTTGGACTGTGGGAGGAAACCGGAGTACCCGGAGAAAACCCACGGAGAACATGCAAACTCCGCACAGAAGGGCTCGAACCAGGAACCCTCTTGCTGTGAGGCGACAGTGCTAACCACCACACCACCATGCGGCCCTATTTTTGGTCACTTCTGTGTAATTTTCTGAGTTAAATAATTCTTGTAAGGCTCCACTGAGGAGAGTTGTTTGTTTATTT
>JAPZEB010000013.1:21007136-21022210 GCA_029783705.1 Chaetodon striatus | reverse complement strand
GGATTTTATCTGCTCCGTGAGCATGTGAACACTCACAGGTGTAATTCCCACTATCCACTGGTGTTAAACTGGTCAGGTGAAGAAAGACAGTCTGGTTCCCCTCCATAAGTGTGAACCTGGGGTCACATTCATGCACAAAGTCCCCTCCATATAGATACAGCAGGCACTCTTCTCCCCTGCTCGTCTCTGTGCTGATCCTACACACTACGAGTGTGACGCTACTCAGTGTTGCATTGTTGCATATCGGAGTCACGTCTGGTTCTCTCCCGATGGTTTTCACGACAGTCTCTGTTCAACAGTCATAAGGAGTGAGTGACTGCACCTGAATGAGCAAGAAAATTAGGACAGATGAATAAAACTCTCTTGTACTTTACCTTCAGAGTCAAAACTCCAGCACAGTGGCAGGAACAGAAGAAACTGCAGTTTCCACTCAGTCATAATAGCAAACAGGTCTGAATAACAGCGTTGCTGTCAGTACACATACAACTGTTCTGAGAGGAGGAGGCCAACATTTCCAAAGAACTGATGGTGAGGTGACTTAAGGTAAAAGGAAGTGCAACAAAACATGACTGCTCGTACTTTCCGGTTTAGACTCTGTCTGGGGGAGTTTTGAACACTGGTTTCTATGAAAAGCATCAATTTCTGGTAAAGCATCATTCACAAAGGAAAATATATACACCAATCAGGCGTAACATTACGACCACTGACAGCTGAAGTGAATAACATTGATCATGATCTGCAGGGACACCTTTGGTCCTGGCATTCATGTGGATGCCCCTTCACGCACTCCACCTATCTAAACGTTGTTATAGTCAAAGTACCCCCACTCATTGTAACAGTCCCCCTGATGGAAGTAGCCCCCCAGCAAGGCAGTGCACCATGCCACACTGCAAACACTGCTCAGGAATGGCCGTAATGTTATGCCTGATCGGTGTATAAACATAAAACCAGTCACATTATAGAGCATGTATGGGGGGCAAAACTTACCCAGTATGAGGTCTTTGATTCTTCAAAACTGGATGTAAAATTGAAGCACTTAAACGGCTTTAATAACTTGTTTTAAGACGTCAAATTAATTAAAAATTGTTTGAGGAAGACCTGACACTGGTCAAAATTAGATATTTTACATGTGATATGAGGCCAGATTTGATGGTCAGATAGATTTCAGTACGTTAGCTGGACTTAATTGTCCCTGAGAGGTAGATTTGTCTCCACAGTGTGTATATGCATTATCCCCAGGGATGTATGAGCATATTGGCACATCATAAATATCACCAGACAAAGGCTTTAAAATGAAATATCAGCCTTGGCCTAAAATGAACATTATTACCAATATGACTGATAAGACAACGCTTTAATCATGTAACTGTTGTTAGTTGAAATAGGCCGAGTTCGGTTGTGGTTACCATGGGATTGTCTCAGGGAAACTATCATCCAAGTAGTACACATTTCAAATTTGTTTCAAAATGTTACATAAAAATGAATACACATGTAATATTATTGTTACTGGCTTGTTTCCAGGGCATGTAAATTTGGGAATCATTCGCGTACAGGTGTTAGGAGATGCCATGTTTTTTAAAAATGAGTCCTAGGGGGAGAAGGTAAAGGGAAAAGAGGATGGGCCCAAGAATGGAGCCTTGGGGGACCCCACAAGATAGGGGGGCAGAGGACAAAACACAGTCACCAAAGCTAATTGAAAAGCATCTCTCCGATAAATAAGATCTAAAACAATCCAAAGTGGTGCCCCTAATACTAACACAGTGCTCTAAACGGGAAATGAGGATTTTGTGGTCTACAGTGTCCAAAGTGGCCTTCAGGTCTAATAGCAGAAGGATTGCAGAATCCCCAGTATTTGTATTGAATGAATGAATGAATGAATCTTTATTCATTTTCAAACATGTATACAAAAACTAAGAGTAGAAAATTGACCTTCATATACAAAGAAAAAATGTAATAAAGCATTATACAAGTTTGAAAAAGGAGTAGGAAGAAGTAAACACTTGGGTCATATAAAACTATATTCTGCTCTAACATCTATACAAATATACTATACATATATACACTACAAAACATATATCCATATAACTATATTATACATATATTCACTACAAAATATATGACATATAATAAATATACAAAATATAAGTATTAATATAGACATAATATACATATTCTACATAACCATCCTTATCATATAATATGTACCTATACACACATACACATACGTACCTATATACATACTGCTTAAATATCCATATAACTATAATGTCTATATCTAACATCTATACAACTGTATAGCAAATACTAATCAATTACAATATAGTAATTTCTATTATTTATTTATTTATATCCCCCGTCACATTCATAGTTAATACACTTCCTCTTTCATATACTTGTTTATAAATTGTTTTTTGTACCTCTTTTTAAACAGATTTATGTTTGTACTTTGTTTTATCTCTGTATCCAGATTGTTCCATAAAGTCACCCCACAGCTCGATATGCAGAAACTTTTCATTGTTGTTCGAACCTTTTGTTTTTTAAAATTTAGGTTTCCCCTTAGATTATAATCTCCCTCCTTTTCTGTAAACATTTCACACATTACTATGAGCACTGAAATTTCACTAAATTCATAAATAACTAAATCTACAGTCTTGACCTGGCACTATTGTTTCCAGGGAGCTAGTGATTTTGGCAAACTTTTTTAATATTTTGTGTGAAGGATTCATTAATAAATTTAAAAGCAAAACCACCAAAACAAGTCTAGCGCCCCCAGTTTGATTCAAAACTGTGTTTTTGAATTTATTGATTTGTTGATCGTCACTCTGTTAATTTGTATTGTTTGTGTTAGCTTTATCTGTAAAATAGTGAAACTAATTTTCCAAGGTTTTCTTCCTTATTTATGTGTACAAGGCGCAAAAATTCAAAGTTGAATTAATTTAATGACAATCTGATTTAATTGCTTGCTTTCCATTAATATTTAAAATACAGCAAAATAGTGTGTGTTTAAACTAAAACAGTCTCACTCACAACTCGTCAAATACCAGTGCTTAGGCAGTGACCCTCAGCATCAGGTACCAACACACCGAGGCACCCAAAGCACCAGTACAGCGTCAATTTGTGATGCTCTGAGTAACTTCCGTAGTGCGAGGAGCATAGAGGTCTGCACAGAACTGGTCAGAGGGCAAGGTGCATGAGTTACACTAACTCCAGACTGTCACCCAGGACACTGCTGTTTGCTTCCCATGTGACACTTAAAGTCTGCTATGTTATTTCAATAACAATGTAGCGTAGTGTGCTAGTATGTCTAGAGCCAAATTAAGATGTTTTTTATACATGCTTTTGTTGCCTAAACCTAAGGAAGTGCATCTTAAAAATAAATAAAACTCACACTGGAAGTTTATTTTGAAAAGAGGCTGCATGTAACCAGCATAAAGTGACACATCAGTGTCCAGATCTGATGCTTGAAGGATACCAAGAGCATCATGGCATCAGTATTTGAGAGTCAGGAGTGGGAGTGTGTGCTTAAAAAACAGGACTAAATTATAACTATCAAACCAGAGCGCAGTATAATCACGCTACATTTTCAAACAAAGTACACTACATGTCCACTAAATAAGTATATAACAAATCTTTTTTTTTCTGGGCTGGCTATCAGATATTAAATGCCTTAATAGGTGTCCCACAGGGCACGTATCTGCAGTCAAGTCAGCCGTCGCTTGCATCTCCATGGTCAAATCAGCCAACACTACAAATGTAGTGTATCCTTATACTGACACTTCTGAGAAATGTAGTGAGATGGTCCAGGTTCAGCTGACAGGGAGAGTTAGCGGCAGACTTGGCGAAGTTAGCGAAAGGATATACGCGTGAATATGTCTGGTTTTTAAAATAAGGTGTTAACAAAACGGTGTGTATTGCCAGGGCTGCGAAAAACCGACAGGTGTCGTAACAAACGGAGCTGCTACTCAGAATGACCTACAATACAAAGTGTTGAGATGAAAAAAAATAGTTTCAATCTACCCAGGAGTATTCTACAGTTAATGATATTAGATAAGATAATATGTTATCTCTAAAATTAGCAAGAAATTGTTCTCATTGTTTAGTTGTTTTAAATAAATTAAACTAGCTGTTTGGATGGAAAAAACATGCTTTGTGACTCTTTGGCTGGAGCTCCATCTGCAGACATCTGCAGTCCTTAGAAAGTGAATATTCGTTCATCATAGTTTGTTTATTCTTACCACTAACCAAAAACAAAGTTCTTTTATCAGGGTTTTTCAGGTTTTGGTGTAACTATTGTAATACAGCCTTTCCTCCGCTCTTCATTCTGGCACTGCTCCTCCACTCCTCCACACACACACACACACACACACACACACAGATGACACAGTTAGAGATAGAGATGGTGACGTGAACTTCTATGATTTAAGTTTATTACTAAAGTTATCACTGTAGGTGCAACAAACCTTTGTGAGTAAAAGGCCCATACTTAATCAATACACCAGTTCAACAAGCAAACACAAGCGCACAATATCTCAGTCTTCTCTGTCTGCAGGCTCTCGTCCACCGCTGCTATGTTTTACACAACCACAGCCTCAAGTTTTACAGCTTTGGTCAGAAGAAGCAGTTGCCAGAGTTGAAGCTGTGGCGGTACCACAAAATAAGATTCATTGTTTGAAAAGACTCACAGAGATGAATTCACATTCAGATGAAGTAGGATTTTAAAAAATATGCTTGGAACACAAAAACCAATGTTAAAGTAATTATACTATTAAAAACTCATGTTAAACTAATTTGCTGTATGACCTGGGTAGCTATAAATATTGTTTTTGCGAGGGTAGGTCATTACAGGTGAGAGGCTTAGTTCATCAGCCCAGTCTGAGCTGCTGGAAACTCATCCTTGTTAAGTTCACCAGAAGACAAGAGGGAGTCCATGCTTGGTGAGTAATCCATTTCTCTATTGATCCAGCAAATGGTCAATTGCAAAAAAAAAAAATTGCCAGGGTGTCATGAAGAAATAAAACATTTAAAAACATCATACTGATCTTTACAACTTGCTTTCAGCCAGCTATTAAAAGTAAATACATTATTGCTCTTTTTTTTTTTACTTGCACTTGTGACCAAATCTCCGTCAAAGCACCGGGATAGATTTATTGTCACTTTCTGGAGCTCATCTGTGCTTTTTGCTCATGTTAGCAGCAGCTTCAGGGGCTCATATCAGGTTGGAGGAAAAAATAAGAGGACAAAAGCACAACTTTTGTCAGCAAGAGGTAATTAAGTTGTTCATTTGTAACTGATTTGCACATCACTGATAGCTCTAAATGACAGAATAATAATTTCCGAATAAAAGCCAGTACAATACTCACTCACAGACAAAAACAGATTACACGTGCCAAAGCTGATTTCACTACAAGCTTTCATCCTGTACTTAGATTAATCAAATGTTATTCATCATGCTTTAATTAAATCCGTTTTTGTTTCTTTGATATCAGTTTTATGTTTTTGCTTAAAATATGGTAATATTCCTGAGAAGTCTGATACAATCACCTGCTGAAGCTTTAAGACTTTGCTATTCTTCCCATTCTTTGCCCTGCACCGGGAGGGAGGGGACGCAGCCTCCATCGAACCCCTTACAAAACCTGAAATGAGAGAGCTTGTTGCTCTGTCAGGGCGTCATCACCCAGGTGTGCCAACAAAAGCCCCGGCAGATCCAACCAGTGACCCCTGGAAACGGGTCATGTAAGACTCCAATCTAAATTCCTGTCTGACAAAACCCTTAAAAAGCTGTCTGAAAAGGCTGTCCATCCACAATACAGCGCCCCGAAAAGGCTATTCAGCCAGCGAGGCTTCAATTGAGACATTTGGAATGTGTCGTTCCTTTGGAAAAGGTGGAGCTCTGGATTAAAGTTTCTAAATTAAGTGCGGTTTATAACTACTGTAGGTAGCTAACTGGCTTTGCTAACTGGCTTTGCATGGCACTACCGCCAAGGCCTCAGCGCAGGGCTGCCAGAGAAAGCCCCGAGGAGGGGTATTATTCTGGCCTACATTCTGGCTCAGAGGTGCCCACAGCCTGTCCCTCACAATTATTCAAAGTGTGACTGTGTGGTAGGGTTTGGTATCAGTGAAATGCAGACTCCCTTCTCGTTGCCCTTGTCCCTCTCACATCCACCCAGCCGCTCTTTCTCTCTCCCTCTTCCTCTCTGTCTCTTTTGCCTTCAGCAGTTTCACCACATGCAGAATGGAGCAGCTAGCCAGAAGGTGTTTCAAGGGCTTGAGCCCTTTCAGCCTTTGACAACCATGGCTGTGCAAATGTAGAGCTGTGACCTTGGCAACAGCTCTTATCCCGCTCCATTTCAGCCCACAGAAGGAGGGGATGTTGTTCCTGATCTACGCTCTCGCTAACTGTGTTCGCGCCCCACTCGCACTTTAATATCTCAAATGAAAGCTTAACATTCTAAGAGACAGAAAGATAACAACATCCCATAAGACATGATTGTGCTTTGAGTGAAGTTAAAGAAAATGAGGGATGAGAGTGATCGTGAGCTGAACAGTGAGTTTTGACAGGATTTTTAGCTAAAATGTGAAGCCTGTCGTACATTTCTGCGGACCGAGACTGTAAAATCCCCTGTAGAGATTTATCAAGGTGTGTTGGATTTCAAATGTACTCGTACAACTCTTTGCCTCGGCGAACTACTCTGCTCACAGATCTTTGGTATGAATGGTTGTATGCATGTTGAGCAACATGGAGCTGCTCTCTTACCGGCTAGGTCTGAGAAAAATAGAGGAATAAAAAAAAAAAAAAAAAAAAAACAGAGCTGACAGTGTCTCTCTGTTACCCCAGTAGAATTGAGTTGCACTGGCATAAGCAGACAACACTCTCCCTCTCTCCCTCCCTCACTCTATTGACTCTGTGGATAATCTTGACTCCCCAGAAAAATCCTTAAGCAGCTGGCCACAAACCTTGTGCTTGAGTGCACATGCATACAATATCTTCCTCCAGCCACGGGGCTGTTTCCACCCCCCCCTCTCTCTTTTTTCCCTTCTTCTTCTTCCCCAGTTCTCCAGTGAGTTCCTGAGCCAACATGTCTGGAAAAAAAGGCAGGATTTGTTGGTAGGGACTGGAAGCGAGTGCCAAAATCAACACCGCTCGTCTCCTCGGGGAGACCTGCAGCAAATTGGACTCGAGCTGGGTTTCTGCCTCTCGGACCTGCGTGAGGCTGCCGGCTTCCACTGCTGGGCCCCGCTGTGAAACCAGAGAAGCTTGTGTCCATTTTTGTTTAAAAAAACAACAGCAACCCACAAGTAAAGTGGTGTGGCAAATTGTACATAGTTCAAATGGATTGATTTCCTGTGTAAACAGGTAGGCCATTAGAGAGTTGGTTTTGATTTGTGACCATGCTAGAGCGGTATTAGTGGTTTCCTTCACTCTGGCCCACAGGTATGGCAGCCAAAAAGCAAGTGTGTCTACATCTGCGAATGCTGAAATAACAATCTAAAGTATTGATTCCCAACTAGTGCACTGGCAGGCAATGAATTGTAGCTTGGGGTTGGAAAAGAAATACAAATGAGTTATGAATGAGAAGACAGAGCAGGGCGGTGTACTCTGTCAGTTTTCATTTGGTTTTCTACTAGATATTGTACTGCGATATCAGAGAAGGTGGCGGCAGGGTAGCTTCAGCTCATCCTTTGTATCATTACACCTACTCACATCAAACCCAACTGGACAGCTGCAGATGACACCTTGTTTGAAGAGTTTGACGTTTGATCGAGGATGTGTTTGATGCAGGAGGAATAAAAAGTAACACCTTCGCTTTTCAGACTGGGGTGCTGCTGTTTGAAGTATCAGGGCAGCGCAGGGAAGCCCAGGTATGTTCTGATCAATTGCTATTGACTTTATGTAAGGTGGGGGGGGGGATTCAAAAGCATGGTGATGCAAAATGGAATTTAAAACTTCACGTGGAAATGAAGACTGAATATTACTCCCAAAATATTTTCAGGCATAAAAGTAACAGACAATATTAATATAAAACTGCTGCAATGAAAATGTCTTATAACTTTTACTGTTATTTGAAACTGGCCTCCATTTAATGGTGTGATAATGGAATACTAACATTTAATTAATTGTTCGCAAAGCTAAAGCTAATTCTAGTATGATACACGCTACATTACTGGGGGCAGACTTCTAACCAGTGAAAGATTCTGCCAGCTGAAATGACAATTTTTGCTAGCATATTTTATAGTAGGGTAGCATTAGCAAGTGCGTTGACACAAGCTCTGTCTCCTCACTTCTGACGTGTCGAAATCTTGTAAAGGTCAAAAACCAAAAGAATGAGGCTAACGCTAAAGGCCCTTGACAAAAAGTCAGCATCCTTCCCTGTTACCGGCCTCGGAAGTAATGGCTACTTGCGTGATATCAGACAGAACTGCCAATTCGTCACACTCTGTTTTCATCTTCAGTCCAAGACCCTGACACACGAAGCCGGCGGTCGGCTATAGGTCAATGTTGAGCCATTGGTGAGCATCCATGGCCGCTCGTCGCTGAGGTGCGTCCTGCACCGTTGGCCCTCATTGGCAGTAGTCAGCTTTATTTCCCACCAATTCAGCATGTTGCTTTGGCATCGGCAATGGCGGAGACCATTGGTGAATGAAATCACCAACGAAAGTTAAAGTCAAGAGGCAGTGAGAACAAAACAAGCTTGTTACATAAGATACGATTTTGAATTTTTCTTTAGCCACTGAGCTCTTTAGCAGAAACATTTCATGATGGATTCTGGTGCATGGTGAGTATGCTTTGTTCTGTAAACATTGCGTCGTTAATGTGCTAAGTGGCTAACTAGCTCACGACAGTCTTCAAGTCTCCTTTTTTGTGTGACTACAGACGACCACCATCTGCTGGTGTGGGGACTTATTTCCTGTCATGCCTCATTCCTGTCTGAATTCTGCAGTGTGCTCTTGTGCAACTTTTTTGGCGAGACACAGGCAACGAGAGGTGATGCAGCAGGGGGCTGTCTTCGCCTCTTAGTTCTCTAAAGTCAGTTGGGTGTGTCTGGGCCTTGACATTGCACCCACACTAACCAATTTCTGTAGGTGAGGGGGATTTGATTTTTCTAACCAATCACTAGCGATCGCCTGATTTTATGTCTACACTGACGCATAGCCATGCCAGCATACCCTTTTCTGTCTGGCTTTTAATCGAGGGGTGGAGCAAAGTAAAGACAAACTGTGATGTCAGGTGATATTAAGAAGTAATGTAGATTTAGAATCTTGTCTATAGCACTTGTCATTATTGTTATTACTCCTCATTGGTTCAGGTGCAAGCTTGCCAATGATTGACAACAGCCTGACAACGACATTAGTCACCGCCTGTGGTGCTAGTTGGCTAATTGAGTCCCACCGCGGCATTTATTGGCTGATTCGTCTGCCATTGTGACATAAAACAGTGGCTTCTTGGTTAAAATAAAAAAACATTTAACTCGCACTCAGTGGAGTGGGCAGATTCAACAGTCTGGACCCTGGCAAAATAGTCACCACTGTAGGTAAAAAGGCAGTTAGCCTAGCATGCTAACAACTGTGTCTGTCATTTAGTCAATTCTTTAGAGTTGTATTTATGGTTTTGGAAAGGCTAAAGACACCACAGTATCACTGTACAGCACCCACTTTAACATGCAGTCAAATCTATTGCTCAACAGGCTTGCTGTGCCAATAATGTCTAGGTGGCCTGTGATAAGAAAATCACTGTTTGTGGGAGGAGTTTAGAAAGTAGTCAGTCAGCAATACTTTAAATTGGGATTGATTAAGGTAGGATTTGTAACAAACAAAATGTAAAACCATGTGGATATGTAGCACTCATCATTTCAACACAGAAAATACACAAAATGCACAATAATGTCAGTTGAAGTGATAGAAGTGTGCAGCAGAGCACCTCCAACAAGGAAATGCTGATAAATCATATTATGTGATGAAACTCAGTCACTTAACCTTTTGCTCTCTTTTGCTCTGGCATGCCAAAGCAGAGGAGAGAGATGAAATCAACTTGAGACTTTGGTTGAATGTAAACAGTAAGCACGGGGAAATTTGTTCATTCCTAAAGTGCAAAACCTGAAGTGGTTTTAACCATCCTTCTCTATCCTCTGCATCAAGCGTGTGAGATGAACAGATGTCATGTCTTGAGCGCCCTGTGAGATTACGTACAGGCTTTGTCTCAGCATGTAGAGACTGTTAGACATGTTAACTCTGACATTACTTTGCTCTGCTTCCCACAGGATGTGCTTTCTGTGGTCTACTGATGGGGAACAGGAAAAAGAATCTAACCATTTCAAACAGCTGAGTCTCTGACATAAATATTAATTTTAACATGATGCAGCCATTTTGTAAATTATTTACATTTTAGAGCATCTGGAGTCTACAAAATGTAGTAAACCCATTAAAACAGCTGGCGTCTGATTAAAATACATAATATAAACTTTTCAAAACTATGGAAATTGATATTCTTTTTTTTTCTCCCTTCAATCAAATAACATCTGTGAGGTCAGTATACCTACAGTAGTCACAAGATATTATAAATAGACGAGTTAACTTCCTCACTATGACTGAAAATAGACATGATGAGAAGAATTCAGCTGGCTGTATCCATCGCTGAAGCTTCTTTCCTCTCGTTTTTTCTGGCTGCTGTTTACTTTGCAACATTCCTTCACTTGTAACACTGAACATTTGTCATTAGTGCAACAGATGAGGAAGCAACGCTTGTCTTGTGAAGAGGGGCCATGCAGGGAGCAACTTCTGAGCATGTGTGTGCATCGTGCATGCACAAACATGCATGTATGTGTATGAAGGAGTGTGTGTGGGGAGAGGTGGGGTGTAACATGACGGTAAAAAAAAAAATATTGCAGTTACATCTCAGCCACCTGTGGGTGGGGGCTCATGCAGTGCCCTTAGCTCACTCCCTTTCCCGCAGCTATGTCTAAAAGCGACATCTGTCTGTGGAATCTCTTCAGGACCTGCTGCGCCTCACATGCATGGTGCATCAATCAATCGGTGGTCAATGAAAACTTTACTCAATACCCAGAATGGCTTTTCACACACTGTAGTGAATGCACTGATTGTTAAACAGTCTCATTGTTTGTTTGTTTTTACGTTAAAAAGTCTTTTTTAAAGCATTGAAAAGCCTTTAATAATTGTGAATTGGTCCATTTCAATCAGGAGAGACAGAAGAATGAAGTTAATATAATATTTAATACAGAATATGAGTGTACAGATTACGGGTGATTTGTGCTGATTAAGATTTAACAGAAGTCTTTGGTGCTTGCACACCAGAGGGAGATATTTTGTGACCCAGGGACATGTTAGCGGCAGCGGGATAAATCCCCCCATGGAGTCCAGACACTGGTGGATGTTGTGGCTGCTGACTCTGAGGCTGATGACTTCTGAGGCAGATGAGGCTGATGAATCCACAAAGACCAGGTCGTAATGGGGAGGTGCAGGGTGCGCACGACGGCAGCAAGACAGAATTACGGCAGAGAAAGAACCGCATTTAAAATAAGGAGCAGTAAGATGACATTGCTGATTATGAATCAGCTGATGACTCAATGACCCACCCACACAATGACACCTAGAGATAGTGAGTGAGCATATGAGGATTGTGGAGTGAATGGCAGGGTGGGAAAGAAACTTACAGCCTGGGCATGAAAAGTCTTGTCTTCCTAACTGAACTTTCGCCAGAGCTTCCTTCCTAGTGACATTAAAAAAGTCTTAAATCTACAGTCACTTGCCTTTAGCCATAGAAACCCTGTTATTTACAACACTTATATATTAATTTTTTCTTACTCTTTACAACATCAGTTAGTATAGCACTTTCAAATCAAGGAGCACAGAGTACTTGCTTTTTCCCCAAGTATAAAAGTATTATTAAGAGAAATCTCTTATTAATGAAATACTGATGTCTAATATTGTAAATTAATGTATTCAATATTTGCGGGTGTATTTGTACATTTACATCATAAAGTTGTGCAAAAAAGGTATACATTTGTGCAGAAAAAAAATCACAGGAATGGTGGACATTAAGTTATTTTGCTGAAGGACTCTTAACTTAAACCCTTGCCCAACTTGACAAGCTTTTACAAAACTGTCCACATGATGCATTGTCAGTAGCCGTGGGGCAATGTTACTTTCCCGCTGGTGAAACATGATCCGGATGGAGGGGCACTGCCGGCCCCGTCAGACTGGATTCTGCTTATCTCCTGTCCTGAAGCGTCCTGATCCCACCAAGAGGAAGACAGGCTCCAGCACTCAGGTATATCACCTCTGAGCACATTCCTTCTCCTTATGCAAGACATTCCACTGTTTGCATCGCAGAAATCTTGCTCAAATGTCGGATTACCTGCTAACTTCAGGAGCTGGTGTAACTAATGCTGTTCCAGACTTGCTTTTTTTCCAAGTCAAAAGTAGGATATTTGCTTTTTTACATAATGCACCTTAATGCATGCCTACTTTGAGTCCTTGGTCACCTGTTTTCTGTGGAACACATTGTGTTTGGAGGCAGATTTTTCCCACATCCTGACTCTCCTCTGCTCTCTCCCCTTCTTCTCTCCGAGTGCTTCAAAGAGCAGGTATCCACAGCCCCCTGGGGCCCAGTGATTGAAAGCTCAGAAGGAAGGACTGAGTGCCAAAGTCTTATAAAGAATGCAACAGAGAATACATATATTATTCAGATTACATTCTAATGCAGCTGGTCTGCCGACACAAATATGATCCAAAAATAAGTTGTTATTTAAGGATTTCACAGGTTATGTTGAGCAAGTCACGGGGAGGGGGAAAAAGAGTCTTGTATTAAACCATGTGTTAAATTCATTAACTTCAGGGGAGATGAAAATCAGAGGGACTGATCTGGCAAAGGCCTGGCATCTTCTCTTTGGCCAAAGATGGCATGACATACTTCTGACAAGCTCTCCATGTTACGGCAGGAGAGAGAAATCCGCCCTCCTCCGTTTTAATGGTTTTCATCTCTATAGATTAGGCGTGACCACTTCAAATATTCTGGAAATCTTGGCGTAGAAAACTTGTGCGATTTGCCCTCCACTGGGAGGCTTCCAGATGTCAGAGCACCAAGCGATTAGCATGGCCCCAACATTAAGAGGAGGGGAAAACTCAGATACAAACATATTAATAAACCTCACTCCCTATAGGCCTGGAGCCACCCTGCTGCTGCGGCTGCTGCTATTGCAATCCACTCTTCGCATGGCTGTAAAAATCGGTTTCCTCTGCCTCTCTGCCATCTCAGACACTGTCTCATCTCATATCAAAATGCCTCTCCAGCTAGACGGACTCCCACAGTGCCACAGGCCACACACTCAAGCGGCCGCTTGGTGACATGGCAGCGGAAAAAAAAACCCCTTCTGGCAAAATAATATAAGTAGACGAATATATTTACTGTTTATCTAATGAGGGAGAAAAAGGGCAAAGCACACAGATGTTTTCTCCAGCTCTGTCTCGAGTGCTCAAGTCAAAGTAAATAACATACCTCAGATACTCCCCTCCTTGAAATGTCTGCATAATTATTTCTAAAATTTGTTTGCAGCAGAGGTATCATTTACCCCCATTTCCGCGGTGGACTGGGGGTGCAGCTGCGCAAAATGAATTTGTCATCAGGTTTAAAGCTTTTTTGGCAGGCTATCCCGGAGCCAGCCAAGGTCCTTGAAGTAGGAAAGGCTTTCCCGCTGCTCGGCTCCTCTGCATCCCAGCAGGTCCGAGGATTAAATTTACGGCTGCCGTCAAAGCCTCTGACAGGCCTTAAAGGAAGAGCTGCGCTCCTTCAGCTCCCCCAGATATCATTCCCAGAGGACTGCGAGACGAGGCCTTTTCATTGGCAGCTGCGGAGCAAGTGGTGCCCCAGTGAGCTGGCATAATGTGACTCTGGGCTTAGACGCCACGCATGCCACTACTCACTATGTCTCCCTGCATCTCGCCTTTTCTTTCTCCCCCAGCCGTGTCATCCACGCATGTCGCCACCCTCATGCTTATTCTGCTTGGTTTGTCTACTCCCATCAGTCTCTGTCTCCCTATATCTGTATCTCACTCCACCTCTCCTCCTTTTTGCATTTTCATTCACGCTTGTTCAGTCTCAAAAGTCGTCCCCGAGCCACAAATTCCCGCACTCAGAAATTCAGGATCCATATCAGATATGCAGTCTTGATCTCTGGTTTCTTATGCATGGTGCAATGTTTTGACTCAGCACATTAACCCACTGCTTTATTAGGAGAAAATGTATGAATCATGTGATATACATACTCAACTTTAAGGACATACAGGACGATTGCAGTGTGTTACGACTACTTTGTACTATTAACTGGTTATGTCTGAAAGTGAAATTTGAATTCAATCAGTTTGTGTAAAGAAATATTTATAATGACACTGCAGTTATTGTGCAGTACTTTTAATTTTTCAAAAGACGATTTAAAACTGTTTTTGGACATATAGTTCTGGATGTAACTTTATTAAATGCCAGCATTAAACTTAGCAGCTGTCAAGGCTGTGTGCTCTTTGTAGTCTGGCGTCTGCACTCGACCAGCTAATCGCATCATGTCAGTATCAGGAGTATCTTTCCCGAAGTTCATCTTCAGTCATCACATCATATTTACAATTCAAGCTCAGCAACTTAATATTTTTAAGTCAGAATCTCCAGTGAACTATAAGGCGTCAGATTTAATAGGCTGCTCCTGCTATTTCAATGTGTTAGATACATATTTAATCAACATTTAAGTAAGTTCAGATTAAATTTAGCTTTGGTTAATATTAAAAGACTCCAAAAAAAGTCCTAGTATTTTTGGAAACAAGAACCCCTGTTTGAAAATGTGAAAAGGCGAAAATGTCGTGCCTTTATTCCGCGTCTGACTCTGTCGGGACAGAGTTGTCTCGCCTTTAAGTCTTCAGCAGAGGTAGTAACAGTGCAGAACAGACGTTTGTGTAGGGACAGCTACCAGGACAGGACCGTGGACAGGACAGGTGTGACGTTTTCCCGATGTGTTATGTGTGAGATCTGCCACAGGAAGATTTTAAAAGCAGCTAGCAGCGGTTAGCAGCTAACT
>JAPZEB010000013.1:20984881-20998824 GCA_029783705.1 Chaetodon striatus | reverse complement strand
ATGAGGTTTTTGAATGTGCGACATAAGATGTGGGAGTTATAGCCCAAAACGCGTTGCCCTTGGTTATAGCGGCCCCTGCTTGCACACATATGTAATTTTTTGCATGTGAGGTAAGTGCAGGGGTCTGGACCAACCCTCCAAATTGCACCGCCCTCCCTTGCACGGTTTAGGCTGCAGCACCACTTTTACCTATGGAAAAATAAAAATAGAGGAAAGAAAAAACAAAAAAACAACAAAAATCCGAACAATTACAATAGGGTTTCCAGCACTGCTGGTCCTGGGAACCGCGTATGCGTGCATGCAATACGCGGCCCCTAGGCCCCAGGAGCTTGGCCCCCTGATAATATATAAGAAAGCACATTAAAATACTGGTCCCAGTGATGGGAGAAGTATTCAGATTCTTTAAGTACAATACTGTAATATCAAAACACTCAAAGTTCTGCATTCTAAATTAAACCTGTGTTATATTCAGAGTTGAAAATTTACTTTTTGTACCCTTGTCAGGTGGCTGTTGGATTCCAAAATCTACTGTCCACTCAATAGATTACCATTGTTTTATTGGCTGGCAAGAGAAGCAAATCTAGCAGCCAATTGCACATTTTACCAGCATTTGGCTAGTGGTTGGTGCTAATTTCCAACCCTGGTTATACTACTATAACTTGTATTATTGCTGTTACTACTGATGCATCAACTTGTAAGATTTAAGTGTTAATTGTACAGTGTAGCTTAAACTACCCTATGTACTGCAAGTAATTGAATCTATATGATGCATTATATTTTATCACCTGATATAATATATTTAATTGAAAACCTTCATGTAGCAGAAAATGAAATGATTTAAGTACCTAATTACGGTTATGAGGTACCTTTACTTCACTTGAATAGTAATATCTGTATCAGCTGCTTCATTGAGGCCAGATCTTGACTATATACATTTAAACCTTGTGTGATAATGACCTCATGGAGTCAAAATGTTGATGCGGATGTACAGTGTGAGTAAATTACATCCTGTTGGCTGGAGTTCAGCTCTGTTAGGTGCTTATTGTATCATGAAGAACGGAGATTAAATGATGTCTCAGTGTGAGTACATACTTGGGGTATGCTGCTCCCAACGCAATCATTATTATTATATATGAGCCGTCATCCCAACAAACAAAACTGTCTCAAGAGAAATCACACTGATTTAGTCCTTCCTCTGACACGTGTGTCTCTGTCTGACTATGTCCTTCTCTTCTTCCTCTGCTGTATTCTCCTGAAAGGCGTCCAGGAGTCTGAAACCTTAATTCAATAAGAGATAAATTGGAAAAATGTGCAAATGTAAGGCATATTTTGGGCTCTCCAGCCAGACGAGCATTTTGAGAGTGCATTTCGTACTCCCCTTTTCAACTTAACTGCCCTCTTCCCTCCTTTATTTTCTCTCTCTGTGCTGTAAATCGTCCCAGGGTTCCATCTGCTTTCTTGCCGTAGAACAGTTAAGAGACTGTTCATTAGACTGACACAAACCAGAGAGGGTCAGTCGGGGTGGGAAGGTGCTCCCAGGGAGGGGCCAAGGAAGGGAGGGAGGGGGAGAAAGAGAGCAGTCTTGGCCTCGGCCCAAGCCATTGACCCCAGAGAGCCTGTTGTTTGGGTCACAATACAGAGGTGGATGGATATGTACAGATTGAGTGCTGTGGCAGAAGGTCAGCCTAATCCATTTCTTTTGTTTCACTTGATGAAGACCTTTGTGTAGCTTTAACCCATCCATAAGGTGTAGTAAAAGGCCAACTGTAGATCAGCTGCCAAACAGAGCGATTTAACATACCTCCCTTCCTCTTTGTCTTTTCATCTCTCTCTGCCTCGTTCTTTTTTGTCCCTCTTTTCATGCCTCTGCGTCAGTGATAGCTGTGGCTGGAGACATTATGTTTTTGGGTTGGCAGTCCTTCTGTCTGTCTCATTTTTGTAACAACAGTATCTCAAGAACACTGTGAGGGAATTTTTTTCAAATTTGGCACAACTGTCCTCTTGGACTCAACAATGAACTAATTAGAATTTCACAAAGGTCAGAGGTCTCTGTGACCTTGCGTCCATCTTGATATCTCAAAAACACTTTTTTTTTCCAAATTTGGTACAACTGTCTACTTGTCCGTTTCGTTCTTGTGAACAGGATATGTCAGGAATGCTGTGAGGGAAATTCCTCAAATTTGACATTATCGTCCACTTGGACTCAGCGATGAACAGGTTAGAATTGGACGGTTGATGGTCAAAGGTCAAGGTCACTGTGACCTCACAAAAATGTTTTTGGCCACATTGCAAGAGTTCATGCACTTTTCGCAACAAAATTGCACAGAAATGCCTATATGGATAAAATGATAATATTTTATACCCAAAAGGTCAAAGGTCAACTTCACTGTAACATCATAATGTTGTGCAGAAACACTTTTCTGGCCATTATTCAGATCTCAGGAACAGAAGGGGAGACATTTGTTCAGATACTGAATTGGTGACACTAGTCTTGGGTACCCACCTTGAAACTGGGCTGATTGTATAGATCTTCTGTGCTGCCAAGGGAAAGATGTGTGTGAAGTGTCCATGTTTTCACAGACATGGATGTAAACTGTAACTGCAACTTGACTTGTGCACAGATGCATACAACTGCAAGGTTGTAATTCTATTTCCTAGGTGTCCTCCATATTGCACTCTGTCTTTCTGGTCCACCTTCTTATCTTCTTCTTATCTTGCCCTGCCCTGAGCATTGGCCTTTTTCTTTCCGCAGAAAAGTCATTAACATCAGCAGCCGTTATTTCTGCAGAACTTCAGCTGTGGTTTAGTAATCTAACTGTGTTTCTAAGTTTCGTGTCTGTTTTTGTTGTATGCTTTTTTAGCCTCCTCAGGAAGAACCAGATTTTTTTTTTTTGTCAGCCAGCTACTTTCCCTTCTTCTTCCATGTGGGTTCAAATTGACAAAAACCATGCTCACTACGCTGCATGCCAGTTTGATAAAGTTATATGGACACACCTGCATACAAACAATCCCATATGGCACATATATGCATACACACACAAGCATAAATGTACACACACAAACGCACATCCGTCCATGACAACATAACTACAGCAACATTTGGCTTGCATTTCCTTGGCAGCGTCTTCTGGAGTAGATTGAATAGGAGCTGTACTTCAAAGCTCCCTGTTTTAGTACAGTGTTTCACTAATGCTCGTTTTGCTTTGGATTCCATGTGGACGCAAGCAGCCCTGTGAACAGCGCAGGGCTCTGAGTGGCCAGTCTCAGGCTTGCTTGGGGCTGTGGGAGCTGAGGCTTCTGGCAGAGCTGCCTGCCTGGCTTCTGTGTTAGGGTATATTTACTAATGGCACTCTCTGGGCTGTTGGCAATCCCTCAGTCCCCGATATGGTCTCTGTGGTCCGCACTGTATGATTGTATTGGGTTGAGGCAGGATGTACAGAGCTGCTTTTAAAACAAGCCTGAACTCAACAACTGAGTAACTCTTGTCAGAGAATTCAGGCCCTCCTTTGCTGGTTTTTGGATTATTCATTTCTTTTATTACATACTCCACTTCTCTCTATTCTTTTCCTTCTATTCCTTGTTTTAAAGTTTCCATGCCACTTGCTACTTTTTAAAAATTTTTTTTTTATCACAGATTAATCTTACGAAAAATTTCCCAATTAACTGATAATCTTATTTTGTGTGATAGCAGTTTCAAACCCAAAAGTTCTTCAATTCAGATTTTTGGAAAACATAAATCACATTTTAGAATACATGGCCATTTAATGGGCCTTATGTAGCAAGCCATAAACAAAATTTTGTTTAGGTTTTTTGTTTGTATCCACCGTTTTTCTCATTTTAAGAGTACCCATTAATTTCTGGGATTCATCAATGTTTTTAAAATGTTGCTCTTAATTGAGAGAAAATTTAAAGAGTGGTCAAGAGCGCTCCTAGCAAGATAACAGAAAAACATTTTGTTAACATTGTCCACAAATTGTTGTCCAACACAAGGAAACACAAGTTTTAATATATAACTCTGCTCTGCTTTTACAACCATTTTCTTTTTATTTCACTTACTGTGCGTCCCTCTGCTGACCAGTGGTGCAATGTAACTAAATTCATTTACTCAAGCACTTTACAAAAGCACAAGTCTGAGGTATCTTTACTTTGAGTATTTTCATTTCTTGCAACTTTCTGCTTCTACTCCACTTCACTTCAGAGGGAAATACTGTACTTTTGACTCCACTACTATTATTTGATAACTTTAGTTACTAGTTACTTTATATATTAAGATTTTTTGCGCACAAACCAAATGAAAATATATAAGTGCTGCTTAAACAATTAGTCAATTTTGATCATTGTTTGTCATTTTTTGTTTTTGTTCCAGCTTCTCAAATATGAGTATTTTTCTGCATTGAGTACTTTTACTTTAAATAGTTAAGTACTTTAGTACTTTAGTGTTTTTACAGTGTGGTTTAAATACTTTTACTTAAGGACCTGAATACTATGTCCACCACTGCTACTGACATGGCAAATGTTTTATCATTGCTGGGTTTTGATTTTCGTGTAACACCAGTACTGACACTTCTGTGAAATCACATTTACTTTGTTCCAAGTTTTTTTGGGGGGATGCAGTTTGGCCGATTGCTGACACAAATACCAATGTTTTTACGTTGTTAATTTATTTTTTTGTTGTTATTTATTTCCCTATTTTTGCCAGAGAAACAAAGAAATCAACACTGATAAAAAAAAAACAAAAAACAGTTTTTTTTTTTAAGTAATGAAGCCCTTGATTAGACTATGAATGAATGAGCACAAATTCAATCATCCTCATTTTTGAAACATTTAGTATAACATTTTCCATGAAAAACATCTTCAAAAAGTTACAGCTTCAAAAGTATTTTTACTATATATATCAAAACTCCCTCTCTAATATCTATTTTATATTGCTGTAAAAGCAAATTTCTCCTTCAAACAGTACTTATTCAAGTTTCCCACCAAATACTACCTGTTAAAAGATTACATGAAGAAAGTTACAACCTACCTTTGCCTAATACTCACTTTTACTGAGTAGAGCTTGAAGACATCATAATGTAACTCAGTGCAACATCTGTCAGCTGTTAGTTGTGGCCACCGGCTGCTAACAGCTAATGTCAACTAGCTCTCCTCCTGCTGATTTTAACATGGATTTGTTGTTCACATTGTTGCGTTGTCAGGGAAACAACGGGGACCGTCCTCTGACATGACGATTGTGAATTTACTGTGTCCTTTCATTGCAAATGTATTCAGAGGAAGATCTCTGTTTGTTGTTGTCCCTGGGACGACGAGATGAGAAGCTGGCTGCTCTTTGCCAGAAATTTAAGCTAATGTTCCTACATGTGGCCTAGTGTTTGTCATTTTTCCTTAATTAATAACAAATGATCAATAGAATACTGATATAGCTTCTTATATAGCTTCTAATTAATTTTCTGTCACTCAGCTAATCAATTATCAATCAATCGTATTGGCTATATTTTCAAGTTTTGTCAAACATTGAAGCATTAGTTTTATTCCAGTTCAATTCAGATGTTTATTGTTAGCTGCAAAAGTTCTTTTTTAGTTCAATTAATGTTTATCGTGGCATTGCAAATCAAGTTATAAAACCATGCATTTCACTTTGCCAAAACAAGTCAAAAGACCTCCATCGCTTAGTGTTTATTTATGTATTAAGTTTTTTTCTTCGACATGTCCTGACAAGAAGCGAGACAAAAAGCTGTTCTCTTCTCAATGATGCTGCTTTGATGCAACTGATGATTAAATCTAAACCTGTTTTAATGTCTGGAAGCTACCGTTTGCTAAATATGTGACTAGTGTTTAGCTGAAAGTCTCGGTAGACAGAGATGATCTATGTGACCAACAGAGACAGTTTTTTTAGACATCACAATGTTTAGCACTTCATTTTTGTACTTCATCTCCCAGAGATCACCTTTTCCAAACAAGGAAAATGTTTAATTTTCGTTTGTGCAGAAGTTTTTAAATGCTTAAAGACCTACCACACATAATATTTCCAGATCATCAAATACCAAATAGCTTCAGGTGTAGATTGAATTAATTTTTTTCTTGTGACAGTTGGATTTAGAGATAAGCATAACAGCCTTTTTAGATAAAAAAATATAACCAATAATCGCTCTTCTTTTCCATATGAAAAAGCCTTTGTGTGTTTCGCAACTTAAGAGCAGTTAGTTGTTTCCTTTCAGCTTAAGTAACTAAGGCCTGTTAGGACATGGGGCTACAAGCCAGATAGATCTCTCTTTAAAAGCATGAGAGGCCATACATGTACAGATGAATACACACAACTCTTGGCGAGTCTTACGTCAGCCTGTAGGACTCTACTCCTGATCGTCCCTGGCTGCCAGCGCAGACATGAACCCTCTCATGGGATGTCCTCAGCTGTCAAGGACAACTCCAGAGCATTTCTCTGCGGAGTGTTTGACTGCAGGTGTGTGTGTGTGTGAGAGAATGGTTGTGTAAAGATGTGGGTCGAGGTTTGATGATGCCACACTGTTCCCTGTTTTTTGTTTTTTCTCTGATTTAACATTAACACTTTGTCTATTGCCCTGTTTCTGAACATGAAGTATAGTTCTGCAAATATACATGTTGACAGTGCACTATTTTTAGGTTTTCTTAAAATATTCACTTAAGTATTTAAGGTTTTTCTCCTTGTTTTGGTCATATACTTAAAGAATACCCAAACCATTGCACAAATGGCCTTAGCAACCAAAGCAAGGTACAAAGAAAAAACAAAACAAAAAGAAACCAAACAACCAAAAACTTCAGGTTAAGGACCAGATTTAAGTTAGTAATAAATACAGTATTTCAATATGTGCACATATTTACTAAAACATCTCTTAGGTATTTCCACAATTAACATTTTAAGATGGAAAAGTGACTAACAGTGAAAATACTACATAAAAATGTGTGTAAAATGTGCAGATTATCCCTTCATCAAAGTTTAAAAGAAATGAAAATGGCTTCTCCCAGGACTATGGTTCATTCTCACACTCGCAGACGTACTGGGGTATTGATGCAAGATATGAGCAAGATAGTGACTGACGTCTGGATACTGTGAACTCAGCCAGTTATTCGAAACACATTGCACTGTGCAAGTCATCTGAGGGCTAAAACCCATCGCTGACAGCTCACATTTCACAGCTGGGAGCCCAGACGGAGATATTAGACAGTGTCCTGGCTAAGAGGGAGGATTTTAAAATGTATCAGTTTATAAAGACAAGCGAAGGTGATGAATCATGACTGCATACATGAATGTTTTGGGACCAGAACTCTCTCACTCAGATTTCTCTCTGTAACTCTGAGAGACTTACTTGTCATGCACAGGTCTGTCCCTGTTGAGAGCAGATTCACTGCACATTTACACTGGGATAAATAGCATTTCCTGGGGAATAAGCCAGCACTTATTGCAGATGCAAGTTTGAGCAGGGATGGCAATTTGTGCCCATCATGCAACACTAATTTATAATGACACCCCTGGAAACGCTGCTTCTCGTTTCATTTGCAATGCTAACTTGCCTCCAGACCACGCTAACATGGCTCAACAGTCGGATACGGAGGGGGCTAATTGCGCAGAGGTGGCCAGTAGCAACATGAGAGCCTATAATTGGAGGACACGCTCAGTGTGTGTGAAGAACCATTTGCATATCACTTCCACTGTCTCTGTGAGGTGATGGAACATTATTAGCTGGAACACTCGCAGTGTCCACGCTTGGCACTTCCTGCATTTATTTATTTTTGCCTTACATTTTCTGTGTCTGTCTGTCCAGATCATTCTGTCAAACTATTCTTTGTATGCTTTGCTTGCTAAACTTGCATTGATTAACCTGCCTCTTCCAAAAAGCAGTGCAGGAAAACAAACAGAGCCAGAAGATTATTGTAATGATACAGGGCTGCTTTGAATGAAACTTTTGCCAAAATATCTCTTAATACAAGATAGTTCACAGCAGTTGTCTTAAAAAAAAATAAAATCTTGTTGATTATTAAAGAGTAACTTCACCCTCAAATATTACTGGAACCCTCCCATTTGTCACGTCTAAGAAAACACAGGAGGGTGTGGCCTCGCCCTGAATCGACTGTGGGGATACGGGGTACGAACCTGATCTCACAGAAATACATGAAATGGCTACAAACACTTAACCCCACATTACAAGCCGGTCTCACTTTGAAGTCGTCAAATACCGGCGCTTGGGCAGGGACTTCTGCCATCAGACACCGACGACCAAAGCCACCCTTTCATGTCAGCATGATATAGCTGGTCGCCATTATTGTGTAACAGTGCCTGGCAGCGTCAGGGGAACACGGAACAATGTAAATGAAGGGGGCTAAAGCCTGAGTAGGGTGGATGGGAGGGGTGGTGTAAGGGTCCAACAGTCACCTTGCTTCCTGTATGATTGTAAAGCCAAAACCCTGTTCTTTTTTCTTTGAACCCAACCACGTGCTTTTGTCCCCTAAACCCAACCACATGTGTGTGCTGGTCAAATGTAATCACATGCGTTTGTTGTTACAGGAAAAAAGATGTCAAGTCGTGGTGGTGCACCAATGTAGTGCATTTATTTTAAAAGAGACTCTAGGCAAACGGTACATCCCCTGTGAAAACGGAAGTGTATTTTTAAAAAAGACAATGCACGTCAACAACCAACGCACCAAGGGTACCTTACACATCATACATCAACGTGGAAAGTCCATGACCAAAAGCAGATATATAATGAGGTCGGAGTGAGAATGTTTTGCGCATTACGCCGATGGAAAGTCAATTAGGATCCTTCGTCCTGGTGGACACACAGATTCTCTGGGTAAATGATGTCAAGCAATGGGCAGTGGTCAATGTTATGAGCCCATAGGAGGTATACAAAGTGAGTCTGGATGAGGTGAATGGGTCAAACAAACACAGGACTTTTACCCAGGAGTCTCCTGTTCCAGTCCTGTGTGCAACTAAAAGTGTTAACTTCTTTTACCTTAACATCCTTGTGTCCTTTATGTAGTTAACATCAAGTTATGTGACGTACTTCTGACACTTCACAGTGTAGTTATGTCACAAACGTAACAAACCTAGGTCTTTCAACAAAGAACGAGATCTTTTTCTAACCCTAACCGAGTAGGTTCGGTGCCCAAACCCAATGCATTCTGTGCCACCACTGCAAGATGCGGTGTTAAGAGGTAATGGTCATTTCACATATTTCTGTCACATTACAGGGGACATTGACCGTTGCTGTTCATGCTCACTGTGCAGCGATCAAAGAGTCAGTGGTCGGCCAACATGTGCAGCTACAGTCGGACTCTCCGCATCTCTGCTGAAAATACGAGTAGTGTGTCGAAGCTTTGAGGGTCACTGTGTGGACACCTGTGTTGTAGCTGGGCAAGCAGCTCTACTGTGCAAGTCGGAGAGTGCTGTTTACTGCTGTTAATGTTACTGTTAATCATCCCTAACGGCCCTTATGGCCATACCACTCTGTGCAGGTCTGATCTGGAACTTAACTAAATATCTTGCAAAGCTCTGAATAAAGCACAGCTGGGTTTTGCGTTACAGCCATTAAAGGGAAATAAATCTGATTCATGTACAATGTCATCTCTTTGCCAGAGTTATCGGTATTGCTAACGCCACCAGGACCTGTGGCGACAGGCACAAACTGGGTCTATGATTAGAGTATCATCTATTTCGTCACCTTTAGGGCGGTGCCAAGCTTTCAGTTCTAAACAAATGCTTACAGGCTATTTTTCAATTCATTCAATGATGTTTTACTCACAAGGTGTATTTTTGGAAATATCACCTGTATTTACGTCATACGCCAACAATAATCTTTGTGATTGTGCGTAATTGATAATTTATTGTGTTGTTTCTCTTTAAACACACCAACAGCATGTTGCGCTGCGGAGGCCAAAAGGAGCAGCCTCATTACTTGGCTTTTAAAGCCGAGGACTAACTTTCCCCACTCTGTTTGAGCACTCCCCTTTTAGACCTTATGGGGCTTGTTAGAGGAGACAATACACCTAGGAGCAGCAGAGTTGTCCAAGCCTCCTCTCTGCAGAACAATGAGCCTGTTGTGCTTTCCTCAGTAGTGAGGAGAAGTCCTGGGAGACTGGAGAGGCAGCTGTGGTGGGATCCCGGGACAAGGGCTAGGACTCGGGGAGGAGGAGTGCAACAGAGGGGTTTTTTGGGGAGGGGGTGTGAGGTTATGGAGTGTAGAGGGCCTGTGTGTTGTGGGAACCCCCGATCTCCCCGCTCAACCCCCCCAATCTTTTCTGACTCCAGAAAAGGCCAATGCGACAGAACTGCCATTTGCAATGCAGATCATGTCCAGGAGGAAGGAAAAAAGAAGCCGGGAATCAATGGTCCTGTATCAATCTGCTGACTGCTAATGTCCTCCACATTCTGATTCTTGACCCCTTCCCTGCCATCCCCCAGACAAACCACCATTGTCCCCCCTAGGGCCCCACCTTTCTCCCTCCACTCTATTGCGCAGCCAAAGATGCCACATTAGGCGAGGAAAATCCACAACTCGAGGTTTCTTTGAAGAGCGACGCAGTAACTGTCATTTAGAAATGTGTTTAGCAGGTTTGGGGCCACGACATAATGGGCTGAAAAGAGAAAAGAGCGAGAAGGGGGAGGGTGGAAAAGTGGGGGAACCAGTCAGTGTTTGGCAAACACAACATTTAACCCTTGTGGTCATTGTCATAATATCCCAATTTGTGTCACAAATCTGGTTAGAGCGATACGGTAAATCAGCAAAAGAAAGGGAGAGTGTCAGGTGACACCGCTCCGTGACAAAAGGGAGGACGTTTGAGATCCCAGCATCAACACCCATCATACCTGAGCAATGCACGGATGGAGAAACCGCCTCATTATTTTTACATGAAGCTTGTAATGAACTAACAGCTTCATCAACCTGTTAGATAAACACACCAATTAGCAAATCAGAACATCCCCTCTCTCTTTCATCTCCAACTAGCGATAACATCACAAAGATGTTTTTCTTTTGATGGAACACCTCAGAAATATTCATTTGAGTGTTGCTCTCATTATACCCTCGGTACGATATATTTCAATTTGCAGAGTTGATTACGTATCATTCAAGCATGATAAGCAAGTATAGTAAGGGTATTTTTATTTTGATTGCTTCACAGCATGATACATTTCATTTCATCTTGCTAGATGCAACATATCATTGCTTCGACTCCCCCAAAATAACTTAGATAATCAGCCCTGCTTATTCCCTAATGCATCCAGATGCTAACAAGCCCACATGAAATGCAGCGCTCAGTGTCACTCTCAGCTGTTCCGGCCAAACAGACGGAAATGCATACAATTAGCAAACCTGCAACTCTTATGGAAAGCATCCCAGCTATTTCTAGCCATTAGTGATTTGGTTTGAAGTGGCAAACTGCTTCCAAGCCCTTGACCTAGGGGGGGTGGTGAACAGAGTACCAGCGGGGGAGTAAATTGGCCGAGATGTGATTCTAAAGCCAAAAGTTCAGCATGTGCGGGGTGGCTGGCCTCAGACGATTCATTATGCTGCGAGATTGAGATGGAGGGTCATCCTATGGCACCTTGGCTCTCATTTTGGAGGAGAACAGCTGAGAAAAGGAGCACATATGGATGCACTGACCCCTCAACCCGCCCAGGGACTGACTGAAGACTTAAAATCATAATATCGCCCCAAGGTAATGAGAGAACTAGCAGCGTTTTGTTGTAGCGGTTCTGGTTTTCAGTCAACTGCACATGTGGATGACATTTTATTTACTGGAAAAGGTTCCATGGCATCGTTTTAGGCACACTGACTCATTTATATTCCCTCTATGTTCAGTTTGGACTGAAATAAGAGCAGGAAGTTGGTTGTGTGTAATACAAGGGCACGCTCCACTCATCAGGAGTGCCTTTTTCATATACTTTTACACATCCTCTCCACCCCCATTGTGCATATGCATGATTTCTGACCAGTCTGCTCCTGCATAAAAATGCTATACAGTGGATTAGCTACCACTGAATGGTATGATTTGGAAGCCAATCTGTCAGTTCTCCCTGTCCATGAGAAGCCTGTTCAGTCCTGTTGCCTGCTGTTTATTTATGAGCAGGTCTAGGCCCAGTGTTTTTAATCATTCATGAAACTTCGAAGGGCCGCAAAAGAAGTCAACATCATGCTGGATCCTTATCCCAACCAATGTGAGGGGTAAAGAAATACCCAATTTTCTCTGAGATTATAAAATGAAAATAGATGGGAGAAACAGGAAGAAAATCTATAAGCGGCACCAGGGGATTCACAGCGAGCTGTGTCATTGTGTCTCCATTTGTTTGGATTCATTACTTTGCTCTTAAAAACAAATGAGGATTGCTAATCACTGGGGTGCCCATGTAATCTCCTGTTCCTGATAATTCAACCTCCAATTGTTAATCTTTTCAGCTTGACCTGGTGTTGTTTTCCCTTCGAGATAACCCATCAAATAACACAACCCATTACATGCAGAGCAGGGATTCTGCAATCTCCTGCCACCCATTCCAATAGCAATATAGTTCCCAAACTCCATTCTCATTAATAAGTGAAAATAAATTACGGGGGGAGGCCAAATAAATTGAAATGTTCCTTAGAGGTCAGCTGCAGTCCTCAGACTGGGCAAAAATCGCCGTTGTAAATCAGGGAGTTGAAAAGTTCAAATTAAAATTGTTGACATATTTACCACTGGGCCCAAAGCAGTCAGATATTAAAAGTGGAAGGGAGAAAATAATAACTTGATTAACAGGAAATAATGTGGTCGTTTTAAAAACTAATGTGCTTGACCTCGGTGCAAGCATCTGGAACCATGTTTGGAAATTTCCTTACGAAAGAGGGAAAGACAAAACAGGTCACTGCTGGAAACCTTTTTTGGCAAATGGACGTTTGTGGAGGGGTGGGGAGTTGAAGACTATGTGTGTGTGAGTTTGTGTGTGTCTGAGTAAAAGTGTGTCAGAGGGAGAAAGACAGAGAGTGTGTGTGTGTATATGGTGGGGTCAGCTAAGCCTTCCTCGGTCAGTTTAAACAGTGTGAAGATCATAAACCCATAAACCCACACAATTAGCCTCCATTAAGACTCTAGCAAACACTTAACAAATAAGTTTCTTTACTGACAGCTCGTGTCACTGATTTTACTGGAATCGTACCTCCATGTTGAAGGCCCTATTTTAACGATTTATGGCGCATGATCCTAAGTGCATGGCACAAGCGCGTTTAGGGTGTGTCCAGCTCCATTTTTGCTGGTTACACAGTGCATAATCTGGACCCAAAGGGACAGGGGTTGTATTTAGTCCCTTAAATAAATCATAGGTGTGTTTTGGACGTAACATAAATTCAACTAATCACACTGTCATCTACCATTCTCTTAAAAGTCATTTACACCTTCAACAGGCACACTGCTATTTACATGGCCGAGAGTAATGCAATAAGAGCAGTAGTGACGCTGCAGCAAATATGATTGGACATCAAGGCCCTGATCGCACAGAAAACATTTTGCAGGTTGTAAAACACAAGGCACACTGCAGTGCCTTTTTTTAATTGAATGCCACGAGTAACACTTGCTGTGCCTTTTCATTGTTACCAGGCAACCACCCCATCACCTCCTTACCCTGACCTTCCCCTGTAATCAATCGACTGTTTATTTATTTTATTTATTTCAGAGTAATTAGTAGCTAGTTCCTAAAATGGACAGGCAGAGGGTGCTTGGTCCAGCTCTGGAGAGGCTGTCAGCTAATAGTTTGTTGGGCACAGGGAAACAGAGATCTGTGTGGGTACATGTGACCCTCAAAAAGAGGGTGGATCACAGAGAGCACCACCAGTTGGTCCAGGAGCTTCTCCTCCATGATGGCCATTCCCAGGCATATTTTCGGATGACTCAGTGGCAGTTTGACAACCTGCTGTCTGTCGTCGGGCCGTATAGCTCTGGGTATC
>JAPZEB010000013.1:20904598-20924462 GCA_029783705.1 Chaetodon striatus | reverse complement strand
ACAAAACAACTGTCTTATACTAAACACATTTTCCAAACAAATACAACATGCTAACATTATTAGCACAAGCCTATGGTTTGTAATAAATACTTAATACTTAAAATATTTAATTGAAAAAAATGTTTTTTTTTCTTGGGGGGGCAGAGGGTGGAGCAGTAGAAGGTTGTCCAGGGCACCAAATGTGTTAGGTTTGGTAGTGCACACATGACATTACAGTTTAAGGAAATGCCTGGCCTAGTGACACTGCCACTGTATGAGCATCATATGTTGGTAACTATGATGTTCATTATCATTTCATATTAATTATTTAGCTGGAAACAACATGGCTGTCAGTGTTTATATATATAAGGCGTGGGTAAAGCCTGATGAGGTGTGGAGATGTTCCAGTCCATAGAGAGGTGGGGGAGCAAAAAGCATGTAACAGATGAGGTCATCAGTGTCCCACTATCTTACACACACAAACACACACACTTACACAAACACCACCCGCCCAAGAGTTTCCTAATGCACCCAGCTTGACGCAGATGTTTGCCAAAGAGCTTCAAATAATATTCTGCATGCCTGGAACTGCTCCCCAAATCTCAAGTCAGTCAGACAGTTGTCTATGTAAACCCAGTGTGAAGGCTGGGTTAATGCTGCAAATAATGCCCGTGTTTACATAAATAAACATGTCTTAATCGGACTGCTAATGAGCAGTATAGGATGCCCAGGGTAGCTCACTAGGGGCGTCGCTCAGCCTCTGATGTGCACAGTGAGAGCGAACGGGGGTTTGATCGGAGCCCGCCAAGAACGAGACGCAAACTCCACAAGGTCGTTTGTGTTTTACACATCTGCTACCTCTCTGCTTCTCTGTCTCTCACCCTCTGGATATGGTTTCCCACTTCCCTACCATGTCGTTTTCTGCCTCTCGCTCTCTCCCTCCTTCTGTCTGGCGGTCATCCTTGCCCTCGCCATCTGTTTCACAGTACGCCACACACGGAGACGGAGGGAGGTAAGGAGGGAGATGGTGCTAAAGAGAGGATAAGTGAGGAAGGAAAACATGAAGGGTATACAGTACATGATTCCACAGACATTTCTAAAATCTCTGGGGTCGTGTTCTCAAGCTGCTTTCGTAAAGACGAGACATCTAAGTTTGTCTGTCGCACAAAGATGTTTAATTGTCGACGATCTTAGACAATTAATAAGGACTTTTGGGAAAGTGTTTTAAATAGCAAAGATTTTGCGAAAATGCATATGTTTGGGGTGCACTGAGCATACGACTAGATAAATGAGACTTAGATTATACTGCAGGAGTTGTGTGAGAGTTTGTAAATTGATGTTTGGATGTACTTCACTTCATCAAGAATGTTCGCCATTTTGCAGACTGAAGTATTCTTTTAGGACAGCCTTTGATTTGGTGTTAGAGCACTCTTATTTGAGCTGTGTATTGATTGTAACATTCAGTGTTAGTTTGTGGTTTGCTACGCTGAGAAAGAAAAAGAGAGAAGAAAGAGCGGCGACCATGGGGAAGTGTATGCGTTTGAATTCTGCTGGTGCATATCACTGATTTGCCGAGGCACACTACTCATCCACGCATGATTGTTTATGTGGAGGTGTATCAAATAATTTGGTTTTAGTGAAAATTTGAAAGATTTGGGGAGCAACTTTGGTTTCCTAGCACACTAAAGGCATGACCTGCCCTACTCTGCCTTACTCTGCCTCTGATTGGCTTACCCTGACATTCTTAAGCAGGATTTATACTTCTGCGATGATCGACACTGTACCTACGCCATAGGCTTTGCATGATGTAGAGCCTACGCCGTAGCCTGACGCGCACCTTCCCAGAAATGTAACTATGGCTTCATATGAGTAGAGAGAAGTCCGCTAGCTGCTAGGCTAATTTATACAATGTAAAATGCCATAGGCAAGCATTTGAGAAAAAAAGTTTTCATCACGATTCCAAGATAACCCAGGGTGAGCAGTTGATATATAAATGGTCACTTTGTGGGTGGAGTATTTATTTAACTTTGTAGACTAGTCTTACGCACATCTTGTGAAACCAGTCTACCTCCAGGGTAACCTGCCGGCTAACCAGGCTAGCTGCCTGTTCATCTACACACACAGGTCTGTTTATGTGTGAGGCTAAATGTAGCTGTTGATTTAGCATGCTACAAAACTATTAGCAAAAATTTAAAAAAGAAAAGTTTGTTGATGGTGCTATTCTCAAATTTATGGATGGATCAGAGACCACAAAGGGCTCCTACACAGTACACTACAAACTGGCCTCCATTTCATCTCCATTATATTATGGATGAAATGCATAACAACCCCAATATTTTAATCATAGCTAATTTTGAATCACAGATGCACCAGAGCTTGCACAAGACTAGAACGAAACCTCCAAACAAAACATGTCAGATGTCTGTGTGACCTGCAGATTATGAGTTAAGAAAAGCTGCACGCCAATTCTTCCATTGCAGTATTTAAAACGTAGTGTTACTACGTGATAGAGCTGGACGAACATCCCAAGAGTCCTAGCTGACAATGCAAGATCTAAACAAGGGAGTTTTTAGCTGATAGCAGCTGACACGAGGAGACACGAGGTTAAAGGAGGAGCACAGGTAGAGACTGTATTCAAAGACTGCATGAATAGTAATGAGATGAGTTAATTAACAGCACTCGCTTCCTCTTCCTCCCTGTAGATATGAATGCGGACACCTTGTGACCTCTCTGCAGTCCAGTCAGAACCAGCGCTGACGCAACCAGGCTGACCCCTCCGCAGTATTTCTCCGCTGTGTGCTACAACAACGACAGGCAGCAGAGCATGAAAATGAAATTACCACCATCCAAAGACAAGTGTTCCACCCCATGTGTTGGAACCAGATGGCAAGTCTACCTGCTTAAGTGCCGTCCATGTGTCATTCCAGGCACGCAGGCCTCCTCTCCGGTTACACGTAGGGGTTAAAAAAATCAGCTCCCGCTATTATATGGGCCAGTGTGTGTGTATGTGTGTGTTTCCTGAGTAGGAGAAATCTCTGTGGGCTCGCTTACCTTTCTGGACGAAGAGAACAAGTCGCATGCTGTTTTACAAGAGGGGAGATAAATCTGACGGGAGTGTCAAGTAGCAGGCGTCATAGCAGCCAAAAGCAGACCTCTGCTGGCTGGCCAGATTCTTGTGGCATCGGATGGCTGAAAACTCCAAACAATCACACGATAACACGCACACACACTTACTTGGCTCAGGGACTGCAGCCAACAACAGTCAGTTCTTTGGCTGCAGGAGAATGGTACAGATTCTCCTCGTGGAGGCAATGTTGGTTTTTAATTAGTTGTGTGAGTGGAAAGTGGATCTGCTTTTCTCCAGACTTTAGGTGTAACCCATCCTACAGATGTTTGTCACATTATGTAAGAGGTTCACATGGCTGCTTAGCAACTTATATTCAGTTTCACTGTTTATGTGAAAATAATAGCGGCCAGTTTAAAACAAAATATATTGTCACAGGATTAAAGCTGCAGTAAGAACTGCTATTCCAGAGACAATACAGTGTTTTATCAGCACTAAAGGGTTGTTACACCCAAATTACATTACATTTTATTATTATTTATTACTTCCTTGCTTATAATTAGTGGTATCTAGGTGGAAAGAATGTATTTGCCCAGGTCTGGATATATCTACTCTTGAAATGTATGCTGCCACTAAATACAGTGAAGGTGAGTGGACATTTGTGTACCACTTTCTCATAAGGCACCCTTTACAAAATTGTTCACTCATGCTTTAAAGATCGGTTGTAAGTAAATAATATTAACAGGTTCAGGGCTGTCAGGTTGGCTGGTGTTTAACTTTTCTGTTTGGTACTGACACTCAGAATGTTAACATGAAATTAGAAAAAAAAAAATCGATTTATTGTGTTAGTAGTAGTGTGACTGAAACTGGAAATCAAATTTCTCCTCGGACTAACACACCCAGATAACGCGATTGGGAGTTGAATTACTCCTGATTGTATACAGTCAATTGGACCCAAACTGGCCGAGGCGATTGGTGCATTCTCTACAGTTTCTGCCCCAGGCTCTGACCCTGGAGTCAAAAGCAGGCAAAAGTTGTCCACCATGGTACCAGTTTGCTGCTAGCTAACTGTAGCTAACTCCTTTGTCGATTGTTTGGTCTGTGACGTAATAGGTCAACCGGAACAAGCTGAAAGGAGGCATATCACCACCTATTGTGGTGAAGGCGGACATACTGCGGTCAATAAATCAACTCTCCTCCAGTGCTTGTATAGTGGGACAAGGGACAAGGACAGTAGTCCAATTAAACGGCCTGGTTGAGCAACAACTGTAGCTCGACTGTGCATGTAGATGTAGCTTTAGATGCACATGTAAATCTTAAACTAGAAATTAAGGAGAATTTTCTGAACACCCAATCCTTTGAAAAAATTTTGAAATCACAACATTTGAAGATAAATGTTTTGTTTTGGACAGTGACAAAGGTTGTTAATCTAAACCAAACAGTCCGGTCTCTCACAGGAATTTTTGCAACATAGCAAACCAAACATTGTTATTAATGGCTAATCAATTGTCTACAAACCACTAGTAAGTGATTTATTAATCATTCCCAGAGCCACTAGTTAAAAGCTGTAAACCTTTTTTAAAGTCCGGCATTGAAGGTTTACATTTTTAAAAATCAGTGTCTGTTTTGCACTTTTTTCACATGTTACATGCATTTTGTTTTGTTTTGTTTTTTTCAAAATAAAATTTAGTTTTCACAGGACATGTACAGTTTTCGCACATTAAATGCATATCACCTCTTTTCAAAATAAACTTAAAACATTGGTAAATGTTTAAAGTGTTAAAGCTTACTTCCTTAGTACATGGTTAGGTTCATAAAAATCACATAATGGTTTGGCTTAAAGGTCCAGTGTGTAGTATTTAGAGGCAACCATTGGCAGACATGGTATACACCACTCATGACTATGTTTTTTATTAGTTTATAATCACCTGAAAATAAGAATCGTGCTTCGTTACCTTAGAATGATCTGTTTATATCTACATACAAAGCGGGTCCTCTTCCACAGAGTCCACCATGTTGTTTCTACAGTAGACCAGAATGAAAAAATCAAACACTGGCTCTGGATAGGGCCGTTCGTGTTTTTACCTTTGGCCATTGTAATTGTACACACTTGGCACAATTCAGCAGCCTCACCACTAGATGCCACTAAATCCTGCACACTGGACCTTAAAAATAAGTTCAGTTGTTACTAACATAATGTAACATTCCCTGAAATACGTCACATAGGCTGTCATATGATATACGATGCTAGCATAGCTTATCACGCGTAGCAAACTGTGTTGTTTTTTGGTTTCACGCAGGACATGAACAAAGGTTCCAGGGTGAAAGTCCAGAGTTTGTTTGACCCATCCACCTCCACTCCTGCCTGCCCTATGCAGACTTTCTCACTCTTTATACTATGGCAATCGCTAGGAGCATCAAAAAAAGCTCCAAGCTCACACTGCTGCTAAATGGTGATCCGTTGCATCAGTATCGGACACCAAAGTCCACTCACCAATTTTATTAAACGAGTTGGGAGTGAGACCGAGTTGCAAATCAGCAGCAGTGTCTCTAATCCCTTTTGTCACCCTTAGTACAAAACACCTCATACTGGTATTAACATGAGTGTAAGGTGTGTAGGTTGCTGGTGCCAGGTCCTATATGACCTCTGAGTAGTGAAGCTCAGTTTTCTCAGGCAGCTCTCTTTTGCTATCATTAAAGCTGCCCTGTGCTGCTTTAAGACGTCTTAATTCTCTCACTCAGTTTTATAGTACTTACTTTACATGCAAACACACACACAAACACACAAGTCCTCCCTGCTCTCGCAGAGAGGGACAGTGGCTGTAAGGAAGGATTTACAGGGGCTGCCTGTCCTCCCAGCAGTAGGCTGATTGGAGGGGCTGGCTGTGTTTGTTAAGGTAATGGGCCCTAGGTGAGCTAATTCACAGGGTACACGCTCCACGCTCTGTCACCTCAGGAGTACCCCGGTGGAAAAGGAGGTTGCCGGTGGGGGCTGGGGCTTGGAGGGGAAGGTTTCCAGCTCTCCGGCTCTTTCCAAAATCCCCTCAGCCTTGCTCCGTCTACTCCAGCTCCACCTGAAAGTGATTACCAGGCCAGCCGTGAGCAAACAAGCCCCATATGGAGAGTCTATAGTGGGGCTGAGGCTGGAGCCTGGGGAGCCCTCCTCCACCTCTTTGGAGAGAAGAGGCCTGAGCAAACACAGCTAATGAAGTCTTAACAAGCAGCCCCGGGTTAGCGCGAGCCCGCTAAATGCCACCGAGGCTCTTGGAATTGTGTCCAGCAGATTGGCTAAATCTCCTCGAAGCTTTCCTTTACAAGATAAAGTTGCATTAGCATATCTCTGTCTCACCATCTCTGAGGTAAGTACAGGATCTGGCAAGCAGTCACACTTGATGGGCTTCCTTTTCTTCGGCGGGAGCACTTGATTCTGACGGACAGAATGGGGCTTTAAACTGAACACATTAACTTCGGATCTTGATGTGATTCTGGATTTTATTCATTGGTCACAGAGGGTTTGTGTAAGGCTTTGGTCTGGGGAGATATTTTCTCACAGCGTGCAGCCCTGCGTTGCAAACAGGAGATGAGTGGATTTCCTCAGAGTAAATCATTATCTCTGTACAGCACAGACTCGACGCCCTCTCTTGCCCTCGTCTGCCCTCCCTCCATCACTCTCCCACACTGTGACCACCACCTTACCCTAACTCCCTTTTTATCATGTGTCCTTTTTCACTCACCCAAACACTGGGGTTTATTATTGAGAAAATATCACGCCATCCTTCGTGTGCACAAACATATACACTCACTCGACTCCGTGGCACTGGCGAGCCGAACTCTTGTTTCCTAATCAAAAGCAAACAGCCATTAACAGAGCTCCTTCCTTGTTATCTCACACCGGCGAGTCACTTAATCAATCTGTGTTCTCCTGATGCTCAGCTCGCTGTGGGTTATTTCATTCGTTCAGTGGGTGGAGGCCTGAAAAAAAAAAGCTGCCTCACATGATAAAGACCTGGCTCCACTCCAAACACAATACCACTAAACTTAAACTCCAACACCAGCACACCCCGGCCTCTGCACACAATGTTGCTTTATGCTTGGATGGGAAACAGGGAGGAAGATACTTTTTAAACACTCTTAAGACCACACGTTGGCCTCCAAGCACACAAATTCTTTCACAGCGTACGTGTGCGTGTAAGTGTGTGCATTACAGAGGACAAAATATCTATTCAAAAACACATCCATCTCGTTGGTGAAACGAATGTGGAGTTTCGAACAGATGAGCTGATCACATGGTTGGCTTCTCGTGCCTTGTTTTAACAGAAGTTGCATGATTAATCATCCTAGAACAGTCTGCAATAAAAAAAAAATATTACGGATAACATTATAATAGTAGTGATGCTGTGTTTGCTTTCAGTCTTGGTTGTTTTGTGTTTGTAGACTTTTTACCTGCAAACTACCACATGAAAGTTTACTTGATTTTTCTCAAACATCCTGCAGCATTGTTGTATAAAGCAAATATAAATAATAATCAGTGTTTTAGGTCTGTAAAAACAACTATTAAACATCACAGACAAAGAATATTAAGTGTTAGTAGCTTAATTTAAAGATAAAGTGATGAGCGAGTCACAAGTTCTGCTCATGTTTGAAAGCACTTTAGCAGTTGTGTAAAATATGTTAGGGAGACTTTAGATAAATATATAGGATTGGATGAAGTATTTAGGTCATTTACTTGAATAAAAGTAGCGATACCACACTACAGAAGTAATGTTTTTGTACTTAAAAGGTCTAGTGTGTAAGAATAAGGGGGATATATTGGCAGAAATGGAATATAATACAATAGCTATGCTTTCATCCGTTTATATTTACCTGAAAATAAGAATTGATGTGTGTTTGTTACCTTAGGATGAGATGTTTGAATCTACATAAGAGGCAGGTTATCGTCTACGAACATCACAGTGTTGCACCAGCATGGGGACTGGAAAAATGCTGATTTTTTTAAAGTGAAACATCTTTCTTCAGTGTTTTTGGCAGTTTTAATCACAAGGTCCATTTGTTCTGGCAACACATTCTCACTCTTAACCTCGTCACATATGAACGTTTGGTCATGGACTTAACACGTCGAGACATGATGTGCAAGGTACCCTGGGTGTGTTGGTTGTTGATGTTCTGGGACGCCGCGTCAACTTCAGCCTGTTACATGCGTTGTCTGTTTCCAACATACACTTCCGTCTTCACAGGAAATGTACAGTTTACATACAGTCTCTTTCAAAATAAACGCATTACGTCGATACAACACAGCAAATTAATGTTTTTTTGTTTCAACAACAAACATAACTTTTGCCAACACACACGTGGTTGGGTTTAGAAAAAAAAGAACAGGGTTTGGCTTTACAATCTTACAGGAGGTAAACACCAACACTAGTTCTTGGACCAATCCACCATAACTGGGACTGTCGCTGCCTTAACTTTCACTGATGCCACAAGGCACCGTTAAACAATAATGGCAACTGGCTGCATATCATGAAGGGACAGCTTTCTTCGTCTGTGTGTGATGCTGGAAGTCACGGACCAAGGGCCTGTTTTTGAGGACTTCAGAGTGAGACCAGGTTGGTTTTGGAGACGTACAGACGTCTGTGGATAATTCAGCTCCCACTTAAAACCTCCTGAACAATGAACACTAAAGGAGATCTTACCAGTAAACATTTCAGCTGGTTTCAATCTGCAGTCCTCACTACTAGATGCCAACGAATCCTTCACACTGGACCTTAAAAATAAGTTCAGTTGCCTCTAATAAATGTAACATTACCTGACATACATCACATCTGCTATGTCATGTGACGTCACTAGAGTAGTTTGGCAAATGGAAAACTGTATTGTCAGACTTGCTTAACCCATCCACCACTTACACACCATCCAAAGTAAAAGAAACAATCATAGAGTCATATTTTTATTCACATTGTAATATTAGATTGCCATTACTGAGTGATTAGCATGTAAGAAGTAAATTATTTTTGTTGCAGGTGGAGGTGAACTGAAATTTGGGGCAGTTTATTGTGTAGCAATGCGTCATTTTTATATATGAAATTTCATCTGTAAAGTAAGAATAGCTGTTAGATACACAGAGTGGAGTAAAAAGTATGACATGTCATTGTGACATAAAGTGGAGTGGAGGTATAAAATACCAGGAAATGGAAAAATTCAAATACAAGTACCTCCAATGTGCACTGACAGTACATGAGTAAATGTACTTCCCATCACTGCAAAAGCAAACAAACATCCATAAACTATGATTATGTAAACAGGAGATAAGAGTGCCATGAGGTTAATACAAGCACACGATACAGCTCACAGTCGATGGGACAATATCAGACTTTAAAAATGACTACAATAAGATTACTGTCAAATAACTCCCGAGATCCCCAGACACCCTGTGTAAGCATGTTAACACTGATATGAGTGCTCTGCTGCCACTGTCTCAGTGTGCTGTGCTGCTTGGTCTTTGCCTCGCGCAATTACGCCTCCCGCGGAGCTCTATGCAAGCGTTAAACGAAACATTAGCACCTCATTTAAAAAATAAAACAGCTTTTCACAAGGACAGACAGCTCCCTGGGTAGTCTTATCATGCGCAAATTAGCCAATTTACCAAACTGTTCCCCCTCTCTCTCTCTGTCTCACACACACACACACACACTCCCTCACACACACACAGAGAAACAATCATCTGGAGCTAGACGCATCCTCACTCTGCCTGGGGTTGCCATTGTTGTGGCACTATCAAAGATTGAGTGTTAAAGGAAGTTACCAGACGATGAACAGAAAGTTCAGTCACTGAGAAAGATTTTGAAATGAGTAGGTTTTTATTCCAACTCACTGCGCCTGCTGTGTGTCTTTATAATTACTTTATATTACCCTGATTATAATGTTTCAAATGATAGTTTTTGGTATTTGAAAGCAGTCTGGGGGGAATTTATTACAGGGTTATTATGGTTTATTTTAGACCAGCCGTGGCTGTGGGCTCGACATATTCCATAAACACGTTGCCTGTAATCGGCACTTTTATGAAAATTGGGTATTTTGGAAGAAAAGTGCATTAAAGTGCTTATTTTGTCTCAATGTGTGGTTGTTTGATTCATCAGCAGCAGGAGGTGAAGTTATGCGCCATCACTGCGTTTCATCCACACGAGCATCCTGCATCCCGGTGCCACACACACACTGGCACAAGTAGTGTGATCATAAGCGATATAACAACACATCGTTAGGTGAAAAACTTGATTGACTTCTGCGAAGCCCCGCCCCTGTTGCTGTGTGATTGGAGGAGCGGCGGTGGGGGTGCAGCCTGTCAGCCTCTGGTATATATTGGCACCGCTTCGTCTCCAAGCCGTTGATTTGTATGGGAACCAGGTCTAAGGTGGGACGAGCCGACTGAATGTAGTCGCTGTGTTTTGACGAAAGAAAGAAGGCCCACATTTTTCCGTTTGCAGCGATCGGACAGCAGCACTTGTTGTGTGTTTCTCCCCAGACTGTGTGAGGATACAGAAAGCGCTCTCCAGAAGAAGGTGGATTCTCCTCTCAGCCATCTTGAGTGCTGCTCGCCGCCCTGAAGGCTGTTTTCTCTCCTCCTCCTCCTCCTCAGCTGAAAGTAAACACGGCTTGCACATTGCTTGCAACTCCGTGCAAGATCCCGAGAGAAGCGAGATGGGCTCGCTGCGCAACATCTAACCGGAGCAGAGGCGACAGCAGACGGCAGCTGAGAGGATTTATCGCTGTTGGTACCAGAGCAGAAGAGGGGGGACACGACGCGCCGGAGGGATGGACCTGTTTGGGATTTACCTGCTCCTCTCACTCGCTCTCCTTCCCCGATCCAGCTGCACCACGGCCAAGGAGATCACCTGCCAGGAGATAGCCGTGCCCCTGTGTAAGGGGATCGGCTACAACTACACCTACATGCCTAACCAGTTTAACCACGACACGCAGGACGAGGCTGGACTGGAGGTGCACCAGTTCTGGCCTCTTGTTGAGATCCAGTGTTCGCCGGACCTGAAGTTCTTCCTGTGCAGCATGTACACACCGATCTGCCTGGAGGACTATAAAAAACCTCTCCCGCCGTGCCGGAGCGTGTGTGAGAGAGCCCGGGCCGGCTGTGCGCCTCTCATGAGGCAGTACGGCTTCCCCTGGCCGGACAGGATGAAGTGTGACCTGCTGCCGGTGCAAGGCAACCCCGACACTTTGTGTATGGACTACAACAGAACCGACTCCACCACAGTGTCCCCCGTCCTGTCTAAACCCACCAACCATCCCGGGAAGGGTTACAATCCGCCTAAAAATAAGCCGAGTCGACCCGGCGCGCCTGGGAAATACAAGCCGCCCTCCGCGCCATGTGAGCCGGGGTGCAAGTGTCTGGAGCCCATGGTGCCGGTGAACACGGACCGTCACCCGCTCTACAACCGCGTCAAAACGGGTCAGATCACCAACTGCGCCATGCCGTGCCACAACCCGTATTTTACGCACGACGAGAGAGCGTTCACCGCCTTTTGGATAGGACTTTGGTCCGTGTTGTGCTTCGTGTCAACTTTTGCCACCGTCGCCACTTTCCTCATCGACATGGAGCGCTTCAAGTACCCAGAGAGACCCATCATCTTCCTCTCCGCGTGTTACATGTTCGTGTCAGTGGGCTACATCGTCAGGCTGATCGCCGGGCACGAGAAAGTGGCGTGCAACCGGGAGTTCGACCTGGAGCACATCCACTACGAGACCACCGGCCCCGCGCTGTGCACCGTGGTCTTCCTCCTTATTTACTTTTTCGGCATGGCCAGCTCCATCTGGTGGGTCATACTGTCTCTGACTTGGTTCCTCGCGGCCGGGATGAAGTGGGGCAACGAGGCGATCGCCAGTTACTCCCAGTACTTCCACCTGGCAGCTTGGCTCATCCCCAGCATGAAGTCCATCGCGGTGCTGGCGCTGAGCTCCGTGGACGGGGACTCCGTGGCTGGCATCTGCTACGTGGGGAACCAGAACCTGGACAACTTGCGGGGCTTCGTTTTAGCCCCTCTGGTGATTTATTTATTCATCGGCACTATGTTCCTCCTGGCCGGATTTGTGTCTCTGTTCAGGATCCGCAGCGTCATCAAACAAGGTGGCACCAAAACTGACAAACTAGAGAAGCTGATGATAAGAATAGGCATCTTCACGGTGCTCTACACGGTGCCAGCCACCATCATAGTCGCCTGTTACTTTTACGAGCAGCACAACAGGCAGAGCTGGGAGATCACACACAACTGCTCCAACTGTTTATTGGAGAGGGACCGCAGGAGTCCGGACTATGCAGTTTTTATGTTGAAGTACTTTATGTGCCTTCTGGTGGGCATCACGTCCGGAGTGTGGATCTGGTCTGGGAAAACTTTGGACTCCTGGAGGACTTTTTGCACCAGGTGCTGCTGGGGCAGTAAAGGCACCAGCGGCTCCATGTACAGCGACGTGAGCACCGGACTAACGTGGAGGTCAGGCACGGCCAGCTCCGTGTCTTGCCCCAAGCAGATGCCATTGTCCCAGGTTTGAATGAGAGGGGGAAAAAGCAGCTTATGAGGACTGCTAATTGTTTGGGAGATAACCCATCACTCCCTGTCTTAAGCAATTTGCATAGTAATGAACTGCTGCTGAGGTGTCCCCCCCCCCACACCCCAAACATCCACACACACCTCTGGTTGAAACAATGTACCTGGCATACACAGGTTAATTCCTCCCTGTTTATATGTATTAGAGGAGCAGACTGAGGCTTTTTAGCAAACTGGGCATTACTTGTTGCAGGCAGAGACAGTTTTGTTCATACAAAGAGCATTTGGGTTTTTTATTGACATTTTATCTACACAGTGCCAGACAACATTGTATAATTCAATCACATCAAAGATGGTTTAAATTAAGCCTTAATAGTGCCCAAGTATTTTACGGGTCATTCATTTTTGTAATTTCAAATGTATTTATATAAAAGTTATGTAAAATCGTGTACATTTGTGTATAAAAGAAAACTTTATAAGCTATTGTAAATTTGTACAAAGTGTAGATGTCTCTTTTTGTGAGAAAAGCAAATATGACCTTTATTTTGACAATAAAACATTTGATAAATCTCAACATCTGTTGCAGTGTTTTCCCATGCCGAGAAAAAAAAAGGGGAGGCTGTGCTGTTTTCAAGCCCGTGCAGGCATATTTTGTGGTTCCTTGTGGTCACCGTGTTGAGGATGGCAGCAGCAATAGCAGCTTTTTGAGAGCCCCGGCTAAAAAGGAAGCCCTTTTTAACCATCAGAGACCAGTAATTAGAGGCAGGGGTTGAGTTGGAGCATCTCCATAATTGTTGAAGTCCTCTTCACATGCCTGCCGAAGCCCGCTTTCTTAATTTAGTAAAAGAGGGAGTGGGTGAATGGGGGTATAAATGCAGGGAACAGACCCTTTTCATCTGCAGAAACTTTGATCTTTCTTTTTTAACAGGCTAGAATAAAGGTGGTGTGTATTAGGAGTGTCTGTCTGATGTGCCAAGGTTCCCCCTAAACGTCCCCATTTGGATGCTTTGATGGACGTCCTACAATTGAAAGAGCATTTTGGAACCCCTCGCTTTTCTGGGTTTGTCAGAGCTGAAACCTGCCAGAGCCCCTGCGTCTTGTGTTTGGTTTTTTCGCAGAGCCTCAATTGAAACATCTTCTCCCTCGGCTCAAGCTGTGTCAGCGAGTGCAGGGGCCTTGACATGAATGATATTGAAATAGCAATGAAAGCCCCACAGGTGGTCTGTTCACATGATCTCACATCTTAGGGCCCCCTAATCGAGGCATTTTTTGCTACAAATGTATCTGGTTTGGTCCCAATTAACCCAATGCGCTGGCATAAGATGATACACTGTAACCCAGCGTAGAAATGCCTTTGATTTGGTGGTCAATGGTGACAGTGGGTTTTGTAGTGACTGCTTTGTTCCTGCTTTATTTCCTTCACACTCACACTGTAGATGTAAACCCCCAAAAGCTTCTTTTCAGGGGAGAGCAGACGTGCATCTGTTGGGAGTGTAAATCAGCCATATAAATCTTGCATCAGTGCTGTCAGCAGAGACACCAGGCGATGAAGATGAAGTCACAACAAAAATGTACTTTTCTTAAGATCAGAAGAGCGGCTTCTTCTTTTTTTTTTGCCTCCACAAAGCTCATCAACTGTTCTGAGTAGTTTAAGTGTGTGTGTAAAGTTACTAAATACCAAGTTTAGATGTGTAAATCTTCATAAAAATGTAAGCTTTGCACCGCCCTGTCACACAACTTCATGCTCTGAATCCTTCGCTGTTATATTTCCATCAAATACTTACGGTTGCTTTCAGTCTTGTAGCTTGCTTTTCTGGTGTTTACCTCAAAAACCTCAGTGAGTGTGCAGCTCCAGCTCCCACTGCCAGCCCCTCTGCTGTGACATTAATGTGCAGCCCCACCTAGTGGTGCACACAGAACTGTACACCTCCACATGTCCAAACAAGAATGATGTAATTTTGCTCTTGATATAAGAGAGGTTTATGTTTGGCACCAGGGGTGGGATCACATGTTTGATATTGCACGGGACCATTTTCAGTCTACATCTTCTGTGGCCCAACCCTTGGAGGGGCTTTAACAGCTAAACTGACCATTTTAGAGCATCTCTGAAACCAAAATCTTGGCACAGGCATTCTCACAGGTTTGGTTGCTGAGTGCCATTTTAGGGAGCAAGCATGAAACCAAGGGACAGACAGGAAGAGGGCACGCATTATGACTTTTTTCTGACTCTTCTACGACATAAACTGACTTTTTCTGACACTTTTTTTTTATCAAATACTAAAACTTATAACAGTCATCAGTGATACAGCCTCTGTAACATTCATATTACACTGTAGTTTACCACTTTTAATACATTTGAAAGTGATGAAAAAGAGAGATAGTCCAGTCTTTACACTGATTGTACCAACCCACAGCTGTCAAGCGACTTCATTTTCTGTGTTTGGGCTTGGTTTCAGTTCAGGCAGCAGCTACACGCTTTCCATCAGTGTATAATGATAGAAACTCCAATACTGTTATTTTCATATATATATATTTTAGTGTATGTTTATTTTATTTTGAAAGGGACAGTGAGCATTAGTTAACATGATCAAATGAGTCACATAAATGTGCCAGATTTAGCCATACAGGCTAATTTTCATCTGCAGTCCCTGGCAGGTTGATGGTATGTGTGTATATTAGAAAACTACATTAAAATAACAAAGAAGCAAAGATAAAAGTAGATAGATGGCATGTCCTTAGAGGGGCACATGAGCACAGAGCAAGTATATAACCACAGAAAAAAGCACAAAGCAAGGCACACAAGCAAAAACAAGAAGACATAAGCACTATTAATAAAACAGTGACCCAACCATAGAACCAAAAACATTACGAACGTACTATACAAAGGCACAAAAAAACATAGACCAAAGCACACAGCCACAATCAAACACACAAAGCATACAAGCACAATTAGCAAGACAGTGACATCTCTATAAAACCAGAGCACATTAAGGTAAACATACTGTACAAAAGCACATAAGCCGAAATATACAGTAAGAAAACAAGGACATAACCACTAATTCACATCATGACAACATGTTTGATCATCCAGTAACCACCGTTTTATTGATTTGGAGAATGACTAAAGACACGTGATGCTCCTGAGCTCTGTGGGCACAGTGTTTCAGGTGTGTGCCGCTCGATTGGAGAAGGCTGACTGTTCAAAGCTGCTCTTACTGTGTGGCATTTTGCAATCTCCCCTTGGGGATGGATCTGATAGAGGAGTTCTGATTTTGTTTAATGAATTCATTAAGTGGAGGGGGTGCCAGGCCATGAAGAATTTTACAGATGGAGTCAGCATGAAAACAATCTCACACACATAAACGTGTCAATCAATGGAAATGTGTTGTTTTCACAGCTGATATGATGAGGAGGTGATTAATTCGTTTGTCAGTCAACAGGAAGAAAAATCATCAGTTATTTTGATAATCGAGTCATTATTTGAGCCATTTGTCACGCAAATACAGAAAAAACATGATAAACTTTCCCTTGTTTCAGCATCTCATGTGAACATTTGCTGCTTTTGGTTTTTTTTTCTTATGTTTTGTTTGTTTTTTGACTGCTGTTCACACAAAACCAGACGTTTAAAAATTGTCTGTTTCATAGAGAAAACAATTAATCAGAGAAATAACCTGCAGATTCAAGACTGAATCAATTAAAGTTGTATTTGATTCACATAAGAAAATAATAATAGAGACCTGAAAGATGAGTATCACTTAAAATCACAAATGTAATATCTTTTCTGAATAGTATCCCAAATTGGATTTCCAAATTGAAAACTGTGATGCGTAGTCTTTGTCAATCAAAACGTCTCAGCCCTGAAGTCAGAGCTGAAGAATCCCACTTCAACTTCACTAACGTCCCGCTCTTAACGACAACTTCATGACACATAAGTCAAAGTTTAGGACGCTCCAAAGAGCATCTATTAGACATTTTAAATTGACGTTTACTGCTGAACACATCGCCCTGACCCGTCTTCACCCCACACTGGACTCCCTGGCTCCACAAACCAACTGTCCAGGCCTTTAAAGCAGCGTGTCCTGGCTTGTCTGTTATGCACACATTGTAATTAACAGGTAACGGCCTGTTTCCTCAGCAGAGGTCACCACCTCAACTCAGTGCAGTTTACAGGAGAAAGTATGAGAGTGCCATTAGGAGAGGCTTCACACAGACGGGGCAGGGCTCGAAGAATTGCTGGGTATTCACTGGTAATAGTCGAGGTCAAGTCTGACTTTACGAGGGAGCGTTTTATGGCCACTCATCCGATCTTGTCAGGGCTTGCTCTTGACTGCCACCCTTGACCCATCACAACTGGACCACCGGTGCAGAGCTGTAACCACGGTAAACAAATCTGCGCATGCATCCAGGAGCTGATCGTCCACGCAGCTGATTGAATTGTCTTCTCTCCCCATCACTCTCTGTATACAGATGTTAAAGCCTGATTTGTGGGGTCAGGAGGAACGTTCTCACATTGTTGCCCATCAAATATTGATGACGGCGTTTGATGGGAGGCAGACACAGAGGAGAGGGATGATAGACAGCTGATGCTTTTTAATACTATTGATCCTTATGATACATCTGGGAAAAGGTTGTTGTTTTTTATCTCCTAATGCACGAGAGGCAATATTGCAGCTGTGGACAGCATCATATGATGCGTATTAGTTGTTTTTTAATTTAAGATTACAACAGACAGCTGACTGATTTTGTTAAAGTTAAAAAAATAACGAGCGAACAATGATATCAAGAATAAAATCTGCCAAAAAAAGTCAAATTATATGTTGTTTTTCCACAATTTTTGTTGCTGTGGACTCTTAGCAATTGTATGTACATAAAAACTGCAGTCTAAAGCACCTACATTAATGTTTCCTTCACATGCCAGTTACTATTATTCTCTTTATTTTCCACATTCGCCAGAGGAAGATGAGCAACAGCACTAAAACCCCAGAGTTTCCATGAGTGTATTCTTCCATGCATAAAGCATAGCGGTGACCTCGGGTTTCTGTGACCCATTTAGATTAATGTTGAAGCTCCTGACCTCCAGCTCAGGCACATTATTCCCAGCTGGCCATTTGAGACGGCAGATGTTGGAAAATAGAGGGCTTCGACGCTCAGGCTTCATGGTTATAGTTTCTAAGGGACTCGGCCGTCATTGAGGCTGTTGCAGTTTGGTCTGCACGTTTAATAATTTAGGAAGATAGCTGAGGTCAAACTAAAATAAAGACGTGCTGTTTTGAAGCAATGGATGCTTCACTTTAGCACTATGACCGAGCCCTGACAAAGATATCAGCATAAATGGCCGGCTCCCCGTTGGCACAGCAACAATGCCTCTGTGGTTTAGTAGTCCTTACAGTGCACCCCTGCTGCCTCATCCAATCCAAGGACCCCACCACCACAGCTACCACACCCCCCACCTCCACACACACATACACACAGCGGCAGAACACTGTGTTCCCTCAGTCCTTCACTGACTGACTGACATGTACACAAAATGAAAACTTCTTTCATCTGAGGCGCTGAGTGTTTTGCCAGATTCACTGTGGGTACGGTCACATTGGGGGGGGGCAGAGGGTGGGGATCTTAGTCCAACAAACGTGCCCGTACTCAGCATCGTAAATGGGTGTGATGTCATGGTTTTGATGATAAATAAATAGCAGCAGAACAACAATCGAATGAAGTGCAGTCAATGACAGCAAGGCTGCCATTTGTAGTACAAGAAACTACTTCTGAGTACAACCTGTAGCTCTGTAACTCAGTGCCGTATGTTCATACATGCAGTGATGGGAAAGCTTCTTTGATAGCATAGCTTTGCAAGTTACCAGTTACCTCACACTGGAAGATGAGCTATAGCAAAGCTACCCTGTAGGGAGAAATCTAATTTGGCTAACCTAAGCTAGTTAGAAAAATCAGTTCAAACTACTTTGTAAAAAATGATCTAATTAACAATGTACACATGCTAGCAAAAAATAAAATGCCAGTCAGCTGAGTTTATCACACAAAGTGCCCTCTCAGTCATCTATTTTACATAAATAAATAAAAAAAATATATATATATTATAATTATATCCATCAGTCAGACACCTGCCTTCAGAGTCCAGGTGGGAGGACTGCACCAAAAAACTTCTCTGAACCGTTTGTTAACCCGTTGAAACCTGAGATTGCTTTGGTTTCCTTCAAAAACATGGGAAGAAGGCAATGAGCAACTAAAGACGAAATGACCCAAAAAAAAAAAGCAAGAAATTAGCAAAAAAATAAAATAAAGTAAATAACAACAAGAAAAATAGTGAAAAAAAAAATTTAAAAAAGAAAGAAAAGAAAGTTAGAAATCAACAAACAAAAAAAATGACTTTGAAAAAATTTTAAAATTAAAGCATAATTCTGCAACATAATTTTAAATATGTATAATAATGATAATTAGAAATATAGTTTCCCCCTGTCTTTTTCTTTTCTTTCCCCCAGCATTTTAAGACTATTTTTCTAAATCCCCTAATTTTTTGCAATTTGTGGCACTTTTCTCACCAAGTTGCTCCTTGCCTGTGTTTTCCCCTCTTATTGAAAGAAACTGCCTCAGTTTGCTCAGGGCTCAAAGGTTTTAATACTTGCAAAAGGCGTCTGAAATGATGTCGCTCCAGGTTTCAAAGAGTTAATGAATAACAATAAATCACTACTTGACACCCACTGTATTCAAGTTTAGTTTTACAGATTCTGGTTTGTTTGAAGAAAGGTATTCACACATCCAGTTGTCTCAGACTCAGGTGCACTGGAAAATATTACTTGAGTCTTTGAAAAGATAATCCTGCACACTGCTCTTTCTCAGCTTCACAATTCATTAGTAACACTAACGTTTCAGTCCTCCTGGACCTTCGTCAAGAGTGTTCAACACCAGTATTTCCAACAATGAGCTTAAATAGAAACTGCTCCACCCAGGTGTGCACAGGTGTCATCAGCTGTGGGTGTGTTTCTCAATAATTGACAACAAGCTGTGCACCATATGTCACATATCCCACGATCAAAAGAACAAGGGAACAAGAAAAAAACCTCAGGCTCCTCACACAATAAAGACTATTACAAAAAATGTTGATCTTATGAATGAACACATCGGCCTTACAGCTTTCATGAATCATTTGTTCAACATTGTGTACTCTGTCGTGTGTTATAAATTGGATTTTTTAAAATCCCAAATTCCCCCACACCTGTGCACACCTGTGAAATGGGTGGAGCAGTTTCTATTTAAGTTT
>JAPZEB010000013.1:20887698-20898547 GCA_029783705.1 Chaetodon striatus | reverse complement strand
GGCAGGTTTTCAATAAAAATTGCCCAAATTACACCATTTAACCCAGCCAGAAACTATGCAAACAGACGGTATTGTTGGATTTTAATATTTCCTGACGTTTCTTAGACATGTCATGTCTGAGAAACGCTTTTGTCAGGGAAAAAAAAGGAGCTCAAAACACTGATATTTCATCCAAATCATTTTATTCTACATGTCCCGTTAAAATTTGGCCAAAAATAAACCCTTTGCACTGACTAACCAGCATGCACAAGAGTAAAAAAAATGAACTCCAGGATTTCATCTTCAGCTTGTAACTTTCAAACATCAAGGGGTACATTTGAAAAATCTAATAACTAATTTATGTTCGAGGGAGGGTCGAGCCCGGTCTCACTCTGAAGTCATTGAAATCCGGTGCTTGGGCAGTGACTCATGGCATCAGAAACCAACGAAGAAAGGCATCTTTTATCGTCAGCATGGATACAAGGCAGGTTGCCGTTATAGTTTAAAGGCACCCAGTAGCATCAGGGGGAAACGCGGCGAGTAAAGGACGAAAGTTAAGCAGCAAAAGTCCAGCTGGGGCAATGTTTTTGTTGCCTAAACCCAACCATGTGTGTTTGTTGCTGAAGTAAAAATATGTCAGTTTGCACAAACATAGAGCATTATTTTGAAAGAGACTGCATGTAAATGTTAAACTTCCTGTGAAAACCGGTGTCATAGAACGTCAACAACCAACGCTCAAGGAAAAATATTTGTAGCTTCAGGGAGGGTCAAAATAAAAAATAATTTAAAAAAGAAGTCACAACCCAGCCACCCTCTCCCCTGATTAGTAAAGAACAGTCCCTCAGTGTGCACAGCTTCTATGTGTGAATGGTTATGCTACTGATGATCAGTACCATAACAGTTAAAGGCAACATAAGAGTCCCATGTCAGTGTTTGTCTTACCCTCTCAAAATCCCTGATGGGGTTGTCCAGGCTGAGGCTCAACAGATTCCCGAGTATCGGTAAAGGCGGAGGCCCTGGAGGAAAGTTCTTCGGTCTCTGGCATTTCAGACAGAGTATGAAGAAGAACACACAGATCCATAGCAGGATGAAAGAAACAAACATAGTGGGACAGATGAGGCTGATTTAAAGAGGCTACCTGTGTGACTGGTTTTAAAAAGAGCTGCTCAAATCTCAGCCCTGCCTCTTCTGGCTGTCTAAATGTGAGCCTATCCTACATAGCTAAGACACGTGGAAAGACACAACAGAGCAGGTTCTGACAGGCTTTGCTTTGCTTATTCAACGACTGTATGTGTGCTTTGTGACAGCCCCTATGTTCCACCTGGCCTCCTTGCTGCCGCTGTGTTTTCTGTCAGCAGCATAATCAGCAGCATGGGACACACCTGTGACAGCAGGCACGCTACTCTTCCCTGCATTCCAGGTTACATGAAGCAACATGCTCAGGGTCTGAAAACAATACTGCCATATGCATTTCCACTGTTATTATAACTCACTTCACTGTTATTAAAAATAAAATAAAATACTAGTACTACTACTAAGAATAATAATAATGATGATAATAATAATAATAAGAAGAATAAAAATAAAAATAATCCACATTTTTGCCTCCCACTATCACCAAACGCAAAGGTTCAATGACAAGATGGCAAGGATCATTTTTGCCCCGGGACCCCATAGCAGGTTAATCCGGCCCTGTGTGCCAGTCTGACCTGTATGTCTGCATTTTGAACACAGCTTTTAGCACCTCAAAACCTCTCAATGCTCCTGAGAGCTGTGGATTATCTGTCACTGTACTTCATCTGAGTGTCTTAGCTCTAAAGCCCCAAATTTACTGTCGTGAGGAACAGGTCAGCATTACACAGGATGGCCTGAAATGAAACTGCAAATGAAGTGACATTGTACTCCTTCTTGTCTGTAGCGGGCACTTTGATAATGTTTAGAAAATCTGCAGCACATGCAATTTAGTTTTACTTTTCTGTACCTGATTTATTAAAGGAAAGTGTACCAACCAAATGTTTCACTAAGATACAGATAGTCACATCTAAACATGCCAGAGGACATTGGGTTCAACATGTGGCAGCATTTCACATGTTGCGTCACCGGGGGGCAGCATGATCTCAAACTACAGTGGTGGTGAAGCAACTGCAGCACCAGACAAGAACGGTTACAGTAAAGTGCTTTAAAAAGTTACATCATCTTCAGTGTCATCGTCATGAGTCAATGGGACATAGAAACATAAGAGATCAAACAAACTATGAAAGAGCTTTCACTTTATAAAGAAACATTTTACATAAAATAACATGAAATTGTACACAAATCCATCTAAAATTGTATTGTATGTGTATTATTACATTAAAAAAAGCACTTAATGAAATATATATTTTAGGAAATCACGTCCTTTGAGGTCCATTTTACATCATCATCAGAAAGTTTTACCCAAACTTTTCAGCACAGAATGCCAGTAAACACAAGTGTAACTGAGTCCACCTTTGGCTTCGACACCTGGGTGTATAGGAGGCGCGGCACCATTAGACCTGCTGTGGTCTCATGAAAACCCCCTGTGGTCATCCCTTATGACGGTCAGGGTGCAGCCCTTAGTAGATGGGTGAGATATGAGGCTGGGGAGCTTTTGGTGTCACCTTCAAAGAGACCACAAGAGGAGGAAGATCAAGGGCTATCCGTTTACACAGAGAGCGGCCCCTCAGCTAGAGGGCAGCAGGTGCAACTGTGATGATTTCCTGTGAGAGCCTCCTCACAGTCACCTGTATAAAGAGACCCAGATGTGTCTTCAGAGAACGCAAGAATATAGTACCAACACTAAAAAACTGGAAAGGAACGAGTCGATTAAACATTACAGCAGCAATTATATATACTGTCTGTGACTGACACGTGTCACAGTGTGCCTGACCCACATTAATCTGAGCTTTGATCAAGGTGAAACTAAAGCCACAGCAGGCAGAGAGCATTTATCCTGAAGGGCAACAGGCAGCACTGCTCCTTTGCAGAGCTCCGCTGTGCTCTATTTCTAGTGACAGTGTATGTTAAGGCTTGTATTCCTCCTAAGCTCCGCGAGGCCCTGAAATAGAGTGACAAGCCGTCTCCATAAATACAGAGCCCCTATGGGGGAACGTAATTGCTTTGTGAGCCTATGTCGGCTTTAGGGGCCTTCATAGTGTCCTTCACATCTGACAGAGGAATCATATTCCATCCTATGAGCTCGATAACGCCACCTTAGCCAGATTATTGCCTTTCATTTTGGCCTGACACTCATATTCCAAAAGGTCATCCAAACACCTCAGCACAAGGCCTAGAGGCTGCCATTGTCCTCTGACCTCTGTGACCCAAACACAAAAGAGGTGGCAGTGTCATATAGAGTGACTGTGGCAGGAGGAGGGGTTGTATATTTGAGGCAGGTCAAGGCCTGTCTTTGTTTATGGACAGTGTATCCGGGGAGTCGGGGGGAAAAGCCAACAAGGGGAGAAACAGGTGGGATGCACTCTTTTAGATTTTTTCAAGGTTGAGGTTTGGTCAAGGACGCGCAAGGCTAGAGTGTCCCGTCATTCCTGACTTGTTTTGTTATGAAGAGTCGCTGTTCAGGACTTGAATTCTTGTCGCTGTGCATCACTCTGCTAGCGCTCCTCAAAGGCAATGTGATCTGATGGCGTGATAACATCACAGCAAATATGATTACGCCTCATGAGTGTAAGGTGTCTGGTGAACGTGTTGCCGCTTTGGATTCTCCTCAAGTGGCAGTGCAGTCTGCATTTTAACATGAGGTAGTGAGCATGGCAGGATGTCAGCTCCAACAGTTGTTGCCACTGAGTGAGCCTTGGGTTATCTCCACGTCAGTTTCTCATATTGCTCCCACACTTATTTGTCCCATCCTTGTGTTGCGGAATAACCTAGAAATAAATCAGTCCAACCTTCACACCCACTATGATCTTTTATCTTGGCCGTCATCATTGGGCTGCGACTCTGCGCCGCTACCCAGCTCAACCAGCGTATACTGACCCACCTTTCTGGTACAAATTGCTGTTGTTGTCGAAACACCCCCGAAAGGCACTGCTGGCTCCCTGGGGGATGACCCAAGGTCCCGTCTGGGCGGAGGTGGCGGTTTGAGTCGACTGCGTTTGCTAACACGGATGGATCTTGGCGTTCCCATTGGCTCTGGGGGGCAGAGAGCCACCTCGCTTCCATTCCTTTCCGGAGCCTCCTCTTGGGAGAAAGAGTAGCCGTTGTTCCCGTTAGTGTTGCAGCCTGAAGGTCCTGGAGAGCGTGGCAGAGAGGAGCGCTCCAGGCAGGGTGGTTCCTGACCTAAAGCGAGCACCCCCCCTCCACAAGAGCCCTTGCTGCCTTGCCTCTTCCTGAAACTCCCCTTGTGACCAGCCTCTGTCTCTAAATCCTGCCGAGCCAGGGAGGCGTTTGGGTCTATTCCTCTGGGGGCTTCTCTGGCTGAAAGGAAACACTGCTCTTCTTCATATACTTTCTCCACCATCATCTTCCTCTTGCTCTTATGCTGCACCGAGCGCTTGATGGCGCAAATGAAATCCAACACGTTCAGGAAAAGAGACAGAGCAGCCACACCGAGCATGAAGTTGAGCATCACTGTCTTCTCAGTGGGCCTGGAGATGTAGCAGTCCACCTGGGTGGTGCACGGAGGATGCTGGCACAGGAACCTCCTGGGGATGTAGAAACCAAACAGATAGTAGTGAGCTGCCCCAAACCCTGCCTCCAGCAATGTTCTGAACATCAGATGGAGGAGGTAGGCTCCTGTGAAGCACCGGGCCCACGCTCGCTCAGCCACCAGAGGCATCTTGTTCACAGATGTCTTGCTGAACGGCTCCTGGTGGATCTTGAACAGCGGCAAGGCTTTGGTGTGACCAGAGGAGTTCAGGTCCACAGTGAGGCCGTTCGAGACCTTGTGGACCACGTAGATGATAAAGACGATGGAGGGGAGACATAAGGTGACGAGTTGCACCAGCCAGAAGCGGAAGAGAGAGATGGGAGAAAATAGATCATAGCACACGTTGGCGCACCCGGGCTGAATGGTGTTACACACAAATCGCTCCTGCTCGTCCTGGTAGAGGGGATAACCAGCAAAGAGGAGGATCAGGAGACGGAGGAAGAGCATCACAATGAGCCACACCTTCCCTGAAAAAAAAGTACATCGGGATTAAAAGTGAGCTGATGTGACCATGAAATGAAAATTTTGGAAATCAGCAAAAAGTGCCTGAGATTTTATCTTGAGGTTTATAGATCTGCATAAAAGCCAAACTATGTCACTGTACACACACATAAAACAGAAACCAGTTAATGTGCCAGTGGAGTCAACTCACCCATCAAAGTGATGTTGTGATTGACAGAGATAAAGATGACCTCAGAGGCACTCGATCCCGCCATGCTTGCTGTCTTCCACTTCCAGGCCACAGAGTAAACCCTCGAGCCCGCACCTCACGCTCTATCCAGCCACCTCTTCCTGACCCTTTCCACCAAGGGGCACAGTAGCTTCCAGTAGCACAATAACCTCCAGGTTCATGGACACAATGTTCCCTCAGCAGGCTGAATCTCTCCCTTTCTCCTTGAGGGAACATGTGCCAAGTTCCAGTGGGTAAAATCCAATGGGATCCATTTGAGTCTTCACTCAAGTTTCTGAGAGACCCATGTAAATACTCTTACCTCTTCCTCTGTCCCCCTGCAGACAACTGTCTGTCCTCAGACAACAGAAGACGGGAGCGAGCCCCATTGTAGGTCTATTCTTAACACACTTCCAAAGGCACGTCGCCATCCTGGAATTGCAGAGATATTTTGGTGCTGCTGGTCGTCCTTACAGGAGAGTAACAAGCCTCCAGGCTTACTCACTCTAAATTGCTGTATTAAGTTCTCAGGCACAATGCGCAAGCATGTTCAAACTGGCTGCATCGTAAAAATACAAGCATTTACCGCTGCATCTTCCAATGACGAATCAAGGTAGCACGTAGATATGCAGACTGTGGATTAGGTCTCGTGAAAGGTTAGTAGGTTGTAAATTGTATTTTCCACACAGCTGATGCCAGTTTATGGCCGGAAAGTGCCTACTGTGCTGGCATTGAACATGGGTATGAAGTAAAACTCTCTTTAACTATCAATCTTTGATGTTCAGCTTGTGATCAATATATTAGACCAAATCCAAACTTACAATAAGTTTTTCTTCTGTTCTTCCACAAACGCTCACCATAGGGTCGTTCTCCCTTATGAAATGATTTTACACTGGACATCAGTTCCCTTCCCACATGCTGCATCCACCCTCACTCGTGGACAAGGTCTCTGTTGGGACACATGGCTAAAGACAGTTGGCTTGGCTCATAATCACTACAGATCAATGGTCATTAGCACCTCCATACTGGCTCACAGCGCGAATCCCACGCGGCTCATTTTGAATGGATTGCAAGGCAAAGATTGGGAATATATAATGGATTCTGCTGAAAATAAATAGCGTGTGAAATTGAAGTTTTGGCTTGATAACACGACAGAAAATAACTTACACCTACATTCATTTATATGGGCACAGTAATGCTGACATTGCATAAGATAGACGATAGATGTTGTGTGGCATTGGGGAAGCTTGAAAGGAACGATGAGCAAGTGAGGGCAACATTTTATTTGCTAAAGTCATAAAGAAGTTAAACCTCCAAAAAATGAAACCCACAACAAACTGTGCCACCCTATGTCTTCTACAGAAGTGTGACTGGCACTGTTACCTCTTCAGCCTCATTTAAACTGGAACATACCACCTGTTCAAGTAAGTTCAGGGTGAGCAAAACAGGTGCAACCATTTCAAGAGCACTCAACAGCAAATACATGGCTAATTTAAGATACTTAGTCACAGTAATATCAACATGTTAGGCCGGCAATTAGAGCACACAAGCACAACTTTAATACAGTGTCATCAATGAAATGGTCGTACCCCTTCCCTCAACTACGTGGGACAGCCCCGTTATTGCTTTCATGATAATGATTCACACCTGTTTTCAGTTTCACTGATTGAGAAGATGACCTGCAACAAAAACATTTTATATTTCCCCCAGTAACAATGACCTCCATGGTAAGCTTTCTCCATACACACCACTTGCTTTGACAATACAAAAAGAGATATTATGTTTGTGATGTAGACACATATTTTTATACTCTATTTTTTTCATATTCACATGTGAATTTAGTATTTAGCACCTCTTTGTCAAATTGTTTGTGTGTTTGTTTCCTGATGTAATATTACTTGTTTGTCCTTAGCCAACAAGTAGACATGTCCCTAATTGTAATAAGCTAGAGATATATTAGACATTCACAGTATAACAGTAGAGTAAATCTTAACCACCGTGGCTGATCTGCACACCTCATTGTTACACAAAGCAAGGAGGCAAGAACTCTTTGTCCTTAGTCTCATCTGCTTCAGCTCATTTTTATCACAGATATAAGCTGTGTCAAAGTCAAAAGAAATGTAACGATAGTTCCCATAAAGCATCTGAGCCTTAGTTTATTTTCAGGAGTAATACCTGCCGTTCAGCTCGTGGATTACTGTGTCTATAACGGAGTGTGAACGCCCTTCATGGCTGTGTTTGAGGCCACAGTGGCAATATTAAAACTTTATCCATTAGTGCCACTTCCATGCATACTAACTATCCTTTCATTTCAGACCCTGCTATTTCCCACAAGTCCAGCAGCTGCTACCTGGAAGACTTCCCGCCTCGGTCATTACCTGATCGTCCACCTGATCCCACAGCTGGTCCCCATTTCCCAATTAGCAGTGTGGAAATTTTGCAAATATTAAGGTGCATTACTGTTGAGCCTAAAAAGCCTATCCCTTGTTGATGCACAGGTGTGACACCAAACATCCCAACTGGATGAGGAGCGTGAAAGCAGTGATTTGATTAAACTTAATGATGCAGAATGAGAAACTGATCCCTTTCTCTATTTTCTCTCTATCAGGGTCTGTCTATAGCCACATGTTCATGATCTAATTTACCAACAAAGGACTACAGAGACCCACGTGAGACTCAAAAACAATCACAAGAAATAAGAAGTGAGTGATGGATTTTTTTCTCCTTTGGCCCCCCTCTACACTGTAATGCTACAGTCTTATGGGATCAAACATGGTTTCATCATCTTACAGCTGCACCAAACAATATTTTTATATGAACACTGGGTCGAATGACAATGTGTAATATGATAGGAGTCGTTCTGGAGGATAAACCCGTAGAGAATTATCACTCAACACCATCAGCTCCACAGAATGATTTAGTGCAGCGGTTCCCAACTGGTGGGTCAAGGTCTAAAAGTGGGTCGTGGGTGCATTCTGAATGGACCGCGAGTGACTTACGAACATGTCAAGTTTGTAAAAAACACACTTTTTTTTAAGTACAATGCATTTCCAGCACAGAGCAGCAAGTGCTGTTTCCTTCTGTAGAGTGAGTGAATAACTTGACAGACAGCAAACTAGCTTGAAGACATGTCAAAACACAAGTATGACGCTGCATGTATTAACCCATGTGTACCTTTAACTTATGACTGAGGAAAAATCTGGACCCCATAGCTGGACCAGTTGGTAACCACTGATTTAGTGTCTTTAGCCTGACTGTTTTGGGGTTCTGGCCCACAACTGTCTGTTTTGGTTGAGTCTCACGACTCTCATTAACCTCTGTTCAGGGAGCTGTTTTCAGTGAAAAAATTTCATAAACCCATAAACGGCCACTTGAGGCCAGCTCCAGAAGCGAGTCAATCCCCACAGACGTCCAAGTTAAAATGTCCAAATTCATAGCAGAAGTAAACGCGCATAACACATAAAAACACACAGACATTTACAGCCTGGTACAAAAACTGTTTTGTGTACAGGAGTGGGATGGAGTGCATTTTTTAAATACACTCACCTGTTTAAATGTTCTTAAGGCTTAAAGGAGAAGTCCAGTATTTTGCACTTTGAGCCCTATTCCTGGTTGTTTATGATGAAATAGAGTGGTTAAGACCAAAATCTTTAAAGTTATGCATATTTAATGGCAGGGCTGTCTGCAAGGCTTTACTACAGTATGTTGACCCTCTCATCCAAATATGGTCATTCCCCACTCCAAAATCAGGATGGTGACGGCCGAAATGTCAAATTCAAGGCTTCAAAATGTCCCTTATTTTGTTCAGTCTGTAGCGACTACTATCAATGAAAAATGACGCTTAGAGGCTGAGTAGGTGTGTAACTGTGACTCGTTCAAAGAAATTCATGCAGATGTCCAGAGATGTGTTCTGTGGTTGTTTACTAAACAAACAACTAAGGCAAAACGAGATGAAATTAAATATTACATTGCATTATAATACGGTCAAGAGACAATATCAGAGCCAAAAAACACACCCTCTTTGTATTAGAGCTGCCACACCAGTGAATGAACAGGTAAAATACTGTGAAACCACACCCCTGTACCAATTACAACTACAGGAAGTAAAAGTGACCAAAAGAAATACAAATTCTGATTCCTACACAGTCTATGCTTCCAACCTAATGTGCGGTATTTGACGATCTGAGAATGAATCAACAGTCTTTCTCCAAAATCACACACTGCTTTCTATAATGAGGTCTATAGATGCCAACCAATGCTTTGTATCTGTGCTTTCTGGCTCATATTGCAAAGAAAATGAAGCTGAACTTCATTCAGTTCTTGAAAAAATAAATGAACTGACAGCTAAACAAACACAACTCTAAGCTGTCTGTGTTCGTTCACCCAAAAGATGTGATTTCAAAGGTCAGTTTATGTGTGTGTAAAGTATGTTCGACGTAAATGTTTGATGTGTTTCAACAGAGATGTTTTGCAATTGCTCTCACTAACGCTCACAGCACCTCTTCATTGCGTTGAATTGACTTGTATTGCAATTACCAGAGCAGCCATTGAAATGCAAATCAAGGCCAACACGGAGGATTAAATGTGTCCCTCAGTGACAATATGGCAGAGTGTAATCTCTGTATTACCACTTGCTCTAAGCCATTTAAATGGCTCTTTCTGACAGAAGAAACCCTGCTGAGTCACATCAGCTGTACAATACAGTGCATATTGAAATATTGTGATAGCAGCGGGGAGAGCACTCGTGATATCGCTGTGAAAGATGGGCTGAGGTCTCGGAGTAAATGTGTGTGTATCCGGGTGAGTTGATTCTTTAGATTAAACGAGAAACACACGCTGGGTTTACTGCAAGGTTTTAAAGTTTAATTCTTGCACAGATTTTTCTAAACATTGCTTCGTAAGAGAAGAACTGGGAGCAGATCTTGAAATCATAGAAAACGGAGAGAAAAAGAGAGAACAGATGTGAGTTTGGCAAACCGAGAACAGGAACAGAATGACTGATTCACTGAAAAGAAAATAATACACTGACAACAACAACAACAGAACACAGCACATGTAGAAAATATCAATCAATGAAAAACAAAAAAAAAGGTCACAGCTACAGCAGTTGACGTTTGTTAGCACGGGGGAACCGTCATGATCAAAGCTGAACGTGTGAAATCCAAAAAATTGTCGTTGGAGAGAGGAGGAAAAATCGAGAAAAGTAAAACTCTATGCAGAGGTAGAGTTCAGTGCACAAGGCTATGACACACACCTAGTAACCAGCCGACAGGACGCCACAGGCCCATGGTCCTTGCTGTCGGAGCAAATGTTCCACCTCAGGACTCACCACAGTCGACCACATGGCATCAACGCTTACCTCTGGGTCAAGAGAACGCCACACTGGGCTATATGCACACACATACAATAAATAGGATATACAATCTTTGATTACCTCTAACAGTTTGAACTCACAACAGCAACTCCAGTAACGTTACTTTCCTACAGACACGTTTTGCACTTTATTTTTCACTCAT
>JAPZEB010000013.1:20860271-20879979 GCA_029783705.1 Chaetodon striatus | reverse complement strand
AACTTGTAATGTTACTCAATGCATGAGTTGATGACGTGAATCCATCAGCACACCTTAAATTTCACTGTGACAACTTTTACCATCACTTTAGTTTTTATATGACAGACACTTTTAGTAATGAGTGGATCTTCAAGTGTTTAAAATTATCTATTAATTTCGACCAGATTAGGTGAAATGCATATATTCTAGTCGTCACTTGAAGGGAAAAAAAAGCATCGTGGAGCATTGTTCCTGTGGGCTCCAGCAACATGTCGGCGTGCAGCCTCGTTCTGTGGATGATAAACCAGGTGCAGACTGATAAAGGAAGACATACAGTGAGTGCTGGACGGAGCAGTGAGTGACAACAACCCCGCCCACATGAAAGAGTTCTGTTTGCGGTGGAAACACAAAGCAGACCAAAGGTCTAGGCACCATATCTGAAGGGTTACTTTTGGTTTCAAAGGTACCATACCGAAAGTGTTTGGTGGCAATGGGGCTTAAATGAGGGTGAAGACAGAGGAGTAGGGTAAATAACAATGATTGAGACTGTACACCAAGTGACATCAACAAGTGACACGGACAGTGTATGTCTTCAGAAGGGCTTACAAAATTACTTAAATACTTAAGTAGACAGTCAACAGAAAGTTAAATAATCTATCATTACAGCATTTTCTGAATAAAAATGCAAGTAACTGACTGGTTACAGTTCTTCAAATGTTTTCTATGATATTGAACCACTTACCTTTGAGTTCATCAGACTAAACAAAATAAAATTATCTAGGTGGGAAACACTCAGTAGCATTTGCCACCCAGATAATTATTGTCTCTCACACATAAACTGAACCAGCAAGCTATAAAGTTAATTTATCTACTGTAGCCAATTTATTTTGGCTCGCTCTCAATAGATTATGCAATGAAAAGGAAAGGTTGGCTATAAAGGCTATGTGTTATTAAGTGTGAGTAAGATTACATTTTTAGTGCAGAGATAATAAAAAAAACATCTCCTGCCACCTTCATTACACAGAAACTTAATTATCTTTAACACATTTAATGTTTAATAATTACTGTAATGCAAAAGGGAAATGGAACTGGTTGAAGATGAGACACTTCAGGAACCAAATACTGTAAATGCCACCTGTTTGTTCAGCAGCTGCTAACATTTAGCATAACTGACCTTTCTGTTGCGTGCACTGCGTTTCTGTGCACGTTTGTCTCCCTCCATATTGATTAATGAAATATTTTGGATGTGTATGCAGCAACTCACATGTCCTCCACAGTGATATCCTTGAGAATTTGGCAGTAGTCGACGTTCCAGACCGCCTGGTCGTCCCACACCTTAGATGCCAGGAGGATAGCTCCTAACACGATACGCTTCCAGTTGGCAGGGCAAATGTCGATCTCGGCGTAGGTCAAGAGCCTCTCCAAATACACCTTGGACAAAGAGATGTGAAATATAAATGTCTCATAGATATTGATCTTTTCCACTTCTTTGAACTTATACACATGATTGAGATCCCTGTGGATTTTGTCTTTTCCTCCATGTAATAAACCAAATATTTTAACAACATACAACAAAAGCTTGCGTTAATGTGTTTAACAGCCTCTCCCTGTCTACATTCCTTTGCAGAGTTAGTTTGCTGCATAGCAGTTTTGCAGCCTCCTGCCTACTCCTCCTCCTCCAGGTAAAAACCACAATAAAAAACATGTCAGCAGCTGATGAAATCCAGCTTCCCCGGAGCTCACTCGTTAAAATATCCATGTGGATCGAAACACTCCATCTGTCTGCCTCTGTCTCTCCCATTTTCAGCAGCCAGAATTCCCACACAGTCTGCAGATCACAAAGCACGCTGAGCCCGCAGGCACCTCTTCCTCACAAGCTGGAATTCTTGTACAGAAGCTGATTCTTCTGATCCACTGATCATCGTTTTGTTAGAAAGTCGCTGTCGAGCATGAAAGCTGCAGTGATCTGCTGCATGGAGACGACTAAATGTCTAGCTTGCTAATGGATGATACATGAATACAGTATACCTTACAGTTTTCTCATATAAGATCATTTATTTCTCACAACACACCCCCAAATAATATCATGCATGATTTATTACCTTGTGCAGTCAAGTATTAAACAGCTTCTCTGTGTAATAAGTGCGCAAACATACACGTCATCTTTTTAGTTTTCACCTTTTTTTTATTTCAATTTCTATATACTTTTAGTTTTCAGTATGGATTTGGTACGACAGTCTACAGTCTTCTTTTCGGCAGACTTTCTGAATTTGCTATAGTTTCTAGTAGATATGATCGAATACAAACAATTAATCTTACTCATAACTTTCCCCTGGCTGACTGGGAGCCACATTTTTCATTTTCCATAAATAAAATGTACTGCAGGCTCAACTGAATTCAGACCAGTTACAGTGGCTTAAAGCGCTGAAATCTGTCATTTCAGATGACAAGTCTGACAAAAAACTCTGCAGAGATGGTGTATTTTTTATGGCAGAGTGGAATATACTGTGCATTCGACTTATTATAATTCTGTCTGGATCCGCACAGTGGCAGAACTGTCAGTATTTTGTGACTTAAAAACCTTAAGAGAATCCTAGAAGACTGAAAGTAGACATCTGCTAGATACTGATGATTATGACCGTCTAATTACTGGACATAAAATGGTACCTTGTCGCCTGGACAAATAGAGAGACAAAGAGAAGAAGAAATAAAGATATACTCTCATCATATTTTGAAGCCTGGTGTGACTTGCTCACCGCCACAGCTCAGGTGGCTAATTGGACAAGTCGTGCAGGGTTGGGCTTTGTGCCTGCAGGCAGTGCTAACCTATCTCTGCTGTGGCCCAGAGTCTGCCAACAGTCACCACACGTACTGTACACTCATCTGGCAGCAGGCAGCAAACACTGAAGAAAGCCTGCATGAAATGAGAGCCGGGCCGCATGCTGAGCGATATGAATGCAACAGCAGAGAGGGAACACTATACAAACAAGCACAACAAATAATCCAGAGGCAGTGTGGATGGCAGACAGCAGCCCTGCGCAAATACATTGAACCCAAATGATTTAAATTTGTGATCGTAGGGCCAAAGTCACAGAGAAACTGGTCTTCATGGAGCTCAGAGGTCAAACTAACCCAGAGGTCAGCAGCCTTTTCTATCAAAAGAGCCATTTTTGTCCAAAAAAATATTGTTTTAAATTTGTCTGCAATACATTTTTGTGCCTTACAGTGACGGCAACACATCCTATTTAATGTAAATTAGCCTATAAACATTCCTAATAGGTCTAAATGAGCATTTATTAATATGTTTTACAACAAAGCAGCGACTCTGCAGTGAATTATTTTGGATTATTTGGTACTTAAAAAACTCTATTTTCCTCTGAGACATTTTCATTTTTTGGATTTGGAATCAAAAGCTAATCTCACTGAGGAGACACAAGACTAGCCATCGCTATTGAGATTCTTTTAGGAGCTGGCACGATTTAGAAAAAGATGCCAAGTCTTAGACGTATGTCACACATAACTGGCGAGAGGTTAAAACATTTTTGTTCTTTTTTTAATTCAGTGTATCGGCTACACATTTATACAACTGGAAAATGTAAGAATAACTATAAAAGTTATATAATTTCCATATAATTTTTTTGTCAAAGCCACAGGGAGTCACTGGCTGCATGTGGCTCCAGAGCTGCAGGTTGCCTACCCCTGACCTAACCTCAGGAACAGGCTAATTTCTGAAACAGAGGATGTTCTAACTGGACCAAATGTTGTACTAAGAAAATGTTTGATAAGGATTTAACGACATACTATTTCCATATGTAGAGAAAAGTAATCCTGCGTGAGTGTCAAAACACATCTATTATTCATAACAGTGGGAAGCTAAAGCACTTTATAGTTACCTCATTAATACAGAGTATAATGAGACGACAATCCTGACTGGTGGTTGTTTTAACGACTGTACATCATAAGTCAGCATCCCAAGTTTAAACTAACTCAAATACAGAATGTCTTCAGCTGTGCCAAAATAAATAAATGCTTAACAATGTGTGACACGCCAATGAATGACCTTTGCCCCCTTGAAATGGCTTTGGTAATGCTACAAAGTGCAGTGTGTTTCCTGTGAGTGTCATTTTCTTGGAGCCTTTTCATGGAAATCTTGAGCAATGATTCGTCTTCACAAAAGAAGCTGTGCTGACCTTCTTCTCCATCCCGTAGAGAAACAAGCCCTTTCCTCTCCTGTGATGTGACTGCTGGGAAGGGAAGGAAGACTACCTTGTCTAAAGTTAGCTGTGTCAGCTAAGCTAACCACACAACCACCAGCCAAGAGCCCTATTCGGTTACTGCTGGCATGCCACACTTTACTCTGGGGGACTAGAAGAGGCAGGCCCTGTGCCAGACTGTGCTCTGTGTGTGTGTGTGTGAGGGTGTGTGTGTGTGTGTGTGTGTGTGTGTGTCAATGTGATGTAGTTTGGTCTGACACATCTTTGTTAGAGTACACTTGTACATGGATAAAGACACAGAAACACGGCAGACACTGTACGTCAGCTCGCTCACTTGCTTTCCCATCACCGTCTGGCCACAAGGGTCCACCCATAACATGCAGTTAACACATTTGTGCATCTGTCAGGAAGCAGTGCAACTCAATACAAGGCCACCAGGCCAGCCGCATTAACCCCGCACTTCCCAGTCTCCGAGGACACACGTGTCGGCCAGAGCGACAAAGTGTGGAAAGAGATGTTTCTGGGCAGATGAGCGGATAGGGAGGGTTAAAGTTAAACTAAACGTGGTTGATAAAAGTTGGGAAAAAACAGCACAAGTTAATTAACCTTATGTATTAATTTAAGATTAGGTATGCTTCTTTAAATACTTGTTTAATTAGACAAAACATAGCCTGGTTAAACTGATTACTATACTAAAAAATTGTAATGTTTGATGCTAACAGAAAGCACAAAAACAAATGTTAAAAGAAACAAAGTCAGGGAGTAAATAGAGAAAGAAATTAAATACGGTGGGGAGTGAAGCTGTCCTTGTTTTGACGTTTTTGATACAGGTGAGCAGCTCAGGATAAGTTGAAGAACAAGAACCTGCTGTACAGTAAAGTACCAATTATATCCTTGCTACAGGCACAGACACACTTTACACAGCAAAGAAATTCTGAGAGGAAATTGCACAGATCAAACTGATCCTGTCACCATTTTTTGTATTACCTTCCAATTTTCTGGTCTCTCCTGTGAGAATTAGTTAACTTTTCAACACTTTCAGAGGACACAATCTCTGCAGAGATTTATCGAGCATTTCACAGGATTCAGGTGGAAGAAATGAGGTCCAAAAATAAATCAGAGAAAGGAGTCTGAGGAAGGCAACAGAAAGAAGACAGTGCATGACACAAGGGAGGGGAAAAGAGAAGCAGGAAGCAACACTCCCTCCTGGTGTCAGCACTGAAACACACACACACACTCATGCACTTACCAACGTGACAATGGCACACTCAGCGGTGAGCTGTGCGGCGCTGAACAGCGTCCTGACAAAGCGGTAGATCTGCTTCTGCTCAGGGTCGTGTTTGTCATAATCAGGAGGAATTTCAGACTTCTACAACAGAAGATAACAAACAAAATGAAAATGAAAGAGTTGCTCTGTTGACAACAGCCCATGTGACTGTTTACCAAAATGAAAACACAAGCTGCTAGTTGAGACTTCAGTTACAAGTGTGTATTAATTCTGAACGGAGTGCTTTGTAGTTTTCGGAAATGGAGCATCAGGCAAAGTGGTGATGTAATGTTTTGGACTGAAACTCTGCAATTGTTAAGCAAAAAAATAAAAGAACTGAAAAAACATTTCAATGATCCAGATGGCTCCCGAGATTACGAGACAGATTTCCCCCCTCTATTTGATCCATTGGGGTATTTGCTGCTCATCAGCTTGTGTGGTTTGTCTTGCTGATGAGTCCTGACAGTTTTACAGCGTTCACATCATGGAAATTTATCTTCGGTTAAGGCCTTACCGAGAGCGGGTGCAGTTTCTCATCGAAAATATCTAACAACATTCTTCCGTCGATGTCTCTGGAATGACAAACAGATTGGAGGAACATCAGGGTATGATAGAAATAAAAAACAGGTGGCATGAGGCTCATTTCATTCAAAATATGACTTCATCCTCTAAGATGTCAGATTGCCTGTTTAATGAGCCATTTATGGGCATTTATCTGCACTTTAAACAGCTGGGAATCCTACAGGTTATCTTGTATAGAAACAAAGAAAAGGATGTCTCTACATCGTTCTACAAGACCACAATTTATTGCAGAAGGATTCAAAGTTCATTCAATCTTCACATGGAGTCAGCCATCTCACAGAATATCACAATATCTAAAGAGTTTGACATTTCAACACGAGCGAAGGGAGTCAAAAGGCGCCATTTTCTTCTGCAAGGTTTTATCTTTGTTTGCTAACCTCTGACGCTGATATTTGATGCAGGATTGTAAGATGAACTACACACAGAGAGACAAAATACCCCATAAATAAATGAAAACACCTGTCATACCTGTTCTTTATGTGGTAGTATATTGCGAGGGCTACACTGTAAAAGGAGAAAAAAGACATTGCAAGTTATTTCAAACTAAAACCAGGATAAAACAACGAAGAGCCAAAACATTTCCTCCCACTGTGGACAGATATTGATCATTAGATTATGATTATTCTTTCATGTTTGGCAAGAAGAGTGATGTAGTTACCACTTGATGGTGTATTTGAGGTTGGGCTGACTGACAGTGCTGTCGTCGAGGAATATGGTGGAACAGGAGCTGTACTTCCGTCTCACCGGGCCTGGATGATGCTGGAATTCACACATGCATACATACAGACGGACACACATGCGCGTCAATCTATATTTCAGTCATACTTGGACCGGCCAAGAGGCCTGCTGACAGCCATGGAAAGTAGGGCACCTGTAAGCCCCACAAACTAATTCTGTCTGTCCTCTGGCAACGCCTGACATGGTTGCATGCAGGAATGGCATTTATGGTGGAGTGCATCTTCAGAGAGGCTCCAAACTTTTATTTAGTGATGAACTTTCTTTCAAATTAACTTGTTGTTTTTCAAGTTGTTTGCATGCTCAAAATGAAATGAATCTTTATTATTTTTCAAGATAAACATGTCAGTGATTCATCACTAAAACTTGGGGCTGATGGAGTGAAGGACAAAGATGAACTACACCATGATGTGATGAAACAGCTGTGACTACATTAGTTATCTACATCTAAATAATGACGTCATCCTCTGCACATATGACTACAGCTCTAGGTGGAATATGTGTGGTTTGAAGAGGGAGGGACAATGATTAAAGGGTTGGATTATTTCAAGGGTCATTTTGAGGATTTTACCTTGTTCTCCGAAATGTGTGTGAACTTGCAAAAAATACAAGACATTAAAATCACCATTTGCACCATTAGAAAATTCACAACTGTATTTATTACACTACCAGACAATTGACAGTCAAACGGTAAAATCAACTTCATAGTTTTAAACTTTTGTGTAAGATCCACTGCTGCTATTTTGACATATCAAACACAGTGTCCTTTATTGTACTCACATGGTTGATGTAAAGGCTCTTCCGTTTTTCTCGAACTGACAAGAAAGATGAGACAACAGGAGTGAGTGCTGCCACACTTCAAGCTCAGTATGAGTGCAGTACACAGCCCTCACAGACAGGGAGCAGCATTTATCCAGGGTTTATAAATTCCCTATCAGTGCAGATTTTGAGAAAATATTGGATGAGCAGCTTTTTCTCCTCTAATTATTCTACACTACATTAAACAAAGCATGGCAGTTTTAGCAAACAGCATTTTTAATATGAAAAAAGAACATTTCCAAGCCTGTAAATAGCTTCTCTGTCCTGCTACACTGGAAATTGTGTTTTAATGTGTGGAAATGGGTATGAGCTAATTATTTAATCCATTTATCATTTTGGCCTACATGAGTCCAGATTAACTGAAGCATGGTGGCTGTTTTATTCAGGACAAGATTGTCATTTGAGCTGGACTGTTTCACACAGATCTGCTCATTTGCAATGCTAATTCTGCTTAATGGACGTGATGATTTGTTAGTTTTACAGAGCTCCCTTCACTGGGTGCGTAACGAAACACACGCATGTACACAGCTGTGGGTCACGCGATTGTGTCTGTTTGTGCATCCATGTGTGGTTATATGTGTATGTTCTCCGTGATGTAGGAGAACACACAAGGGGAGGAAGAGATCGCTGGCAAAGCAAACTGGAGCAGATGCAGAGCGCAGCATCGCACATACAGTGACGTAGTGAGCTGTCTGGCGCCTCTCATCCCGGCGCTGTCTGTCTCTCACCTCTCTGACACACACACGCTCTAATGCACATGTTGTTTTTTCTTTTTTTTTCCTCTGGGCAGTCGTGACTGTGAGCGCTGCTTTCTAGTAAAGCAGCAGGCTCTTACGTCATAATTAGGGCTGCATATTTTGGTGAAAAAACTATCCCGACCGCATGGATTTCTGAAGTGACTTCTGAAATACTAAGAAAGAAAATTATGTCATCTTTTCTACAAATCAATACTGACACATTTAATATTGTCCTTAGTGATGTACTGTGATGCTTGTGTCAAATCACAGTGTCACACTCCCGTTTGAATCCTGACCTTTACTTCACAATCACATTTTCTTGCAGCCCAGTTCACACTGGTGTACCGTATAGATCGACATGCACATGGTAACAAACACACACACACACACAGAATGATATCAGCAGCGCAGCAGTGAAGGCACATCATCCGCTAACAGAAGACCAAACAGATCAAGTACAAAAATACAATAAAAGCTTGAGACCACATAAAAAAGTCGAGCCCAAACACACAGTAAGCATAAAGCTACCCGCCTACTGAGACCAGACACACACATGCTTACCTCTCTTGTTGGGCACTGCAACTGAAAAAACACAAAGTCCAAGTTGTCTCTGTGTCCTGTAGTGGTATTTGTGTACATTATGTTGAGAAAACAGGCCAGCAGACATTCACACAAGAGCTTGATAAGGCTAATAAAAGAGCATCAGCGCCTGATATCTGATCAGTCCATCAGCCTTCAGGCTACAAACTCTTCAGCTGAACCAGCTTTTCTCCAGTGTGTGCAAATGGAGCAATATCAAGCCTCTTATCATCAAAGTAAAGAGATTATGGCTAAACTGGAGCTCAGAAAACAACTTCATCACATTTCGCTTGATTAAAATGCATTACTGTCGCTCAAGGTCCGGACGGCTACAGGATCAGTCTCCCTGCCTGATAGCGATGATCAAAACGCCCCAGAGTGGCTCAAAAAATCTGACGCAAAGGCAGCTGGTAGAAAATTTCCACGGCAGCCTGCCTGGAGCCTTTGTGGTGGATGAAAACATGTTGATCAACAGTACTTTTGAAAAGCTCCACATCTGAAATTCCTGCATCAATGAAACAGCTTGCCTTCCTACAAAGCTGGCGGCGTATGCCATTGTTTGACTTGCATGAGTTTGAAACATAAGGATACTTTTGAAATTATTTTTGCAAGCTGCGGTATCGCTTAATGTGCAATCGGCCATATTGCGACGCTGCTCTCTGGATGACGTCTCTCAGCAGGGTTTTTGAGAATCAATGGCAATTGATAAAAACACATTCAGTCGGCATGAATGGTCGCAGGGGCCCTGGGGGAGTTGGGGGAGAAGTGATGTAAAGTGGCAGGAAAAAATTTTGAAAAATACTCTGAAGAGTTGTATGTCTAATGCATTCTAGGGATGTCCACCTTACTATATGTGTCATGATTTACACTTAAACACTGTGCTGAATTGTATCCAAGCAGTAAGATCTCCTCACAAATTTTGTATTAGACTGGTGCGGGTTGCATGTGATATATTCTCAAGGTACTGGATGAGGCATGCATCATTTAACAGGGTTTTACAATTGCACAACAAATTCTCTAAACTACAGTCTTCAGGCAGAATGAAACACGAGACTTAAAGCCATCAAAGGCTAAAAAACTAAATCAACTAACAGCAATCAGAAACTCTTTCGAGACAGCTGTGGGGGACACTACTACTAATGAAATTATAGTGTTGCCCTAATCACATTGTTTTTATGTGAGTTTCTAGGGTCAATAAAACTGTCACAGTAACACAGAGTAATAACACAATAACCCTGCCTCACACTTCATCAACCTTACCTAAGCAGGTCCTGTGTGTTCCTAATATTATTGTGGCCCGAGACATATTTAACATGGCTTCTGCAGACACAGTTCAACGATTTCTATAGATTTTTTTTGGCCCTACTTAACTGTCCAAGTTTAAGAAGTAGGTTTGGGAGAACTGTGAGGTGTTTATGATGCTCACCGTCAGTCTGTGACTTGCTGAGGAAGATGGTGCTGGCCCGGGGATGATCTGAGGGATTGTACTCCATCGGCAGATCTGCAAAACAGAGGAAAGAAAACATGAGTCTTACATGAAGCATTCAAATTAGACATCTGATTTGAAGAGTTTAATTCCAGACTTATTTGTAAACCATTTCAAAAATCGAACAACCAGCCACAACACCAATTTCTGTTTGTTCAGCAGCTGAACAAGTTCTTTAGATTTCTTTTGCCAAAGTGATACTCAACACAATATACAGTACTCATCAGTATGCTAGGAATAGCAAGCGGTGAACACAAGGATGTGAATATCTAAAACACGCTGTAGATTGAAACCTTTCATTCTGAGGTTAAATGTGTGGGATTGGCTTTAGGGGTTAACCACCTCTCTCACAATGGACTGAACTGAATGGAAAAACAATCTGTCAGCCGACAGATTGCTGCACCAGCGCTGTGTAAACGGCGGTTTGTAAATCGATGTGCTAAGCAAACACACCAGAAAGGCATAGATTTGTTTTAGATCATTGTCTGTGCACACATACATACCACCTAGGATCAACAGGCAGATTAGACAGTAGCTGGCGATAGAGACGGCAATAAATCACAAGAAAAAGATCTTCGATGGAGCTCTGACAGCAGGTTTGTACAACATCTACCCTCTGAGTCTGACGCTGCTCGCTGTCACAAGACGTCTGCAAGTTGTTTTCAGGCATATGAAGGCAAGCACAAGTGAAATACGTGACTTTTATCCAAAATAACTGAGTTTAACGTGGAGCGATATAACCTACAAAATGGGAGAAATGGATTGTCTTTATTTCTGATGACATGGACGCAGCTTCACCGTGAATGTCAGGACAATAAAAAGACATTTAACACGTGGACTCATGAATGCACAGCGTTCTCTATGGTGTTTATGTTACGTCTAAACATTTTGAAATATTTTAAATAAAGAGTTATGAAAAATGTGACTAAACTTCACCGTGCATAATGTATTAAAGCTGCTATGCTGTTGAAAACATGTAAATTAAACTTTAAAAAAGTGAATAAACTCCATTGAATAATTCATGATTTTTACATGTAACTATCTTTGCATTAGTATTATCAGATTGTAAAGATGTTAGTGTGTGTGTGTGTGTATGTGTGAGACTAATCGTCCCCATTATTATGAGATTCTTCCTAAAATGCCTTTTATTTTCTCATTAATTTTTAATCTTAACACATCATATGTTGGCAGCACGGTGGCACAGTTTGGTTAGCATTGTCACCCCACAGCAAGAGGAGGGCGATTCAAACCCTGGTTTATATGTTCTCCCCGTGCCAGCGTGGGTTTTCTCCGGGTACTCAAGTTTCCTCCCACAGTCCAAAGACATGCAGGTTAACTGGTGACTCTAAATTGGGTGTGAATTTGAGTGTGAATAGTTGTCTGTCTCTATGTGTCAGCCCTGTGATAGTCTGGTGACCTGTCCAGGGTGAACCCTGCCTCTCGCCCTGTGTCAGCTGGGATAGGCTCCAGCACCCTTGCGACCCCCGACAGGATAGGTGGTTACGGAAAATGACTGAATGGATGAACATCACATGTTTGACCTCTGATGGCTGAAGACAGTGTGACTGCCTCAGGCTAACTGGAGTTTCCCGATGTGTAACAGTGCAGTGTTAGCCTACAAAATGCCAAAAACAAAATCTAAAAACGGCCATCAAAAGTTCCCAGAGCCAAATATCTTTCCATTTAAGAAATTACCTTCCAGCTTTTAATTTTTACTGTACACACACCATGTACCCTTGTTAGATGTGCATGTGCCAAACCAGAACCAGCTACAGATGCTGTTGCCTGGCAGATGGCTGCTATGTAAAACCACTGAATACATCAGCGTCAACTTTGTGTCCCAGTTCTTTGCCCTGATTAAATCCCACAGGCATGTTTATATTGTTAAATTTTAAACAAGACATTTACAAAGAAGAGTTGGGATTTGGTTAATTTTGCACTGTGTTCTCAGCCTGGAGTCACTGGGTTCATAGCTGCGGCTGGTGAAACAGAGAGCCACTGTTGTTTGAACAGTGGATTGGTGTTACATCTCCACGGTTGCTTGAATTTTATGACAGCCTGGTGAAGGGATTTAATATCCTGAACAACCTTAGATGAAACCTTTGTTGACATTAAGTTATGATCATTATCATATTCTGGTCTAGGTTAATCATTAACTAACACTGTAACTCTTAAAATCTCAACACAGCCACTACACTTAAACTTAAACACTACAAAAACAGCGTGGGGTGGCAACCCCATCAGCAGCTTCCTGGTTTCTCGGATGATGTCAGTGAAACAGGAAGGGTCAGAAGGGACCAACACCCAGACAGACTAATAGAGAGAAAGAGAAACCCATGCCAAGAGACAGCAGAAGAGTGACAAGCCGATAATGAGAGAGAAAAGGGCAAAAAGGACAACAGAGCTGAGAGTGAAGCGACGAGAGTGGCAGATTTGAAACTTGACTGACAGGTAGAGAGAAGACAGCAGGGGCGGCGAGAGGAGAGAAATGATAAAAGAAAATAGAGATGGGAGGGAAAAGAGTCGAGAAAGATGTGAGAAAGGAAAATAGAAAGCAGAGGCGAGGAGAAATCGGGAAGAATAACAGGAGAGGAAGTGAAGATGAAAAGGTCAGTTTGCCACCAGCTTCATTGCAAACCTTGAAGAACTGAGTATGGTTGATGTAAAACTTCAAATCTGTTATTAAAACACACTATGTAATGGCGACTGCAGAACATACTTCAGATCACACCGCCTCTTTCAGTACACTGCAGGTTACACATGCAAGCCACTGCTATTGTGTCCAAACTCTTTTGAACTACTGTCTTTTTGTGTTTGAGGGCCACTTAAAGAGCCTCAAAGGACACACACACACACACGCACTGCAATGATGTAGGAGGAAGTGACACACGGTGTTGAATAAAAGATGGGTGTGTGGGAAGAAGCAAAGAGCAGTGGAGGAGAACTGAAGGTGGATTAATGATGTTGCACACACTGCTCATCCATTAGTGACATAGGCAGTACACACATAGTGCGCTCACATACACATCTGCAACACACCAGTCACAAATAACAGTTAAACGCTGACTTTGTGTAATAACTAAAAATTAACTAAAGCTGTTTTTCTTAGGTCCTGGTGATGTCATGTGTTCAACACAGGAAGCCGACTGACCACAGACCCAGGGAGTGTCCCTCTGCACGGCTCGTGTCAGCGACATTTAGTGTGGTTCCACCCATCCCCAGTTTTCTCCAACCTGGGGTAGACGAAAGCACCCAACTTCCTGCGTTTCAGGAAGCAGAGAGGAAATGAAGTAGGGGGTGACGGTTACTCATTGTTAGGGAGGTAGGCTGAACAAGGAGTGGAGGGAATAGGTCAGTGTGTGGATTTGAGCCAGATGTGTTGTAAGTTTCACGATTTACTCTCCTGCTGAAAGCCTGCAGCAAATACATGAACACACCGGCAGAGAGACAGAAACCAAAAGAAGATGGACGCTAAAGCAGTTACAACTCGTCGCCTTTATTCCCATAGTTCTGCTCTGATAAATTAATACACGTCCGTGTGTTTCCCCCATGCAAGCTGAAGGCCCATTTCACTGTTTCATTCAAAGCAGAGGAAATCCATCACCTGGGCATTGTTTTATCTGCGACAAGCGGCTGCACAATCATACAATAATAAACAGAGGGTAGGGTTTGGTAACATGATATATATATATATATATATACCATTAGACAATATAGATTTGTCAACCAGATAGTGACGACATGATAACGTGCTTTTAATATCTTTATTCGTATTAGGCTATAAAATGTTGGCTGTCAAAGTTATTGGGTTGATTACGAGCTATTGCAAACTCCTTTTGAAGCCACTCATTTCTCTGATGCGTGATTAACACACAAATACGTTCTGTAATTATGACCTTCAGCCCCCCCTGTAGTTTGGGAAATCAGGAAGCAATGCAAGCAGAAAGCAGAAACAAAATAGAAAAAGAAAGGTGTGTTTTGAATGGCAAGTTCAGCCTCAAAGCCCGGCCTGATCTTTCTCTCGACAAGACCAAAATATTTGCATTTCCTGTCAGTGTGAGCTGAGTTACCACTGGAGTACGTCGAGCTGTTTAAAAAAACAGGGGAAGTTTAGTTGACCTTTACAAGTTGGACACTACATTGTGTTAGTAATGTTACATTCAGGTCAATATGTCCGTCTGTTGTTGCTAGTTGGGCTTGATTTTGCCATGGTATGCTTTCAGCATGTTTTTTTTGAGCATGCAGTACATTTGAGGTTATTCTGGAGAACATTCTGGACAGTGTGTGTCATTGTTTTGAATTGTTGCAATGATAAAAAAAAAACATACATTTGCACAAAGTAAGCATATTTGTCCACTCCCATGTTGATAAGAGCATTAAAGACTTGAAAAATATCCCTTTACGGTACATTCAGTACACATAAATGTGTGATTAATTTGTGATTAATCCTGAGTTTACTATGGACAATCATGTGATTAACTGCGATTAAATATTTTAATCAACTGACAGCCCTGGTTGCAAATCAATCAGCAGGACAGCTTTATATATTTCTATATTTTTGCATCAATTTGATGAAGCTGGAAATGTCTGTTCTGATTAATCCAGCAGTGGATTCATGGATTAATGATAACAGACTCTCCTCTCTAGTCATTTTATCCATAAATCATGTATGCTATCACAATATGTATTAATATCACAAACTACAAATGATATGTAGCATGACAAAGGATTTATCCATATTGCCCACTCCTCACAGAGGGGTTGCCTTCATTAATATACCTGGTTGTTTTTTGCAGGTTTATCAGTGCAACAGTTAAAAAAAATCTATATATGCTCAGATTTTTGCACAAGACTCCCGGTGATAAATAAAACTATCATATTTTAAAAACTGTATATTTACTTGTAAATGTTTTAATCAACTTTATAACAGCAAAACATTGCCGTCTCTTCTCCAGGAGATTATCAATATTCAAAATTCATTCAAACACAACATGGAGTTGGTGGAATGAATTTTTCCTCCTCCATAGCATTATATTTAGCAGCTACACTTGCCTGCATGCAGTGCTTACATCATAGAGATCTTTTCCAGTCTGTGAGCACAGAGTATTCAGCGGAGAGAGACAGTAACTTCATACATTAACATTAATCATTTTTTAGAACTTGTGACAGAATCATAACAGATAAAAAATTCTTACAGGCAACACATTAATACATTTTCCCCACACCTCTCTTCTCTGTAGGACCTGGTGAATGTTGTTTAGAAAACAGTTGCCACCTGTGTCTCATTTTTAACCAGGAGAGCGCTGAAACATGCACCTCAACCAGCTTCAACCACCTGCAGGACAAGAGGAAACTCTACACTGCTGTGAGTTACATTGTGAAAAGGAATATCCGTATTACTGTGGTTAGCGGTTAGCTGGCACGCTGCCTGCCTGCCCTCTACTCCTGTCATGGCCTCGGGTTGCAACATCAGCCCAGACAGGAAGACCCATCTCTGAGTTTTGGCTGCCCAGCTGTGATGCCTGCCTGAGGGGATCCAGATGGCACGGCACGGCACCGCCCGCCTGTCAGCGGCATGCTATCAAACAATACGCCCACATGGTTAAGATAAGAAGCGCAGAGTTTGAGCGCAGCTGCTGTTTGAAAATAGATATGAAAAGGAACGCCGTGCTGCTGCATGGTCGCAGTTAGTGTGACACTGGATTCTATTTTTCTCGACTGCTTTGTTGCTGTTTGATACAATCTGGTTCGACCACTGATGCGTGATGATTCGGGATCTTAAAATAATTTAGCTCAAATAGTGTCACGCTAAACCCTTCTTGGAGCAGAGTAATTTACTGAATGGGTTTCCTTAAATCACAGCAAAGTCAATATCTGCCTTAGGAACGAGCATTAAGAAGAACTACATACATGTTAAGCAGATATGCACACAACAGGTGCGCTCCAGGTGTTACTGTGAAGACAATTGTTCCTGTTGTGCAGATTTACCTTAAACAATCTAAAGCTATGTAGGATTTTTACTGAAAGACAATGCAGAGACTCACACAGATGTAATCCCTCTCAATCATCACTCATGATACCCTTGAAGTGTGTGGTAGTGCATTTATCAGCAGGGACTCTGCCTGCTCTTGGGCCCAGCACACAGGTGAGGTCAGGACTTTAAAAAAAAGTAGCGACCAGGTCCCAGACCATAAGCAGCACACATCCAAGAGGAAGATACAAAAAAATCACAGCACTGTAAACATGCAAATACAGTAGCCGACAATGCCTGCATAGTACACCTTTAAGTCCCTGCTGCATTTGACTACTGTTTTACTCTCTATGGCTCTTGCTACTGTCTCACCTTGAATCCCATCCATCTGCTTTCTGGTATAAAACAGCCTCTAGAGTGCAGTTTGGAGCAGCAAAGCACACAGTTTTCATGTAATACTATCACAGCGGAACCTTTATGACTGCTGCACCAAATATAACTGTGTGTAGGCCCTGATAACACTCCTGTGAAAGTGTGTTTGTGTCTTGTAATATGAGAAAGAAGTAAAGCGACACATCAAATAGAGGAGGACACGGACCTTAACATGCTCAGTGGGCATTGTTAGCGAAGGTATAGGCTGTAAATGCGCGACAGAGGGCAGATCTTGACCGTTAAGTGGCTCTCACCTTGGATATGAAAGCACTTTGCAGAGCACAGAGGAGAGTCGACTCTGCTAACCCCGCACCTCTGTGAAAGTTTGTTATCTGTGTTGTGGCTTTCACCACTGTATCAGTTAATGATACAGCCGCTGTGTTTTCATTTGAACAGCGTGTGCGATAAGAAGGAGCTGGCCATAGTTAAAGCTGCGCTGATAAGATTTTTATGTAGAAAAAAACACCTTAATAGCAATATGCCATCTGCTCACATTCCCGTGGTTACAGTCAGGGGGAATCTTTTCTGTTTAAAGATAAATCAGACAGTCTTTTTTATTACCTCAATATTCAGCAACCACTAAAGCAGAGTCATTTAATTTCCTGGATTAATTTGCTGTCACCTAATCTCTGGACTCTGAAATGGCAAAATTCGAGTTTCTAAAACTCAAAAGAGAGACAGCGATAAAGGTTGTTAGAAAGATTAAATGAATGGGAAACCAAGTGAATAAAAGACTAATGCTTAAATGACTCACCCTCCTTTTAGCTTTCTCGATACACAAAGATATGAACACACACAACAATGAAGCAAACCCCCTGCAACATCATTACAGCTCTTCCCAACAGCTTAAACTGCCCCTGAGCTCGTATCATTGATCGACAACATCTGCCAAACTCAGCGCAGTGTTGCAGACTCATCAGAGGAAAAGAGCTGAGCTTTTATCAAAGAAAAGCCAACAGGGACCAAAAGATGGAGGGGAATGAGATGGGGAAGTTTCACCTGAACTAACAGAAAATATTCCAATTCTCATGACTTCAGCAGAACTCAACTGCAGAAGCGTGTGCGTTCAAAAGCGTCACACCATAAAAACACTGTCATAACATTTCAGTTTCAGTCAATTTGACATCCAACAAACAAGCCATAACATTTTGTCTCCATCACCTCAATATGTCTTAAGATGAGGCATATGTGTTCAAGATAACAAGCAGCAGTCGATAGTATGTCAAAGCCAGAGTGGCCGAACAACAAGTGTAGGAAGTGTTGCTGGGCCACTTGAGTGAAATGCTTGGTGAAAAAGAAATGCTGAGAGGCCTTTTATTTCGCTGTATTTCCACATTTCTGTGAAAATGTGAAGAATACCGAGCCGCAGTCAGAAGGCGCTAAAAATAACTGGTAAGCAGAAATTTCATGGCGATCCATTCAAAAGTTTCCGAGACATTTTGCTAGAAAAAAATGTAGTTATTATAGACAAAAGTAACAGAAAGTAAAAGTTTTCAGACATCCATACCCTATCACACTGCCCCATGATGAAAGGTCATACATTACCAAACAAACACACACCGCACCTCCTGTCTGCCTGCACAGCCATATCCTGTTCTGAGAGGGAAGACATCCTGGACTCGTATGAGGAAAGACCTTGCGAGGACCGACAATAACTAACAGCCTTACAACTCCATGTTGAGAGGACTACATTAAAGCATCAAACCAGCCCAAAATCCCGACAATCCATCACAGTGATTTCTTCTGGTGACACTCCCTGGCAGTGCACCTGGCTATGTATACTTAGGTGTCAGATGTGGAGCACTGCTGTTGATTACTTTTACACTTGACGGATGGCTGTAATTAGGTGAAGCTGAAATGAAACAACACAGCAGGGAAGAGGAGTAAAGAGAAGGAAAACTCCTCCCAAAAACAAAAGAAAAAACACCATAAATGCTGCAGACATCAGAGCACATGCAACAAAAGGCAAAAATCCCGTTTTTTTCATGGAAACCACTCAGATTTCTAAGATGCTTTGCAAAATCTGACATGGAAGATTTGGCATTGATTCCCAGAGCAATTTTCTAAATGTTAGTTAATAACGTGATGTTGACAGAACAAAAAAGAAGGAACTCAACCAAGAAGGCAGTGAAGCACTCAGGCAATCAAAAGCACACACAGGTGTGAGTTTTTCTTGTAATTAATTTTCATAAAAGGCAGCGGTTGCAATCATTATTTAATTCAATTTCTTAATTTTTGAGACAAATTTGAAGTAACTTGTGAATACTTAGAACGCCATCACCAAGAGACTAATGCAGCATTTCCACCATATCCAAAAAGGACACTAGGGGATCAGTAATCCACTCAACTGGCTGTTTGATTGGCTTCCCAGTGGTGACGTACCCTATCATAGAATGTACCTGACTGGATAAAAGCACTACTAGCTGATAGTCTCTGGGTCTCTGCTTGCCATTTCAAACAGGAAACAACACATCGGCCTGCTCATAAACTCTCTGATATTCTGTCTAAGCAATGCACCAAAAACTATTTCTGAATCGGAGGTGAGAAATGGTCATTGCATCTGCTGAATCTTGTGTCATGCTTGAGCTACATCGCCTAGTTTGACAGCTCGGTCCAAGTTTCATGAGCGCTGGATGGACTCATTTGCACTAGGCTGAATCTAGTCGACTTTATGCATACACAGACTGCAAAACACACCGCAACCCCTCCTTCAAACTCACCACAATAATCCCACCATGCACTGTGCAACAGGAGACTGTAAGGTGCTTCCAGATGAATTAATCAATTAATTCATGCAGTTCACTTTTTTAAAATAAAAAAGCTGTGGACCATTTATTTTAATTGCCAGTTATGTTTCACATAGTATTTTAATGTAATAGGGACACCAGTGAATGGTTTGGCACACAC
>JAPZEB010000013.1:20833424-20843920 GCA_029783705.1 Chaetodon striatus | reverse complement strand
GCGGCACGCACTCTAAGCAAATAAAAACTATTTGTTCAGGTACAACCAAATCAAATATTATTATAATCAAACTGCCCTCAGATGGTTAAGCAAGATTAACACTTGAGTGACTCACTGTTTCCGTTCTCTTTCATAAGACAGATATCAGATCACCCTCCATCGCATGGTCTCCTTGCACATTTCTGTGTTTACTGTTCACAAAGTCACCAGCTCTTAAAAATAGCCAGGCTTGGGCATGATGACCGACTGTATGTGTGACTTTCCTGTGTTTGTTTGCTTAAATCAAGCAGTATTACCCCACAGGACAGGTTCAGGAGTCTTCTGGCTGTGGGGTGTCATTAGAGGTCCAGTGACACAAAGGGTCATTCCTTAAGACTTGTGCAAACAGCTTCGGACAAACACTAAAAAAACTGCTTGAAACCAGTTCTTGCTCTCTCCCATTCCTTCCATCATCACATTTACTAAGAGGAACAATTCCAAGCTTTGTGTTTGGATTGTTAGTCATCTGGATCTCTTGTCCACTCACTGTTTTAAACACAGGAGAGGTGATTTGGATAAGGCCTGCCTCACCCTGACACAGCCTCTGACCAATCTAGGGTTGCAACTAACAATTATTTTCCTTCTTTATAAATTCATTGATTCACTCAGATTATTTTAGCGACTCATTAGCCTATATAATGTCAAAATAACTGAAAAGAAAGCATCTATCACAACTTCAGGGAGCCCAAAGTGAAGCCAAATTAACAATTAGTCGATAAATGAATTAGTCTATCAACAGAAAATTAACTTTTCTATCAACTATTTTTCTTCTATGACTGTCGTTTACCAAACAGCTGCTGGTCCCAGCTTCTAAAATGTAAGGATTTACTGCTCTACTTTGTTTTATTTGACTGTAAACTGAGTATCTTTGTTTTTTGGACCTTTGGTCAGACAACACAAGATATTTGAAGATGTCATAATGGACTTTGGGAGTTTCTAATGACCATTTGTCACAGGTTTCTGACTTTAATGACCAGAAAGTTAATCAAGAAAAATAACTGACAAGTAGCTTAAGTATTCTACTCACACCATGGTAAAGGAGACAGAGCAAATCATCACTTAAGAAGCCGAAATCCGCACAACCGCCTGAGCTTGAAAATGCCTGAAATGATTCACTGATTATGAAAAACCACTGTTGAGTTCATTTCTTTTGAGCAAATCATCAGTTATTAATAAATCGCTGCAGCTCTAACGTTCTATAAATTCCTTTACCATGACGTCAGCATTACATACTTACTGTCGTGTCTCATGCTGGTCTAAATGCTGGCTTTACCATACCAAATGTGGAATTTTCTAGCATAAATACTACTGTTGCAACTTTAGATAACGATTAAGATTACAGATATAAACAACCAAACTTGTATTTCCTTTGTAATGTCTCTGAGTTTACCTGTACAAGCTTGGAGCAAAACTATTGCTTCTCCACAAGATACAGGCGAGGTGGTTCAGACATCTGATTAGGATGCCCCCAGGATGCCTTCCTGTGGCAGTATTCCAGGCACGTCCAACTAAGAGGACACCTCTGGGTAGACCCAGAACATGCTGGGAGGGATTATATATCTCATACGGCCTGGGAATGCCCTGGGATCCCAGAGGAGGAAGAAGTGAGGGTGTCTGGGCTACCTCGCTTGCGACTACTACAACCCCGACCCAGAAAAGCTGCAGAGGATGGATGGATGCATGGCTGGACGATTGGTGTCAAATATCTATTTATTTCTTGCAGCTATAGTCCAAAAATATTCCATAAATATCGCTACGGGGCTTCAAGCAACACACTGATCGACACACGTTTGACCCATTCCCTGCACTCTTTGCTGAAGGTGGCACAGTGCAGACTCAGAGCTTGAGGCTTTCCTGATTACTCACTGCAGGGAGCCCACTACTCACAGGGAGGAGTACACCGAGGTTGACTGGCCTTTTTTTACAGCACATCATTTAGACTGAGCAATACAGCTTCTGGAAAAAAACCTGCCATGTCAGACAAACTGAGATATACAAAATGCCAAGTGGCATTTTGACCTGTTTTTTGCGTGTGTCAGTTAAGTTTTGTTTTGGTAGATAAAGGATCAAACCATATAATGTCTCCAAAAACTGTGTGAACGTCTTTTGAGCCAAAGCAGCATCACTAAACTATTCCTCATTTTGCTGGGGAAGCCCCCGAACCCAACCAATGTGCCGCATGTATTAGATTAAAAATGTACAGTAGCATGTGACTGTGCTGGTGTTAATGAGCTCTGAAATGTGTGGCTGTGCCATTTCCTATTCAGGCATGGACACCCTGCTGAAAATCCATCTCAATCACATCCCTTCCCACAGGAACACAAATTCACACTCGCCTTTCGGCACACTGTGCCAACCTGACACACACTGACACAAGGTGGAGATGAGGCAAGATCAGGGTCAGGGCTCAGACCACCAAAACACAAGGCAGCACTAACCTGGCAGCTGTAAAGTCAGTGTACAGCCCAATAAGAATAACAGTCAGGCCTATTGTAATTCCCCAGCAAAAGTACCTTGGTACTCTTGCACCCCAGTTTGGGAACCTCTATTCTATGGCTGATTTCCAAAAATGCTGGAAAGGAAGCAAAAAGGAAGGCTTCAGTGTTGTAGTGAGTGGTGTAAAGGGTGGGTGGGTCCTTTGCACAGATGTTGCAAGCTCTTATTATCTGTTAATGCAGGCTAAATATTGAGAGGTGTGGGTATTTGCAGAGCAATAAATCACTGACCACAGCTGATTTACCACACTGAATGTAATTATAATTGCTGTGTGCTGTGTCTTATGTTATGTAAATGTTATCCAGACACCATCAGGGGTAAGGGGTTAACTGCATCTGCATCTTACCGTCTAGATTTTCTCTGTCGCTGATGTGCTGGAGGTTGCAGCCCGTGTCCTCCCGGCTCAGCTCCGGCTCTGGCCGGTAGGGCTCAAGCCTGGAGTGGTTGTTCCTCCGGTGTTTGGGGCTCGAGGACACGCAGCAGGAGGTTGTATTCCCCATGGTGTGAGCTGGTTCTGCTTACAGTCCAAACCCCCCAAAAACTATGTCTCCAGCCTTCACCCGGCCGTGCTGTGCGCGCTGCTACCAGAGAGAAAAAACGGGGCGGTAACGCGGATAGCCAGACCTGGTGCAAACTACAAACCCCCGGGTACCCGTTAGCGTCACACGCCCTTTCCCCGAGTCTCCAGCACGCTCAGCTGCACAAGTGGAGTCATTTAAAGGGCTGATAAAACGCCAAGGTAGGCGAATAAATCGGAAGTGAAGCCCAGTGTCTCCTCACAAGCGTCCAGGCGAAGGAAGACAGTGTGTGTTAACAGGCTTCGCTTTCACACTCGACTCCCTCGCCTTGCAGTTTCCGTGCGAGCGTCCAAATATCTTCACAAACACATTGTGGTACACCATTACGTTATGACGACACGAATGAATATGAGGACATGGTTACTTAGCGAGTCGGGAGAGGATATTTTTGCTCTCGGCGCTACATGGTTGCCGATGTACTGTAGACTGCTGCTGCTACATCCGCTGCAGTGGGGCTTTCAGGTGCTCCTAATAAAGTCAGACTTTTAAGTATACGCTTGAGAAATTGCATCGCACTTTTAAATGTATTCAGTATTGTGATTTTTAAGTCACAAAAGCCCGAATTAGCACGATTATTATCAGAATAAAAACAAACTAGCACACTAACTACAACTTTTAAAATAATTTGAGGTACTTTGCGTCATTTGCATCATATTATTCAACTTTGAAAACGACTTGCAACGAAAAATGCACAGTATCTAAGTTCAATTTCACCTTCAGTGTTTCACTCTGTATTTCTGCTGCTCGTTTTGTTCATATTTCTTTAACCAATTCACAGGAAAAGGGTCTCACATATATGCAATCAGAAATTACAATATTTCCGACAGCATTTAAACACATCTTAGAAACCTACAGCGCTATGGCTGTGATGGAAAAGGTTCCGGTTCAAGTGGGTGGTTACAAGTATGTAATTAATGGACAATTATGACAGTCTCTTGGGCATATAATAAATTAAGAAGAAACTATAGATACAGACTATACATAATATAGTAGAAAAATACACTCTCATGGGTTCAGGTGGGTTCCTGAAGTCCATTAATGCTTTGTTCCATCCCACTAATACATTCAGCTAAATCCTCTGTTAATAATAGTAAACTAAGACTGCATAGAAATTTGTTTTCTGCTTTAAAAGGTGGGTGAACACCACTGCTGTATATCCCTGGGTTATGTCATGTTACAGACCCAAACACAGACATCTGTCATTTCCTTCTAGCCCATATTTGTGAGTGCCGGTTAATTATTTGATCTTGACTCATGACTGACAAATCCACGAGGGCTTTGCAGTGCCCGTGACAGATTGAAATGGTTGCTCATACTAAACCTCCCAGCAGGATTAAGTGTGAGATTAGCGGAGGTTAACGTACACAAAGTGAGGTCCTGAGGAGTATACTAATCCTTTCAGCTGGTTGCCATGTCACACAAGACAATGTACACATTGATGCCTCAGAAACCTTGACTGTTGCTGGAGAATGGCTGAGAATTGATGAGGTTTTGGCATGATTGTATTGGCTGACGTGATCAGGCATGGTGCTGTAGTGCAGCCTGCTGGCACTGCAACTGCACTGCATTTAAAAAGGGACTACACCCACGTCAGGGCCTGCGCCAGGTGTTTAAGAAAAGGTGTGATCTGAAAGATGTTTTTGCACCTATCGTGTGAGAGCTCATTTCTAACCCTCCATTTCTATCTTTAAACCTTTAAGAACATACAGAGGCAACTGTCTCACATTGTGCAAACAGAGATCACAGGCTGAACAGTGTGCTGTAGCTGATGAGTGCTCAGCACTTTGAGGTATTTACATCCTGCTGGCAACTATCAGTGACTTCACCAGAGACAGTGACATGTTTTAAACACTGTTGTTTATAACACAAAGCATTCCACCTGCTGCCATTGATTCAGCGACATTAAATGCTGGGTGTGGTCTATTTCTACGCTCGGATGGTATTTCCTTTTCCCTACCGGTGCATTCCACAGTGTGGTTTTGTCGCAATCAGGGTGAGAGTTGACTGTGTGTTGTTATACACTGGACAGGAATAAGGTTTCACAATAGGCCCAGGTGCAGTGTAAGTCTCAGCGGTATTGGATTCTTCCCTCAGTTGTTTTGTTTCCATGATGTCTCCCAAACAAACTGCACATGGAGAGTGACAGAGCAGAAATCACTGCAAGCAAACATAAAGCAATGAAGATGTAGCTCAAAAAATAACAATAATAACATCGATATTTTGCATATTTTTGAGGTGTTTCATGTGAAGAAAACCCAAATTCCATTCCCATTATCATAACTCTGAATCATGTTGCAGATATCTGTCTGGGGAAGGCACGCTTTTGCTTTGACCGCAACAAATTCTTGAGTATATGAGAATTAAACTGTATCCACTAAGTCAAAGAATGCCATCACTGAAAACCAGGCCAGTCTGTCCTTCCCCATTGCAAATCCACATTCCTTCTGGATGTGATTTATGGAAAATGTGTTTAAATACTCATTCTACTTCCCCTTCTTCCAGCAAGCAGTGCGCAATGACAGTGCGGCTTTTTCACAGCATGTCTGTCATCTACAAAAGGCAACGAAAGACTCGAGCAAGGAGGAATTGCTTTGCTTTGTTGGTGAAAGCTGTCGCAACCAAGTTAAGCAATAATTGAAAAGGCAACACACCACGTCGGAGCAGTAACCCAAGGTTGAGACTCACTTAAAAGCTTTATACAACATTAGTAATGGAACTATACGTTACTGTGTCTGTGTATTTCTTATATTAAAGGAGTGTAGGATTAAGTGACATCTAGCGGTGATGATTGCAGATTACAACCAGCTGAAACTTCTCCCGTGTACCTAGTGTGAACTCTTGGTTAGGATTCCTTTGGAGATCATTGTTCAAGAGGTTTTTACAGGGAGCCGAATTATCTGCAGAGGTCTCTTCCTCTTCAAAACAAAAAGATCGGGTGACTGAATCAGTAAAGCAACAAACAAATAAAAGCAAAACACTGAATATAGCAGTTTGACATTAAAATCCTCTGTTTCTACGACGCTGTCGGTGATTGTCCATAAGGAAAACATATTCACTACATCTGCCAATATGCTGCCCTACACACTGGAGCTTTTTTCTTTTTAGATTTTGTTATGGTTTTGACTTTGAGATTAAGCATAAAGGGTGGAAAGAGAGACAGGACAGCATGCAGCAAGGGGCCATGGGCTGGAATTGAACCTCAGATCGCTGCAGCAAGGTTCTTGACTTTGTGTATGTAACACCCTTCCTACCTACTGAGCTACTGGGCACCCCACAAACTGCACCTTTAACTATGTTGGTAGAAAACAGAGAGAGTCTTTGCAAGAACTTTATTGAAACAAATACATTTCAAAGATGTATTTAGGACCTTTAAATAAAGTGTGAACATAGCAAGACAACAGTTACAGAGAACAAATAAAGCACCAACAGAAAACACTGTTAAAAAAGCGGGATTTCTGCATTAAATTTCTAATTAACAACATTCAAAATGATGTTTAAATAACTTCTAAATTCAGCCAAATATAATACAAAGCAAAAAAGCAATAGAGTCAAAACAGAAAGTTCATACAATTCCACAAACGCCTGTATTTGATCACTAAATATATACTCATTCATATTAAGATAAATACTTTTTTGTTATTGTTGGTACAAACTATGCACTTTTATTCAAAAATATTGAAAATACACAGGGTCATCCTGCTCAGATAAATATTAATGCCACAGGTTAGAAGCAGATAAGTCCTCGTACAGATGCACAACAGATCCCAGAGGGTCTCTACATCACATACCAAAAAGGAAGATGGGTGATAAAATGCAGTGGCTGTTAATTCCTGGTTGTATGCTTGCATCAAGATTTATGAAGTGGAATAAAATATAACACAAACATTGCTACGTGAAGCCCTGATAACCTGATTCCCTTTGAACACTTGACCTCTGGCAGCATTTCCTGAATAAATCTTCATCGCAAAACAGACCATCGCAAAGACTGTCAGCTGATACAGTATTTGAATAGAGCCAAATTATAAAATGAATCATAAAGGAATGCAAAATGCAGTGAAGTTGAAGCAGTAACTTCTTCAAGTGCTGCAGCATGGCCATCAGTCTGACATTCTCGGCCTCCAATGCGACAATGCGAGTCTTCATTTGATCCATGTTTTCCTTCTTCCTGTATCTTCTGACAGCATCTCTGTTCAAACTGACATAAGTTCCTTGTAATACTCACTGATATCCTGACCTGAAACTAGGTTCTTGTTTTTGCTGGTGGTGGCGCATTGGATAATTCAGAGCCAGAAACATTGACATCATTGTGTAAACACATTTTACTGCAAGGACAAGGAGTGTTTTGTGTGAGTGTGTGTTTATGTGTCTGTTTAAGCAAGACCAGAGTCCTCAAGACACCCCACAGAAGCAGACCGACACAGTGCACACAATCAGAGGAGTCACTCGACTTTGTGTCTGTAGATGTCTTTTAGGGCTCTAAGCTCCTCAATCAGAGTCTTGTTTTGATTTTCGAGCACGGCCACGCGATTTTCAAGGCATCTGACATATTCCTTCTTCTTTCGTCGACACTCTCGGGCGGCTTCCCTGGAAGCAACAACAACAGTTACCATGAAAAAGAAGACTTGACATCTTGGCTTCTCTCCCAGATACAACAGAAAACTCATTCTAGGCATGAATACGTTTACACCGAGGGAAAAAGAAAGCTCACATAACAAAAGTTACAAATGGTTCTCTCTTGTGGGCGCAGAAAGTTTAGATGATGATAAATATGACCATTTTAGTGATACCTTGGGGATAGAGTCAACCAAAGCAGGAGAATGTCATAAACAAAAACATAAACCAAAGAAGAAAAAAATGCATCCTAGAAGATTTACGGATGACTGATTGTAGTAAAATCATCATGTGGGAGGACAGGGAGCATGCAAACAAGAAAAGTGTGAGTCAGTGCCAGTGGTGACACAAGTAAGCTTTAAGTTCTACAGACAGCAAGCAAAAAGCATGTTAAAAGCAGAAGCTAATCAGTTTACTTCACCAGCAAACCAGACTTATCTACACAAAACTGACCTTCTTACAAATGCAAGTTCTAACAGCCGATCAGCAAACGCATTGTTCACTCCAAACATGCGATAGCATGAGCAGATAATGGAGAGTCAGACAACCTAAGCGTTAGCAGCTAAACTCCCTGGATGGAGGAGGATCATGCGGTGGAATGATGATAGGCTTGTGGATCTTATTATTACATGCAGTCATTGTCATACACTGTCATTTGGTATTTGTGTACACAGCGGGCACAACAGAGGGGGCATTAGATCGGATGAGAATCACCAGTGAATGTGTCCAACAGAGCCAGACGTTAAAGCCGATACAGATATTAGGAATTCAGCTATTGTCGCTATTGACGGTGGCTTGGCTGTTTAAAAATGATGGGTTTGTGCAAGTGACAATTCTCTCTGAACAATTAGTGGTCAGCAGCGTAACTCCACCTTCTAGTATCAGCTCAGCGTGCTTGGAACCTCGACTGAGGTGGTACCAAAAAAGTACCAGGTATTGTCCAAAACTTTTGTCAATGGAAACCCAAAAAAGAGCGAGTCAAGCACAGCTGTGCCGTCCCATGTAGTGGAATGCAGCACTAATGAGCTTCAGTGGAGCTGGTGAAGTAGGCACATTTTCTTGTTTCCAGTCTTTATGCTAAGCTAAGCTAACCAGCTGCTGGCTGTAGCTTTACATTAATCATACAAACATTACACTGATGTTGATATATCTAATATACCTAACACTGGATGATAATATTGGCGGATAATAGAATATCGGTATGGCTGATTTGTCGTCCAGGGTCTAATGTCCAAGTTGATGAGTGTGACTCTCTACCTGTTCTTCATCAAGCGGAGCTCCCTCTTTTCTAATGCCTCTGCGTGTTTCAGGGAGCTGTGAGTGCTGGTCTCTGCCTCCCCCTGTGGAAGGCTGGAGCTGGCGTTATGCAGCTGGCAGGCAGTCATGTCACCTGAGGTGCCTGAGGAGACACAAGACAATGTGCGAGTCAGCGGGACTGGGTTGCACTGCTGTTTGTAAATCCATTGTGAAGCATGTGTGGAAAAAGTCTTCCTGAAGTGCTAAGTACTTAAGCTACCTGCTTCAAGTGATTTATCAACCCTTGTGCAACCAAAAGAGGATGAGCATAACACTTTTGTCCTCCCCGGTAACTGAAGGTACCTTTCCTGATATCAGACAGAAGTGTCAACCTGTTACACTGTTCCCATCTTCACTCTAACTGATGTCCGTGGGGGAATTCAATTTTTCCCTAAGCAATGAGGCCTACGTATCCTCCTGAATCTAACGTCATTTTAAGTCCACACTGATGCGTAGCCATGCTAACATACTAGTTTTGTCAGAGTTTTAAGAGAGGATCGGAGCGAAAGTAAAGCCCTGCTACTCAGTGACCAAACAACTATGTTGGGTTGAGACATGTCGATTTATTTTGACAGCGAAGTAATCTTGCAATGCTTGCCATAGTTATTATAATTTGATTGTATAGCACCTTCCTTGTCTTCCAATGACTCAGAGCGCTTTTTACATCACACATCACATGCACACACTGGTGGCCGAGGCTACATACAGGGTGCCATCTGCTACTCAGTAACCATTGACATGCTCTCAGGAGCAACTTGGATGTCACAGCCGCTCATTATATAAAGCATACACTTTAAATCAGGTTCCACCAGACTTGAACTAGGATCACTGGATTCAAAGTCCAGAGTGCTGACCATTACACCATGGAACCATTGACAACAGTGTTCAGAGGTCACTGAAGAGGCCTCTTGGATGGATCTTGGATGAGAGGAAAATCGTCTTCAAGAAACTGAAGCAAGTCCAGCTGCCTATGAAAAAGCACTAATGACAATCTTGTAGTGCTTGCCATAATTGTTATTATACTCCTTATTGTATAGCACCTTTCTTGTCTTACAATCACTCAACATGCTTTTTACACAACATGTCACCACACATACAAGGTGCCATTCACATACTGTGGGCTGGAGGAGCGGGGGCTTGAACTGTTAAATTTTCAGTTGTGGACTGCCCACTCTCTGAGCCAGATATAAATCATATACTTTAATTCCACCGAGATTTGAACTCGGATCACTTGATTCAAAGTCCAGAGTGCTAACCATTACACCATGGAACCACACTGCTTAGGGTTTCCTGTTTGAGAAAAACTTGAAAACAACATTCACTTCTGAACTTCACTTCTGAACATAAGAGGCCTCTTGGATGGATCTTGGATGAGAGGCAAAACTTCCTTTTTTTGTTGCCTACAAAAAAGCACTTATGATAATCTTGCGGTGTTTGCCATAGCTGTTATTATACTCCTTATTGTATAGCACCTTC
>JAPZEB010000013.1:20816251-20833324 GCA_029783705.1 Chaetodon striatus | reverse complement strand
CCTGTTTCATGCCACAATGCCAGATTAATTAATTTAGTAGAGTGGGCAGATTCCAAGGTGATGAATTTACAAAGGTCTAGCACAACATGACATTCAGTGTGTCTACTGTTGTCAGTGTAGTGACAGTTAAAACTGTCACACAACCAAAATCATCATGTAACTCTTAACCTTTTCATGAGTTCCGTTTTTTATAAACCAGAAGCTCTTTCGTCAGGTCTGACATTTCAGATGTATCATGACAATGTTGCGGAGAGTGCAACCAACAACACTGTAAATTAACTGTGGCTGAAACAGATTTTTCAAAGACTGATCACATGCTTGTTCAGTGTGTGCTGTGAAATGCAGCGTCACATAAGGCTGTGTTAAACGGATATTAAATTGATATAATTTTAAAAAGTAAAAGTGACTGAATTCCTCATTTTATTCTCTCCTCTTCTATCTCATCAAATTGATGTGTCAGACTCATTTAAAAGAAAGAATCCCACATTAAGAAAGGGCGCATTCTTATCTACTTTCTTCTGTTCATTGTGTGCTGGAGTGCCAGTAGATTTCACTGCCCCTCATATCATGTAATACGTTCATGATTAATTCTGTGATATGATGGAATGACAAAAGCACTGAATATAATCACAGCGTGGCTGGTGGCTGACGTCAATGTGCATCTTATTTGCCTGTTCCAGGAAAAGCAGTGACGTCAGCCACTGCTGCTATGTGCTGTGAGTGTGCAGAGCATTGAAGCATTTCACAGAGAGAGGGGGGGGGGGGAGAAGGAGCAGCAGCGGAGAGATACAGAGAGAAACAGACAGGGAGAGAGCATGACTGCGGAGACAAGCAAACCCTGTAAAAATGTTTCTTATCAGAGTTTTTTTGCAGCTGACTGTGGAAAATGAGGCCAATATTTCAACGGTCCTTTGCTACTTTTTAAGGGGAGCCCACCTATGATGTTATTTGAGATAATTATAAAGCTTTCTAATAATGGTTTGGGAAAAACATAAACAAACACAGTACGTAATGGCTGAAAATTCAATCGCAATAATGAGCATTTTTCTCAATTACAATACTTAAATTAACTGCAAATTATCCCACAGTGATAATTACATTGATAATCACTGACTATATTTTGAGAGATTATTTCAACTTCACAACAACAATATAAAAAAGCCTTTTTTTTTTAATCTGTCAGCAAAAGAGATGATAGCAAACATACCTGTTTCTGTCTCATCCCCAGTTACAGCCATTCTGGATCTACTCCCAGGCTTTTCCTAAGACACACTGTCCCCTTCAGAGTCTTCCCTCTGACTGAAATGTTACCACAGCCAACAGCGAGGCTGTGTGTGCAATTTTACAATTAGAGGCATTGACATCACTATGACATCACTGGCCTCCTGATGTCAACACAGCGCTATGAGTCAGGGGCTCTGCTGTTTGTCTACCGGGAGGATTTTTTTTTTTTTCAGCACAACACTGAAGAATGCAGCTTGTTGAAAATGGACTGTCAGTGGAGACGTGGAGGATTTGGACTTCAAGCATTCAAACCTCTCTATTTATCATTGTTGAAACTTCACTGTATAAACTAGAAATAACATTTGATAACAGTGTGTGTATTTACACTGACAGAATCACAATGGAATAATTTGATAAAAGTCATTGCAAAAATAGGATGTGATTACCTTAATCCAAATAAGATCTACACTCATACAGCCAAGTTATCAGATGTATGTATATGTAGCCACTATCATAACAGGACAGCTGAATTATTTATACCCAAAGCTAAAGGGGCTGGCTCCCTCTGCAGGCATCACAGAGGTAAATAGAGGACCGTCTGTTGAGGAAACATGTCGATGGTCTGTTTTGTTTGGACATTTCTGAGATCATTTCTCAGCCGTTTAAGCAGAAAGAGAAACAGCGTACGTTTACTTTAAGAAAAAGCAGCAATACCACACCGTGTAATACTCTGTTACAGGCAAAAGTCCTGCTTTGACAAGTAAAAATATGTATGTATTAATAGCAGAATGCACTTTTATGATCCCTGTGAGAGCTATACTGTCATACTCTACTGTTTAATTACTAGTGATGCATCATTTAGTGGTGTACAGAGTGTACTTACTATTGTAGTTGGTTAAGGAGGAGCTCATTTGACCAGCTTTACATACTGTTAGGTAGTACAATTTATGAAAATGCACCATGTTATACAAGATCATCGCATGTTTTGTTTCTAAAATCTGAATCTGTAAAGCACTACACTATATATACTATATACTATAGATCAGTGGTTCCCAACTGGTGGGTCCAGGTCCAAAAGCAGGTCGAGAGTCCATTCTGAGTGGACCGCAAGTGACTCACAAACATGTCAAGTTTGTAAAAAAAAAAAACACTTCATTTTTAGGTACAGTGAATTTCCAGCGGAGAGCTTTTATTCTGAAGTGCTGTGTCAGCTACTTGACAGAGACAGCAAACTAGCTCAAGGATATTGCAAGTATGATTCTGAATGTATTCAACTATGTAGACCTTGAACTAGTGATTAGGGAGAAATCTGGACTCTGTGGCTGCACCAGTTGGGAACCACCGCTGTAGATGTCATTTACTTGTAGTTGTAGGAGAGTAAGCAGTACAGTATTCTCTCTGAATTGTAGTGGAGGACAAGTATAAAGTTGAATTAAGTTGAAATACTCAAGTAGAGTAAAAGTACCTCACATCTGTAGTTATGTACACTGCTTGAGTAAATGAACTTTCCTAAATTTGAGGGAATGAGATCATACAGAATAAAGAGGCATTGGCCTTTTTTAGTCAGCATATCAACCAACTAAAATTTAACTTACAAAACATTTTATTTAGTTCTCTCTTGTTTTAATTTATGCATGTTGTATCCTTATTGCATAAGATGCTGACTCTATTTATGTGTGTTGCTGGCCTTTGATAAAAATCATCAGGAAACTCTCATCCGTAGCACAACAAATCCAGGTAGTAACATGTCACCTTTCTTTCTGTTTCATATACAATTAATACATTTTATTGGTTCTGATGTATATTAGAAATGTCCCTATCAGACATTACAACTGGACATTGGTTAGACGAGGTAAACTGCGAAGCAAACATAAAAAATGATCCATAAATCAATTTCTGATGTGTTAACAAAGGCCTTGCTCCTTAAATATGTCGCCCTTTTTTGTCTGTTTTCTACACTTGAAATTCCCTGTTGGTGATCAATAAAGGTTTATCTTATCTTGTTTGCTACCCATCCTAATTATTAAAAAGCAGCAGTCTAGAAATCAGGTATTACCTGGCAGTATTGGCTCTTCTTTTTTCCATGGGCCATCCACCATCTTGTTGAGCTCATGGGTTCTTGGTAGAGGACTGTGCGTCTGTGCGCTGGTCATGTATAATGATGTAGAGGACAGGTTCTGTGCCCCCTCAGGAGGGATCATGTCAGGATGTCCTGGAGGAAACCAGGCTGGGTAGGTAAAAAGAAAAGGTTTCCAAGTGAATAATAATGGATTTGGCTTTTGTTGTGATCATGGCAACATTAACTTTTCTTCTGTCTTATGCATGACATCATAATCTATTATGAGATACAGCTCTGACACCATTGCCTTGTTTATGGGAAATGGCAGGAGCATCCTCTTCCTGAAGAGGCTCGTCTTATGGACAGTCAGACAGAGGAAGAAAGGACAAACCCCATATTCAAACCCCAGACCCTCTAACCATTGAGCACCATGCTGCAACTATATGTGAGGTGACACTTCTATAACACACACAAGTCTGGTTAAAAAGTGTTACCTGGCGGTGGGGGCATATACAGCTGTGTGCAGTTCAGCATATCACCGCAGCTTTGACAGGTTCTTGTATGAGGTTGTGGTGTTGGTGCACCGGTCATGGCCATAGGGGGCAGGTTCTGTGTCATCTCAGGCTGGCACATGACCTGACGTCCTCGAAAAAAAGCAACTGAAGAGATAAAAATGCAGAGCAAGTTATCTTAGATCAGGCAATTGAAGGACACAGTCTGTGAGGGCAGACACTACAGGTGACCAGGGTAGAAATTTTAACTAACAAATATCACCAAGAAACTTCCCCAGTTGATGACTTAAGTAAGACGATCTTTTTGTATTAGAAGTTGTCTGAAAGTGTATGTTTAAATAAGCAAAGGAAGCATTATTTAATTGAATATACACTGATTTGCTTTTAATTACAGAACCAAAATCTGAACATTGCGTAAAGCGGGTTTAAAATGATTGTTTTATTTTGTTGACACATTAAAGTCAGATGTTTTTACAGAGGGACTTTTGGATATCTCCATTTATCTCACTCCATAAATCAGAAAATAATGCAAACAGACACAAAAAAACAACTTTTGCCATGTTTATATGTTTGTATGAACGAAACCCTCAGTAAAAACCTTCAGGATATAGATAAGAATAAAAATGGGATGGTTTGGTGTATGCATGTGCTCCTGAGGTGGAGATTTTGTCTCAGAGTATGAGACAAAAATAATGATTTTGAGAGAGTTGCCTTAAAATTTTTAGACCAAAAAAAAAACAAAAAAAAAAACACCATAGGTGAACAGGGTAAACATTTCAGCTAATAGATATCACTACAAACTTCACTACACTATTGTTATTGTTGTCCTACATTAAGACAATTATTTTTTTGTATCACGTGTAATTGAAATTTTATGTTCAATTATGCAAATGAGGCATTATCTAATGAAATATGCACTTTTTGAATACATTTGAGAACAGAAACCTGAACTGAAATAAACAACTATGTGTGTATTTCCAACGTTTTGTTTCCACTAGTTTAAAAAAAGCCCAAAATTTCAAAATTGACCAGTGCATTAAAAAACCTGTTTTCACCTGAAGTGTTTCATCTTATAGTAACATTAAAGCATTAAAGCTTATACTGTTTTAATACAGTATGCTAGAATTTTCTTAATATAACAATATTTTAATATGTCAGATACAACACTCTCAAATACACACACTAAATAATTCAATGTTGAACAAATGCAAGGGTTAAACGATATAATGCATCATGACATAGGACTTTAACTTTGATATAACTACATCACCATTGTAAACACTGCTAAAAAAGGTCAGTCACATGTGCTTGCAAGACATTAAGCAGTGTGTGTCAACCCCTTGCTGTATCACTGTTTGCATGTGTCAACTTGGGACTCCTTTTTTGATTCATGTTGCCTGTTTTTGGCATATGCTGTCATGATGACACGTCAGTTAGCTATAGTAATAGTGTAGTGTGTAGTGGTGGTAACCTAACATGATACACTGTGTTAGTAAATGTTCTTTTAAACATGCTTACGGGACATGTTTTGGCCGGTCTGCTGGTAAAGAAGTGCTTGAGTGCAGGACACAGGTGCACCCGGCTGATTCTCTGTGTTTAATCTGTTCATTCTGAGAGGTGATGACTGGGGCTGCTGATCACTCAGATTTTTCCTTGGGGATCACAGAGGGTTAGAGTTAGAGTTTTCATTAAACAGTGGAAACGTAAAACTATATTAGGCACAGTAAATCAATTAAATGAGAGTTGTGTCCTTTGCCACCTCTTACTCATCCTGTACTGATATCACCACAAGCCTTTTGTACAGTTATTAGTTAAATGGCCTAACTGTAAACCAATAACTCAAGCATGATGAGTCAACCAGTTCCCGGAGTTAGTGTGCTACTCACTTCTCTGTTCCAGAGTATATCATTTGTCTTGATTACTGAGTAAAGTTGCTGTGGGGGAGGTTAGTGTTAGTGTGCAATCAGTCACTAGTGCTGCCTAATATGAATGCAATTTCTTAGTGATGTAGTAGGCTAATTGGTAGATGAATAAAAAGAGCCATTTCCTGTGAGAAAGGTGGACTACAAACGTTGACCTTGAATGGCTCCCTCTGCTGGTTAAGTCAAGTAGCTAATGGAGGTTTTTTTTCTCCTAATTATTTCTAGTTTGAGTTAAATGTGACCAAATTAATACCCATTAACAATTTGCTAAACACTTTAAATATTGCTGTTAAGTGATATTATAAAATAACATCAATGGATGACTTCGTTTAGGCCATCTAAAACTGATATTTAGCTAGTTTCTTGTTAGCTGGACGCTCTTTAAATACCTTATTAAGGGGTAATTAGCTAACTAACAATAATTATATAACTTGTTAATAAACATTTGATTTATTTCTACATTAAAATATGCTTTACCTGTTGTGTGCAACCTGGTGAGCCTGAAAGACGGTCGGAAAAAGTAGTTTATAACAAACTAATAAATTGCTTTACATTGTTATTGTACTTAGCGTTGGTAAAAGGACGGTCACCATGGGAACAGGCAGTTATATTTCTACGATTCTGATTGGCTGATTATTCTCCTACTCTTGCTGCTACGTAATATAATAATAATATATATATAAAATATTTGTGTGACAATACAATTTTCATTTATTGTAGGCTCCCGTGGTTTTAAAATGGCATACACTACGCAGGCCATAATTCATAAACGACTTTCATTTTTGTTGATGTTTCTCTCCCGCAACTGTCACGTTTGTCAGTTTATGGTAGAAATATCACAGGACACAGAGCAAAACAGCTGACTGGTGAATATCTGTAGGTAGATATATATGAATGAGGCAAAAATAATAAGCCTCTCTTATTAAAACTGAGATAAAATACATTTTAACCTGCAGAGTATCTGTGGTTGTATTTTTTTTTCTCGATTCCCAAGAGCTTTCCGTAGTTTTAGACGGTACCATGCACAAACGGGGGTTCTTATGGCTTGGGTCCGTATGGGTTTGGTGTCATTATAATCGGTATGCGCATTTAAAGACAACATTTTTTAAAATCGAAAAATTCCCAAAGAGACTTTACCGTGTTTAAACCCAATAAAGCGTAATGACCAATTTACGCTTGTTCATAACACACCCCCGTGTAATACAATGGTAGAGTCCGAGGTAGGGAAGACCTGTAAGTGAGACAAATCAAGCCTGTGACAGCGGAGAAACTTGAGTTTTATAACAACTAAATACTGAACAGAGGTACGTACTATTCAAAAGTCCACGCTCGGCCTCAGTAACCTCTTTTGTTTAACAACAGCGCCATGTTTTGCCGAGCTGTCAGTACAAATGTGGGGAAACTGCAAAGAAGATGACCATTTGCTAGCGATAGCTGAGCTATCGTTAGCTTCCTGCTAGCTGACTAACGGCTAGCTTTTAGCCGAGACCTCAAAAAACTGTTGGGACTCGAGCAGGAAGAAGTAGCATGCTAGCTAGAAGCTAGCTAGCCTTTTAGCTAGCCATCCTATTTTGGGATTGGCATTCCGCTAGCTAGTAACCTTAACTTGGCTGCGTTTATCATGACTGTAAAAAGGCTGTGTAATTAGTAACGTTAACACTCCCTTTTGAGAGGCAAATACCGGAATATGTGAATTAGATAGCAAGAAGAACTGTGTATGATGATGTTGCAATGTTTTCACTGACGTGAATTCAACTGGTATGAATGACGAGAAACAACACAGGGCCTAGTTTCTCCTACTTGCAGGTGATCTGTGATTCTTCTGACACAGATGTAGAAGTTTATATTTTATTTTATGCAGTAGTCTCGCCTGATAAGTTGCACAGCTACAGCGGTATTTAACCTGATGGTTACCCAAGTATGTGTGCTGATAATATATGCTGATAGTACATCCATGAACTTGAGCACAATTACTGTCTAAGCTGTTGCTACCATAGAAATGTGAGCAGCTGTTGTGAAGCAGGCTGTTGCTAGACTCATTTTTGTTGATGTGCATGTTTACTTTGCATCAATTCCTGACATCTGTGCAATGTAGTTACTCATTATTAAAGCTACTTTCAGTTACTCATACTAATGAATTAAAAGGTCATTTTAAGAATGATGACAACAAATTTTGTATTCATATTTTAACAACAGTGTATTTAGTGTCATGAGCTTCATAAAAATGACTTGAAAATGTGTCTTACAGTTATGTTTATCCTGTCACCTTGCTAGAGATACCTTTGTATTTCCTTTGAGTTACGACTGCTACTTAAGCCTGCTTCACTACAGATGTTATCCATTCACTTACGGCCCATTACATTTGCTTTTAACAGTCCAAACAGCAGGATGGGGGATGAATGGCTACATGATAACATGATTATTGAGACACTGGATCTAAGAGTTAAGCAACTTATGTGTTCATTTTTTTTTAATGCCTTCACTCACGTATGTGTTCCTGTTTTTCTTTTTTCTAATAGGCTGAAAGAGAAACTGTACAATGTCCTTAAAGCCGCGGGTGGTGGATTTTGACGAGACATGGAACAAGCTACTGACGACAATCAAGGCTGTTGTGATGCTCGACTATGTGGAGAGAGCCACGTGGAATGATCGGTTCTCGTATCCTATGTCAGCTTGCTCCACGTTGAAATTTTAACTAGAACACAAGGTTTTTCGTTAAGGTTTTTCTTAGCAAGGTTTCTGGACAGGAAGTCACACAGCTGCTCAGTACAGTAAAGCAGGTGCCACCTTACAAAGAGCTTTATGTATTTGGCTTTAAACACCAAATATGGCTAATTCAGAAAAGCTGTAATAATTGATATGTTACATGTCAGTGTGAAATGAACCGTTCAGGCAGTCTAAGCATTAAGCTGTTAAATTATTTGTACAGAATTGCTAACTAGAATTTCATATCTAGTTACATACATACTACATCTTTATTAACTGTAGCTCTACATCAATATATAGAGTAATGTTTGTCCTCATTATTTCTCCTTAATTCCAACACCAGTGACATTTATGCCTTGTGTGTTGCATACCCAGAGCCTTTGGGTGAGAGATTATACACAGAGACCAAGATTTTTCTTGAGAATCATGTTCGACAGTTGTACAAGGTAAGCGTTCACAAAAGCGACTGGCAAAGAAAAACCCTTAAGAGCACATTTCCTTATTCCTGCATTGTTGTTCTTTCCATAACACATGTCATGCTTTTGTGTGTATTTTAGAAAGTCCTGGAATCAGAAGAGAAGGTTTTAGTGATGTACCACAGATACTGGGATGAGTACAGCAAAGGAGCTGACTACATGGACTGTTTGTACAGGTAACAACGCTGCCTTTTATGTTCTTTGTTTCTATTTGACTGATGTAGTATTTGGTATCAGTGAGTCTCTATGCTGATTCAACAACAATTTATTTTCACAAACAAAAGACCACGATTTAAAAAGAAATAGAAAGCAAAACTTGGGTGCAAGTGTCACTTTAATTTTCTTAGTCTGAGTATATGATAAGACTGCTTCCTTAAATCCACAGCGGTGTTGAAGAGGCAGGCTACTTTGTTTCGTTCTCTCTTTGAAATGTTCTGCAAGTACATTTGAAGGACATGTCTGTATTCAGCCTGCTGTTGGCTGTTGTCAGTGCTGTGTGTTGAAGTACACCATTTAACAAAAGTCGTGAGCCGAAGCACACGTCTGTCTCTGTCAGCACCGGCTCTTTAAAGTTGTCTCTGTGTGTCAAGGTCCTCAGATGCCGAGTGTACTAATTCTATCACAAGCTAGCCGAAAGTTTTTGTATACTTAAAATATTACCTTGAAAAGCTGATCCTCTCTGAATCAATATTCCCTTGGAGAGCTTTCAGATCTATTTTTATGTGTACTTCCCACTGGACTGTCTCTGCATACATATGCCTTTGTAATTTATTATGGCAGCAATAGAGAAAGAGACAAGAGAGAGGGCAGCTCTTGGCTGTAGTTGTGATATAGTAGTGTTCAGTTCTTAATATAGTAGAGGGTGGCTTATTATCCTCACCTTATATCTGTGAATGTACACGTGTACGTCCACATCCTGTCAAGCACAAATTATCATGTTGTGGCAGTTGGACTGAAGTGCCAGCCTAATAAAAGCAAACTGTTAACACCTTCAATCACAATTCTGCTCTCCAGGTTTTATGGTTACTTGTGCTCAACACTAGCCGTTGTGTTAGCAGTCCTTCAACACTTGATTCTGGTGTTTAATGCTTGTCAAAGCTGAACTGTATGAGAGAAATCAGACCCAGGGTGATTGCTATACCGCTGATAGAGGCAGACTGCACAGCTGTGAAAACCACACATCATTTAGAGTGGACCGAATCAGCCAACATACATCAGCGTGATGAAAGCCATCAAAATATGTGTCAGTCTGTCTGGTCGCTGTCCTGCTGCTCGCTTCCTTTGAGAAGTGTTTCAACACAGCAGACATGCGTTGAGACACAATTCCAGTGTATGCATTTCAACATCAGAGTATCTATCATATTAATTAGTGACAGCAGTATGAAATGAATCTCCATGCTGATGCTCTGTGTGTATTTTGGTGCAATATAAAAGTTTCCCAATGAGATGGAAACACGGCCTTTATCACAGCTGCATTAACTATGTTCCATTAGCTGCCTTGACTGTTAACTGTGTGCAGCAGTCAATAAGATTACTTTGTCTGCTGTTTGGTGCTCGGCAGGTCGTGTGCTGTGAGACTGTCAGATCTTTTTGCCTGAAACTGCTGCCTACAGAGGGTTAATGAGACCGCTGTGAGACACAGCCATACAGTAAATGTGTGGGCTGTAAAACCAAAACAATGTGCTACAATTCTCTGTAGAGCTGCAGACTTGGGTGATATAATTCTCACTGATTTGGTGCTTTGATCAGCTGCTTTCACACAAGACAAAGTAAATTGATTCACAGTAATTTGATCAAAAATATTGATTAATGCAGGATTAAGAAGGGATGGGTCTGTTATTATTATCTGAATAATTTTAATCTGTCGGTCTGTTATTAATGAGATGCTTTTCACCTTTCAAACAGATCTGAATATCCTGTTTTTGTCCAGTTATTGGGTCACCAGTCTCTGTTACTAGAATCATGAAGTTCACTGTAAGGAATACAACATCCATGAACTGTAGTTGGTGTATTGAATTTCCATCACTAATATTGTGTAGGGAAAAGCACTCCCCAAAGCCATAGTCATTTATCGACCCAGGGATCCTTTAAAGTCTTAGAGAATATTAGAGTCATTAATTTAAAAATAAGGCCTTAATTGGTATTAAAACATTATAAATCACTCTTTCAAAATTCTTTAAAATGGTAAGACATGAGAAGCAGCATTTTATGATTTTTTTTCTAGCATTACATTGTAAAATTTCAAACTAAGTGGGAAGATCTTCTCTTTTTTTCAAATAATTTACCAGTTTGCCTCTCAAAATTACATCACGCAGATAAAGATAACAAACAACGCTCATATTTTTTTTCAGTCAGGATGCTTGTTTTAGTTTAGTTTTATTTAGTTTGTAAAGGACAGTGTGCACTTACATCACTTATACGTAAGAATAAAAGATGTGTGCACCAGATTTAGCAGAGAAGCTAATTTCCAACTGTAGTCAATTTTATGCTAAATGTTTTTCAAACCCGGCACAATGGGAATTAAAGCAGTGGAATTCCACATGCAGAGTGAGAAACACAAAATCGCCAACAAAACCTACCGACAAGCAGTTTTCTTCTACCCTCATTTCAGCCACTTCAGGAATAAAACGTCATGTTATATGTTACAATAAACATTTGGGCAAAATTGTCCCAACCCTAAAGTAATTGATGTCGGTACAAGTTTTTTTTCTCTTCATTTTTGGTTGTTGTAATATTGGTCTTGTATCTTATTCTTATTGGCTTTAAAAAAAAGTTTGGAAAAAGTCTTAAATCTAATGTGCCTTGAAAAAAAAAATCTGACTATACCAAGTCTCACAGCTGTGATTTATATGTTGTAAACACAGGTATTTTCAATGTGATATTCACAAATGAAATACCTTTAAAAAATGGCTGTGTATCAGGCTCAGTATCCGGCCAAGAATCCTGGACATTGTTTGCTTTCACTGGCTAACCTGTCACTCAGTAGCCACACAGTGAGTGAGTGACCATCAGGGTAACCAAAGAATGACCGTCTCATATCACTTCCTTGAGTGAATGAACTCAGCTTCAACTGGTGGCCCCTGGCAGGAGTAGTGTTGTAGTTGTACAACACTGTAGTTGTAGCTGCCGATGTTGTTGCACACTTGATACAGTTAGTATTTTAACCTCTTGACCTCCTACCCCACTTTGTTCAGGTATCTCAACACTCAGTTCATCAAGAAGAACAAACTAACAGAAGCAGACCTACAGTACGGCTACGGGGGAGTGGACATGAACGAGCCGCTCATGGAGATCGGAGAGGTATTAACTCACTCACTCTTAGGTTTTTAGGTAAAAGTAAGGAGGGCACATGTACAGATGGTTTGGGATATTAATGGGATTCAGAGGGTATCGAGGACCCAGGTCAAGATTTCACCTTAATAATGATAATAATGATAATAATAATAATAATACATTGGATTTAGAAATAGTCCAGAAAGGGCAAAGGACACTGAATTTAGAGGTTATAACCTAATCCAAGATGTGTTTACACTATTGTTACATGCTGTCTTTTCTTCTGTCGTTGCAGTTGGCACTAGATATGTGGAGGAGACTAATGATCGAGCCCCTGCAGGCTGTCCTGATCCGGATGTTGCTGAATGAAATCAAAAAGTATGTGTTTCACACAAGAAACAATTTTCTGAAATCCACTTTTTGTTGTCTGAGATTAATATTTGTCTTTCTGCAATGCTGCAGATAAGAGGGATAGCCTGTTTAGTCCTGGTAATCTAATTGTACGCTCATTTGTTTTTAATTATCAGTATTACAGTTCCTGATTTCCAGTCTTTGACACTGTTAATGTAGTCTAATTGAGCTGCTGTATTTAACCTACACTTACCAGTGTTCCCACCATGCTAATGATTTCAGTGCTCCGCTAAAAATACAATACAAACACATCAGACCTAATGCTAGCTTCCTCCTGTCTTACAGTGATCGTTGTGGCGAGAACCCCAACCAGAAGGTAATCCACGGGGTCATCAACTCCTTTGTTCATGTTGAACAGTACAAGAAGAAGTTTCCACTAAAGGTGAGACAACAACTATTGACCCAGAGGATAATGATCCTTGGTGTTGTGTTTTTGTATCCAATTCTCAGCTTAAACATTTTTAGTTGCACTACTTAAAGAGACATTTCACCCCAACACTAAAAATACATATTATCCTTTTACCTGTGGTGCTATTTTCAACCTAGATTCGTATAGTGTGAGTTGCAGAGTGTCGGAGATGCTGGCTGTAGAGATGTCTGCCTTCTCTCTAATATAATGGAGCTAGATGGCACTCAGCTTGTGGTGCTCAAAGCGCCAAAAAACATTTGAGAAACTACACAGCAATGTCTCTTTCCAGAGATCATGACCTGATTACTCAAGATAATCAACAGACCTTGTTGTGAGCAGTTTCATGTAGGAACTATTTTCTTTCTACCAAACTGCACCCACCAAACGCATCACTTTGTAGAAGGAAGCATGCATCTACTACTGGCTCACCAAACACCACTGGGCTAGCTAACGTTTCAGCTCATCCGAGGAGGCTGACAATATTGTTGACAGCTGACTGTCACAAGCACAGGCCTTTTGTACATGAGATGTACACGTCTTTTTGCATGGTCATACGGTTTGTGGGTGTAGTTTGGTAGAAAGAAAGTAGTTGTTACATGAAACTGCTCACAACAAGATCTGTGGATTATCTTGAGTAAGCGGGTCATGATTTCTGGAAAGAGACATTGCTGATGAGTTTTCCAAATATATTTTTGGTGCACAAGCTGAGTGCCATCTAGTTTTATTTATTGGAGAGAAGGCAGACATCTCTACGGCTGATATCTCCAACACCAGGCAACTCAAAACAAAACAATCTAGATTGCTTAATAACAACATAGGTAAGAGGAAAACTATGTGTTTTTGATTTGGGGGTGAACTGTCCCTTTCGTGTCCTGATCACACCTCTGATTATCAGGCAGTGTTTTTCTCATAATTGTGAATTATCCTCAAAATGTGCCGTAGCCATTCACATAGATCTGTGTACGTCTCATACTAAATCCTATCTTGGCCACGTCTTCTTCCTGTGTTGCAGTTTTATCAGGAAATCTTCGAAGGGCCATTTCTGACAAAAACAGGAGAGTATTACAAACAGGAAGCCTCCAATCTACTGCAAGAATCCAACTGCTCACAGTATATGGAGAAGGTAAGATAGATGGACCGATAACGCAAGTATGTGAAAGCTGCGTACGTTCCAGTTGTCATGTGAGCCTGTGCGCTGCTGGAACACTGTCATACCTTTGCTGCATTGCTTGCAGCTGGAGTTGAGTTTAGGATAAATGCTGTGTATTTAGCTCAGTATGAGTGTGTGTGTGTGTGTGTCCACCAGCCTCTATCCATATGAGTGTACATTCACCCAGGGCCTGTGTGTGTGTGTGTTTGTGAACCGTCGGGTCATGTCTGTCTGGTGACATAAGAGTTTTAATCTGAGTATTAGCTCTACCATTAACTCGCTAAGGCTGAGATCACAGACCCCTGGGCAACCTCAGCTGCCCTGACCTCTCTCTCTCTCTCTCTGTCTGTCTGTCTGTCTGTTTGTTTTTGTCTGTCTTTCTCTCTCTGTATGTCTGTCTGTCTCTGTCCCTCTGTCTCTGTCTCTGTCTCTGACTCTGTGTTTCTCTCTCGTTTATTCATTCTGGGAATAATCAGATTTCTCTGATAGATTTATCCCTCCAGCCTGTAAACAGGATCATCATTAAAGCTTTACTAGGCATTAGGGCAGTATGTGATATGACTGTGAGAGAGCAGCAGCGGATACTGTACAGTTCAGTCCCTGCATGTTTGGACAGGGTCAGTCTCAGTTGCTTATCTGACCCAGATCATAACCGTGGAAAAGCAGCTTCTTCTCTTTCTTCCGTACTCAAGTGCTGTTTGCGATGTGTGTGTGCTCAACAGTTACAGGGTTTGACAGATGTGTTGCACTTAACAATATTTAGTGAAGGCAAGGTTGGACGTTCAAGCAAGTTCTAGGGAAAGGCAGCAGTAAGGCAGCTGGGTTCCTGTTTCACAAGTTTGTTATGAATAGATAAAATGTAATCTGTGTTTTCAGCATTTGTTCAGACTTAATCATTGGGGAGTAGGACTGCATAATGTATTGTAGTTTTATCATTATTGCGATGTGAAACTGAGTATCAGTAGAAAACTGCACTTAAAATACATCTTATATCCTTTCTTGTTGGTGGCTTTTGTGTTCAGTCCAGTGTTCAATTTGTCAAATAAATAATGTTTGAAATAATTCCTGCTAGTTTTTTAAATTCAGTATATACATGTAATATTGTTATCATGATATTTAGCAGTATAGTTTATTGCATATTTATATAAAAAATGTTTTTAAAATTTAGTTGGTTGCTTGAGGGTTGCATAAGACAGGATGATTCTGCTAATTTAAGTGGTTTTTGTAAAAAAAAAAATGCAAGATTTATTTTGCTGATCATTACAAATTCCTTCCTATGATGGTAATATCTCAACATTTTTGCCAAAATTCAGTTTTCAAAATAAATGAAAATCACCACACTGCTGAAAAAAAAGCATAAGATGGAGTGAATATTGAGTTAGATATTTAAGAAAATATTTACAGCATCATTTACAGTCAATAGGGGTACAGCAAAATGTTGTGACTCAGTATATTGTGATGCAAAAATGTGACAGTTGGCTTTGTGGAGATTTAAAAAAAAAAATATATATATATATATATCTGATCAGACTCCTAGAAGTATTTTGACAAGCTACCAAAAGAAGCAATAGTGGCACTTTTGTTTTCTTAACTTAACTTCTACTTCTTGCATTGATCACAGTCATTTCAACCAACATATATACAGGTTGCAGAAAAGAAATTTAAAAAAAGTATTATTAGAATACTGAATTTGACTTTTTTAAACTTGTTGATGTGATGTAATTACTGATTTGTTTAATTCCTGTTACATTTGACAAGCTGACCCCTCTGCCTTCCTCTTTTCCATCTTCCTCATCCTCTAGGTTTTGGGAAGGTTGAAAGACGAAGAGATGAGATGTCGGAAGTACCTGCACCCCAGCTCCTATGCCAAAGTCATCCATGAATGCCAGCAGAGGATGGTTGCAGATCATCTGCAGTTCCTGCACGGGGAGTGTCAGAGCATTATACGGCAGGAGAAGAGAGACGGTCAGTGCGCTACGGTCTTTTGTGTTCTAATGAATGCATCTGTTTTGTGTGAAGAATTTAGACTCACACGCAGAGTGTCTACAGGTCCTTAAAAAGGTCTCAAAATGTCTTAAGGTTTCTTAATCTAAGGCCTTTAAAAGTCTTAAATTGTCTTAAATTCAGATTTGATGGGTCTTAACCCTCTAAGCGCCAGTCGCAAAATTGCGACAAGCAACATTGCTGAATAAAACAGACCATAGCGCCAAATATACTGCCAAATCTTGGCGAGCATGTGCAGCTTCAATCCTGACGTAATTTGTGGGTGTGTTTTAATTCAAAAAATTTGAGAAAAAAAGAGTTTGAAACACGGAGGGAGGCACAGAGCAGAGCCAGCAGAGTGAACACAGCGAGAGGACGGAGTCAGAGAGCGCAGAGCGGGAGACAGCAGATAGAGAAAGATAGAGAGCAAAGTACAGCAAAAACACACAAAATGCCAAAAGGATTTTTCACCGTTGATGAAGCACTTAGTGAGTTACTTGCAAATTCTGATTCTGACGGGAAATATTTGACCACTGATGACAATCAATCGCAGATTGATGGAAGTGAAAGTGACGGTGCGTCTGTGCATAGCATGCACAATGACAGTCCACACCAGAGCCGTAGAATAAAACATTCAAGGGCTCTGGTCCACACAAAGCAGCACATGACAATGATCATACCCGGAGTTTGCCGAGGATGAGATGACAAAAACAAAACCAAAAAAATCTACTGCGTTAATATGTTCAAAATTCAGCTATACTCAGAGTTATGTAATCCAATATGGCCGCCGTCTAGTGATGTCACAATATGCAAATTAGATAAGTAAATGTACTCCCATCACAAACTTTTGGTCATAATGAATATTTTTCTCATTTATGGTATGCCTTTATCTCTCAGCACTTTCAAGCTGCAGCCTTTTTAAATCTTGAAATGAAAATTACATTTTCC
>JAPZEB010000013.1:20750058-20763591 GCA_029783705.1 Chaetodon striatus | reverse complement strand
AGTACTATTGAGCTCTCTATTTTTTTTCATAAATTCATTAAATAATATTGTTATCAGGTAGGTCTCAACCATAACATGTCGACCCCGTAGACCTTCTAAATCAAAGCTAAATAAAAGTGATGGTTTATAAGTATTTTGATTAGCATTAACAGAGAACTCTTAGCAACGTTAGAAAATAAAATGGCTCCTAAATCAATAAATATATAGCTTTTTGTCAACTCCATAAGCCGTCAGCTTTGTCGGCACTCTGTCATCCATGCTATTCAAAAATGGATTAAATCACTAAGAGCTTGGCCCATTACAAGGTTTAATAGCAAAGACTTTGATGTTTTAAAATGTATTTTCCCATCCTAATTGAAGAGCAAAAATCAAAACCTGTGTTAGACAGCAAAGGCAGTAACTACAGCAGAACTCCCCAAATATCTCATTTAGTATGTCTTTGCATGAGAGCAGAGTTCTGCTGTGTATTAAGACTGACATAAATGTGCAGTCATTGTCTCAGGATTTTGGTTAATCTGTCAGTAAAGTTAGCTGTTTCGTGAGAATGAGCAGTATTTGAGGCTTTTGTTTGCCTTCATCAGCTGCACATTCTTCATCTGCTGGTGCCTTTGGTGTGTGTGTGTGTGTGTGTGTGTGTGTGTGTCTGTGTGTTTTTGTGTAGCATACACACCCGCTTCCAAACCCTGATTACAATGACATTATTTATTCTACTTTTCTGTGACTGTCACTCTTGATTTAAGATGTGAGGACTTACCCTCTCAGAAACTTTTTTTGCATTTCATACACAGACACTGTAAACTGAACTTCACATGACCTTGTAGTCGTAGCAGGAGCCTGCTACTGTCCTACAACTTCTACTTTGCATTTGTTTTACTTTCACCTGATAGCAGCAGTGAACGTTTTTGCACAGATAAGGAGCGAGGGAGGTGTGTGTCTATCCATGTGTGTGTGTGTGTATGCACTAGAGGGGCAGAAAGCGTTTGTGACCAGTGTTTATGGCTCACAGGGGAGAACATACACTCCATAAATCACAGCCGTTATTGTACTGCAGAGCACAAACTCTTAAAACGGGAGGTTGAGAGGTTGAACTACTGGCTTGATGTGGTGATTCACGGGGAGGTCTGTAGCTACTCCCAGAGGTCAGAGGTCAGAGCCCAATAGTGGTGCCTAAGCTCTTTGCACAGGCAGTGAAAGTGTAGAGATTGCGCAGTCTTCTGTAAAGGACTTGTTGAGATTTTAGTGAGATTTTGGCCGTAATCTGTACATCAATATTTGCCCAGGGCTAGATCTTCAAAACTCAAAAATTACACTTCAATGTTCTTCAGCTCCTTGGCTTCTACTGACATATCAGTTGCTTTTATTGCTTAAACTGACACCTCAACATCAGGGGGTTGGGGTCAGACCCACCACTGGGATGTGACATGCTGCTGCCTCTTTTAATTTGGCTTGTCCTGCAAGTTAGGGCAGGTGCAAGAGCCATAGATGGGTGCGAGGACATAGGGCTACTATAGATGGGGATGTGGTGCTGTTAGAGGCCTGGCCAAGACGGTGGCTGAGTGCAGGACAAGGTAAGACTGTGAGGACCGTGAGCCTGCTGTTGTCATAAAGAGTGTGCTTTGCTGCCACCACTGTGGACAGGCTAAGACCACCATTAAGGGTGGGTATGTGGTGCTGATGAAGACGGGGCTAGGCTAAATCTAAATGTCCGGACTTCACCGCACTTGCAGACTCGCGGACTTTGCGGGCACGTCCCTGTGGAGTCTGGGAGTGCTGAGGGCTGCTCCAAATCCACAATTCATCCAGTCCACAAGGGGCCTAATGTGGAGTTTCTACAGACTTCCAGAGAGTCCACTTGGGGTGCAGACCTCAGCAGACTTCACAGATTTAATTGCCCAAAATTCATTACAATACAAAACAATCGTTACATGGTAGATTTCTTTTTATTAAGTGACCAAAAAAACAAAACTTATGTGTATCTCCAACACTTACTGTAGCCTATTAAAATAATACTTGAATTGTGTAGGCCAGAAATAAGATTTATGATGATGATACCAAAATAAGGGGCGGCACGGTGGTGTGGTGGTTAGCACTGTTGCCTCACAGGAAGAGTTTGCATGTTCTCCCCGTGTCAGCGTGGGTTTTCTGCGGGTACTCAGGCTTCCTCCCACAGTTCAAAGACGTGCAGATAGGGGATAGGTTAATTGGTGACTCTAAATTGTGAGTGTTGTCTGTCTCTACACGCGTAGAGACTGGGATAGTCTGGGATAGTCTGGCGACCTGTCCAGGGTGTTCCAGCCCCCCCCGCGACCCTCAAGAGGATAAGCAGTTAGAAAATGGATGGATGCTACAGAAATAAGTAGAAATATAGGCTATAGGCAATCAAAATACATTGTATTATTACAGCTTACTCTATAGGCTAGAATTATGGCCGCAAAACAACAGACGATCTTCCGATGTAGGTAATGGGCCTACACAATTTATTTATTCATAGCCCAGTCCTTACTCAAACAGAAATAAGGGGCGGCTCTGTATCTGAATGTCTGCAGTCTGTATGTATTTTGTTCAGTCACAAAACAACCCTGTACGTTGGATTTATATCTTGTTATCTGCTGAGACAGATGAGCAGACAGAATGTGACAGCAGTTACAATGACTGTAATGGCTGCTCTAATGTTTCCATGGCAACGTGTAAAACAGCCTCGAGGGCTGTCCATCAGCGGCTTGCAATCGTCACAGTATGTATGACTGAAGTCTGTGAGGGATCAATCTGTGCAGACTGATCTGTGGTGCTGAGACTATTTTCTCCAAGTAAACGTTGCATTTAGGTCTGGTCAGAGAGTGAATCAAAATCTTTGATTTTACATTTAATTTTGTAAAGAACTTTGTTCTGATGTCTTTATATGTGCTACGTTGCAGCAGGAAATGTTGCTCTGTCTCCACCTGTCTTTGAGGACAGAGCTGGCACAGTGTGTCTTCTCTAGGCAGCCAGGTCTGCAGGTGTCTGCCAGTCTATGTCCAGGCTGTGATCCCTGAGTCTCTACATAGTCAGTGTCTTTCTCAGTTTCTGATCTGTCACAGCGGTCAGATAGTTTGCCATCTGTTTAGGGCCAAATAGCGTTGGAGTTTGTTTTGGCAATTGTTGATGTAGTTTCCATTTTCTTTAGCTATAATTTGGTCGGGCTGGATTGTGTGAGGGTTGTCCTGAGGCCTTGTGCTGTTACAGGAGGTGACTCAGGACCAGCTGACTGAGAGGACTCATCATAATTTTTGAAATGTTTAACTTTGTTTTTAGGGGGGTTCAGTCTGTGTCTGTGGACAGGCCGGAGCAGATGATGTCATTATGGAGCGAGCTGATTTGAGACTCGTAGGCTCTGTGGTTTGCACTGAAGCGTTATCTTTCTGCTAAAGCAAGCACACAGTAAGCAAGTTTATGGTTTGTTAATCTCTTTCAAAAAGTGCAAAGAACTCTGAGGCCTTTGTTTTGGCAGATTCTTTATAAATATGTTGTCGCCTGTGGGAGCCAGCGGGCCCTTACATTTTAAGAAGACTTGATGAAGAACCTTCAACAAAGTCCTCCAATCATAAATTGTTGTCTTGTGTAAAATGTTGCATACATTAGCTTGAGCAGCAACCATGACCAAACTTTAATGAATTGAAACACGTATATTAATATATAGAAAATCTACAGTTTCTTTTGACATTAATTTCCCTTCCAGCTGTTTAACCACACGGATTAATTTACACTTTAACACTTTTAGAGGAGTGATAAGATACTGGCAACAGTATTGTTCTCACGTGTCACTCATCTCTTCCACTTTCTCCGTTTACAGAGCAGAGCTTGTTGATGCCATCTTTAGAAGATTACATGTGTCCTATAAACTGCTGCTGCTTTGTGTATCTGCATCACTGTGCTTGTTGTTTTACCGGATCATCTCCAAATGCTTGACATTCCCCAACGCTAACCAGTGAGAAACATGACGCCGTGATAACCATCTCTCTTTCGGCTTCATTAATTTGTGGATCATACAGCAGTATTTCATGTTCCAAGCTTATTTATGTGACCTGGACTGCATGGTTACAGCGAAGTTTGCATTCAAAATGTCCTGACCCCGACGTGATTTGAACACGCAACCTTCTGATCTGGAGTCAGACGCGCTACCGTTGCGCCACGAGGTCTTGCCATAGCAATGGACATCTGAGAACTACATCCAGCCGCTGACGTTTCCCCTGTGGGAATTGTAACACTTGCAGGAGCTAATGCAGCAATCATAACACACGCACACGGCTGCATATTCTCCCTTTCTTACACACACTTTCTCACACTCTCCTCCCTCCCCCAGTTTCCTCCAGGGCACCAGTCTTTGTGTGGTCTCCGACAGGAACAGGCAACCCGCTCTGGTACAAAGACACAGATAATGGGGTGAAGAGAGCTATTGTCTGGGCTTATGTCGCAAGTGTGTGACACAGAGAACAACTACCTCTCTGTTATCCCTCACCCTCTACAGAGGATCAGATAAGAGGTTACCTGATCAGACTAGGGTGGTGGTATGTCACTCATGCAATGTATGAATGAATGAGTAAAGCTCAGTAGTGACTAAGCAGGTCACTGGGGCAGGAGCTTAATGACCGGCAGACAATACACACTGGCACACCCTGCGTATCTGCTCATGTCTGCTCTGCCCTATACATAAGTCTCACTCTGCTGCAGACCTGTTCAGTGTCAACACAGCAGGGATTATTCTCTGACTGCATGTAGAGCCGCCTGGTCCCTTTTTTCAGTGTCTTAAATTTGCAAAGTTTCGCTACTTACGTAACCAGATCTTTCATTTACATTTTCCTCATGAGTCAAGTCTGGCTCAAGTTGCACTGCTGCTGCTGCTCCGTCTGCATGCTGTACATTCCTGTGCTGTTACATTTGGCAGTGCCACATGAAGACATATCAAGCTACTACCATGACATTTGCACTTTATAGTGAAATTTACGTCCCTTTCTGGGAGTGTTTGACTCTTATGACAGTATTTGAAAGACGTCTTGGAGACATATTTGTCAAGTGGTGAAATGTAATATGACAGGGATCTAATTATAGCCAGCTTGGTTATAAAGTTCTCCAGTGGCTGCAGTATGTTACCATACCTGTCAAGTGTCACATTTAATATTCTAATGTTTTAGTTGGCATCTCGTGGTTTCATGTCAGGGCAATAAAAAGAGTGGGCGTTGTGATCCTAGTTTCATGCTTAAGCTCTGTGAAGCACTTCAGTTGATGTTGTTCAGGAGCTATTGATTCTTTTAGCAATCGAGTATTCTCTTGATTATTCTGGAAATTAATCGAGTAATCAGATAAGAAGTACTCTGTGTTTTCATCAGTTACTTAAGCTTTATTTAAGGGCAACAGTAATATATTAAAGAGAAAATAATAAAAGTGAGAAAGGTGAGAGAAGCATGTGTGCACGAGTGTGTGAATGAGTGTGTGTGTGACTAACAACATGACTGAAGCTAAGGCTTTAACAAATTGACTACGCATCGTATTTTCCGCGTGTTGCTATATTCTCGAGCAAAACTTGGCTAATACGCACGATACATAGCCAGCTAATGTTAGCCACCGCACTGATTTCTGTTATTAATCAGCCATTATAAAGCCATAATACATATACCTTCTTTACATGCGTTATGAATCTCAGCTAGCAATCACTTATTAAGGTTAAATGCAATTAAACGTGACGTTAATGTACCTTGTTGTGTTGGGTCCGTTTGGTGAACTCAGTGCATACACTTGATGTTTCCTACTTAGATGTTGTAGCATTGAGGATGTGCTAATTTGGTACGCTAACTCCGTTTTACAACGCACACTGAACTGTTTTCTTTTTAACTTGTAATGACCCCTCATTCTTGACACTTTCTGTCGTTTTCTTTGGCCTGTCTCCTCTTTTTGTCTTTTGCTCTTTAACCCTTCCTCCATTGTTTTGCAAACCACGCTACATCAACGTTACAGCTGCGTAGGCTATCAGCAGCAAAAGTAACATAAGCGCTTGTGCAACAGAAACAAACACCTGTGGGAAACACAGCACACTGTATACTTGTACTGGATTTAACAAAGTCTCGAGGTACATAATTTCCCTCGAGGCTTTTTAGTAATTGCATTATTCGAGTTACTCGAGGAATCGTTTTGAGACTTTGCCTCTGACTTGAGAATGTTCAGCCCTTCTACAAAATGTTTCACTTCACAAGACATGGATGTAACTAGAGAGTGTTGATAATCACAGGTTATTCTGGTTTCTCCAGGTTTTACCTAATCTTTCTTCCTGTTTGCATTAAGGTGGACAGATATGTGCTGTTCTCACACTCAGCTTTACATCCAACTCCACACACAGACACACACGGCTCAGCTTGTCTGTCAAAGCTGTTTTTTTGTCATTTTTTAAATGATAAAATAATGCAGTAATGGCCCATTGTCTCTGTTAGGTACTGAGTTAGTCTCAAGACTTGAGTAGTGATGGTGCATTAATGTGGTCTGGAACTTGAGAACAACACTTTGGATGTGGTGTGTTGATCTGATGTGGGTTTTGTTCCTCTGATGCACATGAAGTTTCCGTGGTAAAAATGACCTCAAGGCCGAACAGTGTTAATAACGTTATTTACCACAATCAGAGATGAATTTTCAATCTGTCTCTGGAAGGACTTTACATGATGAGAGTAGCAGTATCTCTTTGGATGCATGAAGATAATATGACTCTGATCTCATGTGGGAAATTCTCTTTCCACTTACAGGCTGCAGGCAGCACAGAGAAGTGCTCTGCTCAAAGACCTGTCAGTAAAGCAGATGACTCTGGTCCTCTGCGTGCAGAGTTGAGGTTTGTCTAAGTGCATTAAACCATGTTAAAAATGTCTGTAGTCGGAAAGCTGCATGAGTGTAAGAGCCTATCTTGCACGTGTTGATTTAGTAGCTAAGATGGGGGTTGACTGCTGAGTGTGCTAACACTTTATCAACTCCAGAGCTGTCCTCCCTGCCCGCTGTTACTGTACACTACAGTAATATGAATGACTGTCACAATGCACTCTTTGTTGGGAGGATCCACTCCCTCTCTGTTTCTCTTCAGTCCATTTGTACTGCTTGAACTATCTGTGTTCAACATTTGATTGAGCCCATATGTGCTCAAATGTCATGATGTGATAAAAAAAAAAAGTTTCATTTCACAAACTCATAGATTTTCCATGTCAGCAAGCATAGATAGTAATATTTTTATTTAAAGAATTCCCCTTAAATCAGTCAGATCACATATATCTTTCAAGAAAATTCAAGGTTTAAGAGAATCCTTGTGAAAAGCTGAGTTGCATGTTGGACAAATGAGATTATCACCCATTACTGGGAAAGGAAAACGACATTTTAAGCATGGATACAACCTTAAAAGACATGTCCTTTATTCTCAGCCATCTCTTAAGGATTGGAGAGAAAGGATGAATGATTCTAAGAAGTCAAATAAACAGACAATTTGACCTTTGGGTTTTTTATGAGCTGAACGGCAAACATGACCAGCTGTAGGAGGTCTTACTAATACTTACCAGTATCCACCATGGAAAGAAAACTTGAGTTGTGTGTGTGTGTGAGTTAAGACCTTGGTATTTACACCAAAGCATTCAGAGATGACCCCCAAAACATAAAATCCAACCCAATCCCAGCTAGTGATGAATTCCCTGCTAATACTCTTGTAATGAAGAGGCCTTGAACTGATAATTCTTGGCCTGCTGGAGGCAAAGGCTCCCTACATCATTTTAACCCAAGTCAGATCTAAACAGTGTTTTTCCAAATGCTTTCCTTCCATCCCAAATGCATTTCTGGGATTAAAATATGTGGCTGAGCTTCTGTCAGAGTCATATTTGTTCCTCATAATCCATCCGAGGAACAAGTCTGAATGAGGACCATGCCAAAGAGACATGGGGCATGTCAGCATTTGAACATTTGAAGACTTTTTTTTGCCCTGTTTAAAGCTGAAGGTCAGTTTGCGGTCTGTAATGACTACTGTAATGTCATGACGTGTCTTTCTTCTTCTGTGTTTGCAGTATGTTCTTTTTTTATAGTGGTATTATAGTGTGGTTTTTGCAATTTTTCATTTCTTTCAGTGGCTCTAACTAACACGGGAACTGAATAATTCTCTTTGCTTCCGGTTTCTTGTCTTTTCTTTTGGGAGTGTTCTTGATAAACTTGCCATCTCTTCCCTCCTAATAACCTCAGAAGGAAGGAAAATACCACACAGTTATTCCCCTCATGATTTGGACCATTTTGCCTGGTGAACCGCATTGGAGTTCAGTACAACAGAGCCGCGCATGAAGGCATTTAACCACAGACCCGAAGACAGCTCAGTTTTGGAGGCAAAGAGACAGAGGGAGGGAAACAGAGTGAGGACAAAATGCAGAGAAAAGAGTGCAGAGACTCTTTCCCGACATGGTGGAGGAGGAAGGACCATCACTGAGCTTTCTTTTTAACCTTCCGTCTGGCTGAGGGAAAACAGGGAGGAGGGAAAGAGACACAGAGAGAATGAGAAAACTTTTTATATCTGAATATCAAACATTCAAAACCACACATGGAATATTTGACCATATTCTGTTTATATTCAGTATATGAATATATATAAAGCTGCTTTACATGTTCAGTAGTTTCCTCTACAAACCATACTCACAAAAAAGGGAAAATGAATTCAGTCAAGACTTGAATCTGACTTTTTGACGCCTAAAAGTCTGCATTATACAACAGAAATGTATCACTTCTGTAAGTCAAATCATGACGGAGAAAAAATTAAACTCCTTCAGAAGCTAACATAAATGCAGAGTATTAGCCACTGCCATCCAAGGTTTTGCCATAATGGATATAGCCACTGTGGCATCACCCTGTGGTTTTTGGCACTTCCGCGTTGCCTTCACTTTTCAGCCCTGTTGGATGCTGCTTGGTTTTGACTCCAGTGCAGTCCTTGTGGTTTGGTGTGTTTATGCTACCTAAACATGTATTTGAAAATAAATATATTGACTTTATTGGGATTGGCGGTTTGGTGTGGCTTCTGCAGTGAGGCAGGCGCTGCGCCGGATCATCGTGGTGAAGAGGGAGCTGAGCCTGAAGCTTTCAATTTAATGGTCCATCTATGTCCCAACCCTCACCTATGGTCGTGAGCTCTGGGTAGTGCCCGAAAGAACAAGATCGCGGATACAAGCGGCTGAAATGAGTTTCCTCCGTGGTGTGGCTGGGCTCAGCCTTAGAGATAGGGTGAGGAGCTCGGAGTAGAGCCGCTGCTCCTTCATGTCGAAAGGGGTCAGCTGAGGTGGTTCAGGCATCTGATCAGGATCCTCATGTGCGCCTCTTATTGGAGGTGCTCCGGGCACGTCCCACTGGTAGGAGGCCCCAGGGCAGACCCAGAACATACTGGAGGGATTACACATCTCATCTGGTCTGGGAACGCCTTGGTGTCCTCCAGGACGAGCTGGAAAGCGTTGCTGGGGAGAGGGATGTCTGGAATACTTTGCTCGGCCTGCTGATCCCGCGACCTGGCATCGCATAAGCAGTTAAAAATTGATCGATGGTTTTATTTTGAATACTACTAACCAACAGACAGTCAGTGACCTATCATAACAGACACATTTAATTTCTATGAGGATGATAAATAATCAAAATAAAATGTATTTTCCTAAAGGATCTAGCTAAAGAGGACAAAAGTTTAAAAAGCACATTATATTTTCCTCACATTTCCTAATGATTATCCAAAGGCAGGGTGCTCTTTGTGCATTTTAGTTGTTGTATACTGTAGGTACATGAGTAATAATTTGTGGGAGGTAAAATAACCAACCTTTAGACGGCAAAAATGAGGACATGACAACTTTTATATCTGTTACACAATTTGCCAGCCAGCCTTGAAACTTGAAACCATTTCCCCAACTTAATTGCTTCTGTAGTTATTGCTCCCTGTCTTTGAAGGGCTGTATAATATATTAATGAGATTTTAGATGAGCACGTGTGTCCTGTGAATATGCTGGCGCAAAAGCAGTATTCTCTACTACATATATAATCATAATAATGCTTTTCAGGACATATGGACATGTAATGATTACACATTTACACTTTAATATGAACTGCTGTTGAGTCCATCTCTGATGCAGCATTAAAGGAGAATACCAACTGTTCATTATAGTTTGAGAGAAGCAGTTTTTTTTTAATATGTTTCTCCTCTGAAAAGGTCATATTGGGTTGACTGCACTCCGTATAATGTACTGTGTTGATGTAGGACTTGATCTGCGGGACATGCTGTACCTGAATGTGTTATGTATGCATGGATGATATTCATATGCTGATGCAAAAAAAAAAAGGTGATGGCAGATTTTGTACTGAACAAGGGAGGCTGGAGGAGTGTCACTTTTTAATGCAGTGAAGTGTAACCATAAGAGCAGATGAATATAACTCCTCCTGCTGTGCCTGTGTCACTTCTTCTCTTTTCCAGAAGAGCCATATGCTTACTGTGCAGGCCAACCAGCGGGAGATTAAAATATTTCATAACTGCTATCATGATGTCAATCCATAACCATGTCAGAGCCCCCGCGAGCCAGCTGACTGGATCATTATATGAACCACGTGGTGATTAGATCAGCTGATTCCTAAGGAGACACACGCTGCTAATTCCTTTGGCCTGGCAATGCAAACATGTTGCATGGCTTTACTTACATAAGGCGACATATCCTAAGTCTATATGGTCCAAATACAGCTGATCTCATCACAGAGCTAATACTGTCTTTTTCTTCTTCTTCCAGGACCCCAGCTACTGGGTCCAGGTCCACCGCCTGGAGCATGGAGATGGAGGCATTTTGGACCAGGATGACATGCTGTGTGATGTGGTGGATGACAAAGACAGGGTGAGTCAAAGTGTGTCAGGAATTGCGAGAAAAGGGGAGTATGTGTTTGCATAATTTATTTATTTGTGTACTCTCCCAAACTGCCATTACCTGTTTTACAACCTCTTCTCATTTCCATTCGCATTTTCCTCTGGCGAAAACATCTTTAGCTGTGTCTGAAACTTTGTGCACAAAGCGTTGGCAGTACTACAGAGAGCTTCGCTAACATGTGCTCATGATTACACCTGTCTGCTTTTACTGTCTCATCATTACCAAAACATTACAAAACACTTAACTCCTGCACACCAGCATGTTCTCTGTTTAATCATTTCCACCTACTGGCAGTCCTCCGCTGCTTTCATACAGTATGTGGATGGTTGAATGACAGATGTTGCGTTCAAGGCCCCACTTTGATGTGTGTGCATGAGGGTGTGTATTACCAAAGTTTCCAGTATAACTGTGTGGGCAAAATCTGTGTCAGAGGCAGCATGATATCACACCACCCACCCCACCCAGTAGACCAAGCGTAAATGATTACCCACAATCCCACTGCATCCTTCCCATGGGAACAGTGCTGACTACACCTGAGTCACCAGCTGTTTGACTTTAATGTCGGGCCAGTCAGTGAGCTATAACACCTCTTTGTGTCTTTGGAAGAAGGAAGTGGTTTTAATGATAGAAATACTCTTTTATTACAATTATTTTTATACTATTACTCACCAAGTATATCCAGTTGTAGTGATGACATGGATGATTTATCTGAGTTCATCATCACTTCAAAGATTTTTACGCTTAAAGCCGACAGCGCCATCATAATATATTCCTCTAAAATGGTGATGAAACATGTGAGTTTCGACTGAAAGTGTTATCTCTGATTCCTATCTGTTGGCAGTTTTCTCAGGATATCTGATGTCTTGGAGCGACTGCTATCATGTGAAATCTGAAAAGATTCGCTCTCAAGAACACTGTGTTTTTTAACGCTGCTGTTTCATGTTGAAACATTCATGTCCCACATCTGAGGTTTAAAGTTCACTGAGCTGTGAGTTGATCTGAGTAAGTTGGTCTGTTTGATACGCAGGTGCTTTTTGGTTTTGTGCGTGCATTTGTGCATGAATGAGAGACTGCGTGTGTGCGAGGCACGAACGAGTTTGTGTGCATGTGCATGTGCATCCACACACCTTGTAATGACTGTGTGGTAGGTGCCATGGTTACGCATCAGGTGGGATTAGGGGTGGGAACAGCTGTTTTGCACCTGCTGTCTGAAACACTCCTATCTCCCTCTCTCCTCTCCTCATCCATATTGCATGGTCCTTCACAGATACACAAAGAAAGCAATAAAGAAAGACGTTGCTATTTTTGGCAGTTACAGCAAACTAATTGAAGACTTATTGGCACATATACATTTTCTCCTTTTCATTATCTTCCATTTGCTCTGAAGCTATGAGTTTCTACTCCCCCTGGTGGACGTGCAGGCTCTTTACATCCCACCAATGACAGAATATTGAATACATTGACTTGACAAAATTTGATCCTAATCAATTACCAAGTCCTGTAACAGCTAATTTTGATTTTTCTTTGTATATCTTTTTTGTATATCGCCCCCATCAGTACAGTTTTACACCCTTTATACCTGTATCATGCTTTCAAACTCCACCATCAGTCATCCTAAAAAATAAACAGTGACAGTACGCTCCCAGGACTGACATACTGTAGTGAAACTTTGTTTGTGGTGACTGTAAACGACATAGAGTGCATAGCTCAGCTGGATGTGAGCCGAGACAACTAACTTTACACCAGTGGAACAGCCCTCTGTCTGATTTTATCTCGGAGTGTGTGGGTGTTTGCTTCTTTGTGTGTGTGTGTATATAGTTGTCAGTAGTAAATCCAGTCTGTCCAGTTCTTTCTCTCCACCAGGTACTGCCTCCGTCCCTGTTTTACTCTACTAACAGTCAGGAAGGAGCACAGTTAATCAGACCTGTTAATTTTAACCCATAAATGACAACACTGCTGTTTTAGTTATAGTTGTGGACTGGGCTGTGTTGTTAAGTAAAACTTATGTAGTTAAAATTTATTTTCTCCTGAAATATTTCTTTTCTAAACATTGTTGTCCATTGTTAGTTAGGTGTATTTTTGTCTCTAGCAGGATGGTTACATTTCAACCACATTCCCAGTCTCAGTGGTATTAGGATGCATTCACACTGGCGCTACTTGGTCCACTTCCACGGATAGTTCGGTTCATTTGGAGTGGTGTGAACGCTCATTTGAACTCTTGTGTGGACCAAACGAGCGAACCCTGGTCTGCTTGAAAACTGGGGGTCTTGGTTCGGGCCCTGGTGCAGTTTGCTTACAGTAGGAGATGTAAAAAGACTATCAAGGGAACCAAAGAGGAAGTGATGCAGAGTGCAGTGCATATGTATGATTTACAGACATATCTGTGATCTGAAAACTTTTAAATCCTTGCAATACTTCACTCGGCGTCTGTTTAACCACAGCAGCACGTCGTAGTCTCTCGCTCTCCGCTGTACTATTCGGTACTGCTGCATTCGTCTCATGTACGGAACAACATGCTGGGTAGGGATTGGAGGGGAAGGGATTTTATTTCGGCCCTTTATTTCGGTTCTTCTTCCTCGTGCTTTTTTTTCTTCCTGGTCAGCGGTCGTTTCGGGCAATA
>JAPZEB010000013.1:20689281-20700564 GCA_029783705.1 Chaetodon striatus | reverse complement strand
CCTGGATATATCCTTCAAACACAGACTGTAGACCCCTCTGTCTGCTGCTCTCTGGAATCACTGTTTCATTTCTCCAAAAAATATGATCATATTTCTTCAGGGAGTGCAGTTAGTTACAGTGTGGGCTCCATGCTTACTGCGACAGCTTGTAGGACCATCACAAAGGGGCGGGGTTTAGCGAAAGATCAGTTATTAACATAATCATTTACCCTGCTAAACTGTTAAAGTGGCTTCTTTGAGGCCTGTTGTGATGTTGAAGTTAATAGTTCTTTCTTTGTCTCTTTGCTTAAGAAGATAAATATACTGGAATTGATTCTTCCTCTACTCTCTCAGTCTGACATACCCAGCTTCCTGTACTTTGGTAGAGCTGTGGCCACTTCCTGTTTTGAAGGTTTCCAGTCCGACATGTTGGTTCACAACATAAGACACAGTGTAGAAGCCAATCTTGTCAGTCTCATTTGTTGATAGTATTCACACTAATACCTTAATAATAATGATTATTGATGCTAATCTGCCGTAAGTTAGACATTTAAGTGACATCTCTGAGGAAACAATCCAGACATCCAGCAGGTTTTAATGTTCTAGTTTTTTTTACTAGACGACACACTCATTGGGAATTTCTCATCAACTATCTATTTAGCATAACAGGCTGTTTTCCAACATCAGTTTGTGTGCTAAGTGGACCTCACACAAGCTGTTAGAGATTCTGCTGTTGGCCAGCAGTCAATGGCCACATTAGCAGCTGTATAGCACTTTGACACAGCTTGAGGAGCTTAGAGGCATCAAAATCCTGTAATATCAGACAAGTGTCATCAACACCACTGCCCACTTCTGTACACAACACCATCCAAACAAAAGATCCCTTTACATAAGAAACTCGTGTCACTCATGGTGATTGATGAACATATTTCCAGCCGAGCAAGTATGGTGGGTCGAATTTATGTATCAGCTGGATTTCATCAGTCACTACACAAAGCCTTGTCACGAACTCACAGCAACTGATTTAGTTTAAATCAACACTATAGCAAATGTTCTCTATTAATGTAATAAATCACTAAATCATAATTATATTTCTGCATTTCATTTGTTGTGACATGGCAGAATAAATAGTGCTCTTTAAAAAACAGTGTCCTCTTGACAATTGACATGCATATGCAAACAAGAATGTAGTGTTCAATATGCACATGGTTTAATATAATAAATCAATCAGTGTTCCATTGCATTGCACTTTGTGCAGCACAGTTAGAGTATTGTTTTTAAGTTGCCAGCCACCGCCAGCATTTTGGATCGTATTCACCAACCTTTCAGACCCACAGAATAATTTGTTCTGAGAATTTGTAAACAATATATACATGAAACCGAAGAAGAGATTTTAAATACAAACAAACATGTCATTCTGTCTTATTGCATTACTTTTTTTATCAACACTCAACATCAATTTGTGCATTTTCATAAAAAACAACAACAGCTGTTAGAGTCAGTTTCAAGTACAAAATCAATGTCACATTTACTTTTTTGTTTTTTCTCATTTCCTTACATCAGTTTGAATTGTAAAAATGAAAATAATAATAATGATAACGAAAATGAAACTTTCTTTGAGGTGTAGCGGAACACGTTGTCACGTTCAGTGATCGCTCAGTGTTCTGTTGTCTGCCTCTCCTCTATGGTTGTCTTGTACGAGTGTCACCGTTTCGTCCCACCAAACTCGTTTGCCTCTTCGTCCAAATCGGATTCAGAATGTTGATCAAAACAGGAAGTGTCAGAGTCTGAGTCCATTGACATCTCCATGGCTTGCGCAACCATAAACTTTTCTGTTAGCGCCAGAATTTTCGTGCAGTTTACAAGCTGCTACATTTCTGTAAACAGAATCTATCTTAATCTATCTTATAACAGTGAAAACATGGATTGTCGGAATATCTAGTCACAGGCGGGGATGCTTTCTGTCATAAATAACGGATCTCGTCAATGGCAGGGATAGTGTTAATAGAGGCTACCAGTTTGAAGAACCTTTTAAAGCACAGATAAACTTATCGAACATTACTATTTTAAGTAAACAAGTAAAATTACAGTAGCAGCAACCATGTAATCAGGTGTCCTTTGGCCCTTGACTTGTCTTTACAAAAATCTTTTGGACGTCTGTGAATTCATTTGAAAAGTATGTGCCTTTTGTGATAGGCCACCCTCATTGTCACACACATGTGCACACATACACTTGCAAACACACCTCCATACCAACTTTCAACCTTGAAGGACAAGAACTGTAGCTGTCAAAGGGTGAGGACATTTTAGTTGACTGACCAAAGACTTGAACAACTGACCAACAGCAGCTTAGTGTAGTACTATGAACCAAGTAACCATTTAACGTTCCTTACTGCGAGACAATGAAGAAAATAAAGAAAATGATTTAAACCAATGGGGCTCCATCCTCTTTCTCTAGTAGATTAAAAGTAAAAAAACAAAGTATTGGGTCTAATTTTTACAAGACTAAATTACTTTAGACTTAACTACCTCACAAGCAAGCAAGTTAAACATCTTGTTTTACAACCTCCAGCTCCTCTAATGAAATAATAGGAAACAGTCTCCCCTGTGTCATTGCTGTGCAGTAATTATATGCAAAAAGAGTGAGAGGTATGATAACACAAGTGAAAAGAATGAAGAAAACACCACTGTAATGTATTCAAAGTATTTCAGTGTCATTGGCACCTCAAGTACCTGCCAGCAGGGTGAAAGCTGTGGCACTTTTCAGTCTAAATTAGAGCGGCACCTTGGAGACTAGAATAAAACAGAAAAGTAGGAGCTTAACGCAACTTGGTAAAAGCATCTTTGTCTGTGTTTCACCTTGGTCTTTGTCACAATCGCTGTTTTTATTGTTCTGATTTTTGCAGCTCTTTATCTCTTACTTTTTGTTAGTTATACTCTCTCTCAGTTAGAGCTCTGGGTTGTCAGGTGTAATGAACCAACCCAAAGTATTCTTATAACTTCCTGTAACCCCTCTGTTGGAAATGAGACCTTCTCGCAGTCGGTCAGTGCCACAGTAACAACGGATCTTGTTATTTTTTTGGTTCCCTCCATTTAATTTGGATTGGCCATTTTGGGGTTACACTGCTTGGGTTCACTTTGCTGTTTTTCCCGGTACACACACACACACACACTGCCTCTTTCTCCACCCCTCTTCCTCCATCTCATTTTCCTCTAATTGATGGATGCCGTCTCTCACCCCATATCCAGCCTCTCTGGCAGCTTTTAAGACGCTTTTAATGGGAGCTCAGAGGACGACCAGCGCCATCTTTCTTTTCCCTCTTCTCCTTCAAACTAGCAGCCTTCAATGGGTCTCTTGAAGACCATTGTGTGTGTGTGTGTGTGTGTGTGTGTGAGAAACAGAGAGAGAGAGAGGGGGAAAGAGGACCAGCTGTGAAGTGCGCTAATAGGCTTGCCCAGCCCGATGTCGCCGTCTCGCACGGTCACCGCTTCCATCTCCACCCCGCCGCCCTCATGCCCGATGGGAACTCAAGCAGCCTCCTAAAAGAGAAATTCCACTCTGGCATTGTTAGTTGAAGAAAGAAAGAAACACGAGGAGGCAGAGACAAAGACAGAGCAGTGGAGATGAAGAAAGGCTCCCTGTGCACCTGGTATTATAACTGTTGCATCGCTCCTGTCTAGATATGATTTGCTAGATTACATTAACACCTGGCATTAAACCACTCCTCTGGTCCGTATTGATATTAAATTCCTCCTGTTGTACACATCACTTCCTCCTAATGTGTCCATCCTTTAGCCTATTCCTCCCTTGTTGCCCTTACACTGATATTCCTATCACTCGTATTCGACTAGTATGTTAGTATCCAAGTTGCTTGCTGTGTAATTTGGATGCATTTCCTTCTTAGATCCGCATGGGAAAGTTTATTTTCATGCCTGTAGTTGTGATTTACACAATCGTTGGTTTAATTTTTTCATACACAGTAATTTTACCCATGGATGAAAACATATTGTTGTGCTTTTGATCACTTTGTGTGGCATGTCGCAAAGGAAACAAGGTCAGAGCACAAAGGGAGAGTTAAAGAAGGGATGGGGGCTTTTTTTCTCCAAAACACAGTTTTTCAAAACCCTGTTTGCTGCCCCTTTTGTCTGTCACCACCACTTAATTGTGTAAAGTGTGTGATGCTTTGTTTAGAGAGCCCACAACCCTTCAGTGAGCTGATCAAAACAGGCAGAACCAATAGAGATGAAGGGGTGCAGGTGGGGAGCAAAGACAAGGGGGTTTATCAAACACTGTCTCCTCTGACACACACACACAAACAACACACACAGTCACACTGTTTCTGAATCTCCCCGTGTTGGCCTGCCTTAGCACGACTCAGCGAGCACACGCTACATCTCTCAATCCAATTGCGCTCATTTCATTAACTTTATTGGCATGACTGCTGATCAAAAACAATATTGCCAAAGCAGTAATTCATTAAAACAAACAAACAATTTATGTAGTCACATGTTATGAATTATTTATGATGAAATGTTATAAGCTTGTAGGCACTTCAGTATATAATTACCAATATATGGACTCCAATAACCATTAATTATTTGGTTTGAAAACAGGCACTAAACAATCGCAGTCTCCCCCATCTTGCTGTCTTTATCACCCGCTCTCTCCAGGCTGTCCTCATCTCCTGCTCCCATGACAGCCCCTTCCCACCATCACCACCACCACTCAATATTACAGCACTAATACTGCCACTTCATGTGCAAATATTTGAGTCTGCCGTCAAATCCCTAATCACACCGATCAATCTCAAGATATTACCGTTCAACTGAAGAACCTCGGACAAGCGCATTGATTTTGACGTTTTTCTAGACATATCCCTTCCCCGCGGATATATCAAATCAAAGCTTTTTTAATATTGGGTAAATATTCCCATCATCCACTTTCAGGGTGACAAGAGAGGCTTGTCTGCTGTTGAAGCTGTTGAAGGTGGATTGCTATCATACAACAATAACTGGCAGCGTTTTTCTCACCTCGCATGGATTTCAAGCTGCGTTTGATGCTTTGTTTTTACTCTTTTCACACTTATACGCCGTAAAACGCAAAGAATTCAGATCACCTTCTAATGGCGCCTGAAAGTGCACCAATATAACAAGCCTGAAATGTTTGAGGGTGGAACAAGAACATGTCTGTAGCCTGCATATCATCAGGCTAATTAGGCATAGCCAGGCATTCTGAATGCATAGCTAATGAGCGCCTTCTCCATCTCTGCCGGGATCACCCGGCACGTCTAATGGTCACATAAATTCTCATTTATAGGTCATAATCTGTCATTTATGTACATGGGCTCCCCCAATTAGAGGCTTGGGCCCTTCAGACTGATGCCTCTCTTGGGGATTCACAGCTCTGGTACCCTGGCACTCACAAAGCCCCATTAGTGACAAACCCCGACCTGGCGTCCAAGCCGACCCTGGAGGGCTGTGGATAACCTGGCTCATAAATGACGCCGGTAGCGGGGAATGGTTCCAGGTGCTTGTTGTGAGTGTCCCGTGTGTCTGTTTCTATGTCTGTAGGCTGAAATGGTAAGGGCCTGGCAGGAAACCAGCACGGAACCTGAGACAACAGGGAAGGGACAGGAATAGCATGGGCTCAGTTCAGCTATGCCTCTTGTGCTGCCATTTTGATGGACAATAACTATTCTGTTATCAAAGGCCAAATGTTTATACGGAGCATGTGGGCCAAATTAGAATTGTGAATAGATGATAAACCTGGACTGCGCTCCGCATCTCTTTAATTAGAAGAAAGACTGTAAATTGCCAGTGAATGGAGACATTTAACTCCGTCCCAGACTCCCAGTAGAATCACCCAAAGGCCAAGCAAACACATTCCCATGACCCCAGATATGTTGTGTGAGTTTGTGGTTTGTCCCCACATGCATGAGAACCTGGCATCCAGCTGTTGGGGAGAGATTGGTCAGCTCTGGGGAAAGAAACAGAGATGTTAGGTTTTAATGAACCACTCACAGCAAAGTCCTCTGCAAGCACTGATAGAGAGACAGATCATCTATAGTTCAGAAGTGTTAATTTGTCCCTGCACTACTGCTTCATCTTATACCTAAGAGTCCAGATCACCACAATTTATTAAATTTCTTTTCCTGCATATTTGTGTTTGGGGTGTCTGTTTGTCTGCAGGCATTCTAGCTTGGCAGCAATACATAAAACAGAAATCACACAAGTTTTATTTTTAGAAATGTCTTCTCTTGCTAGCGCTTTACTTTGGAGAATTCCCTGGCTTATGACCAGAAAAAGCTCTGTGAATTTTGTTGAAATACGCCATTCGAACACTGTCATGTCATGAATTCTCTGCTGTTGTGAAACAGTGAGAGGTAAATGTGAGCTTATTTGTCTTGTAGTGCAGATTCATTTGTCTAAGACAGAACATTTATGTTGGCATTGTTTCCCAATCTGCCAACATGTAATGATATTTGGACCAAAAACAAATAAGGAAGGCTCTTGCCATTTTGTCAATATTGTCTCTCAGTATCATTACACTGCACAACGACTTATTTATTTTAGCTCGTGTAGCATCACTCTCATGCTATTGCCTCACACTGTCTGCAGAGAAATGTAGACTAAAAAAGGACCACCAGCTCCAGTGAGTCACGGTGTCAGATGCAGCTAAAGTCAAGTTCGCTTTAATGGAAAAAGAAGGCCAGGCTAAGAAGTGAAAGTTGAACTGCCCACTGTGATGACCCCAGGACGACCCCGGCTAGTTAGCCCCTGTTGACCCATTCCACATACAGTACGCACCACTGCTGTTGCTTTTCCAGGAAGTCGATTTGGATGCTTTCAGCTTCCTCTGGAGACCCCTCTATTCTCCACAGCATGTCATCACAGTCGCATTTTCTCTTTCTCTTACATTTCTTCTCTCTCCTACTCTTCCTTCCTGCTCGTTCTGTCTTTCTGTGGTTCTTCGAAAAGATATCAGAGAGACCTCAAAGTGCTGTTTTATTGAAAGGGAAGGCAAGAGGGCATCCCACTCCTGTCATTTCTGTCAAATGGTCAGTGCACATGGTTTACTCTGGATTGGAAGCATGTCTGATAGCAACACAGGAAATAGGAAAAAGGATAAAAGTAGGCCACGCAATGGTTTTATAACCTCAGCTTGTTATTGAGTTAGACAGCAGACTGCACTGTATGGATCTGTAATCACAGATTTACAGTAAAAGTGCCAGTGTTTCTTGAACCATCACTCGCAGGAAGGATGCTAAGTGAGCACAATGGTTCAGTCCAAGTTCTAGTTGTAGGCCAGCCAGCTGTGTTGCAACCCAAGCCCTCATAGTCGAGCCAGAAAGCCAGTACAGGTCATAGTCAGTGTGTGGGCGTTTAGTAATTTACTTCTTGTGAAGCACTCTCTGGAGGGGTTTTTCTTGGGTTTTGTTACCAGACAAGGAGAAGAGGAGACGGTTGTGTTGTGGTTCACCTCTAAATCTGTGGGAAAAACTCAAAGAGCACATTATTTGATGCCTCTCTAGGATGCAAGCCAAACAGACTGTAGTCTCTTATTTGAAAGGCAGAGTTCTGCAGACTGAAGGTCTGTATTGCTGGATCTGTCAATCTTTGTAGGATTAAAAGGCCAGAATAGTCGAGGATGGATAAAGCATGTGGGTAAACAACATATATAAATATGGCATAAGGAAGTTACAGCGAAGGTTATAGTTTGAAAACAGGGTAAGAGCAGGTTGGATAAATATAAGGCTTTACTGGCCCCGTGTCATTAGCCAATAAGCCTGGTAACCGTTGTGTTGCTCTTACCACTCTTCAGTGGTTTATTCACTGCACTGAAAGAGTCATTGAGGCTTTGATGTGGCCATGACTCTGCTATTATATTCTTGTTGACATTCATTCTGCAGATGATACTGGAGTCTCAACTGGTTAGTGGTTAGCTCTGAATAATGCATATTAAGTAATGAGCTGCCCAAATGGATCACTGTGCAGTCTGTTAGGCCATGCATAAAGCAATCAATTATTCGATCAATAGCCCTCATTAGTCCATCATATAGTTAAGCTGTATGTATGGGCCTCTGGTTGGAATGAATAATTTACGGGGCACAAAGGGAAGAGGGAACGCTGGCCCAGTTCAGTGCTGTCACATGTCTGATGTTGCCTTCTAGTTAGAGGAAATGAGACATTTATCATGGGATTGTAACACTTATTCATGCTTTTAGATTGTGATTCAGGCACTGTGCATACTGTATAAATATTATTCACTATCTGACCATCATGTTTCTTTTCATTGTAATGTTACTATTGTTAGCACTGAACATACAGCATCTGTTGCAAGTCTCTCCATGGGCTGCGAAGTGACTACAGTTTCCACGTTCATCACATGACGCAATCTGGCCAAAAAGCATTTTCCCCAGACGCAGTCATTGGAAAAGGAGCGGCTGTAAAAACAGTGAAAACATTTTTCAGAGCATCACAACCGCCCCAAAATGTCTCTCTGTATTATCAGAATTTAATCCATTCTGGCCAATAACATTTGGTAAGTCCATTCACATGGGCGGGGAGCCAACAGGAAGTCAGCTGGCTCAGCCGGCGGAAGTCTTGCTTTCAACGAGCTCAGCTGGAGAAAGATTCTGGTACACATGTTCTTCGGGCCCCAAAACGTGGGAGCATGAGGAAGTCTGCAGAAGCCAGGTCCCCAGGAAATGTGCTGGGTAGTGGAAATACAACTCCTGAGTCCATCATGTGATGCCATTGGGCCCAAAAAGACTTTTTCCTAAAGACTTACATAGAGAAAGAGACGTCTGTAAATCAGTGGATACATTTTTTTGACCATCACAACCCACCCAAAATTACTAATTTCAGGATTTAATCCATTTGTCCGATAACGTTTGGAAAGTCTAGAATAGCAACAAGGATCAAGGTATACGCTAAACCAGAAGTAGTCGGCTCCCTGGCAGAAGTCTCTAGAGTGAGCTTGCAATGATGCGGAAGCAGCACAGATCATTCGGGTAATTTCATAGCGCAGAAAAATCCATCTTTTTCGGCTTCAGGTACCACTGAACAGCTTTTAGAGGCGTGTAGGGGGCGCCACCTTGAAAGCTGTATCTAGTTCTCTTAATACATCTGTGGTGGAAGCCTGTGTAGACTTTGTGGCGTGTATCACAAGTGAGCAACTTCAGCAGGAATCAATGGGGTGCCGTCTTTAAACATGGTATCCAGTTCTCCGTAATACATCCATGGATGGAGGAGGCATCCTTCCTTTGTTGCTCTTCCTGAGGTTTCTTCCTTTTCTCCTTATCAAAGGGTTATTTGAGGGAGTTCATCCCTATGACCTTTGGGTGTAAGGATAGAGGGTGAAGCCCCTTTGAAATTTATATGTGATTTTGTGCTATTGAATTTGTAGCAAGGCATATTTCTGTGGCGGGTAAAAAACCTGTGATTGCTAGATAGCAGGACTTTTCTTCCCTAACCACTAGATGGCACTCCTTCAAACACCTTTAGTGTGATCACTCTGACACACCTCGGTTTATGTGTGGAAAATTTCACCAAAAAACACTGGAATGCTCTTTGGTTTGGGATGGAATGTTTTTGAGGTAAAAACCTTCGCTGCACATGTGAAAATGCACCTTGTCTTCAAAGCCTGCCACATTTACTCATGCTGCGCAGCCTTCTGCATTTCCAGGACACATTTTCAGATCTTGGTCGGCGGTCATGATTCACAGCGGCGGCGGTTTGTCTTTGTTTTCGTGCTAATGAGTACGGTGACGTGCGCCTAACACAACCTCGCTGAAGGGGGCAATGCTGGGAACCTGAGCCAAGTCGAAACCGCTGGTGCCAGTCCCACCTAGCGATAATCTGGATTGGGCGGAGCCTTGAGATCAGAGTACAGTGCCGCCTTTGCCGTCTCTTCCCATGGGACTCTTTAAGTGAAGGAAAAAAAACTCACGAAACAGTTTGCAGAACCAACATTTCTCTACTCTGTACTCATTTAATGTCACTTAATTCACCTAATTCCTAACACCAAAAGATTTTAGCTAGTTTGAATCTGGAGAAGAAATTATTCTGTATTTGCCTTACCCTGGATTTGCACTCACAATTATCAGCCACCACTGTCTACCACTCCAATCATTAGGCTAACCAACAGTAGTCTCAATTCCCAGTCCAGTGTCTTAAATCCCCTTCCTGCCATAAGCGGCTATGTTTCCTTCTTCTAATTGCATCCAGCTGTTTGGAATCAGACCTGAATGGTTGTTTAGGTGTTAATTGGTTTGAAGGACTGCTAACAGGAGACGAACAGGAGAAAGGTGAATTAGGACGGTGCATGTGGCCCATAAATAGCACAGTGTGGCCTGGGTGCTGTCATGCCTTGTTTAGAGGTGTTCTGGCTTATGTTCGTCCATTAGGTGGCCCTGGAGAAAAGGCATACACATGCACACACACATCATGTGTCACGCAGACACACGTGTTTTCATGTTTTGCCTGACGCAAAGATCTTCTTTTAACTTTCATATAAAAGTCAGCGCCCTTAGTCCCTACTCTAAATCATTAATTCTTTACATCAAAAATGCATTTTCACAGTAACCTGAACTTAGCCCTAATAAGACCTTTTTACCTTGAAAGCTTGGACAGATTTACAGTTACAGCTTAACAGATTTTCCCAAGGACAGTTGGATGTCTGTGCTCCTCACCCACACACAGCTCACTCTGAGTAAAGGAAAACTTCTTCCTTGTGCCATCGGCACTTCACTCACCCATGGTCTTCATAGTCACCCTCTTCCCTAGGCACACAATTAATTCATAAAGTCTTCTATAAAACATGAGTTAGGGGTGGAAACATGGTCACACAGCTCATGGAAAGCTCACATTTGGCCAGCTCTGCTTCTATCGGCCGTCTCTGAATGTTAACGAAAGATCTCTGGTGCTTCCCTCGCATACCACGACCTCTTTAGATACAGGGCCAAAGACATAATGCTGTTTAAATGGCCAGCTTTAGATGACTGTGAGATGACTGTGACATTATGGAGATGTTGTTTGATGTCTGTGAGAAGGCAGTGTTATGGAAAACGTCTGGGCAGTGATTGCCGTTAGATCTTCCAAATAGCACATTATCCTATAATCTAAGTCTTGGACCTGTGCATGGTCTACAGCTGGAGCTGAAATAAAACCTTCTCTGACAAATACCTCAGTGTCAAAACATGACTAAAGCACAACTAAAGATCAATCTGTTTTAGTTTATCTTCAATGACTCCTCCAACAAGCCTCAATGTAAAGAAATGGGGTGCTCTTGTCAAGAAGCTC
>JAPZEB010000013.1:20667706-20678070 GCA_029783705.1 Chaetodon striatus | reverse complement strand
TGTACATATTTTTTCTGAAATAAGGTCCCATGATAGTCCCAAAGAAGGAGAGGGGCTTTGGCTTCTGTTGCCACATCTGTCAAACGTCACACACCCATTTTTAATGCAGGTTTTTTGTTTTAAATTTGTTGTCTCCAGGCACAAGCTGAGAAGACTGCAATGACACCGTCAGGGTTATTTTCTCAGACTTTTAAAGCTAATTTTTTTAGCAACATGTAGGACGTGATAAAACTCTTTTACAACTTGAGTAGTACTCTTGGTAGCAAACTGATCTTTATGTGTAAAATCCCATTGACCCAGGAGCGAGCTGATCTATCTCCTTGTATTATCTGATTTAAACAATAACTTTTGTTGTCTCTCAGGAAAAAAACAACAGATTGCCTTTTATAGTACACGTTTTAACCCACCCACTGTCTTAATTTCTGTTCCAAGATAATCAATACCCATCGAGAGAACTAATTGCCACTTCTGTAAATGTGTGATTAAATTTCCATGTGTTAGATTTATCCTACTTGGTGTTAATGAATGTAAAAAACAACAATACCAGAATGTTTTCTTTAGTCCCATCTTTAAATCGTTGAATGTACAGCATGAATTTCTCAGTGTTTTCCAAGTAAAGTCAGGTGTTGCTTTCAATCATCAAGAACATTGAAGTATTTGTTTTGAAGTCTGTTTTACAAGTTGAAAGTGCCGCTCTTTGCATGTTAAGTAGTATGTGCACACACACAGTCTCTGTTGTTGGTCCATGGCCCCGGGCTATCACGCACCTCACCCGGGGCCATCACGGGTGACAGGGCAAAGGCCACCCAGGAGGGAGACCGATACCCTCATTTGGCAACAATATATGCACCTCACAGCCAGAGAGTCGATCTTAATCCCCTGTGTCATATCGGCTTTTGTGTTTTGATCTACTGTGACTATGGATTAAGAGTTCTGACATAAGAGAGGAGAGTGTTGTTTGAAAGACACAGCTCACTCCTCCTTGTTCATCCGCAAAATGAAATGAAAGTAAAAATCCACACTTTAGAACAACTACAAGGCTGCTGTTTTCAGGTGTGTCTGCGCAGCTACAATTCACGGCTCTCTAACATCTCAGCGTTAGATGTGAGCTCTAGGTGTCTTCCTCTGAGAATCAAAGAGAGAGGGCTTTTCTCTAGATCCTCTCACCAACACCCTGAGACAGATTAAACTTAAGTAATTAGGGCCAGCATGTATAAGACGACAATCTTAAAGCTTAAATTCTTCTGGTTAATGATCGGCCCTGGCCTTGTTAAAACTATGAAATACCTGATTTCCATCTGCCTCGACTACAGAGGATGTATGGCCTTGTCAAGGATACGGCCCTCCCTCTCTGTCTGCTCCACTCCACTTTCTGCTCCTCATTCCCTCCATCTCTTTCCACCAGGGAGGCCTGAAATGTTTGAAGCTTTCCCTTTTTTTCTTTTGGCCCTCTCTCTCTCTGTGCCGAGGTCCCTGGATGTGGAGTTTTTAATTACTCTCTCCTGGCTTTGTGCATAACCAATGAAAGATTGAAGGGCATTTCCCTCTGAAAGGCACTGTTAGAATATGGGTTTTTCTAATGCCATCGCTTTGGGAGAGGAATACTAATACACAAACTGTGACTTTTTGTGCTTTTGTGCGCATCTGCAGTTTGAGTGTGTATGGGTGGGTGGGTGCACTCACGTACTCATATCTGTGTGTGTGTATTTGCGAGTGCGGCCCCTAGACAGACTGTCTGGCTGTTGTTTTGCATGTGAATCAGGGCAGGGGAGGAATGGCATTATTAGATTGGCTGTGCAGCGCGGTGGGGGCGGGCTGGATGAAGACTGGGGGAGCAGGTAGGTTCATTGCATTGATTGGATTTCTTTAAGACCAGTTTGAGGGTGCAACACCTCAAGGTGCCCCCAACAACTCTGTTTAGACAGCAAAATGAATATAGGGTGGCATGAAAATCAATGGGGGATACTGTAAACAAATGATTAGACTACACAGACTATTTTGGATACAGTCTGTGCTTTCTGTGCATTCAACCTAAAAGTACAACGTCCTTCAGAGCAATAAAAAAGTAAAGCAACTGAGGAATACTTTAATACGAAAGTTGTGGCTCGAAGTGAATTAAAAGTAGAAAAACCGAACTGAAATGAATACGTTTCTGTACACCTCGAATGGAATAGGATAATTATTATGATTACGTCTGAAAATGTAGACGTGTTGATGGAACAAGATTATTTCAGCATTATTTCATGTGTCTGCGCAGTGTTAATTACTGTCAGGTGATTGATGGTAATTCGAGGTCATAAGATGCTCATCATGTTTCTTGCTTTCTTATGGACACCCACCCTAATTGCTTTCATGAATATGTCATCATTTTCCCCTCCCTCGCTCCCTCCTCTCCCCCTCTCCCCTCACTCTTAAGGTCTTTTGTGTGCCTTAAAAAAGTGTTATTATTTCCCAGGGCTAGTAGGGTTGAGTTGTACATATGACCACGGGTTATAAGGTATTAATATACACGGCAGAACACGACGGGGGTGTAGTAGGAATTTTCCCTTCTGTCAGCACTGCGTAGGTAGCGCTCACAGGGCGCCCTAATATGTGTGAATTCATTTCCCCCAACACAGGAGGAAAACTTCAAAGGCAGGGACGAGAACTTGGCCGAGTGGATTTGAAAGGGATGAGTCTCTAATCTGGTTAAACTTTGCTTGCTCTGTATATTTTCTCACTGCCTCTTTGCCCATTCTTTCTTCAACACCCCTCCCGCCTTGTTTTTTCCTCTTCTTGCAGCGGAGAATCTACCTCGTGAGCTGCTTTGCTTTAAAAAGTGAAAGAAATGATGACTTAATGTTTTAGCGAGAACAGCAGCGTAAACCAATCTCGGGACTTGCGTTTGCTTGTTTGGGGATTATATTTCTTTAAGCCTGTCATCTTCCTGCTCTCCAGCGTATAAACCCCCCATCCCCTCCCCTCCCCTCTCCCTCCCACTGCTGCCCTCGCACACCATCGCTGTTGTAAACGGGAGGATATATTCCATGTGTCGCAGCATCTTTACTCATTACATTTGCTTTGCGGTGTGTGTCATCATTTCAGGTCTTGCCTTAGCAAGCCTTCAGGGCGCTCTTCCCTTGCATCAACCCCATGTGACAGCACCTGAAATATGCATATGTTTCTGAGGCGCTGCAGGGTGCCACTTGAGGGTTATTTGGAATGCCAGTGATGGCAGGCCAGAGTGCTCAAGACCTATTCTCTGAATATTTGATGGTCTTAATGAGCAGGAAAAATACAGGACTAAGCACTTTGTTGGTTTGCTCGACTCTGGGCGTGTGAGAAATAATGGACGGGAGGAAAGGATGAAATATTGAAAACTCTGGTAACAGTAAGAGGAAGGTTGCTCCATTGTGATCTCGTCATGAAAAAGTTACAAGTAAAGGTCACGTTCTTCTCAAGGGAAAAGAAAAGACCCTGTACTGTCACTACAGTGAAGAGTGTTGTATCAGCGCTGAGCTGTGTTGATGTATCTGCGTACCAATAGAAAAAAGGGGGAGTGGGTCACATGACTCAGACTCGAGTCAGACTCAAGTCACACATTTGATGACTTTAGACTCAACTTGATGACATCGAATAGAGTTTCAACTTGACTTCAACTTTAACACCAATGACTCGTGACTTCACTTTGACTTGAGCCTGTTGACTTGAAAATACTTGATACCTTCCCCCAAAGATTGACAAGTATGTTAAGGTTGTTGTTGTTGTTGTTGTTAGCTGTTAGCAGAAGCCTTTTGGGTTGAGTCTTTCGACGAATCAGAGGCTGTGTGTCGTGTGTGTAAGAGAGGTGATCCCAGAGGCTTTGCCCAATGGAATAACATTACATTCACCCCATCCTAGTATCAGTAACGGTATCAGCTGTTTGGGCAGCAAATAAAAAAAAAGAGTGCAATATTATGAGTGTAATAAATAACGTCCAGATTATCCTCCGTGCACTTGGTTATTATTATATGTTTTTTAAAGATAATTTTTTGTACATTTCTATATGTGTATTGTTTTTGAACTGTTCTTTTTCTTTTTTTTTTTAAATTTATGTTTACTTAGTCCATGTTTCCTTGGATACATCGATTTCAGCTGCTGTTGATAAATATAGTCTCATATTCCTGGGTCTGGGGGCATGCTCCCCTGGGAGAAAATTTTGTATATATTTGATTTAAAGGCATCAATCTGGTGAATTCTGAGAGCCAAGTTATGATGGCAGAATATGCCTCGATTTCAACATCTTTGTGCTTTTTATGTGTGGAAACATGTTCTATTTTTACTGATAAAAAGGGGGAGGGCTATGGCCTGTTCAAGTATTCAAGTGCTGGAATTTGTTATTTATGTGACAACACCTTAACGCAACATAGGCGCCGCTCCAATTGAGCTGTGCTAGCCGCGGGTTTGACTGTGTAACAGCAGCACTTTGATGGTCATTTACACACTGACATAACAATAACTGTAAGGTAACAAACTGCGTCGGGTTAGGGTTGGGTTCACTCATAACCGTCTCGGACTTGGGTCGGGTTCGGTCAGTTAAAATGCAGCCCCAGCCGCGCTCTAGTGTGCTCACCTGTACTGTATGTGCTCACATGTCTGTGTGTCAGTGTATGGGAAACACTGACTCATGTTGTTGCAATAGCATGACATTTAGTGAAGAGTGCATTATGACTTGTTTTGGACTTAAAACTCAAAGTTTAGGACTTGGGACATGTCAGTCTTGACTCGGGACTTACCTCCCGATAATGGGACTTGACTCGGGACCTGAGTTCAAAGACTTGAGACTCACTTGTGACTTGCAAAACAGTGACTTGGTCCCACCTCGTGCGATAGATGATCAGAAATCTGACGTTGATGGATGCTTAAAGGACCCATGATTGATAGATGGTGAGTGTCAAAGGGGGCGAATGGATGGATGGACAGATGGATGGATAGATGGGTGGTGTGTGGATGAGGGATAGTGGCTCACAGCTATTACTCAACAAGTTGAGAGTTTTTCTTGGAGTTTCTGGTGGAGTGGCTTTCACAGTTTTTACAGCTACTGTACCTGTAATAACTTTGCGCCCCTGGTGCCCTTGCAATAAAATGATGATAAATGATCAGGAGGAGAGGTGAAACCTGCTCTGTTTGTGTGTGTGTGTGTGTGAGGGCATGTGTGTGTTTGCATTCTCTAGCAGAGGCAGTGTATCTGTGAAAGTTACTTCAGGCAGTTCGTAACTTAACACAGCTTTTTCATTTCACCAATTAATGCAATGACCAAAATGTCATTCCTTTCTTAGTTCATCTCAAAGCAAATTTAAGAGACTTTTACACCAAGCTTTGCGTACATGCACAAATGGAATCAGGGGGAAGTAAACTCAGCTTAATGAATTAAGCTTATCCGCCTATTCTTTACGTTATAATCACTGCTTATTAGTAACACGCTGAATTTTTAATTTGAAGGGAGAAGAAAAACAGTGTGAGAGACAAATGAATACATATGAGCCTTGCCTCCAAGGGGTGGCTTTTTGTGCAGCAATAAATATTCACAGCGGGACGTAGCTTGGCGCGTCTTTGGATGTGCTTTTTAATTGGAGGTGTGGATTGAGCGGACAGGTTTCCCGCGGGTTGACTCATGTCAGCCGTCCCTTCCACTCGGCTGTGAAAAAGCTGTCGTGGCAGATATGGATTAGCGTCAGAGCATCGCAGGGCAGGTATTACATGTCTCTGGTGGCACTGCCAGCGCTGCCCCATGACTACTAATAACCTCTGTTGTCTTGTGTCTTTGGAAACGCGGCTGGGTTGTACACACGGGACGGCTGTTTTGTACCTGTGCCAGTCCTAATGCCTGGGCTTCCTGGCAGATAAGAGGTTCTGGAGGTGGAGGGGGGGAATGGAGAGCAGAGAAAAGAGATGGAGAGAGGTTGTCAAAACAGCTCCTCATCCCCTCCTCAGCTGCTTCCTCTCCATCTCTTCTTCTGCTCCACCCTCACTGCCAAAAGCCGGGAGGAGATCAAAGGAGGCCAACATGAAAGGCATCCCTGAGATTCTGTTTTTGCGGTGCCCTGTCTCTCTGCTCTCTCCGTTACAGATATGGAAATGCTGAATCCCAAATACAGCCTTTACCTAGGCTGCAGAGAATGCCCGGCCTCCTCTGACTCTCCCTCTCTTTTCCTTTCGCTTCTTCTCCTCTCCTCCGCCTCGGCTCACCCCTTCATCATCATCTCTCTCCATCCTCTGCTCTTGCCTCTCTCCAGCAGCCCTCAGGCTTCCAGGTAGATAGCGGTTGATTGGCAGCTGCTGTGACAGTCAGTGGAACCGGCTGAGAGTGGATGAGTGTCAGCCTTGCTCCAGGGGCTTAAGGCAGCAGCAATGTTGTAGCTCCCTGCTGCAGAGAGAGAGTGAGAGGGAGAGAGAGGCCCATGAAATAAGACTCAGTCAGTTCTTCTCTTTACCTCGCTTCTCTCAACTGAAGCAGGTAGGAGCTAAATAGGTTTTTCAAATCGCTCCAGAGTTTATCCTGAGACTGGAAACTGGAACATTTCTTCAACTCACATCCTGTCATGTGCTTTTCTTCTCCCCCCTCCTCTTTTCCTACCTTTGGTTTTGATATAACTGTGTTTTATTGTAGGTTGTAGCATCTTGTTATTCGGGGGCTCTTTAAAATTCTCCTTCACTCCCCTCTTCTCCCTCCGCTCTGACTCCTCAGCCTCAGCTGTTACGCCACTTGACAATTAGCCACGGCGTTCCCGCTTTTGCATCGCTTAAAAAACTTTTTCCCCCTTTTGAAAAACTTCTGAATGCAACTCGACGCCTGCTGCACAGCAGCCACGAGGGGAAAGTGAGAGAATAAAAAAAAAAATAAAATTTAAACATGAAATCCTCTCAGTTCTAAAGTGACTGTGACCAATTCCCAGAAGGAGGGAGAGCATTTGTGTAATGGTTTTCGCTTGCGTTGCAGCTTGAGCTCTGTCCCGTCAACAGCAACAATTGCGTCAGTTTTCCCTCTGGCCAAGAGTGCCCCCTTCTCCACGGCACACAGAGGATAGGATGATGATGGGAAGAGCTCGGAGAGAGGCAAGGACTGAAGGAGGCGTTATGGGGCACTTCTCAAATTCTGGCAGCTCCAAAGATACTCTGCAGATGTGTATTGATCATAAGTATGTAAGGCGGTCTCTGTTCTTTCCAACTCCGTCTTCTATGCGAGTTTGGTCACAACACAAAAAACTGGCCACAAGCAAAACTGGCAACTCTGGAAATAATCAATCAGAGTGTCATAACTGGACTTAGCAGATAAGCATAACCTTGATAGCAATGCAAAAACTAAGAAACTTTTTCAACTTAGTTGATATATTATACTCATGGTTGACTGGTGCTAATGTGATATGCATCAGTGCTAAAGACTTAATATAAAATGATTAAATTACGGCACCTATAGCCGCGCCTGCTGCTCATATTTTTCCAATATAAGTTCAAAATAGCTTCTAAAGCTGTTTTAATTAAACTGTGCTAAACTATTTGTAGAAAACTTTCATTGGGCATTAATTGAACCTATGAGCCACGTAAACCTTAGATGAACAGATCAAGAACAGATAGAGGAAAGCTTTAAAAGGGCAAAACTAAACTTGGATGTACTGCCTGGAAAGGAGAAATCGGCTTGCTGAACAGTGGGAACTTTTCATGTCTCTCTGGGTTTAGGGGACGAACGAGCACTTCAAGAGCCCATTAATATTGAATGCAGGATAAATGCAGACCCATTTGATTATGAAATGGAGGGTGTGTGGATGAGTTTAGCTGTACATGTCAGATACCCACAGAGTGCTCTGGAGTGTCTGGTGAAAGGATGCAAGGCATAGCAAAGTGGACCTAATTAGAGGGATTTGGAATGTATTTAAAAATGAATCACGCTTCGCCACGACACCAACAACAGTATTCACCACTTCTCTAAATGGGCAGCTGGCAGGCAGAGGGCTTGTCAGGTTGCTAAATACTCCCAGCAACATATGAATGGGAGGCCTGATTACTTTGTCACTAATGATTCATTGGCTCGCACATGCACTCGGGCAGTGTAAATACCTCTGGGGACAACCCTTCACTCTAGTCTGCGTTCGTAACCGCCTCGGCATCTTCACATAGCTGTTCCTTTCATCGTTATCACAGATATTTTCAGCCAAAACATCATTCCATCCCACACACATACAAAATATTCTCCACTTTCTGAAACAAGTTTTAACATCTTGTAAATAAACCAGATATCAAAGTATATGATATAGAAATAAGGCAGATTAACCAGTGTAAGATCAAAGCACGCCATGTGCCCTAACCCATGTGAATTCACACATTTGCCAATAAGCAAAACTTCAGCAAATTACCTCCTTAAACTGCCTGACTTCTAATATTAAGGCCTTCTTATTTTCTAGCACCAGATCTCTTTGCTCGCTGATTGCCTCTCTGGTGCACTGAGCAAATTTGCGACAAAACCCTCACAACCTGAGGAATGTAATTTCAAGATCGGAATGGAACGTGATTAGAGTGAAATGGGTGAAGCCTTTGGTGATAAAGTACGTCTCAGAGACGGCATCACGATGCGAGGAAACATCTTAAGGAAAAAAATGCAGTCTGCTTTAATTGTGCAAAGCCAGCGTGAGAGATGTCGCCGTGAATTACGGCAACAGTAAACCACATGGGCATACTCCCAGAAAGGCATAAATTCAGACGCAGATACACAAACACATACACACTTAAGCATCATCCTCTGCATATGAATTAAATCAAAAAGAAGAGCAGGGGCTTCTAAACTTGTTTATATGCAGATTTCCCTGCGTAGGGGTGATGAAAAACAGCAAATACATGGAAAAACACTTGTGCTATTTTTACCTTCAGACAAATACGATGCAGAATACACGAAAGCTGTTTGCTCCCAATGGCAACTAATGCTTTCTTTGTTGGTTGCTCTCTCCACATCCATGGCCTTCCATTACATAGATTTGCAGGTAGCACAAAGACATAAAAGGAACTCATCTCAAGTCTGTAATATACATACTGTTGTTCTGTATAGGATGCTTTGCATCAGGCTGCTGCCGTATGATTGCTCTGTCTGGATGGAATAAGAGGTTAATCTTCTTGTGAGAGGTTTAGTAACAGGTTGTGCTGGCAATGCAAACCACTTGGCACTCTCCCACTACAGGTTTTATTCTTTCATTGCTCTCTCTCTCCCCCTCTCTCTGTATGTCTCAGTCCAGGAGCGTACGTATAAGCTTTGACTCGTATGCAGTCAATCAGCATCGGCCAATCTAATTTTCTTCATCCCGGTGACAGAGGAAACAGAGTCTAGTGTTTCTCTCACACCATAATCCAAGCTGCTGTCTCTGTCTTGCTCTCTTGTTAAGTGGGCGTGCTGGCTGTAGTGATGAGCTGCATGTGTTAGACTCTGATAATTACGGGATGCTGTGGGGAGTTCTCCCTATCTGGCCTGGGAAAAGTGGCAACGTATCACCTTTGTGGGAATGGAGCAGCTGCTCGCTGCGGGAGCCAAACCTGGCAACCCGGAACACCCAGCGCTACATGACTGCAGATGTTGCAGGATTAGACCATAGAGAGAGAGAGAGAGAGAGAGAGAGAGTGCTTCGGGACTTACAATAATATTGAGTGATTTGGGGTGAATGTGAAATTACACATACACACACAACAAAGTTCGACATACAACCCTATTTTTGCTGCATATATTGCTACTGGTTACATTTCTGTCTCTCTCCCCCAAAACACACACTAACTCACTAACAAGTGCTTTACTTCTCCTTCCAGCTGGTAGCAGTATATGAAGAGCAGGATCCTCACAATGGCGGTGATGGTACCAGTGCCAGCTCCACTGGTACGCAGAGTCCTGAACCCTTCACAAGTGACATGAGTTCGGTGTCGGCCTTTCAGCCCTACCAGGCCAACAGTGAGATCGAGGTCACCCCGTCCGCTCTGCGATCCAGTAAGTGCAATGAAAATATTATCATGGCATTACATCACCTCTAATCCCTATAAACAGATATCTGCATGTATGCAGAAACTGTAGGCAGTGTGACAAGACTTTGGTTTCAGAGCATTGTGGTGTCCGTTTGTAGTCTGTTTGTAGTCCAAGTTGTGTTGTTCAGTCATGTTAAAGCGAGGTTTGCTTGCATGAAGATAGACAGTCCACGTGGAAGGCAAAAGAGGCAGAACCCGTTGGGTGAAATGCAATTTTGGTACCCACTGGCAGTTGTCTGATGACGATCTAGCTTATTGTTCGCTTTGTTCACTGGCTTCTTGTGAAACAATCCTGCTGTAGACGTCGTCTCCCAACTACTACTCCATTCTCACGTCTCAAGTTGCTAATTGGA
>JAPZEB010000013.1:20615692-20638904 GCA_029783705.1 Chaetodon striatus | reverse complement strand
GATAATATTTCTTCAGGGAGTGCAGTTAGTTACAGTGTGGGCTCCATGCTTACTCTGACAGCTTGTCAGACCATCACAAAGGGGCGGGGCTTAGTAAAAAATAAATTAGGTTTGGGGAAGAACTGGCTAAGGCAAGAAATAAGGTATGGTTAGGGTTAGGTTAAGATCATGGTCAAAATGTCAATTTTACATCTATAACTGGACACAAACTCTGCTCTGCTGCATGAAAGTCTCATGTGTTGCACATTTATCCACCACCCCGACCTCCACACACCTACTGATCATCCTGCTACATTAAGGCACTGCAATTGCTGCATATCCACTGAGTGTTAGCACTGGATATAAATTGTGAAGTGCTGAATCATGCAATGTTGACATGATTTCCAAGGTACCTGGTTGCTGTGCTTGAGGCCACACAAATATACAAAACAATCTTTAACAGTCACCTTGATTGTATATGAAGGCACTTTAGCACTGAAAGCATGTAGACTGCTACGAGTCAGGTTTATGTGTATAGCCCTTAATGACAGTCATAGGTCAAGCAAAGAAAAAATAAACCTTCAAAGTCCCTGCAGCCACAGACTACAGGCGAGCAAGGAACCGGAGTGTCTCTCAAGCTTCAATTCTTACATCAACCAACAACCTTGCAAGCAGTGGGTTAGTAAGAAAATGACAGTTCGGTGCCATAGAGCCTCCACCATAATCCTGAGACCACACAATTATCAGGTAGAAGAGGATTAGATCGTGGGAGACAAATAAATAGTAAGGAGGAAGAGAGGCAGAATGGATGTTTCATTACATTAGAGCAAGTGCAGGTGAAGGACATGTGAGAACGATTGTGAGTCACTGAGGTCAAGAGAGATGCTTCTTGAAAAGATTAATGTTTGACAACAGATTGAAAGCAAAGGTGTGATTTTTCTGTCGAGAGCATAAAGGCACTGACAAATACATGTTGATCTCACCTTTATTTTTGGGATTCAGTCACATAATTATACTGTCTCCATTCTCGGCTACCCTGCGGGCGGTCGCCAAGAAACACTTACAGTAGCATTCAAATCTCCCCAGTCTTGTCACAGCATTAAATACGCACGAGTTGCGGCACAGCGTAAGCCGTGATTAAAATGCGTCGCTTCCACCACTAAGACATGTCTCTGGTGTATCAGATGGAAGCTTAGCACCGGCATATGCTCGCTGCCATGATCCGCCGATGGATGACAGGTGGTTACCCAACTATTTGCATAATTATGGGTGTAACGCGCAGGCTGCTAGAACGCCATAAACAAATCCATATGGCCTTTTGGGAAAATCCAGATGATTCATACCACAGCTCACGGATATTCTTACGGTGTAACAGACATCAGCAGGATTTCTCACTGAATGTTTTAGCTGGAGTGTGAAGTGTGGGGAAACTTCATTCCCTCTACTTGTTTTGGCAGCTCTGATCAAATATGAGAACTTTATACTAACTTTTAGTTGCAGATCGGTCAATGTGGCAGCTCCAACATGGGCCAGTGTTTCCTGTGCAGTTTCTTATGCATGTTTGATGGCTGGGGTAATTTTGGTCTCAGTCCCGGGAAACTTTCCAGAACCAGCTTCAGTCTGTAGTGCAGTGTGTAAGACTGACCCTTATCTGGAGAGTCAGATCATGATATATGAGCAATCTCGCCGCAATTACGATTGTAATTGTTATTTTTAGGGTTGCTAGGCTGAGCAGGGGGTTGGGAGATTTTTCACATACATAATTTTCTCTCATATTTACATTTTTTTATAGCTGTCTGGGTAATTTTCCAGCTTAAAGTATATCTAAAGTATGTTTATGTCACCATAGCAGGACTCAGGCCAAGTCAAACCTCTCACAGTTTGAGTTGTACATTTTCCATTTGGGCCCAACAGACCTTCTATGGAAACAAAAGTATTTATAATCACCACTTCCCACGTCTCAGCGGATGTGTAGTATAGTAGAGGAGGTACTGTAGGGGTCTTATGGTTACAGAAATGTGCCACAGTTGGAACACTGTGATTTTCTCAATATGTGAATAAAGCAGCAAGTGGTTGAATGTTGTTGTAACTCTCTTTTACTCACTGTGTCCCATATTTTTTCTCATTCTACACCTCTTTCTTTTCCCATCTTATCCTTTTCCATCCACCCTCCTTGTACTCCACTTGCTCCCCTGCAGACATGCCTCTCCATGTCCGTCGCAGCAGTGATCCCTCCCTGGCTGGCCTTCCTCCGGGCGAGGTCCCTGTTGGTCCAGATGAACCGTCCAGAAAGAACCCAGCTCGTTGGTCCACAACAGCCGGTTTCCAAAAGCACAAACACAAACCAAACCCAAGCACCGGCACCGGCAGTCTGGAACGAAAGGTAAAGTATAAATCTGGTCGACGCTGCATCAGTATCTTAAAATGTGTGGTAACCTCGACTTTCGACTGCTATCAAGCTGCTATAAAGGTTTACATGAATCTTAAAAGGTGTTAAAACTCAACAGGACTTTAAATAGACAGATGTAACATTAATTCTGTATACACCACTTTCAAATAGGCCCTATATACTGATTCAAATAGGCTCTTGCCCAGAAGTTATTTTCCCCAGTGCTGCAGATGTACTGGAGCTGCATCAATTATAATGTCTGAGATATGCACTCTGAAATCTTCCAACCTCCAGCAGTCTCTGTTTTTAACTTCCTTACTGCTTTCTTCCCTCATTTTCATTCTGTCTCTCCTCTGCACCCCAAATCAAAGAAATAACTGTTAGATATGAAACCTCTGCTGCCCTGCTTGCAGATATCCAGCAGTGGCATAGATAGTCTTTAACTGAGACTAGTTTCTTCTGATAACACTCCTCCTTGTCTCCCAACAAGACGAGCAGAGATTGTTAAACACTTTCCCTTTGTTCCAGATTCACCTTTCTGAGGCTTTTTAAGCCTTTGATTATAAATCCTAATAAAAGCGTAGCTCAGGTACACCCTCCCTGCGGCTTCTGAAAGAGAAGGGAAGCCAATTAACTTCTCAAAATGGCTGCCACGTGGTACTGACAGACCCGTGCGTCTTGCTGAGAAAAGAGATACGTTCCCAATGAAACGGGAAGGTTAAAAAAAGGGAGATGATTGAGTGCTTGGAACGTGACACGGCAAACCTCCACGTGATTAGTGCGTCTGGAAGCATTGTCTGATAATCCTATTTAAAGACACTTTAGTTGTCAGAGCCGCGGCAATGTAACGGCACACTCCTGAGCGGAGGGTGGAGAAAAGAAGTTCGAGGTGAAACGGTTATTAGGCCTTTCAGTTTGTCAGGATGGCTTCTTTTCTGGCCTGTCTTACGATGAGCAAATATGTTCAAATGTTTGTTTGTCTGTTTGAACTTGTGTGCTTAAAGGGAATGAAAAAAAATCTAAAAGCAGCCGAACAGGAGTGTCAATAGACGCTCTTTCTGAGTTTGTTCTGCAATTTGGTCCTCCTGCTGCTCCGATGCTGTTGTGTGCGCACTGCAGAATATCAATGCTCAGTTGCTTTGCATTGCGCGGTATGCAGGGTTTAGGTTACAGAATTTACATAACAGGATTTAACTTTAGATTATATACAACTGATTGCACATGAGCACATCATATAACAACAATAACTGTGACATTACAGATTACATGTAAAAAAGTGGCTCTTCTTGTTAACGGATTACTTCAGAAGACCGCTTTAATGGAGACTTTGCATAATTCTAAACATCCTTAATTATGTTTGGCTGATATCTGATTGAATGGGGGAAAAGAAATGCTTTTCAAATTATAGCCTAAATAAATCTTGCACACTGTAGAGATTTTGGGAATAACGCTTGACTGAATACAATGATCAAGTATCCCATTAAGTGCTTGACTCTCATCTGTAGCAGGTGATCAGTTATCTGAATGAAATCATTTTACGTAATCTTTCTGTCACTGGCCGCTGGTTTTAAAAGTAATGAGCTAGCACTGAGGCTGTCGCTTTTATTCAGCTTGTCCAGTTTTGACTGGGCCATTAGATGTTTTCAATAAAAAGGGAGTCTTAGTCCTCATAATCCTCAGTATCTCTTTTTCATACATCCAACTGTCATATACTCGCCATGAGTCCAAGATTAAATCTATTTTTATGCGATTGAAAACAGATGTTGAATGTATTAGTCAGCATTGACTTTGATATATTTATGTCTTGGCGCAGACATTGTTCTCAAAGGGAACCATACATCAGTGATTAGCGTTGCCAGAAGAGCGTATGGATGCAAGCCATACACTGTAGTGTCTCTCCATTGTCTGGGGTAATTTCCTTTACACACTACAGTCAGCCATGTTCTGTGTAATTCCCTGTGAGTCCAGTTACGGCCGAGTAAGTCCCGGTCCTGCTAAATCTCCCTAATATAAGCCAACGGGAGTCCTCAGTCATCAGCTAGCACTGTAAACTCATCACGTCTCCCAATGACTTTACAAGACCTCATACTCTCCACGCTTAGCACAGTCAAATAAAGGGATTAGGTGGTGGATATGAGTCTGATGATTTACTGCTACCTCTGTGGTATCTGGGTTTCGCTGCATTTTACGATCTGACGTGTCGTAAAAGTTTGTGGAGAGGGGTCCTTTGTCGCGCCGTGTTGCATGTCGGGGGGCGAGGCCACGATGGCTATCAGGGGCCGTCTCAGTAGAGCCCGCGTGTCCGGCTGAGTTTTACAGTCCTGTCTGCAGTGCTTCCTCAGGCCCCGTCACGCCACATTCAACTGCACTAAAACACACATGGCTTATTATAGCATGCAGGGGATAGGAATCTCTCCCCAGAATCTCTCTCACTGTTTTTTTTTATTTTTTTTTTTATCTGCATTGTTTGCTGCTACTTCATCACTCGCCGAACATGACTTGTTTTCATTCGCCTTTGTTCGTCTATTGGGCTGCCTGTCATCCTCCCCTCTCATTCTGCAACATGCCACTTGGGAGTTTTTCTTTTTTAACTTTTGTCTGTGTTCTTTTGTTGTGTGATGTCTCATTAAAGAAATCCAAACTTCTGTTTCTGTCTGTCTCGCTCTTTAGCTGCCGTTTCGTAACTCATCAGACCTTTAATCATTCTCATTCTGTTTGTGCATCCTGGTGAATCACTGTCTCCGCTGTGTTTTTTAATATTAATTTGCTTTCATTTTTATTCAAATAGCCTCAGCCACCATGACCTTCAATCACAGACATTTCAATGCCAAGGCTAGCATGTCTGGAATGTAATCTAGTGTGATTGTGTCTGTTTTTCTGCTCGTGGTTGTTTTAATAAGTCTGCTGAAGTCTGGTGGTGTTTGACATTACCTTGGCAGTAGCATTTTGGAAGGTGCTTTTTGTGTAATGGAGGAGTTCAGCTGTAGCTGTCTTATTGTAATAGGCCTCTCAGTGGCAGCTCAGGTTTAGCTGCGGGGAAGGGTTATGGGTGAGGGTTGAATGGAGTGAGACTTGAATGAACAACACAGTATTGATGTGTGGCACAAGTCCAGGATATGCTAACCGACATCCACCACAAAGTGTCTGTCATCCAGCTGCTATAGATAGCACCAAACCACAAAAGTGTCCGTTTAAAGTCCAGAAATACGGATAATAGATGTGATAGTCATGCAGCGATGTTAATCTCTCCTCCTCTTCCTGTTCCTCTGCAGGGTAGAGGAGGCCATGCCTATCGGAGTCTTCCTCGTGATGCGAGTGGCTGGACCACTCAGTTCCAGAGAGAGATGACTCGATCTTCTCTGAGCGCCAACCATCCAATGGTGGACCGATGGCTTGACAGACAGGAACAGGTATGGAGGCGGACTTAATCTGGCAATAGACAGGTTTTTGCTGTAACCAATTGTTATGAAGTGAATGATGATTGTACGATGTAATGTCAATAGATCAACAACACTATCTGCGTTTAGATCTGTCCCTTAGAAGACTCTTTTACACCATGCAATTCTGTAAATTTAAAGACAGGGAAAACACAACTTGTTTGAAAACATAGGGAAGCATAACCAGGTTGCCAGCTCAGAGTTTGTTGCTGGTTCACGCACAGCACTGAAAGGAAGTGTGGATAAATCTGGCTAGGTGACGCTAGTTTCAGGTAGTGACAGGGATTCTGAAAATGTTAAAATGTACATAGCATACAGAGTGGACAATGCCGTGTGAAGTAGGCAGCTAATAGCAGGTTTATATGCACAATCCACATCCTGTCAGTCATTCACACTTTGAAACCTTTGAAAATGCTGCAGTCATGATGTTTTAAACGAAAACATCATAGCTACGTCTACATGCCTTTTGAGATGTTATGCTTCTCGTATGGGTACTCCTGTCCCATCACCATGGTTTTCTCTGGTGGTGGATCATGCTTGCTCCTGGTATTGCTCTGATATGACGCCATAATTACTTTGCTATAACTCCCAATCAGTTTTCTGCTCCTTTGGCTGCCTTATATGTGTTACTTTCAGTGCTAGGTCCAGCTTTGCATTGGTCCAAGCAAAGAAATATTTTACTGTCCACCATCTCCACCTGTTTTTTGTTCTCTTTTAGGCATATCGGTATGGACGGAGATTATTTCTGAAAAGGTGCTAAAGTGCCCATGTGCACAGGGATTGTTTGCATTTTAAAATTCAGCCTCACACTAACTTTAAGTTAACTGTAGGTGTGAATATGAACGGGAATGGTTGTCTGTCTCTATGTATAAACTCTGGCAACCTGTCCAGGGTGCACCTGCTCAACCAATGTCAGCCACCCCCCCTTGCGACCCTGAATAGGATAAGCAGTTACAGATAATGGATGGATGGATACTGTATGCCGTGCTATTTCTGGCAGGTGTTATTATCTGCATACAAGAATAGTCTTCATGCGCTCTTGGCAGCCTTGTACCCTAATAATAAATCCCACTGAGTGACAGTGACATGTAACATATGCCATTTGGTTAAGACATGACTCCTTAAAGTAGCATGAGTAGATTTAATTCTTCAGCATGGCTGGTCCCTGTGTTTTACCTCTGTCTGTCTGCAGAAAACACACACATTGTGCCATAATGTTTCGTACCCTGCTGTAGTGCTACAGCAGTCGTAAGCACAGCAGCAGTGACAGATAACAGAGTGGTGATTACAGCCACAGTGACTGCTCACTGCCCAAGCCAACTTGAAACCGAACCGGTGACTGACATCAGACTTCATACTTCTGTTCCATGTAGCGATACTTTTCATAAAGTAACAGCGTACACTGTTAGTCATTGCAGGCTTGTCTCCTCACTTCACACCTCCTCGCTCTGTCGCCACTTTGTGATTGTCTCACTCTGCGACGGGTCCCTCTACTCCTCAGCCTGTCAGAGGAGAGAAAAAATGTTCCCTTTAAAAGTTATTAAAAGTGACAGAGGCTCTCTGCTGGGAGAACAGAAATGACCTTGGGAGGTGTCGGACACGCTGAGCGCGACGTGAAGAGGATTTCTCCCAGTTTGTCTGTCACTCTCTGCCCATCACTACCTCAGTACCTGCTCCAATCTATGTAGGAGGTGTTTAATCTAACCCTGCTTCACGTTATAGAATAAGAAAAGAGCAAAGACAGGGTGTGAAACATTGAGAGATGGAAAGAAGAGTGAAGCGAATGCACGTGTAATTGAGGAAATAATAAGAGTCAAAATGAAAAAAGGGTTGATTGACATTCAAGCTGTCAAAAACGTTGCTGTCGGCTTCTTTTTCTGTGTTGTGTTCCATTCAGCTTGCCAAGGTTCTTACCTGAATGTCTCGGCCTCCGTGCTGTAGGTTTCTGGGTGGTCCGTCTGCCTTTCTAGTCTCATTGAAAATCAAACCGCCCAGGTTGTGAGTCATTGTTACAGAGGCCACAATTCTTTGAGGAAGTATTTTCATTCTGAAGAATTCTTTTATAAAGTTTGTTTCTGCTTAGACAGTCTGTCAAAGCAATCCGATGAGGAGGACGCTATTTTAGTACACAGTGTGTTTTTTGCATCTGAAGCTATTGCCGTGTTGCTTGAATAGGATGTCTGGCCAAGCCACAAAACACACACACAAACTTTTCACTGGGAAAAACAAAGCAAATATTGGAGAAACTGACACCACAAGTTTGTTTCTGATAAGATCTTTGTATATACAGTAGTTGAAATCAGATCCGGCCCTACATAATTTAATTTAACATTGATGCATGTTTATATGTACCTTGGGTTGATTCCCCAAAGCTGTGTGTAGGATTTAGGATAATCTAGTGTTGAGCATCCAGGTTACAACCAACTGAAAATTCTTCCATATGCCAAGCATGCAAGAATAAATAACATTATTAAATAACATTAAAATAACATTATCCTAAGGGCAGCTGGAGTTGCAGTGGTAAACTTGGCGTTCTAGCCACTACTTTTTAGCACATTTTATTTAATTGTAATGAGATGAGTTTTATTAATGTACATGATTAGTACTTGTTGAACTAGCTGTAGTAGAAATGGTTTGATAGCTGAAAGAAGACACAAACAGTGCAACACAGACATAAATGTGTTAAAAATTAAATAAAAGATTACTGTAAGGTTTCCAGGTTAATACTCATAAACAGATATCTCATAAAATATAAGATTATTATTTCAGAGCCAACATCCCTATGTAAACATTTAATGAATAACAGCGGGAGAGTTACAGTGCGAGCATAAGCATCCACACCATGCCTAATTCTCGGTGCTACCTGCGTCTTTGTAATCTGACAGCTGTATGACTAAGATGATTTACGAAACACAAATCCGCTCATTAGAGGTGACACAGTGTAGGTTTCAAAGAGGCACCTCGTCACCCAGTTGTTTCCTTCCGTGACTGGCTGTATCTCAGGCTTGATCGCTGCCGTTCCCTCCCACACATGACTGTTTGATATTTTCTGTTGTTTGTCTGTTTGATGGGCGGGCAGCACAGCAGCATCGAATTGGAAGATAAAAATACACGGCGTGGGTTAATTAAAAAGAATTGTGATCAGTGCTAAAGCGCTGGTGGAGATAATGAGTGTTCACACACACACACGAACACGCACCATACATCTATGCCAAGGTTTTAGGAAAATCACACCAATTAGCAGTTGTTTGTTTATCATGGATTATTTATCTCCTGTACTTTATTGTTCTACATTATGAGTAAAGATAAAAGCAAAACTAAGAAAGATCATCACATACATTTCTCTCTGTTAACCAAAAAACTGACACACTCTTCAGTTAATGTGTGTGTGTGGGTGTCTGCATCATGCTCCAGCAGCATCTTTTCTTATCTTCACGCATACACACTCCTACCTGAATCACACCATACCTTAGGTTTTTAAGCACCTCTTCCAACATCAAATCTTTCCCTTTAATGGCTGGTGTAGGTGAAGCAGCTCTGTTTTACCCAGCGCCATTTGGTGCACTCTTAAAGTGCTTCACTTCAGCATTTATATTTAAGCAGGCCTTCCCACCTCCTGCCATAAATTAGGAATGTGAAGTCAGGCCGACTAAAACGACACATTGACTTCTACGCTTAAAATACCCAAGAGGTTGTTGAAGTTGAAGTTGAACGAAGACGCCATTAACTGTACAATCTGTGATTCTGTCGTCACCAAGACAACCCAGATGTGATAAACTCAGTGAGGGATTTGAGGCTGGGTTGCAGAGAAGCAACTGTGTATTCAGGAGTTGTTCTGTGAGAAATGTATCTTACATTTACATAACTCAGGCTGGGGAGTTTAAGTATCTCGGGGTCTTGTTCACCAGTGAGGGTAGAATGGAGTGCTAGATGGATCGGTAGTTTGGTACAGCATCTGCGGTGATGCGGGTGCTGTGCTGGACCGTCGTGGTGAAGATGGAGCTGAGCCAGAAAGCGAAACTTTCGATTTACTGGCCCATGTACTTCCCAACCCTCACCTATGGTCATGAGCTCTGGGTAGTGACCGAAAGAATGAGGATAGAGATGGGGTAAGGAGCTCAGATATCCGGAGGTAGCTCAGAGTTAAGCCGCTGCTTCTTCGCATCAAATTAGGTCCATTTTGTTTATACAGGCATCTGATCAGGATCCTTCTGGGCACCTCCCGATGGAGGTGTTTCGGGCTCGTCCCATTGGTTGGAGGCCGCGGGGCAGACCCAGAACACGCTGGAGGGATTACATATCTCATTTGGCCTGAGAATGACTTAGGGTCCCCCAGGAGGAGCTGGAAAGCGTCGCTGGGGAGAAGGATGTCTGGGGTGCTTTGCTTGGCCTGCTGCTCCCACTACCCGGCCCCGGATAAGCGGATGAAAATTGATGGCTAGATGGATGGATTACACGACTTGAATATAGTTGGATACAAAGAGAATTATCCTCCAATTAATGTTGTGGTCATGATCGAGATCAGACTGTGAGATCGAAACAAGACCGAGACTTTTAGAGTTGAGACTGAGTCAAGGCCAAGACCTGACGATTGCGGGTCTCACTGTGTATGACACACTTATGATTAAATGTGGAACATGTAAACCATAGATAGTCCGCAAATTGATCTGAAAGATCTACATTCCCATAAAAACACCCACAGAAAACAACTGAAATGTCATTTTCATTCACCTCTTTGATTGCTGCAGTGGATGTTTTTATGTGTAACTGTACCACAAGAAAGGTCTTGGTTAAATAATCAAAAGGCATTGCTGAGATAAATTTAATGTGTGGGGATACTCCTCTGTACAAATACAAACAAGTACTACGGAGCTGAAATCAACTTAGCCAACAATCAGTCATTTCTTAATAACCACACGGCCAAGGACGATGGGAATCGCTGTCTGTACAGCATGGTGCGTAAGCTTAATACATAGCAGTGTCATTTACATCAAACAGACAATATTAACATCACATCACATTCGTCACATGAGATTACAAGACAAAATTCACAGACACAAGATGTCCACTTTATTCAACACTCATTTTTTATGTGGTCTTGACCGTTCTTGAAATAAAATCCTAAGTCCTGTGACTGAGACAATATCAAGTAGAAATGTGGACAAGTCTGAGATGAGACCGTGACCTTCAAAGAGTGGTCTTGAGACTGATCTCAAGTTCTACAACACAGGGCAGTATTGTGGGTGATTACACTGATCCCCATTTAAACCTGGAATCTGTGATTAACTTTGATAGCAAAACAATTTAATGACGAGTTTGCTGTCTTTTCAAAATGCTGCTATTTGCGTCAGTTTTTGTCCTTTTGACTTCTTTTCATTTAGGCAAAGGTTCAGAGTACAACTCTGATCACAAGGCTGTTTCACCTCTCTGTTTCTGTCTGGAAAGTGCGCCTGCCTGCCTTGTCTTATGTTTATCTAACCAGTCAATAAATTCACTCTAGTGTCAAACAATTCCATCTGAGACTTCGGGAGCTCCAGCCCTTCAATCCCTCGCCACCCAATCCACACTTGCGCACGCACTCTGCCAAATGTGGCGTGGAGAAAAGCCTGCTCTATCAGCCCATCTACGCCAAGGCCTTTTGAGTTATTCTTTATATAAACAGCTGACATTAACGTTGGCCTATTATCCCACTGATGAATGCTAATGGGCCTTCCCGCTCAGCATCACACACACACACATGCTTATGAATGCGCACACACATTTGGATCTGGCTGAGTGCCTCTCCACTGTATTATTTTGCAGCCTTGATGAGGGACCGGAGGCCATTATCATGAGCTGTACCAGAGGCGGGAATGACACCAGCTGTCAATCATGGAGGGATTTAACCCAATCAAAATGGCTCACATGGAGGGAGACAGCAGTGTTTAAAGCGTATCTTTAAAAGTTCAAAGTTTAAGGGTTTCAGACGCAGTGATAGGCAGACATACTTTATTATGTGTTCTGACTATCATGTGTTATTTATAGACCATTATCAAAAATATATGGTCTGAATTCATTTATTGATTTGTTATTTGTTTGCTTATAGTACACTGCTTTGCAATTCTCTTTCAAGCAGTCCTGCTCAAAACAAATTGAAAGACAGAGAGGTTTAAAAAGACAGAAAAAACAACATAAGTGTTACATAACGGAGTCAAAGACATGTCTGAGTGGAAACAGCTCTGATCAGCCATCTTTGATCAAGCCTCCAACTGACGGAGAGCCTCCCTCTCTTTGTTGTCTAAATGAGACACCTTGTCTGGCGAGTTTTAAAGGAAACCAAAGTGGCGAGATGCCCGGCTGAATCATCGAGCCAACACGTTGAAAGGAGATGAGTTCGTTCAACTTCAAGCCGGAAGAAGAGAGCCAGGAGCGGTGTGAACACACTCCTGTCCTTTTATATTCTCACGTCAAATATTTCTCACCAAACAAACGCAGATTGGCATTTGTGAACTGATTTGTCTACAGAGTGTTATTTTATCTCCCTCTCTCTCTTCAGTTAGAAGTCAGCAGTTGTTTTACTGGTGCTCACACAATGCAGCTTTACTGTTGCACAATTAGTGGCTATAAAAAAAAAAGTCTAGTGAATAAATATATGTGTATGAATTGTTTTTTTTGGGAGTGTAAAATTTGCAAGTCCTTTGGAGAAATGTGATTTGCTTTAACCCTTAAAAAACAGTCAGATTGTTGTTTTCTAATCCTGTTTAAAGACATCTAAAATGAGAACCATAAGAGCTAGAGCATTCATTCCTTTTGCAGCAGAAAGCTGAGGCCTTTGTCTCCCTCATCATCTCATCATGACCTTGTGTTATCTTAACTTACATGCTATGCAAACGTAGTATTTTGCCATAATTATGCTGGTATTTCCCCCTAAAGGCTGCTGTGGATGGTTGTTTGCATGATCTCATATATATATTAAATCTACAGTAAAAACCATAATAGCTAGAGCATTATTCTTTTTGCAGCAGAAAGGCGAGGCTTCTGTCTTCCCTGTCATTATGCCATTACCTTATCTAACCTCACCTTGTGTGAGGCAAACGTAGTATTTTGCCATAATTATGCCAGAATTTCCTCAGGAATTTCTCTGTAATTGCCATGGGAGATGGCTGTTTGTATAATCCTGTATATATCGATCTAAAAATGAAAACCATATTAGGTAGTGCTCAGAGGTAGAGCAGGTCGTCCATCAATCGGAATATTGGCTGTTCGATCCCCTGCTCCTCCCGCTTACATGTGGAAGTATCCTTGAGTAAGATACTGAACCCCAAATTGCTCCCGATGGCTGTTCCATCAGTGTGTGAGTGTGTTAAAAACTGAGGAGCAGGTGTGTGAATGGGTGAATGTGAATCGCTTTAATTGGTAAGATGACTAGAAAGGCGCGATACAAGTGCATGTCCATTTACCATTACTTTTGCAGCAGAACACTAAGGTTCCTGTCTTCGGTGTCATCACATTGTACGCTCATAATGATGTCATTACATTATGTTACGTCTGGTGCAAAACTATTCAGATATGTGCGATGGCGTCAGAGAAATGAGTGTCATAGAATGTCATAGAAATAAGTATATCTCAAAAACTAAAAAAAATGCACATTGTTCAACTAACATATGGAGTATTAAGAAATACCTTGTTTGTATTTTTACATTTAAAAATCTTTTGGATCAATATGTTTTTTGTATTTTTTAATGATACAATTTCAATACTTTAATCAACCATTATGGTTTATTGACTTAAATGATGTTTTAGCTATGATAGTACAGATTTTAGGGACATAAACCATTTGAAAATACTCCAAGAAATGACACAACAATAAGTAAAAATAGCAATATAGGCACTGGTGGACTTTGAGTTCTCCAGTTTGACTCAGAAATAAGTGCTTGAGCTGATTTCTGTTATATTCAAGTGTTTTGGAAAGCTGTAGGCTTTCATTTTCTGCCCCAATCAACATCATTACCATAAATCTCTACAGCCGCAGTGGTGATTAAAATGGCGCCATGATCAGTAGTCATAATGGACAAATTATAACACCCAGGTTGACAAAACAAATACCTTGTTAATGCAGAACAGTTTGTTTTATTATGACTTCACACACCATAGTTTTATTTAACTGGTTTTATTGGAAATACAATGAATACAGTTGTAAACGTGTCAGAATCAGAATAAGTTCTGAGGGTGGGGGATCTGGAAAAAAAAAAGAAAGAAGAAACAGATGACACTTTGTAAAAACCTTTGGACGGGTCAATTCTGCACAAAAGTTGGCATTTAATTCTCCGCACTGTTGTTGGTGAGTGAACTTAGTCTACTCTCCTGACTAGCTTGTTGGTAAAGCCCACACAGTCTGCAGACCCCGAGGCGAGCTGCGGGCAATGTTAGAGCAGTTGAGCATGGAGAGAAAACAGAACAATAACCCCCCAAAACCTGCCTGCCTGACACAGTCTCTCCTTCTTTCTGTGCCTCTCCTTCTGTTTGCACCTGTCTCTCTGAATGACTCGGAGACAAATACTGCACATGTGAATAGGTAAGGTTAGAGAGGAGAGCGCACCTGTTTCTCTTCTCTCCAGGGCTGCCTGCTGGATGCAGTGTTTGCAGTGCGCGTGCATTAGGTTCAGATAATCTGGGCTGATGTTTGAGACAGAGCAGGTCGGGGGTTTTGTTGTGTGCTCAAGAGTGCACAGAAAACAGCAACCCACATTCCTGAGCAGTGGAGTCAGTCCTGCTGTGATGTCCCGTGTCTGCAGAGAGGACCTTGCACTTATCCAGGACTCACCTCTTAATTCTCCCTGAAACACGCACAGGAAGGTTAGCTGGCTCCAAAAAGGCTGCAGGGCTGTGTGAGAGCCTCTTACACGCTTAGTCTACAGAAGAATACTTCAGTGTATGCTTACATGCAAGATGTATTCACCAAGTCTTTTCTAATTGCTGTGGGCCTGACCAGTAGGTGCTGCTGTGTATTTAACATTGACTCCAAACACACAGCAGCACATGCACAAAAAAAGACAGATTTTTTTCTTTTTTCAACCCTCTTCCCATCATTCTGTTTCTCGTTCCTGCTCACTCTTTCTCCACTGCAAAAAGTGGCACTTTTAAAATTCTAGCTCACACTTAACAACCCACCAGTCTGATTTATTGTCACTTTTTTTCATCTCTATTAACAAATTACCTTAAGAAAAGACTGAATTTAAGACTCTCATAAGAAACAACACAAGCTGTACATTTTCACTTACATGCTGGACCCTCTTTTCCTCCTCTTTAAGTGCTGTGCAAATGGCAGCTCACCAGAGACGCTCCAGTCCAGCGTAGGACCTGAGTGAGAACAATGTAGCCCTGAGCGTCACACAATGGCCGCTCCGCTCTTAATTAGCCATCGCCACTGAACCCCTACTGAAACGTCATGACCCTTGACAGACCAGAGCAGGTTTTCTTTCTAGCATTTCTCCCTAGGCTTGCACCGCTTTTCAAGCCTCATTTAGTAGCGGTCCCCTCCTCTTTTCACCTCTAAGTGGGCTTGGGCAGTGGCATTGTGCTAACTTGGAGTGCTTGTTGTTTCACCCAGTCTGTTGTTGGTGAGTGAACTAAAACTGACGGCCCAAACTTGATTATTATTATTATTATTCTTAGTTTTATTAATGGTTATACCATAACAACCAGTTGAAAGAAAGAGAGGACAGAGGAGAAACCTGTTGAAGTGTCATTGATCATCCCTTTATTACTCCTCCATTGCAGACTTCCACACCTAACCTTCCTGCACTGGGAGACAGAATTTTTCTACTCTGTCAGTTTCAAAGGCCGACACCTATTAATCGGTAACTAACCTGTAATTTTAAACAAATTTAAGAAAAAAAAAAGACGTGAAACACAGGAGGCCTTTCCTTTTTGTCCAGCGCACTATGACTTTGTGAGCTTTAGCGCTATATTTCAAAGTGCTGTCCATTTAGACGTGGTGAGAATTAAATGTTTTGCTGACAGACAGCCGGTCAGCCATGTTAGTATGTGGAGACATGCCCAATGCCCAAACTCTGGTCTCCATCTGGTTTCTTGGCCCCTCTGCTCTTGTGCACAGGTTAGGAGGGAGCTAATGATAGCTAGCTAGCTAGCAGCATTGCTCATTCTGTGATTGCAGCCGGTGACACCATCCCAGTGGCAGAACAAGTCGCTGTGAAAACACTGTTCCCACCCTCCCGTCTCGCCCCAGGTTGCCCTGTGAGTAAGAAGCTTCATTTTGAATCACAAAACCCTTTTAGAGTTGTTTACTATGTTAGCACCACTAGCCGTGCTTACACCGCAAACGGTGGTAACGTGGTCAACAATGCGAAAGGGGGTTTTATAGTTCAAAACTGAGCTGCTTAGTCACTGCAGTGAATGAAGGGTGGGCTCAATGGTTTCACAGCAACGCTGTTCGGTTGAAACGGTGTTACCATCAGTAATGGTCAGATGAGTGGTGCCGCTAATGCTAGCTAGCTCCCATCAGACCTGGGTGGTGTGCAGTTGCAATTGACCCACAGACATTTAACCAGTAAAAAATATTTTTTGTTAACCATTGACATCCCTATTTCCTACAATCATATATCAAAGTATCTTGCCAATATTTTAAGGATGTAATTATGCAAAAATGTGCTCAGTTTTGGCACTTAGGCACATTTTTGGAGCAAAATCTGATTTACTGCTGTTTCCAAATTAGATAACATTGCCTATAAAGTTTCACCTCAACATGTTTCAGCCACCACCTGTGTGTAGTGTCATGTACACAGCCTGTGGCAACGAAATACATTACAGATTTAGTGTTACTATGTCATTAGATCAGTGCTGTGTGTGTGTTTCTCTGTGTGTGTGTTAATCGGAGAAGAGCAGGTATCATACACACACACAGTTGGTAGTGTCATTTAGTTGATTTATTCCACAGCAGGAAAAGTAGATTGTAGATGAGCAATTACAAAAAGTGATGCTATTTACCATCTCATTATTAACTTAACATCTTTGTTAGAAATAAACGCTAGTGATAATCACCATGAACCTTAACATTTTCACGTGTGTGTACACAGCAGTTAATCATCCACCAGCTTTTCTGCCCAGAAGCTTTTCTCACTCGGCTCTCTGTGTCTATTAGCATTCAGAAAGGCCCCCCTCTCACCTTCACACACACACACACACAACATAGACACACCGGGACAGACAGAGAATGAGAATGATAGAAATAAGTGCTTAACAATTCAGAACAACTTTCACAACTTAATCCCCAGCACATAACACAGCAGACAAATGTAGTTCCCAAGGACAGCATGTGAAAAGGCCGCCAGCAGGGGACTGGAAGAGAGACAAAGCCCAAAATGTTGCTCTACTCAGAATTGGGAATCAGCCTCTTTGGAAAGAAGAAGAACAAAAAGAGCTGTCATTCTCTGTTGTTCCACGACAAAGTTTCATGCCACGTCGGCCTTTTCTCTCCCCTCTAAGCAAGATATCTCTTATTTGTTCTTGCTCTTCTTCGTTTTCTTGCCTTTCTTACTTGGTTGAGAATTGTGCAAATCGTGTCTTCTTCTCTTATCTCGTCTGAACAGGAGAGGAGGCGGCAGACATTTTTTTTTTTGGAAGTTGCCAACATACTTCTGTATCAGCTGTACTGTAGCCTGAAAATGTTTAACCTGTCTTCTGCAGGCTGTGTGTGGATGTGTGTGCGACTAGACAGTTCAGATTAGAGTTTGACTGATGCGGGCGTCAGAGGGTTGATAGCGATGTTTTTTTGACGCTCCCCGAGAGCTTTTGGTGCCATCTTTCAAATCTGACTATTTATATGCAAAAACTTCCCCCTGAGAATTAGAAATTGTTACTTTTTCCTTCAGAAATTTTCATTTTGTCAGAGTGGAAGAGCGTCTGAAAGTACGTGGGACATTCAAGCACACAACAAAAACACTTAAAGTGGAGAATGTGATCAAAATGTTGGATGGGAAATAATAAAGTCTACAGTTAATACTTAGCCATGATATTCAGTGGTTAATAAAACACAAGTATCGTATCTAGTTTCAAACAAAAAGGCTGTCTGTGTCCTTCCTCTTCGCTCTGAAGCTGTCAGTCTCTCTCCCGCTGTGTTCCTCCTGTCAGGTCATTAGTAGTCACCGAGCTATGGGTGCTCTTCATCTCTCCTCGCCTCTCTTTTTCTCTCCAAAGTCTTCTTCGTCTTCTTGCTTCCTCCTCTCTCGGCGGTTAATTACTGCTCAGATGTCGTTCCCTCTTGCACGTTCACCTCATCACCGCGAACAGCCCTTCAGCAAGGCTGTCTGTGCTCAGCTTGTAAACACATCACCTTTTTTTTTTTTTGACAAGTTTTGTTCAATTCCTTTTTTCCCCCCTCACTTCAAAAAACCAAAGACGAGAGGATGTACTAAAACAATGTTTTCCAGGGACAGGGGAAAAATTTGTTTACCTCGTTTGTCCCGGTACCCTTCAACATCCTCTTTCCTCTCTTTCCTGTCCGCACCTCTGCCACCTCTACAGTATCAGGGCGGCTATCCCTCTCCGCGCGGCTGGTTGCGAACGTGTTAATTCTTGATTAGAGTTCACGCTTTCGCCTTCTCCGATTTGCTCCGTGGAGTGAGAAATCACTTTCTCAATGAGAATAATTGAACACGGGCAGGGGGGTGCCAGCTCATTACCCACAAATCACAGGGAGCAGGGGCACCTTAGCTGAAGACAATAATGACTTCAGGGAATAAAACAGGGCCGCCAGCGTGGAGTCCAACCAGTGTGGGCAGCAGGGAACAAAGCTGGGAGAGGAAGATGCACACTCTTAACACTGCCTCTTAAGGTGAAATTATTTTGCGCTTATCTTCTCACGTTTTCAGTTGAATGCAATTACTTTTTTCACAGGGGGCAGTGTCTTGGCTTTGGAGGGGAGTGCTGAATCCTTTGTAGGAGGAGCATGGGTAACGTCCAGGCAAGGTGTTGCTGCTGTGAAGTTAATTACTCTGGTTGGCAGCCAGGGCAGAGAGATGTCTTCCTGAAATGATCTTTCAAAAACCATCAACACCAAAACATGATGCCAACTTACGGCTAGAAAGGAAGACAAAGAGGCTAATAAAAGTATTCTACGCAACAGCTACAGCTAAAAAGCTCTTTTTATGCCCGACACTGGGGCTCTAAGATGGACTTTGGTGATTGACAGTGCCAGATTTCCCACAGTGGGAAGTCATTCACTCCTATTTATTTGATTTCTTTCTACTTTCTCACCCTCTCTTTCCCTCACTGCTTTTTTTTAATATGCCACACATTTCCACTCTCCGCAGAGTGCCAAATGAGTCCACTCTGACACAATGAGGTCCATTGTCACAATAGGCTTTTCTCACTGTTTTATAGGTCCCATTAGGGGGCCAATGCTTTTAAGTTGCTGAAGGAATGTAATAAGGCCCCGGCCGACAGTAAACATCCACATCTCGGGGCCACAGAGAAACACGAGACGGGACCGCTTCGCCATCTCTGCCGAAGAGACCCGTTTCATTTGCATCGGCCGGAGAACAAAAGCGGTCACAGTTGGATGTGAACAGAGAGGAATGAGGTGGTTTCATTTCAGAGCCAAGGAGATGGAGGAATAGAAAGCCTCTAAAGAGAGAGGGTGAGGAGGAGAGACATGGTAGTGGGCCAATCAGTCCATTTCTGTTCCTCCCATACACATGTAGCCATGGTAGCCAACCACTTTGTGCTGCACCACTAAGAGGTATTATTTGGATTCATTCAGATATTGCTCTGTTCTTGATTGTGCACCATTTCTGTGTAGTTGAACATCAACATTTGATGGAGAAAAGCCTGGAGCAACTTACAAAGGATAGATACGGAGCTCAATGTAGCAACACAATGGTTGCAAAGGTCATGCTGCCACATCATGATAAAGATGTCACCTTGTAAAACTTTGTGTGTGTCCGTCAAATGTGAAATGTTAATGTAATATTGTCCTTGAACATTATCTACCTTGTCATCCATTGTATGTCACATCTTGTGGGTAGAAGTGAATATAACTTTGGTGGCCATTGGTGTTCATTCACTGCAGTACAGTGTGAAGATGAACTTACTCAGACGTTAAATTAGCAAACATAACATACTGTTGTGTCACCTTTATTTTTGCTAAAGTTTATGCTTTTATTATCTTGCAAGTCGCCCTGAAGTTGAAAAAGTAGTTTGAAACGTCTTCTAACAGGAAGCTCTGACACCCCTGAAGACAAAGATGAGGACAGTATGAACTTTGTGTCTTCTTTTATTACGGAGGCTGATGTTTGTCAGGTAAATATAAAATCTTGGATGTTAGGGCATCGAACTAACACATTAATTCGCCACCCAGAAGACAAATGATATCACGCTTGACTGCAGTAACCCGCCATGAATATGTACTGTAAGGTTCATCAAGGTACCACTGTGTTCCCAGTGATGGATCACCTATCACACGCTAGTTTTAATCCTCATATTTCAGTGAAATGAACGGACATCATCTGTTGTCTGAAAACATTGAAAAATCTGAAAAACTAGTTTTAGAAATCTTCTGCTGTAAAATATGCAAAATTGCTGGCGTAATCCTCTGAGCGTCTCAAGGTTGGATGCCCACATTGAATTTGGAATAGCCCAGATAGCATTAATGGTGTCATTCTGGCAAAGAGCTCTCTGTAATGGCCCACGCTTCACCCCACAGAGCAGTTTTCCATTGGAATTCTCCTCTCTTTATGGTCTAGGTATACAGGCTGTGGAAGCTGTTGTGTAGAATAGCACCCCTGCTGAGCTCCATCACGACATACTCTGATATTCCCACATGTAATCATAATTTCAGCCAGAACCACGCTGACAGCCTTTTCCATTTAGAAAACAGTGGAGCAGAGAAATACAAGTTGGTTTGCTTGTTGGGGTTTATGTGTGTCTGTCGGGCTGGAAGGTAAGACTCCTGCTGATGTTATGTGACTGGCTGAAACATGAATAGATGCCTTGATATGTAAGTATGCCTATGGGTAACCCCGTGTGTGCTCGGTTTGTGTAATGCAGGAGCGTGTCCTCACATGCACAATGTTTACATGCTGCAAATTGACTATCAATGCTCCGATCTGTCTTGTTTGTTGTGACACTGATGATTTCCCCATGCTCTTATCTCATCAGTGATTGCAATCACTTGTTGTATTTAGCGAATAAATTATCCCCAACTCCAACTAGAACACCCCTTTGATCAATCGATATCTTGTTTAACTGCACTCAGAGCCATGACGTATGCAAAACAAAAAATTACTTTATTACATTAAAACATTGATGAGGCCGTTCAAATTTAACTCAGACAGAGCCCCCCTACCTTCTTTCTTACCTCCCTTTCATTTCACTACAGCATGCACCCTTACCACCCACCCACAACCCCCCTACCCCTCCTTTTTGGGCCTGCTAGATTACCGTGGTTGTGTCGTAGTCTTTTGGGACCTCTCTTCATTACCGGCCCTCCACAGGCCCCTCATCTCCTCACGGCCCTCTTCATTTAGCCCCGGCTGAGAGCAAGGACTCGGCCAAATGGCTTTCTGTCTTCCCTCTTATCCAAGAATTTCAGCTTCCAATTAAAATGAAATGGAAAGAGCCCCACCCCCACCTCACCCCACACTGCTCCCATGACGCTACAGGTGAGCCCCCCCACCCCACCTGCTCAAACAAGGCAGCAAACAATGGCTGATCTGTGGAAAAGACCGTTCACCCCCTGTAATAACTCGCTGCAGTGTGTACCAAAGCTTTCCTTTCCACTTAATTATTCATAGTTCAACATCATTCACCCTCATTCCCTCTTCTTCATTTCCTCCTTCTCCATGTTCAGTGTGTTTAGAGTTTAAGGTCACAGTGTGTTAAAACATCCTATAGAAGATGGATTCCTGCGTGAATAGCTGCTCTCCACATTCTCTTTCCCATTGCTGCCATTATTACTCGCCAATACAACATTTGCATCACAGTAACTGTTGTATTAGATGGTTTAGGTGACAATTTGGCCGTGCAGGGAGTGTAGTTTATTGGCAGCCACCGTGCTACTCAATAAGTCAGTGTGATTCTGACTCACGTAATTGCAGGAGCGGCTACTGAAAATAATAATAAAAAGAAAACGCATTTAATTACAATACAGATTCGAACCACGGGTGCTCTCATTGAAATTCAAACACCCGCTATTATTTCAACGGGGGTAACATTCGCTCACTGACCTTCACAGTTTGAAAGATGGATTAAACGTTCTGAGCAGTGGAAAGCAGACTGTCCTCCCACTTAATAAGCTCAAAATGATGATTAATCTGTGAAAAGCACCACAGAGCTCTTTTTAATGCATGGATAAAGACCTGGGATTCAGCTGGGACCGTCCGCTCAGCTGGGCTGCGCACTCAACCCCCAGGATTATCTGTTCAGAATCACCTCCCTTCACCTAAGCCAGGTGTCTGGAAAGTCATAATATCCCTTTTGAACTATTTTTTTATGCAGCCGAAACTCTAAATCTGCTTTAAACACCCCTTTGAAGTGCCATTGTAATGCAAAATGCCATGCACATTCAAACTCTTTGAAACACTTCTACTGTATTCAAACAACATTATTCACAGAGCTTGTAAGAGGAAGAAGTGCTCTGGACAAAAGCCGGTGACGATAACTCAATTCGCAGTAATTCCTACCCGTTTGAACCTCCGGCTCTCTGGTACGGGAGCAGTCTGCTCCAGTTGCGGCTGTTATTGATGAGGTTTGGAAAAAGTCTCGGGCCTCTCCGTCCGCTTTGGGCCTTTGTTATTGACCTGGTGATTGATTTAAGCCCTCATAATTAGCAGGCCTAATTTAATTAAAGTGCAATTTAACGATACAGTGGGCAAAGGCAAAGGCAGCCGTGTCATTGATAGATCAGTGCAGGCCTGATATGAAACAGGCGCTGGCAGATGATGTATTCCGCACAAAGCAGGTCTCTGACTGTCGGGCGCACAGACAAAAGAAAAGACAAAGATTGCAGCTGAGAGACAAATAGGGAGAATGACTGCAGTAAAAGAGAGACGGGCCTTTTGTTTTTCTAAATATCAGCCCACAAAACAGCACTGTCCATCTCTCACCCCCACCCCTCCACATCTCGCCGCTCTCCGTCCTGATGTGGACAAATGCAGCCTCACATTTCTGATCTAATTTGCTTAACAGCATTAGGAACCTGTCTGTCCCTGTAATTTGCTTCAAGTAAATCCACGTCAGAGCCTGAACTTTTATGAGCCAGAAGCCGTGTCTTTCCAAGACAAAACAAAGAGAAGCTGATTTAAAGGCTGGACATGTTTGTTGATTAAAAAAGGGGTGTTGGGATGGAGGAGTGATATTAAACTTGGCCAGCTGGAAATACAGCGGACCATGCATATCATAGACAGAACAA
>JAPZEB010000013.1:20584835-20597649 GCA_029783705.1 Chaetodon striatus | reverse complement strand
GTGCAACAAAATAATGTGCATCCGTTCAATCCCAAATCATGGAAAATATAAGTAAACTTGGACAGGAATCAAAATGTTTAACCCCCTACTCTAATGGCTTATTGCAATGCTCCTTGTGTTTCTTAGACGGCTGGTTTACATTTTACAGCGACAAGCAGAGAAAAAAGGAAAAAAATATCTTAACCATGCCACAAGCCGGTGGTCTCCAAAGCTCCGGTTTTCAAATTAACAAAAAGGGTAACGCTTTCAGGCTTAATCCGAAACAACAGCAAGTGTTAAACACATCCATGTGTCCATTGGCAGCAATCAAACATTAAAAAAGAGGGAGACGAGATACTTTCCGAGTCTCTTTCCTATCAATAAGAGCCAGGACTGGTGCCATACGTATTCTATATGGGTCAGAATCAGGCTGTCTGGGCTCTATTAAACACAGCATCACAGGTCACATTTGAGAACAATTAACATGCCTTGTGGAAAAAAAAAAAAGGCCCCACCGATGGGATTTTAATACCAGCGACATTTCAAGTGTCAGACTTCGACTGGGACACATCCATTATGCCACACGGCATGTAACAAACATGGCAATTAATATCAGCGGTCCTCATATTTCCTCAAAGTCATGTTGCAGTTTCCCTCCAAGCCCCAGATGGTAACTACGCAATTACTAATGCCATCGCCCTGTTTAAATGTATAAATCAAAAAGATTTATTTGTCCCAACGTGCTGGCTTCGGGACATCTCAGAGCTGCTCAGAACTAAAAAAGCTCCCAAAGCTTGGAGAGCCAGTCGTCTGGATGGTGTTCAGAATTATGGCAAGCTGTCGTTGGGTCCTTAAAAGGAGAAAAAAAAAGAGGAGGCAGCTGAGGAAAGAGACAGAAAGAGACAGAAAGAGAGTGAGAAATAAGCTGAGAAAGAAAGGAGAACGTGTAGCGCGGTGCCAATTCATGAAGCAGTGGAATGGCATGTCTTCAGGAGGTAGAAAAACGCAGTTTCCTCCATCATTCGGAGCTTGTCAGGCAGACTGTGAAAAGCTGACAATTACACAGGAGGAGAAACAACCGCCTGGGCCTTGAGAGGACCAGCCGAGCCCTGGGTGTTTCTCACTGCCAGACAGCTCCCTTTGAGTGTGTGTGTGTCTCAGACTGGGCCTTCATCGCTCAAGCAGCACACGGACTCACACACTGTGAAAACTAAACTGGAACAAGTAAACTAAACATCCTTCACCCAAAGTGATTACTTTGATTTGTTGCTAAAAACTCACAGGGTGCACCGGGGCGCTGTCTGTGTAGTCGATCTGGCAACCTGCGTGCTTACATATGTCCGAGAATGCGTTTCCAATGTGTTTGTTTCAGCGGACAGGTGTACAAGAGGTTCCTTGTAAACAAGCAGACTGAGACGAGCAGAGGCGACACAGTTGTAGCGTCAGACGTCCTTCCTCCAAAGCTTAATAACACCACCAACCTCTTGTGCTCGTTATATGTTTCTGAGCATCTTGGTGTTTGTAGTAAGTTTTCCAAAGGTCACATCAGTTAAACTGACAGCTCACTTGCTGCAAGAAATGTTTACAGAACACAGTATGCAACGTCCTTAGTTCAAATCCAGTTTCCTGTCTGTCTCACTGTCCAAATAAAAGCAAAATGCCAACAATAAATTGACTAACTTTACTTTTTTCTGCACTAAAAACGCGACAAATCTGAAAACAAAGTTGAAAAATAAAAATTGTTTGTTCACTTGCTCATCATACGGTAGACTCTGTCCTGTTTAAGATCAAATAGAAAAACAAAATATAGAATAAGAGAGTAAAACTATAAAACAACAATATGAGGTTGGAGTGCTTGTGATTCTACATTGAGCAGAACTTTTATTTAAAATTTAACCTATAAAACATTCTGAATATTTTGTGAGCCTGTCATACGCTGTAATTTAAAGTCTTTTTATTGCAGGTTGACCAGGATTATTGTATGTGCTGTTTTCTGATGTCCCACCGTGCACCTGGCTTTCTTAAACGCTGGTGTGAATGCAGCATGCGGAGGAAGCCAAATGGTGTTTTCTTTCCCTGTAAAAGTTATTTGCCGAAGAATTGCAGGTCTAAAAACCATAGTCTGCTAAAGGGCTTACGGTGGACACAATGTATAAAACACACATTCACACGTAAGACAAACAGACACACACAAATAAGAAAGGAGAAACGCACGGAGAGGAAAGACTGGAGGACAAATGGTACCTACTGGGAGATGCTAAATTAATGCTGGATTTGGCCGCAGAAACACACAGATGTGATCTAACCTCAGTGGGATGGGTGGAGGGAACTTACGTGGGATGGTCACGCTGAAGTGCTGGGGGTCTGAGATCAACAGTTTCCTCTTGAGCTCATTCAAGCCGACTCCCGTGGGTCCTGCACAAACACAAACACACCGTGAATATGACAGAGGTCAAAGAATCCATCACCAGTACCGGTCCCAGTGGCTACTCTTGGTGGCTAACCGCCAACGCTGGTTCTTTTCCAAAGTAATTTGCCTTCAGTTTATTTTTTAACAAATATATAACAATGTTAACTTAGCATTTTCTAAATGTCTTTGTGGAGCTCTGGGACCTGTTGCACTGTCCGTGTGTGTGACGACTAACAACCAGCCTGAGCTACATCTTTGTCTTCAGCAACTGTGTCTTCAGTCTGCTGCTAAATTCAGCTTCATGTTTCATTCACAACAGTTTTTAATAAATCAGAGGTTATAAAACGTGTAAACTGCGTGGTTAACGCAGACGAGCGGAGGATTAGCTTGGAAACATCCCATTTATTCACTTTACACAGAGCTACAGTTCATACTGAATGATGTGTTGGTGTCTCTTAATAAGTCATCAGAGATCATAAATCATCTTTAGAGGGAGCAGGTGTTTACCTTAAGCTAGCTCGGGACATGTTAAAGCTAACTATATTTTAACAGAGCAATGCGAGCTAATTGCTAGCTGCTGGGTTGCCTTGAGATGGCTGCCAGAGATGACAGAGGTATGATCACATGATCCTGTTTGAGCTATAACAGGTGCTGTGTTCTGCGTTTTATTTCCCAATTGCTCTTGGAAAGAAGAATAGAGGACTGTAAACAAACTGTTACCATTGGAAATGGCTGGTCTTGGTTAAATGACAGAAGTTGCACCCATAATTCACGCAAGGTATCATGGGAGCCAGGAATAAGGTGGATACTTGGGTGTATTATGTTTAACCAAAATATCATCATGATAAAAAAAAGGTTTGTACTTGTTTGGCTTGTTGTTGGAACTGACGCACATCATTTGTTGTTGACCTAAATAAAAAAATACAGAAAATACCAAAACAGCGCTCTCTTGAAATGTCAAAGGAACTTAAGTTCTGCTTTCCTTCCCATCATATTAAGTACGTTACAAGTGGTCTATTTCTGCAGGTAAAAAACAAATCAAACCCTAATATTTTTCTTGCTCTGTAGCCACCAGGGACCCGTGGCAGGAAGCACCCCAGAGCCGAACCGACGGTACACCATGTCAACCCACACGTTTGTCTCCAGGACCTCGTCAGCCCCCTCCCCCTCCCTGCAGCGCAGGATAAGCACAACCCCATCAAACAGCTCCTACCTGAAGAAGAGCGGGCGTCGATTCAACATCCAGCTGAAGAAAGGTAAGAACCAGCAGACACGTGACTGCATGGATGCAGAAGTGAACATCTTTCTCTGCATATTAATAACAATTAACAAAAAACAAAAAAATGTATTTCAATGCAAACCGTTTGGTGTTTTCCTGACCTTTAAATTCTCCATTTGTGTTGTATTTTGGCGCCGAGTGCAGAGCACGCGGCCCACACATGGGAGTAGAGGCGCAAACAGGAAGGAGGCCGAGGAGTTGTTGATATTTTGGTAGAAATAGGGTCAAAATACATGTCTCAGACCCACGTCTGTTTCTCGTGCAGTGTCACTCCGCTGCCGCTTTGGTGGTTTTATCAACAAGAGCAAACCAAATATGTGGAGTAAATGCACACCATGTGTCTGCATGTGCAACATCCAGACAACAGTGTGACTTCCTGGAGAAGCCAATTAGCTGAGCTAGTGGCATCATGCGTCACTGTGATTGGCACAGCTGTTTCAGAGCGATGAGACCAGTGATGTGACTGGCTGAGAATGTTTTTATTATTCAACTTAAACCAGCCACCATCGCCCTTAAAATGGGGCCCAGAGAGACAGAGTGGCTTGAGTTTGTTTTACAACCATGAGAAAATATGAATGTCTTTTTTTTGGCAGATTACAACTGCTTCTGCCACCATTTCTGTCACTGCGTTCATTGACAAATTACATCCACTCTCATCAGAGTCGTAGAGGCGCTCTGTGTAACAGATTATATTGCAAAGTATGCAGGTTCTGTTTTGCAGGCTGGTAGATTCTGTAAAAGCCAGATCCAGCAGCGCTCTGCATTCTGCTGCACTCAGAGGTCCTTTTAACACACAAACGTACAGTTATAATAATTCGATCATCAAATAGCTGATATGACAGCCATAAATTTATTCAACCTTCAAAGGTATATCTCTTTCTATTCCTGCCTTGTTCACCCATGTTCCACTCTGTCACCCCTCTTTACTCCTCATTGAGACAAAAGACATGTTGTGAATCAGTTCAGGGACCCAAATGAAGTTTTAACAAAAAGCAAGCTTTAATGCAGCTGATAAAAAACATCGAGCAAGAAGGTAACTGAAAGTCGGAATGAAAGCAGAACCAGAACTACACTGAAAACCAACCTGGAAAGTATGATGAACTCACGTAAAAAATCCAAACACGAGATAGCAGACAGGAAGTGGAGCAGGCACTGGAGTGAACGCAGGGATGAACGAAGGTCGAACTGACCAGGAACAAAGGGAAACACACAGGTATACATACAAGGACGAGACACAGCTGGAGTTGGAGGACACGGGCAAAAGGAGGACAATGGGGACTGGCTAACAACAAGGGTGTGGAGGGGAACACTGAGGTTCCATGCCAGTATCTCTCCTCAACTCCTCCATCCTCTATCCTCAGTCACGTGACCTGGAAATCAATTGTGACTCGCCATCTTGTAGGACATCTCAATTCGTTAAATGCACTCGAAGGAGTTAAGGAGTTGAGGAGGGAGGAGGCTTTCAGAGGAGAGGGAAGTTAGGATACATGAGTGCAGCCTTCGCATAACTCTTTTACCGACCAACACACCCCCAATTGGATATCAGTTATTGATTTGAAAGCTGATTGGACTGATCTGATACACCCCATCATCAGTTGAGTTTCATACTGGAGTGAAGACAGATAAGAGATTAAACTCAATGTATCACTCCAAAGTTTTATATTTTATTTGTTTTCTGATTCACTGAGTTAAAAATCCGAACAAGAAAAGTGAACAAACGAATTTATTAGAACAATTTTTATCTTCATGATCTGTTATTTCTGTCGTCAGCTTTTATTATGGATACATTTGAAGTAAGAGAGTCTGTCAACAGGAAAGACTTTTACATCACTGACTGTCATTTCCATTCAGTCACACGTGAGGCTGACCAGTTCTTAGCGTCGGGTTGATGAGTTACAGAATTTTAATTTTCCCCGAAACATTTGGCCTGGATCCTGAGAACTGGATCTGTCTCTTTATGATTATATATGTATATATAACATTCTGTGTGTGCAGACACAAACTCCATTAAAAGTTTCTAAAGCTGTTAATAAAGCCTCCTGACATCTGATCCAACTATGATCAGCTGCCACCGTCATCACAAACGGACGCCGCTTCACGTGACGCTTTAAAAGGAAAAGATGTCTCATTTCTCCTAAGAAACATTTCCTCGTTTCTTCTCTCCTCACGTCTCATCCTCGCATTTCTTCCCCGTGTCTTACGAGGGTGGAGTTAAGACTCAAGGGAGGGGCGCAAGTGAGGGAACAGTGGATGCGAGATCAGGTGTTGGGATGAACCCGAGGGTGGAACAAACAAGACTAATACAGAACAGGTGTGACGGAAAGACTCTTGGAACAGGGAAGAACTAACGAGACAGGTGTGACAGAAAACAGGCGGGAAAACACACAAAGACAGGATGTAAAACTAGACACAACACATGAGGAGAGAATCTACAAAATAAAACAGGAAGCAGAGTAAACATGAATGAATAACATGAAACAAAGAACACAAACCGAAAACTCCAAAACAAAGTCCACAAGATAAGAAAATATGGACAACAACCCTGGATCATGGCAGGAGACAAAGGCGGTCTCATCATCTGTATGCTTTAATTTTCTCCAGAGGAAGTAGGTTGAGAGAGACAACTCTAAATCTTTCAGGAAATACCCAAGAATCTCCGCCTGCCTTTGGCGTTGTTGAAGTGAGCAGGCCAAAAGCAAACACAGATCAACCGCTTCTTGAAAACAGAGGTTGTGGTTTGATGCACTCAGGCAACATCACCATGCTCTTGTGGTTGAAATATTAAGATTCAGCAATCAGTCTGCTTCAAGCTGAGGTTGGTTTGTTTGTGGACTTGGACAGGCCTTTGATACTGGAGCAGCTGTATATCTTAGCCAACCATTGTGGTGGGTTTACTGCCAGACTCCATCTCACTTTCATCACTTCACTATCTTTATGTGAACTGACGAGCAGTTGGTTGTAAAATGAACCAGCGCTGATGTGACTCGCCTACTCTTTGTCTCTCTTTTCTTTGCTCCTTTTTTTCTGTTTTAGGGAGCAGATGTTAAGTCAAAAGCTGGCACCGAGGCCGCAGCAGCGAGCTTCAGGGAATAGTACGGCAAGCGAGGGCAGCAGCGCAGGCTAAATGCAATGCGCTCAGGGGGAATGTAGTCACAAGCTGCTCTAATATGTTTGGCGAAGGTCCCCGAGCGCTGCCAGCAGAGTTTCAGAGTTCTTATACTGCGTGGGGCTGCAGTGCGAGTTATATTTATTTGTTTATAATGTGATAAAGTTCCTCTCCTTTTTTCTGCACACAAGCCTCTCATTTTAGTGAAACCACACTGGGGCGATGTTGGTGGAGCTCCAGCAGCTCCAGAGACTGATGCCAGTAGTGTAGTTTATTTTCACTAGCCACTTCATGGTCTAATTCAACAGCAGTCATAACTCTCAAAAGTATGCTCCAGCCCAAGTGACAGAAATGGTTTTTGAGATTATTGCTCATGATTTAAATGGGGCTTACCGGAATGGATGCGCCTCGCTTGTAAACTTCAAGCCATTCATGTTCTCTAAATGGAGATGAATTATTGTCCAAATGTTGTCGAATTGGAAATTTAACTGAGCGCTAAAATCCGACGGAGTCAAGGGAAGTGTGCCCCTGAAATCCACTTTGACAGTTCCATTTGATTACCATCAGACTTTATCACTACTAATGTACTTTTAGAAAGGCTTCAGCAGTTTTGTTGTTGTCTCCTTGTAATTGTTGTGATTCGGCCTAAGTGGGCCTGAGTTCCGAGTGGCGGGAGCAGATCTCGCTTGGCAAATTAACAAGAGTGCCTTAATCAAATACTGCAGTCGAAAAGGACATACGCAACCCATTAAGTCATTCTAATGTGCCTCAGCCTCTCCTCATGTTTGCTGTTTAATTGGCTTATTGGAGCCAGGATTCCAACTAATCCAGAAAGGATACAATTACTTTTATCCTGGTCTTCTATTACCCAAAATAAAGACGTCAGTGGTTAATTACTGCAGGCCTATTAGAGATGCATTCTCCTAATTGCCTGATTGGAGACCGTTAATGACGAGATCTTACAATGGGCAGGAGTTTGATTCTGCTCATTAGGCTGTGTGCAGGCCAGGGGAGAGGGAAGGCACTGGCAAGGGAGGGGGGGTCACAGTTGGAAGGGGAACAAAGACGGAGATGTAGAGGATTTGAAAGTAGCACCATGATGTGCAGCTTATCCGGATCTGAAACTGAAAAACAGAGGTACAGCAGTGCTGGTCATGGAGAAATCACCAGCAAAACTTTATTCAGGAATCTGTGTTAGAAATAAAATCCACCCTCTTTTATTACTCTATCTGTAAAGTTAATTTTGAGTATATCTGCTGCACTGAGTAGGGAACTGATTGCCATGGCAGCTATGTGACATTGTATTAAAAGTTTGACACTCGCGGCGACGAACTCCGCAGATTTAACATTCAACATAAATGATAGCAGCTATTTCTGTCTGCTTAGTTATCATGCTGCATTGATGGGGAGATCATAGCACGTCATTATCCTCAACAGCTCAACTTTTTGACTTTACGAGCAACCTCTTCATCACCTTTCCGCAAGTTTGTTTGTGTGTGTGCAGAAGCCACAAGAAAAGTTGCCCTGCACGCTTCTCACTCTTTGTGTTCCTTGTTCATCAACACCATCACTGTCAGCGAGACGACAGAGAGTTTGTCAGACTGCTAGAGAGACATACTGGGAAAAGTAGGTCATGATGAACCATCAGAGGTGCTGACAGCTCTGTGAAATGAGCAGCTACTTTGACATGAATACTAATCACTGTTGTTACCCTCAGAAAAGCCTCCACTGAAACCACATAACGCGTCCTTCCCACTTGACTGCTAGAAACGCCAGCGGCTAGGTTATGCATGGTGGAATGTATCTATCTGAACGCTGTTGTTAATGACTCATCTAATAGCATTATGTAGCAGGGTTATTGAATTTTAAAATATGCTGTCAAAGAATAACCCGACAAATACAATTTATTTGGTTTTGCTTATTCCTCAGCTGACATTTCAAACCATTTCTTGGTTTTATTTGACAAATTCAGGTCCGGTCAGCAGAAAAGGTCAGGCCTGAGATCCTCTTATTTATCCCTTATTGTATTTGCCTACTTCCTCCAGACTAGCAATTCATATTCATTTGATGAACCTTAAAGGTCAGTCTTAAAACTGAAGCCAAATATCTTTGCACAGCTGATAGCCCAAGTGTTTTCTCAGATGTAGCTGTTGAATCTTACCACTCACTGCACTTCAAAAAGGAATGTAGCTCTTGCTCAATGATACATCAGTAAGAAAATAATGAACACAACATGAGCTAAGCTGGCTGTGTTTTGCAGACTTCAAACTATCTATATGTCATATGAGGTTGCCCTGACTCAGGCATGATTTGAACACAGCTATGCCTGTCATGATAATAACGTAATTGACGATAAGATGTGATACGATTTGTTTACAGAGAATGTCATCAACATTTTAGCCAACAGGATGCCAGGATAAATAGCAGGGTTTTCCCAACCATTATAAAACTTAGAAATCAGGGCGCAGTGATTCTCCCTTTTATTTTTCTTTACCCCCACTTTTATGCACAAGTCCACAATAAAATAAAACAACACCTCTAAGATGACACAAGATAGCTTTCCGGTAGTCTTAAGCCGCACTTTCGGCACGGAAGAGTCGTAGTTCTGATAGTTGTTAGTTACCAACCCCTGACAACGAACCAAAAATTCATCCTTTGTGGTTTTACCCTTCAACAACTTCATCTTTCACTTTGTCAATCCACCAGCAAACCACCAAGCTCCCAGGCCGTCCATCCCAGGGAGCCAGCTGCAGCACACCGACCATAATTTGGAAGTAACTGTGGTGTTAAATGGACTGAACTTGAAGTGCTTTTCTAGTCTTAGGACCATTTACCATTTTTACACCACGAGTCACATTCACCCATTCACACACATTCACACACATTCAGGCTGAGGCTAACATACTCTCACAAACCGATGTGACAGCAGCCATTGGGAGCAAGTTGAGGTTCAGTATCTTGACCAGGGATACCTCAACATGCGGACTGAAGAAACCAGGGATTGAACTGCTGATCTTCCAATTAGTGTTTGACCCGCTCTACCTCTGAGCCACAGCCGCCCCACACTAATATTGTGTTCCAGGGGCTTCGCTAAGATCGTCTAATAGTCACAGGAGGCAGCGCTTTATTTTGTTGGGGTATTTTTTTTTGGGCTAAATTTTGTATAAGTCTCAAACTAAGTAGCTTTGGTGTACTCCTATAGCAGTACTTTATTTTTATATAACTGTCTTTTATGTATTAGGTGATTATTACTTTTTAAAATGCTAAAACATTTTTTTCATATAATTCCAATGTCTGAATATTCTTAAAAATTAAAAGTTCATTGCTCTTTGAAAGGGTGTACTTTCATTATTATGCTATTACATTATCATTATATCAGTGGCATAAAATGGTCTCGAAGTAACAATAATATCATTTATTGCAATTATCTCTGGGACAATACATCGTCCAACAAAATTATTTATCCTGACAGTCCTTAACGCAGCCTCCTGACCTGCGGTTGTACCAAAAAGTCTGAAAGTTGGCTTTTTTTTGGGGGGGTCAAAACATCTGGCACATGGTACGTGGATGATTCAGAGAACAGCATTTTTGCTTTTTAGGTGTAGCACACTACATTTTAAGATGTTATTGAACGGCATTTTGATGCATTTTGCAATCCATAATCATTCACTTTTCTCTGCTTATTCTGGTCCCTAACTGGTCTTTAATCCGGCCAGAACTCTCGAGAGTGGCTTTAAAGTCCACATGCACTTATCATAAACACTCAATTTTGGTTCATAGCATTGACACTATATTTAGATTTTGGGACATGTTTTCGTTTCGACTTCCTACAAAATGTGAGTGCGACACACCCTGATGGCAAACCAATGAAAAATGTCAGGTTGGAAGTAAGTCTGTTTGTATTAACTATAGGAGGCTCAGAACATGTTGGAAAACCATAATTTGATCACTGCGTAGTGGTTTCTCATGTTACAGCGGCGTGTAATGAAAAGGATCTTTCAGAAATGGTTTCAAGAGTCTGGCCCATTTCTAAGAGTCACAGTAAAAAGCACTATGATGGTTTGGCAAGACATTTTAACGTTCTTCTCTGACTTTTATTAGAAATATCTATAAAGATATTCACAATATTTCTCGTAAAATGTATATATAGCAACAAAAATCAAATCATATTTTTTGTTTTCATAGCCACAGTGTGGTATCGCACATGTTGGTTGTCTCTAAGTGACTTTTTGGAATGAAAGCACGAAAATGAATGTCACTGTGTTTACCTGGAGAAACAAATCTTTTGTTGTTGACATTTATGAACTCATATTGAGGTGGTAGAACACTTTACCAAACATAAACACATGCACATTATTTACTTCTTCCTCTTCAGCTTCCACGAGGCTGTAAATCAGTAATATCGCTGTTATATTTCTGTTATAGCACAGCGCGGGAGCATGCAGGCTGGCAATCTTTCAATTTTATTGCCCAGGTTCATGCACCTCTGCTGGCAAAATGTGCCTAATCTAGTGTCCTTGAGCAAGATGCTGAAATCTCAAGGACTGATGTTGTGTAGGAAGCTTCGTAAATCTCTTTATGGCAGTTAGGCAGCAGAAAAATTAATCAGCAAATGATCACTTTACATTTGTTTTCCATTAATTGTAGGTCCAGAGGGTCTTGGGTTCAGCATCACATCCAGGGACGTCCCCATCGGTGGCAGTGCTCCCATTTACGTCAAAAACATCCTTCCTCGAGGAGCTGCCATCCAAGATGGCCGATTGAATGCTGGAGACCGGCTGCTGGAGGTGGGGCAGCACTCTTTAGCAACCTCTAACCATTGTATAGTGTTCACATGCCGGGATTGTATGTTATTTTAGAGACTAATTACTCTTTCTCTGATATGGTTTTGTTCCAAATTTCAATCTTACAGAGCTTTTGTTAAAATGAGTCAAACAAGCCGCGTTCCCTATGGCTATAACAATTCAGCTCCAGCTTTAAATTGCTGAGGAAAAGTGGTTAGATGGAACAATATTTTGATTATACTTCAATCAGACTGACATGAAAATCAGCCAGTGCTCACTTTAGGGGGAAATAACCCATGTTTAATTCCAGCTCCGACTGACTCAGTGGGTAATCTGCATAAAGGTTATGTGGAGGCCATAGATTCCCCCTCGTTAAAGACGGAGCGCTCTTTGATTTTTGTTTTTCTGCTGAGCGTGTTTTATGTATGTGCTTATCTGAGTATTTATCATACTGCGTGTGTGTGTGTATGTGCAGGTTAGTGGAGTAGACCTGAGCGGTAAGAGCCAGGAGGAGGTGGTGGCCCTGCTCCGAGCCACGCCCATGGGTGGAACTGTGAACTTGTTGGTGATTCGCCAAGAGGACTCCCTGCTGCCCCGAGAAGTGGTCAGTATCCAGCCGGCGCCTCACCTCATAACCCAGTGAGAAATAAGAACATCACTGCAGGAAATCCTACATTTTTAACAAGTGATGTGCTTGATACTGGAGGAGAATAGCACCTTGTTATTCTCACTTTTAAACCCTTAAAACATAAAATTTAAATGAGGAAAACTGTGAATTTCTTAAGTTACTTTATTTAAAAATAGAAAAAAAGAAGAAAGGGAGACTTACGTTGATGGTTATTGTTTTGGTGTATGTTACAATTATTATTGTTTACAGGGAATTAACCTCCCAAAGTCAATTTGGTTGAGCATATCCCAGCTGGCTCGATGAGCTCACTCTAGGAGTATGGTAAAAAGCACTAAATGTGTTGCATTCAGTGCAGCGGGGAAATGGATTTATCATGGTGGCTGCACTGATGTGACTTTAACTGCTCCTCAAACCCATCAGCTTCTCTGATTGTCTATCTTTCCAGTAGCTCTCTGCACTGCAGTTTTTACATTATTGTGTCTGTTGCATAATTCTGTTTGTGTTGTATTCGTTAAAAGAGGTTAGTAGCTGCTTCCCCCAGAAGGATTTTTCAAAATACATGTCCTAAAAATCAATAGAATTATGAATTGCAAGAAGTTATTTTAAAGCTGCAATGGTGGCTTCGAAG
>JAPZEB010000013.1:20531900-20577862 GCA_029783705.1 Chaetodon striatus | reverse complement strand
TTTGCTGAAACAAAGGTTCAGGTTTCCTAGACGGTGTTTTGTCTAAGCCTGTTCCCCTGTTGACATGTGTTTCCTGTATTCGACAGCTAATGGCTTTCGTATTAATGATGTCCCAAATCTAGCTTCCTTGGTGCATGTTTAAATTTCAGATTTTAGGGAATCCGCACACACATCTCTCCCTTTAGTTTAAGAATGTGAAGATATCTCTCTACTGACAGAAGTTGCACAGATACAAGTCAGTATAGTCAAGGTCAGACATTTTGGGTGATGTAAACAGAGGAAAAACACATTTTTGAGTGGAGGGGGACTTAAAGAAACATAAGCTGTTGTTTTTATACTCTAAATCTGTACAAAATACAAAATAGAGTTGATCACGGGTAAAAAAAAATTAGATAATGTGTTTGAAACATTCAGATTTTCCTTTTCTTCCATGTCTTGCTTACATCTCTGCACTCTTTCCACTCACAGACACAAAGCAGGATCACTAACCTTTGAATGTTTTAAGAGCACAGCATTAAAATGATATCAAACCTTTTAGGTTATTCCACTGAGGTGGTGATGAACAGTGCTATCTTAAGCTGTGCTGCATCTACAGCCATGCCAAAAGACGACATCTTTGGTGTTAATATAATTAGATGTCCGTTAGAGTAATGCTTTTGCACTGTAGGGATGATGTAATATCTTGCAACTTCTGCTAATAAAGCGCCAAAGAGAGAATCTTTTCTCGTCTGTCTTTGAAGGAGTTTATTTAAATAACAGCAGGTTACTGAGCCAGATATTTTACCTTAGTAAAACTTGGCAAACAGCTCGAGGAGATGAGTCATGTCTTATTGGTACAGCTGATAATTTAAGGTGCTGTAACCTTTTTTTCAGATATTCAAGCTTCTTCGATAATGAATTCCCAGTCGTACTCTGTGATATAACTTTAAAAACAGACCGATATAATTGAGTATAATCAGCAAATTGCTCACCCGTAACAAATGTGCAGCAATGGCTGACCCCCACTCTGTAAATCTGTTCTAAAAATACAGTTGGAACTCAGGTAAAGGCAAATTACAGGAACTGCTCTAAAAGGCCTTTGGAAAGAGTAGTATAGAGCAGTGGTTTTGCAACCTGCAATCAGTGACAGCATCTATGAATTTACAGAGCTCTTCAGAACAGTTTGGCAGCAGCGGATGCATCTTAGAGGTCACTTACTCTTCCACTCTATGGCTTAAAATGTCTCTGAAATGACAGGGCATGGTGATCTGGTAGGTAAGGGCTCCAATGTGTTACCATGGCACCAAAAATCTCTTTCCCATCTCCAAAAAGCTTCTTCTTATGGGGATAGTTTATCCAAATTGTTCGCTGAAAGCTTCATAAAATTCACACTTTCCTTTCACTCCCTGACGTTTAGCAGAGACGCTCTGCACTTTTCTCCTCTCTGTTCTCTCCTTGCTTTTCTTTTGTTTATCACTGACACCTTCTATTTCAAGAATGCCGATGAGTCCGTCCTACATTATTAATTTGGCTACTATAGAAAAGGGTCTCTGATCAAAGTGCAGAGTTCAGAAACATGCTCTGTCGTAATTAAAGTTAATGCTGCCAAGCGTGGTTGAAGACAATGCCAGCCTGGTTAACGATTTCCGAGCGTGTCTCGTCGGCGCCACCTGTTTTCGTTTAGCACTTTTCAGCAGCTGTTCCCATAATTATGCTTGCTGTCAGTGCAGAGAACGGGAGGGTGCACCGCCGCATTGTGCTATGCCGATAAACAAGGTAGTTAAAGGCCACTTATGGCGACACAGTCACTCTCCCGAAGGGGATTCAGCGTCTGTTTCCAGAACACATAATGGGTGAAGTGTGTATGTGCAGTTGGACATAGCAAAGCGCTTTTTATCCACCATTAGCTTGAAATGAGAGGCATCTGCTTCATGATGTGCATCTTTACTGTGGTTCCACTGAAACGCCTTTGCAAACATTCCCAGTTGCCAAGTACACTTCGAAAGTCACCTTTTATTTTTTTATGTTCTCTTTGATTAGATGCAATCGCTTCCTAAATCGCCCACAGAAACATCTAGTGTCAATCCAACCCTGTATTCCAGTCTGTTTCGGGTTGCTCACAGTGAGATCCACTCTGTGACTTCATTGATAGCCAGTAGCTATAATGCATTTCAGTGATGTAGATAGATCTGGCCTCAGATGCCCTTATAGAAACAGACTTTGTTATGCTAATGAGCCAAATGAGCTTTCTCATTAGAAAATCCCCACAGGGTAACAGTCCTAGTTTGTCAGTGCTGAGTCAAAATCTGCTGCATTACCCAGTGAAGAACATGTAATGTTAGTTCACAAACACTCAAAACCTGCCATTGCCAGCTGTGCGCTTGATGCCCTTTAGTGTTGTGTAACAGCATCGCCTCTCAGCCCCTCATTGTACCTGGAAGAGGCTGGATTTGTTTTTAGGCTTAGGGGTATTTAATATTCGTCCCCATTGTCAGAAAATGTTGCGAGGAGAAACACCGCCAAAAGAAATTTGTGTTACAATACTTATCACGCGTGCACCACTTTTGCAATTACACCCATGGCTGATTTCTTTTAGCCCTTTTAAATTCATTTCCAATGACCTTTATGTCGCCAAATTGGGCCAAGTGTGGAAAGAAGTTTCCAGCAGTGTTAATTGTTTTAGGCAGTGATGTGCGGAGAACTCAGAGTTATGTGTGAATAGAAGTAATTGTGATTCATTTGCACTCTCTGTTTCTCTCTCCTCTCTCCTCCCTTGCATCTCACGCACGCTTTTTTTCTGTTGCTCTGTTTCTCTGACACGAGCTTGCACACATCCAACACACCTTTCTTGTTAGCACGTGACAAGTTAAGTGAGGTAGAAACAAAACAAAAAGGCCTATTAAGCAGGTGGAGCTCTTTTGCTAGACTGATGAGCAGCGCTTTCCTCTCTCTGCCCTCCTCTGTTCACCTGCTTGTGTCTCGGCTCAAATGCTGCCTCTATCGCCCTCCCCTGCCAGGACAATAGACTGTAATGAATGGGTGCTACCCGGTCACAGTGTTAATTAATAAAGGACTTAATCGTATAATGGACTGTGACTGCATGGCTGTGTCAGAGAGAGCAGAAAGAAAACGACATGGGCTTTTTTTTGTGATGAGGTGGCCAAGTGGACAGTCACTTGAACTATCCGCATAATGGTAACAATGCTACAGCATTACAACCACTCCACTTAAAATGGTTTAGTACTGCGTTTGACCTTAATGATGAGTACCAGAACACAGTACTTAACCTTTTATGTACTAGGCAACATACATACTTGTATCCAGCCATAGTATCTGTGGATTTTGTTGTGACTTTAAAGAGGACCTTTATGCTTTTCCTTATTTTCTGTCTTATATCAAGTTCTACTGTTGGTTATAAATATTAGATGTGGCCAAACTTTTAAATAATGTGGTAAATGGGCATCAAACCATTTTAAATAATGTTTAGAACATTTTTTTCCCACTTGAGAGACAAGCTAACCTCAGCTCGTGATGAATTTCTTTATATGGTCGTCTGCTCCAGGCACGCTACCACAAGTGTTTACATCGTAGCCTACTCTGCTACATGTAGCACCATGCTAACATCGGGTGAACATGTAATCTTGTTTGTTGATGTCGATTTCGGATCATATTCCTGCTGGAACATGTCGGCTTGTGTTTGGAAACTAATATTGGGAAATTGTGACGGGAGAAAGTGGTGCAATACTCCGTTACTTTCATTCCCTTGCTTCAGGTACACTGCTACATGTAGCTGCATGCTAACAACAAGGAAATGTGTGATCTTAGTAACCGATGGTGTTAATTTTTTCCCTGACTTAGGATCATATTTATGCTGTAACATATCACATCACACATATAATATAGAAGCTTTTATTGGTGGTTTTTCTCAGTGGAAAGTGCTGCTATACTCCATTACAATCATTCCCTTGCATCAAATACACTGCTACATGGAGCTACATGCTAAAGTCAGGCAAACATGTGATCTTGGTTGCTGAGGTTGTTAATTTCTCCCAAATTATGGATCATATTCCTGCTGAAACATGTCCTATTGAAAAGACTTTTGTCATTTATTACAGTAGAAAGTGCAGCTATACTCTGTTCCAATCATTCCCTCAGCCAGCCAAGATGCTAGCCAAGAGCATAGATTTGAAAAGAAATGCTAACAAGGAGGAGCACCCTGGGCTTTCTCGGGAGGGGGGCTTAAAGAGACAGGAACTAAAATGGAGCATCTCAGACAGAGGGTGAATACAGGTGCTCCAGCACAGACAGTGCGAGTAAAATAAAATGAGTTGTTTTGGACATTTAAAGCATGTAAACATGTGCTGATAGAAACCCAAAATACAAGTATAAACCTGAAAATCTGCATAACAGGTCCCCTTAAAAACCTTAACACATGTGATGCAACATCAACAGCACGCTCTCTAGACCTCTTCCTTTCAACCTTGGAATGGCACACAATAATACATTGTGGTTTGACTGTGACAACAGTGTTGAGATTGTAGTGACACTTGGAAAACAAAAAGTATGGTTGCACAGTTGGCTGCGTTGTTGCAGTAAGAAGATCTGTAAACAAAAAGCGCTGCACATTCTTTCCTACACAAGAGTGTGAACAGGAAGACGCAAACATGTACTTAACAGTGGATATATCAGCACTCTAAGGAAGTCAACTTCCTTGCTCCCTGAGTGAAGTTCAGACTGCATTACATCATGTTTGTTTGAGTTATACACATCTGAATGTGATTCTGTAGTTTAAGCTTGAAATCTGACAAGAGACAATGTAATCTCAAAAAAAGTTTGTTGTGCAGTGTGCAAGGCCAAGTGTCTTCACAGTTAGGTCTAGCTTGTTCCTGGCATTAGCAGCTGGTCGGGGTAGAGGTGTTGGAGACATTCAGCCATCATTAGTGAGTGCAGCTCTCTCTGGAGAGAATTTTGTCCTTGCTGTAAAAGAGACAATTTGGATTTGTCACTCCATGTTAGCAGAAAGCTTTCTGCCAGTGACCGTACCTGAGAAAATAATTTGAGTTGAGAAAACACGTTGAACCCAAGATGTTGCCGTTAACAATGTGGGATTGTGGCTGATGACACAGACATAGTTTAAATAAAACTTTTTTTTGTCCTGGTGCTTTTTGATTTAAGCATGCAACTGTTTCAGTGTTTTTACATCAGTTCATCTATTGTCAGTACTTTTGTTCTCTCTGTCCCCGGTGCATAAACGGGGCTGAGCTTGGAACAATGAGGTGACTTTCTTTCTTCTCCTGTTCAGAGGTAGTCGAATCCAGCTCTGCCTGAGCTGAATCGGTGCAACGAGGCCTGTCAAGCAGCCTGACAAACTCATTCTTGGCTAGCGGCGCTTGTTCCTGTCTGATGAAAATGTTACACTGCTCTCTCATTCTCTGCCTCGGCCCGCTATTCCCGGAACACAGCTCTGAGTGGGTGGTTATTCTGTCATCATTTTGGAAGAGCGCGCGCACACACATTCACACACACAGAGGCTCAGACAGGGTCCATCTAAAGTAATTTTTTCATCCAATGTATTACTGTGTTCAACTGCTGGGCTAAAAGCCTCTCTAGGGACATAACTCATAGCCACTATTTATTTATTTTATTTTGATAAAACATCTTCATTAAAGATAAAGACTGACCCTGCCAATGACGCACAAGGCCATTCATTCACGAGCGTTCTATTCAAAATTGCATGTTTGTGCTGCGTTGCTAAGGGTGTGCATTGGAAACTAACTGATCACATTCCACGAGTTGAGTTAAGGCCATTTCAATATAACAGCTGTCAAAGCTTTCTTTGCGGACATGATGTCTTTCCAAGCTCCAAACAAGAGTGTGAGGTTAATGTTGATGCATTATATTTACACCTTCGCTGGATAGTTGTTTTTTTCTTTCCCCTATTCGCTTAATTCAGCCGTCTGAGGGGAAGCAAAGGGTCATTTCCTGACAAGAGCCGGTGATTTCTGTAATAGAACCGGAAGTGTTGAAACACAGCACGATTAAATGGATTCCAGCGGTCTGAATTTACTGTGGGTCCAGTCACGGACAAAGCCCAGTTGGCAAGTTGTACAGACAGGTGTACTGCCATTTTGAAAGCCGGAGAATAAAAGCAGAGAGAAAGAAAAGGGGGCAGATAGAAGGGCCGTCTGGAGAATAGGGGCTCAGTCAGAGGGTGTTGAAAAGAGCCTCCACCTGAACGCACCGCTGCATCCTAATAACTCCTCAGCCTCCGAAAAGAAAAAAAAAAACACCTTATGCTCTATCTTTCCCTTCTTTCCTCCGCTTCACTCTTTATCCGAGCAGCTGTGAAGGGCACACACCTGGCTGCCATCCATCTGGCTGTGTGTTTGCGTGCACGCGTGTGTATTGATGTGAGTCTATTTAAAGAGGTCTTGTGGCGGGTTTCTGGGGTTGATTGCTCTCACCGCCAGTATTGTTCATGTGGATTCGGCTGCCATGGCAATAACTACGCACGTACAGTACGATCTGGCCAATCACAGTATTACAGCACTGCTCTCGAGCTTCCTGTGGAGCGGGGATCATGATCAGACAGTCGTCAGCTCTTATGTACTGAATATAAACGTGTGTGTGGGGAAACAGGAAGCACTCTAATTCTCTCAACAACTGCTGCTGAAAGGTGGTGCCCTTGAGCAAGGCACTGAACACCCATGAACTCAACTGGAGCAGTTCAGTGGCCAGTAGCAGATGCTTAAATGTCTGAATGGAAGACTTGTTATCTCCTATTAGAAAGATGCAGTGTCTCATTTTTGTTACTCAAACTGGAGGAACAACTGTGGACTGAGACCAAAGCTTTCGGTTTCAGCACATTTACTCAGCTACAGTATGTTGGCTATAGCTCAAAAATCTTTGGTAGGCTCTAAACCGCTGAACAAAAATGATTCTATAACGCTCTTAAATCTTTACCCGGTTTTCCCGCAGTCAACATAAGAAAAGTGTGCCAGTTCTTTAATGCCTCTGGTGTTTTCTCTACACCATTAGCTTTCTCTCACACCTCTTCCCCTTCTGTTTGGCTGCAAGCAAGAGGTAAAATACACAAATCCTATTCCTTTGGTTATTTTTCTACAGATGCTCTTTGTTAGACACCAGTGGAAATTGTCAGAAAAGAGACTGGAGTGGTTGTTTGATGGACTATTTTCCAGCTGAATTGATCGTGCTGGGTGCTAGACACTCAACAGTACTCTCTCACACCTCTCTGGCAGCTGAAATGAACCATCTTTTTTGTGAACCATGCATGAGGATCTGCGGTACCAGCCTTGCAACAAAACACTTTATACTATGGTAATTTCCAACAAAAGGCCCGCGGATCGCACAGGGAAGGAGGGTCGGGTTCTTAACGTGTCACAAATTATCCTTCAGAGGGGTGTTGTTCAGAGGAAGCCACTGTTGTTTGAGCGCCAAATTGCTACCTGGCGCTCTCAAAGTTCTCCGCTGTCCCTGCTGCTCCTACACCGAGCTCATGGCGGCGGAAAGGAATTAGCAGCGCTCGGCTAGACAGTACGGCCAATTGACGATGACAGCCCTGAGATATGTGACATGCTTGCCATCCATTCGCTTTCTTCTCCTGCCCCCCTCATCTTTCCCCTCTTTATCTTGTCTCCCGCCTGCTTTCCATTTTCTTGTCATTCACCATCCCTGTTCTTTCAATTTTTGTTCCGCTAGTCTCTGTTATCTTTTTTTTATGCTCTTTGTTTTTCTGTCTTTTCACCAAAGTTAAAGTTAGATACTTCTCACAGAGATTTGAATGCAACAGTGACATAGTAGAGCTCAACAACAGTTTGCCAACTTTGGTTGGGAGGTTGAGTCATCAGCCCAAAAGACTCAGAGCTGCGAGCAGATTTTTGTGCCCTTACTTTTTCACTTTAAAAAAAAGTTTGTGCTGAAGTTTACTGGCACATCAGCAGTGCCACATCTATGACAAATATTCTCTTTAGATCTTCTTTTTAAAAGCCAACTCATATAAGAGGAACTCTCACACTCTCTTTTTCTACTTAATACCCTCAGCAGCCAGAGGAAGATGAAATGGTGTTAACCCCTGATGGTACGCAAGAGTTCATGACCTTTGAGATCCCTCTGAATGACTCCGGCTCTGCAGGCCTGGGGGTCAGTGTCAAGGGGAACCGGTCCAAGGAGAACCATGCCGACTTGGGCATCTTTGTGAAATCCATTATTAATGGAGGTGCTGCTAGCAAGGCAAGTAACCACTCCCACCCACTTACGCTCCGACCATTACCTTGATTGATTTCATTGATTCCATTCACTGTTGTTGCTATAACCTGAGGACATACAGGTATGTACAAACACGAGGTGGACTACCATACTGCATGGGTTCAGAGTCCTTCTTATGATGATTTTAAAGCGGCCACTTGATATTAAAGGGGAACACCGCCCAAATTAAGAATACCAATATGTTATTTCCATGGCCGAGGAAAGTTCAATCAATGTTTGTGAATATAAGCTACTCTCCCTCAAAGCCTGAAACCACAGAAGTAAGTCTCAAACTTGTGATGTCATTAAGTACTTAGTCTAGTATCTTTGATAAACCAGATCTACCAGTATCAGCAATGTACTGCCATGGACAGGGCTACAGCAAAATAAAGTTTTAGCCACCTAAAAAATCAACATCTGTTTAAGTGCACGCTATGTTTTGAACATTTTCTCCACTTTACCTTACACACTAACCAATCCAGGTAATGGTAGACCAGCAACTCGTTAACGGACTCTGGTGGCTTTGAGGTTACGGCCCCAGTACCCTGTGGGAAAAGGTTGTCTTAAGCCAGAATAAAGCAGTAAAATATTCAAAGTATAGCCTACACTTAAACTGATATGGGGTTTTTTTGGGTGGCTAAAAGCTAACCAACCAAGGCAGAATTAGCTCAGCATTGTTTCATTGTGTGTAAATATGTAAAGCCAGGGTTTCTATCCTAAGTTATTTTAAACATTGTGATTTGGTATATAATATCTTTGGCAATGTGTTGTCTGTGAAAAAGCTCCAGACTTTATACTTAATTACAACACTCATTTGAGTTTTGGCACACTAGTTTTTGGATTTAGGAGAGAGTTGTTCATGTTTACTGTTAATTTTGGACTGTTTAAGACCACAAGAATAACATGAATGAAATTTAGAAACAGGCATAGTTACCTTTTTATGCTGCTTCAAGGTGCAGTTTGTGATTCTAATACAGTCTTTCTCAAATGAAGCAAATGTCTCCTCATGGTTCACTAGCTGTTCTGTGTGTGCACTAAAAAAATGGAAAACAAACAAAGTTGCTCAGACCAACACTTTGCCGACTACTCTCCATCTTCCACGTCCTCGCCCACAGTGAATAGAGCTCCAGAATGATAGAATGAAACCTAATTAACATGAGAGATATTAGCAGAGCTTTAAAGGAGCACTGACAGGAGGCTGTATTTGATTGAATTTTGACTTAAAATATCAACAATGTTTCTCCAGGATTGCAGACTCCACCTTTATGTAACAAAAGTACCATGTTGTGAATGTTTTCCTCGGGGGAATGATGTTGTTAAATTTTTTATTACCCTCTCAAACTGCTAAATTTAAGTGTTTATAAATACCAGTGGTCTGTAACATCATTAACACATTAAAATGTTTTCCAGAGAATATGAGTAGAAAAACAAGATTGTGATTTTGCCCTGGCATTTATTGGGATTTTCTGTGAGAAAGAGTGCATGTGATCCCTGAAGTTGTGCCTCAGAGGCAGCTGCTAAGTTACAAGCTGTTCCAGTTCTAATATAATGATGCCAGTGATCAGAAGAATTTGATTTAAGTATTTTTTGACTCCGATGGTGTTTGTCTGCAGGATGGCCGTCTGCGAGTCAATGACCAGCTCATTGCAGTCAATGGGGAGTCATTGCATGGGATGACCAACCAGGACGCCATGGAAACACTGCGCAAATCCATGTCTGTAGAGGGAAACAAGCGAGGGATGATTCAGCTCATCGTGGCCCGGCATGTGCCCAAAAACACTGAGGTAGGCTAACAGGTCGGGAGGAGTCACACTGATGTGCTCGAGGCTAATTGGCATCACACAGAGTCAGATTTAATTGGTCTGCCACTGAATATTTCTTTAATCTGATATTGTCATTAATATGAGCCACCATAACTCTGAGATGGACTGTGTGTTTCACTCCCCTTGTGTGTACGCACATTCAGTATAAGGCATGATACACACACATGCGTGCTCTAATTCAAATCCTGTCTGTAGACAAGTGGCGGACATATTGACTGAAGAAGAGGGATAGCTACATTTCAACCGCAGTGAATGATAAACGAGAGTGGCTTTCCTTTACCCCGCCACCGGCCCTAATCTATCCCCCATAGGTTTTTGTTGCTTAGAGATAGCGAGAGGAGGACCTTTATGAAGCAACCACACCACCATGCAAATCTTCAAACAGTCCCATTTCCTGTGTGAGATAGGTGATACCGTCTCACATCCCGCCCCATTCTCTATGTGATTTTCTTTGCCCACTGTGGGCCTTGATATGATATCTAAGAAGCACTTCACTGAGTTATGATTGACAGGCCTGTGGAATAACACTGTAGGATAGGCAGATAAAGAATATATATTGCTGCTAGGCGGATATTTGTCATTAGGTAACAGTCACGAATATTGAGGCGAGGGGATTTCAACTTCATGAAATGCCCATTGTGATAGTGAGCTAATCCCAGCCTACCTTTCTCTAAGAGGAACTGTATTCCGTCACCAACTGGAGTAACACAAACGTGATTTAGCTGAATGTGAAACGCTAAGCACAGTGTGACTGTATTTCAGGATTGCGGATTCATGTGTGAATACTACACACTCACGCACGTTCACTCACCCTCCAGCCAGAGGTTGTAGATCAGGTTTGATTAGTGTTGCCGTGACTCTAATTGGAGCCTGTGTCCCGTGGCTGTGTGTCAGTTTGGAGTACCACGCTGAGCCCCAGTCCCCCCTCACTGCCCTTCACCCTCCCTGCAAGCCCTCATCCTCTGAGCGTTCTGTCTCTCTCTCTTCTCACCACACATCACCTCCTGACGCCCTGTGCACTTGTTTTCTTCTTGTTTTAATGTCATTTTTCCGCCCCAAAACATGTAGTGCTCCATAGTATACCAGGTAGAACATGGGATAAATACAGCAAAGGACTGGAGTTGAAATCTCACAGGTATCACTAATAAAATGTCATACGTCGTAGCATAACTGTTCACCATAACAATTTCCCCTCGTGTGTTTTTTGCTGAATTTTACATGTTCATACCTCAAGCCTGCATATATCTGCTGGACTGCTTTATTTCACTCCTTTTATTTAGCAGATAAAATAAAAATCCTAGTTAAAAATCAGAAGATAGAACCTCACTTCAGTCAGACAGCTCATGTTTAAATGTTAAATTCAACAGCAGAACATAGTCAGAGTTTGGCATGGTTTGACTGTCTGGTCGAATTCCATTTCTTTTTTGTCAAAACAAAGTCATACAGTCTCGTACCAGAAAGGGTGATCACGTCTCCATTGTTTTTCCACTTTACTTTACATGAAACCACGCACACTTCCGTTTAAAGAAAGCTTCAGTGCTGGGTTCCTATGGAAACAGCAGTCCCGCAAAATACGACAGCTTTGCTAGCTTAGAAAATAGCAATATCAGGAACTGAATTTGATGAATTTACAGTTTATCACACCACAAATGAAACAAGAATTAGCTAGCTAGCACACTCTACAGTCCTTTCGCTTCGCTCCCCGCCACTGGGAGACTACTTGGCTGAGAGGGGAGCGGACAACAGCTCCAGAGATGTTGGGGTTTGTGCTGGCTGAATATAAGCTGCTATAGTTACTAAATGAAGGTCTGTCTCCAGAGTTACTCTCCCTCCAGCAAAGTAGTCTCTTAGCAGCAGGAATTGAGGCAGAGGGACCACAAGGTGCGCAAGCTAGCTGATTCTTGTCTCATATGTGGTCTGATAAACAGTAACTTTATCAAATTCAGTTCCCTTTATTGGTATTTTCCAAGCAACTGTCGCTGTCATACTTTGTGGGATCCACCTGAGTGTGGTTTTCATGGGAACACAACTACTGAGGCTTTCTGGATACAGAAGTGGGCGTGGTTTAATTGAAAGTAGGTTGGACGAACAATAGACAACCATTATTGATCTAAAACAGGAAGCAGAAGGTTCAAAAGGAAATGTGGTTACTGTAAGAACACAAAATGTGCCTCATAACTTTAAAATGCATTACCTTAGACATTGTTCGCGATGCTATGTTTTCCATCACCAGTCAGTGAAGCCCTCTAAGGCTATGAACCCTCATTTCCAATTCTTCTGTCAAGCTCAGACAAACAACAGCACTGTTTAAAAAAAGACACAACCCCATCATTCATTTAAAGGAGCCCACTGTGTTCAAACAGCAATGGCGCCAACGCTTTAGCAAAGCTAACGCAGGGTCGTGTTTTGGAATAGGAACTTGACGCACCAGGTGGTTTGTTACACAGAATCAAATGAGAAGCCGTCATCGGAGACTTTTTGGAAAAAGGCAGGCACCCTTTAAAAGATCCTTGGGAGGCGATTGGATAAACCATCTGTGTATCACGTCTATCAAGGATGCTGACACCAGTCGGGGGAAGAGTTGAAACATCTCTTCCATTGAGAAAAGCCTTCAGTGCTGTTCTTTGCTCTTCTTTAAATATAACTGATGCTATTGCAGCATGTACGCTAACCTTTGTAGCAGCTGCCATTGTTGTATACATTGTATACATCGCCTTTCTGTAGCCACATCGAAGCACTGCCAGTAGCTCCTGACAGGCTGCTGATTGTTCTGAAGCACTGTTGGTTCAGACACAAACACAAACACATTATTTGAAGCCTGACAAGATGGATTTCTGTGTGAACTCATGATATCCTGAGAATCAAGCTGCTGTGCAAGGTAAACAAATTAGTTCAACGTGGCTCAGTTTTGCAGCAGTTAAATGTGACGTTACCATCAGGGTCAGATTACCTTGAACCACTATATCTCTCCTCTTTATCTCATGATTGTCATGATGAAAGATAAAATGTTGCCACAGTGCTAACTTTGCAGTGCAGTGAAATGCTTCCCTTATGATTTTATAAACCGCTGTGCCGCGTTTCTGCATCTCACTACCCATGAAACAAACAGATCGTTTAATTCATTGTTTTACTGAAACCTGAAGCTCCACGCACTGCACGACGCAGCCCCGTGCATTTTTTAAATTCAGGGTTTTTGTTAGGTTGTTAGACTTCACAGCTTTCTCTTCTCTCTCTGCCTTTACTCTCCCTCCCTCTTTCCTATCCAAACTAGGGGAGAGGACATGTGTCCCTCTGGGGGAAGCTCAGCCCCAAGGTTCAGTGAGTTCTATCACTTCGGTCCAGTCACTCTCCTGTCCTCTTTAATCCTTCACCAGCAGGCAGACAGGTAGACAGACTGACACTGAGCAGACAGTTAAGGTCACAGACAAACACGTTTTTTAGAAACAGCAAAAATATATTATTACCCTGTCACTATGAAGGTAAAGGGTGCTGTTTTGGAGTAAAGTTTGTTACATTTTTTATCCATGTGAGGAAACTATTTCGAGAGAAATTTTGACATGTTTGTATATAACTTGACGTTTACTTTGCATCAGATGCTACGAGACAGCATAATGTGTGGTGTTGCAGGGAGGGATGTTGCGGAGTGCGTGTGAAATAAAAGGAGAAGGAGATGTAACAGTGCATTTTAGATTCCATCCATTAAACTCCCATTACAGGCTGCTGAGGATGCAGTGTTTTCTGGAGACTTGGTGGTTTGTAAAGGTGCCACGAAGTCACCAGAGGAGATTTTAATATACTCAGAGTAGAGTAAAGATAAGATTGTAAATGAAGAATTTAAGGTCAGTTGCAAACCTCAAATAAGAAAAGCAGAAGTTAAATGTCGACACAGGCTCCCGGCAGTTACAGCCACCTCCCCCCTTCTCTCCCCCGCTCCGCTGTGTTAGCCAGGCAGATATGTGGGGAGCCAGCGCCAGTTTGCCACTGTCACCCAGCCGAATGGGAGTGAGCACTGGAGGCCACCATTGAAATGAATCAGATCCATCACTGTCTGCAGGGGAGAGGAGCTGAGCAGCACAGCCTAATGCACCGGGAGGGGGGGTGGGCTTCGATGGGTGCAGCGTATCCAGGCCACCCCACTCCATGAAAATTGCATTGATTTCATCATTGCTTGGTCCTCGGGGCTGAAGTACGATCAACTGTCTTAGAGGAGAGCAGTGTGATGTTTCCTGGTAGTTGAAGCTGGCTTGGTTTTGTGTGTGTTTGCAAAACTAAAACTGCACACCAGTCACTGAACTTTTCTATTACATGATGTAACTAAAAGTGTTCTGGCAGATAACAACCCACTGAAGACAGACTAAATAAAATAATGCCTATTGGTTTGTGGACTGTTTTGGAGCCTTGAGTTTGACATTTTGGCCCCCAGTCCCCATCTTTTGAAGCCAAAAGTGACCATGTCACGACAAGAGGGTGGAGATAACCTTAACGCTAGTCGCTAGCTTGGTTAGCACAGTTCATTTAAAGTTATGGTTAACTGTGATGATTCCACTGCTAATTGTTGTTTGTGAAAACAGGCATAAAACCATTAAAACAAAATGTACTTACCAGAAAAACCGAATATCCGACTCCTTACAGGTTCTTTTAGTGCAATCAAATGCTGAACAAGATTTTTTAGGCAACCAAAACGTTACAGTTAACTTTCATAAACTGAAAACGCACCAAAATAGCTATGGCTATGGCTAGGCTACAGCTATGGCTACACTCTGTGAAATTATGGTTATATTGCCCAACCAATGTTGGCGTTGTGGTGGCACCTTGTCAATGGATGGCCCTCAGCTGTCACTCGAAGTGGCCCCACCTAATTATACATAACTTTAAGCCTTGATAACATTTAAACAGGTGAGTTATATAGAGCCCCTCTGCAGAGTTTGCATGTTCTCCCCGTGTCAGCATGGGTTCTCTCCGGGCTAGGTTAATTGGTGACTCTAAATTGTCCGTAGGTGTGAATGTGAGTGTGAATGGTATAGCGACCTGTCCAGGGTGTACCCTGCCTCTCGATAGGCTCCAGCCCCCCCACGACCCTCAAGAGGATAAGCGGTAAGAAAATGGATGGATGGAGTTATGTAGAAATTCACCCCCCTATACAGTTGTCATGAGGAATGTCACAGGAAAATTTTTTTGTACCAGACTGTAAACATGTTTTAATCTGCTGTAAAGTTGGGCATTTTAAGATTGGGGTCGCTCTTGGAGCCAGCCTCAAGTGCAGCCCTGGATGTTGTTCTTTGGTCAGACCAAGTGAGCGCAGGGAGCGCTGAGGCAGGATCAAAGACCCTTTGCTTTGAGCAACATCCCCCTCTAACTTCAATACATCCATATTTTAATTAATGATATTTAAATTTACTTTTTCTCTCCACCCTTGTCGCCCCACTCATTAGTCTCTCTAGTGAAATGATTTTTTTTCTCCAATGACTCTAACCTCTCATAACAATTATAACAAAGGTGTGAAGACACAAGCTCTGAAAGGTCATTCAAAAAGTTTTCTAAAGATCACAAAGCACTGAGTCACTATTTTTTGGCACTTCTGCATTTGCTTCTTTTTCAGGAGTTGCTGCTTCTCTATAACACATGAAAACAAACATGCATTACCTAAATGCACTATGTGACACTGTCATCGAGTGTCAGGACTCTGTGATCGCTCAGGGTAGCCTCTCCACACAAATATATAATCCCAACAAAAACACACACACTTCCACATATTGCCCAAGGTCTCCCAGAAGCCCATTTGCTTTCAGCGGGACTTGGGGCTAGATCCATCCAGACACATTTCCTTAGTGGCAAAGACAAGTGTTTCAATGGCCTGCTTATGATTAGGCCCATGTCTGAGGTGGAGTACCTGATCTATTTTTCCTGCAAATATAACAGAGGCGATGAGTGGCCTTTGCCTTGGGTTAAAATGAGAATTTTCTCTTTCAACCTTGAAATAAAGGAACAAAAATACTTCAGTATGATTAAGGATGTATTCAAGTGTACCAAGGCAGTGTGCCACACTGTATGCGGCCTATTTTTGATGAAGCACAAACATGGAAGGTCCCAATGAGCCTGATTCAAAATCTGACCTTTTGTGGATCCTCTCTGTTCCTATCCAAACCTAAAAATACAAGTCTCAATTTGTGGAGGAAGACCCCTTGTCAGCTGGGTCACAGGGTAGCAGTGGGTCGAACAAGCACTCAAAAGCAACAAGATCAAAGTTAGAAGAGCTGACAAAGCTTCTTACTGTAAATAAGCACAATGTCTTTAGTTGGTTTTGACTGCTTTTGGAAACCAGCCTGGAAACCAATGCCTTGTAATGCATTTGATGTGCAGTCAGAGAGAAGACAAAGGTAGGCAGAAAAAAATGTAACTCATATGCTTAGTACACACATGCACACGGTATATACACACACTCTGTACCGGAACAATTACTTTTTCCTCTGTTCTGGTTCCACAGATAGCCACTGTTTGAAAAACTACCATTCTGCCCCAGATAGTCAAGCGATATGATTGGTCATTGGCAATTTGTTTGAAGCATTGTAATTGCACGGCTGCTTCAGAGGCTGTGTAATTTCTCCTTCTATATCCGAGTTCTATTAATATATCGTCACATGTGTTTAAGCAATTAAATTTATGAAAAGCCATTTTAATTCCATTTCTTTTATGGCCACACTTCATGAATGTTCTCCGTCTTCCAAGTTTTTAGTGCAAAGACTGATCCTCGAGTCACAAACCCCAAAGTCCTGTATCTGACTCAAATGCAGATCTGTTACAGGAGTTTGGTGATTGGATTTTCAACTCTCTGGCATCTAAGATTTACACACATTTATCCAAGAATGCGGATATTAAGTGTGGTATCTCAGTGCCTCAGTACCACCTATACTTATCACCTTTCTTTTGTGACACTTTAAAAACATAATCCTGTGTATGTCTTGTGGAAGTATGGCTTTGTCCACCACATAAACCCTAATGATACAGAAATGTTACATTTCTTGGAGGAAGCTCCGATAGCAGTTTCCCACTAGCTTGAGAATAATCTCCTTCCACATTGTGGCACAAATGTAGGAGATTGTAGTATGCTGAGGTGAAAGGTGTGATGGATAGCCTGCAGAGCAAAAGGCTGTTCAGTTCCACTTATGGTTGCCACGTTGACATACACCGATCAGCCAAGGTCAGATCAGAGGTCAGAGCCAAGTCCGATCCATGGAGGCCCCACCTTGGGTTAGGGGCACATCTGGGGTACTGGCACATCACAAGAATCCTTGAGCAGATTGGGACCTGGGAAATTTAGAAGCCAGGTCGACACCTTGAGTTTTTTTTGTCACGCTCCACAGGCCATTTCTAAACAGTTTTTGCAGTGTGGCATGCTGCTGTTTTCTGCTGGGGGGGCACTGCCATTGGGGAGTACTGTTGCCATGAGGGGGAGTACTTGGTCTGCAATGGTGTTTGAGTGGGTGGAACATGTCAGGTGGTATCCACATGAATGCGAGAACCAAAGGTATCCCAGCAGAACAATGCATTGGAACAAAATAATCAAAGTTATTCACTTCACCTGTCACTGGTATGAATATTTTGGCTGATCAGTGTACATCGTACTGATACAGCAATGTTACATTTGTTGGAAGAACCCCTGATAGCAATTTTGCACTGCCTTGAGAATAATCTTCTTCCAAATTGTGGCACAAATGTAGGAATTTGTAGTGTGCTGAGGTGAAAGGTGTGATAGCTAGGATAGCCTGCAGAACAAAAGGCTGATCAGTTCCACTTATGGTTGCTGTGTTGACATATAGTCCTAATTCATAAGCAGTTTATTTGAATGTGAGCTTTAGCTTATCGTCTGCCGGCATCTCTACTGCTGCTAAAACTGACAATTGGACTATTACATGGAAGAATAAAGGAGTCTGCTTATCATGAGACATCATCAGAACCAATTTCAATACAAAGAGGATTATTAGAAAAGTGAAATAACAGCTAATGTTTGGAGATTTAAAGTTATGTTATGCCAAGCATAGAAGACAGATAAAGCTGGATTTTATGTCTGAGCTTATGTCTGAGACCCCCACCCCCCCCACCCCACACCCGCTGCCTCTCCCTCTTATCCTGTTTATGAACTTTCGCTCGGTGGTGGATGTTTGTTTCTGTCTGTTGCAACAGCCGCGGCAGTTCATGACACTACTAAGATATTTATCACCGCAGCATCTAAAAGCAGACAGGCTGTTGATAAGCATTCTTGTGGCTGGGGTTCATTTCTCTGATTTGAAATTCATCACATGATGTACGCGTACGCCTCTCCGTGCATTTGTGATGTTATTTATGACGAAGATCTCCAGCAGACATCGACTATTTTTTGACAGACTGGCTGTCTGCTTTCTTTTTTTTTTCTTCGTTGTCCTTCTTGACAGCGCTGCCGCAACTTGCCAATGAAGCACTGCATTAATCAGAGCCAAAAAAAATAAATAAAAAACACACTTCCACCAAGATGCTTCACCACAAAACCTTTCTCATCATCCCTGTCTGCGTTGAGATACTACACATGTGCAGATTGAGTTGAATTTCACAGTGTACTATTTTTACATTGGGCCGCTTCGCCATCGAGTTCTCATGATAATTCATGAGAAGAATCCTCTGCCTAAGGACGGCAATGCTATCACTTCATTCCTTCGCTTCAGATATTTCTTTCACTTTACTTTCACTTTCTTTTTGTGCTTGTGTCAGCACAGCTTTCTGTCAAGACCGCCTCAAGACATAAATGTAAAGCTTTTATGTAAAGCATTCCTCTTTTGACCACTTGAAAGACTTTCCAGTCCAGCAACCCCAATTATGTAAATACCATGTGGGACAAGAAACCACTGCAAAGTTGCCCAGTGCATTTAGTCACCTGAGAAAAGTGTTTCTGGATTCTTGTTTTCTCATTTCCTTAAGCCACTGACATCGTACCACATTTATGGAAATGTCCAGCGATGTCTGCTGTTCCTCAACAAATGGACCACTAGTGATGCTGACATTTAATACACTGCCGAGGTTTTGATATGCATGACAGCTAATTAACGTCAGGGCTTTAAATTGAAGGAATGTGACAGGCTCATAACAGCATGATGCATAAGGATGACAAGGCAGAATGAATGGTGAGGTGGGGGGTTAACCCACATTTTTACAATGACATGATGACATGAGGCAATCAAAATCAAAATGATGCAATTTACATATAACAGGGTTGTAGCAAAAAATGACGTCTTCTGAAACAGTTTAGCATTTTATTTGAGGCCCTTTGCTGATGATAATGATGACCAACTAGGGATCACAGTTTACCATACTCCTCCATTTTACAACTAACCATTAGGAAACATGGTCATGTTCAGCTGAAACACTGCTTTATTATTGATGAGAATCAGCAGGAGGTGCAGGAGGAAGATCAAAGCTGCATTCACTGCACTCACCTTAGCATTGTTGCATCATAGGAGCTTGCAGACATAGCGGCTTAGTTACCTCTGTGAAGAGAGTGCACGTAACAGCGTATTCTGTATATGAAAGAGCACTGAAGTAGCCTCCTCAGCATGCCAATGGACCTGTTTGTAATCCTTTCCAAAAACATTGCTTGTTAGTCACTAAGAGAACGTTTATGCAAAGAGACAAGAGGGAAGGAAGTGGCTGGCCCTAACAAAAGATGCTCACTTGGATGAGAGAGGGGCTGATCGATAGAGCCTTGAGAGAGCTATCAATCAGAGCCCCGGCCTAGTAAATTATGGTTTTATTAGTATTGAGCTGACCACTGCTGGGACGGACCTTAAAACATTGAGATGCTGGCCCACATCAGAGGCTAGAGAATGGGAGGGGAATTTGTGTCAACCCCCTCCATCCCCCCACAACGTCATATAGAGTGATTGAACTCCAGTCGGATCATGACTTGTAGAGTCTAAAGCTCTCCTGCTGTCATAGCAAACAGTGGTGATTCATGGGAAGAGGATAGAGCGAGGGCACGACGCGGTGCACTCTGGGAAATGCAGTTTGCAATGAAGTGGTGACTAAATTGAGGGAAGTAGATCGCGGAGCAGCAGAAATGCAATTCCAGCGCTGCTGGGCCCTCATTCCCAGCCCGCTCTCTGAGGACTAACTCATTTAGGAGCAGCAGGGGAAACTCAATAGGACCAATTGAGAAAATAATATATTGAATCTGGTGGTTGAGTGGGCTGCTTGGGCATGGTGGAGGACTGCAGAGGTGAAGTGTGTGCTAAAAACCCAAGTGTTTTTAAGCAAAATACACACGTGTACGTGAATACATATACACACGCATTCCTTGAACTTAGCAGAGTAGTTTATGTGATGTTCACTTGTTAGCTGTATATGATACTGTTGCACTGTGCGTGAACTTGGGTCATATGAACAGATTCCTGAGAGAGGAAAGGAAGATGGTAGAGTATCGAGGTGGTTAAAGTGACTGTTATAGGAGAGAAGGGTTGTGTGTTGAAATAAAAGTGATAACGTAAAAACCTTTTTTTAGCTCATACAAAATGGAATCACTAAAAAAATCCATCTTACATCTCCATCTCATGTGTATGCATTACAACATTGTCCTCTGCGGCACAAAATGACAGCAGAGTTCAATATGCTGTATTTGCCTTCTGGCTAGTTAGTAAAGGTACTGAACCTGCTAGCAAACAATGTAGTACATGTGTATAAATTTTGATGTTTTGAGTTGATTTAAATCTTTAGGCAACCTCCATGCATGGCTTTATGGATTGCAATGTTGGTCTATTAGTTGGTTGGACCTGTAGTTTGGTTCAGCCAAGAATATCTAAAAAATATTGGATGGATTGCCATTAAACTATGTACAGACATTCATTCAAGCCGACTGACTTTTGTGACTCTTCCTCTAACGTAACCATTTGCTTGTTTTTTTGTTGTGTTTTTTATTTGTTTTTTGTGCTGTGTTGTATTTTAGGTAGCCTTGTGTAACATCTTGACCAAGGTCCTGAAAAAACAGCCTTTTGGCTAATTCTGGCATTTTCATACAACGTGTATTTATTCATTTGCACCGTCCCTTTTTAACTAAACTAAACTAAACTAAAACCATGCCGTTAAGGTTTGGTGCTTTGACTGAAATATCTATCCAATCTGTTGGATAAATTGTCATAAAATTTGGCGCACACAATCCCCAGAGGATTAGCCATAACAGCTTGTCATCTACAGCCATCATTGAGTCAGACTTTCAGTAATGACATTTATTACCCTCAGCTGTACATTGTGCTAATTAGCAAATGTTAGCATGCTAACACACTAAAGCAAGATGGCAAACAAGGTAAACATTGTGCTGCCTAGAAATCAACCTATTAGCATTGTTATTGTGAACACATACAAATGATGTTCTTTCCTATGTTGATGTTTTCATCCCTACATATTGGAACCTTTAGATTCTTCTATTGTTTCATAACTTGTTGATGTTTACTGTGATTTTTGTACACTTTTATTGTTTTCTATGTACTGTATTGAAGGCGTCCTTGTAAAAGAGAGCTGCTCTCAGTTGCTCTCCCCGTTTAAATGAAGGTTACAATCATTTTTAAAAGTGCTAATGATAGCATTTAGCTCCACAGACATGCTAACATGGCTGTGTTCACACATACAAATACAACATAATAGTCGGACCCTGTTCTCTCTTAAAGCTGAATCTCTGTGGGTTAGTCGCATTAAGCACATAATTCCCTGGGCAGTTGTTTTCTGATGTAGCGGAGTTATTACGCACAAGGAAGCGGTTCATTTTCTGTTGCAGTTTGTTTCTTGTGTACAGAACAGCTTTGGTTTTTGTCTTTCTTAAAATGCATGTTTGAAACTGTTGTTATACCATGACGCCCAAAACTAAATGTCATCCTCACTTCACTAATGGAGCGGACGAGTAGGCATCTCTACTGTAAGCTTCCGTTTCTGTGAGAATCAACCTGGTTGACAAGTATGCATAAAGTTTAACTTTTCTCACCTTTCCCATGTAGTGCCAGTGGGCGCCTCTTTAAATGTAGCAAGAAACCCATTGTCTGTTTACTTTGAGAAACATCAGTGGTGGGACAGTTTAACGTAACCAGGAGTTATTCTTACACATCCTGTTATTGTGCTGATTCCCCGACTGCGTGATGTTTTTGTGAAATTGAAGTCTTGCTAAGAACTCCTAAAAGACCTAGGCACCCACTTTGGGGAGCGCGGGCATTAGCTGAGGCTCTAGGTGGATGTGAGCAGCTAATGAAAGTGGGGTATCTAGCCAGCAGAGAGGTGAGTTGTGCCTGGGGCAGGATGCAGCAGCTTAAGGATTGTAATTACAGCATTATGGTGGAGGTTGACTGGATTAGGGCCACAGCAACAGGCTGAGACCGGGATAGAAGGCCAGGAAATGGCCATGGACTAGACATTATTAGCCTTAGTTGACAGCTTAAGACTGGCCCTGTCAACACACTGCTTCTTCTCCCTCACTGAGAACTCAAGGTCAGGGAGATGCTGATGCACAAGCAAAAACACATTTGTGCATGAGTCTGCACTTACCAAAAGCGCATATAAACACAAACACGTGTGCACATGAATACAGGTATGCACACACACTTTCACGCTGCATTCACACAGGAAAATAACAGCATTACCTTGAGCACACAAACACACAGGCGTGCTTAGTGAGTCCAGTGGGAGCCGAGCAGCAGATGATCTTGACTGGGCTCAGTGTAAGTCACAGTGCTCTGCCCTCTCCCTCAGTCAACAGGATAATCCACTCTGAAAATGACTAGATTAAGACAGATTAAACACATGATGAGGTGATGAGAACCGGTGTTAAGAAAGGACTAAAATCCCAACAAAGACACTGAAAAACTTAAAGGAACACGTCCGCTTTTGGACAGATAAGCTACTTGATCAACTCGATGTTTCTGTTTTGAGGTTTTAATACTGTGATACCACAGAGTGTTTTATTTTTGTCTTCTGAGGCGATTGTGATGATTGATGCCGGTGCTTACAATCCAATTTTTCTTCTGTTCATTTCATTACTTTATTAACCTGCTGCCTCTGCTCTGCAGGGATGACAAAATGCATCTGTTCCTGCATGGGCATCAAAAGATATTTCTTAGGAAAAGACCTTAATGTGGAATCAGTGCTCTGATATCAAATATCAGGTGACAGCAGAGAGCGCCCATTTTACAGGAAATGTCACAGCTTGTCATGCGCTAGTCAGTAAACATTCGCAAGTCAGTAAACATGCACAGTGTGCTAAAGCATTAGCATGCACAGAAGCGGACTTAATTAATACTGGATACACAAAAATTAAATAGCTGCCATTTTGCCTCTGTGTTACGTTGGTTCCAAAGTCTATTTGCCATAGAAGCCAATGAATACTTAAAAAAAAGAGCCTGTTCAGTGCACAGAGATAGAGGGAGACAGTTACAGAGTGGACTCTCTGAGATCTACTCCTCTTGACACATTCTACACATAGTTTCATATCATTTGGTTCTCAGCCGCTCGCTCTCTGTCCACCCATTTCCCTGCCTTTCACCTGAAACACTCCGTCTTACTTCTTTTCAGCTCATGACAGATCTGCAGCAGATTAAAAAGAGCAGAGAGGGCTTGAGTGAAAGAGAGAGAAGCTAGTAAAATAAATCTTTATTTCGACGATTTGAGCTTTATTGAGTCGGAATCATCCGGGGACATGCTTTTTATTATAAGGCTGCCAGTCGCTGTGGCTCTGATTGTAATTGTGTTGACCCTGCCCCCCGTTTCACTCTCACACATACGCACACACCTTCCCTCCTCGCCCCTCGCTCTTATCAACACGCTGTCCTGATAAAGTCCGGCGCTCTCAACCTCATTAAACCTCTCATTTATATTAAACAGCTGATAAGTTCCTCTACCCTGCTATGCGTCTTCCAGGGTGCGCTACTCCCACGAGGAGGCGACACCCTCACTGCGACGGGGCCTCAGCTCCCACACCCCCACAATCCTCCTTTTTCTTGCGATTCGTTTAATTTGTTCACCAAAACCACCTCCTCCTCCTCTTCTCTCCTCCTCGTCCTCCTGCTCTCCTGTCTTCCTGCTGCAGTCTGATCTTTTACTCCCCTCTCTCTTGGCCGGGAGCCAGCAGAGTGTTGTGAGACATCAATATTAGCCAGGGCCTCCTGGTTTAAAGCATGCTTGAGGTACAGAGTTGAACTGCGAAGGACTATCTAGCTGTAAGGGAGCTATCTGTAATAGGTCCTGTGCAGGGAGTTCTTCTCCAGTGCATTCCCCCGGCTGCCCACAGGCTGCTATGAAGCATTGTGGGAAATAAGGCCAAGGCCCGAGCTTTATTCTCTAACTCTCTGCACGTGGATGTGAGATTTTTTTTTTCCTCTCTACTTCCTGACTCTTGCTGTGGTAGCTTCATTGTCTCTATTCTAAAAATACCACATTTAACAGACTATTGGCTTTTGAAGACCGGACATAGCATCCAGGCCCAGTGGTTCCAGACCCAAAGACTAACCGCTAAGCGCGTCCCCCTGCCAAGACTGACACATGCACTGAGTGTACGCTGGGCTCAATAACCAGCAGTGCTGTGTATCGACCACATGGCAAATGTCACTGGTCCATTTACTGGGGTTCATTGTTAGAGACAGCTGTCTATCGGCCTATGGGAAATCCATGGAGCTTTATCCAGCTCGGACTACTACAGGAGCCGTTTCACACTGCTGAGCCAGAAAATACCGACGTAAGCCGAGATGGACGCTGAAGCACCGGTTCCATGTTTCTGGAGTATTGATGGCATCACATTAGGAGCCGTTTAGACCCGTTTCTTCTTTTGTGGGTGAATTTCTTAGTGTGTGTGTATAGCTTCCTGTTTATATGGCACATCCACAGTTTAAAACAATTTATTAGTGTGATTTTTTAAAAATGTTTTTCCATCTGTGCTTTTGATTTCTGTTAAAACACATTCACTTAGGATTAATAATTATTTCCAAGGCACAATACAGGATGCACATGTAAACTAAAAGGTGGATCAAGACTCATGACTTTTACTCCCAATCTGATTGACAGGGCTTTTAATATACAGAATAATATATAACCTCAATTCCAAAAAGTTGGGACGCTGTGTAACACATTAATAAAAACAGAATGATTTGTAAATCCTTTATGACCTTTATTCAATTGAATACAGTCCAAAGACAAGATATTTAATGTTCTTAATTTGATTCCTAATTTAATGCCTGCTACATGATCCAAAAAAGTTGGGACAGGAGCATGTTCACCTCTGTGTTTCATCACCTTTTCTTGTAACAACACCCTGTAAGCGTTTGGGAACTGAGGCCACTAATTGTTGAGGTTTTAAAAATGACATTCCTTCCCATTCTTGCTTAATATACAACTTCAGTTGCTCAACAGTGCCGGGTCTTCATTGCCATATTTTACGCATCATAATGTCCCACACATTTTTAAAGGAAGACTGCAAGCAGGTCAGTCTAGTACCTGCACTCTTTACTACAAAGCCATACTGTTGTAACACGTGCAGAGTGTGGCTTGGCATTGTGTCGCTGGAATAAACAGGGACGTCCCTGGAAAAGACGTCATCTGGATGACAGCATATGTTGCTCCAAAACCTTTCAACATTCTTTGTGCAAGTTACCCATGATGCCATGGGCATTAACACTCCTCCATACCACTACAGATGCTGACTTTTGGACATTGCGCGGGTAACAATTCGGATGGTCCTTTCCCCTCTTCAGCCCGGAGGACACAATGTCGTGATTGAACTCAAAAAACGATTTGAAATATGAACTTGTCAGATCACAGCGCACTTTTCCACTTAATGTCAGTCCATCTCAGATGAGCTTGGGCCCACAGAAGTTTGCGGCGTCTCTGGATGTTGTTGATATATGGCTTTCACTTCACACAGTAGAGTCTGAACCATTTTGCGGACGCCTCTTTCATACCCAATCATGATACTATCACCTGTTACCAATCAACCAGTTTACCTCTGAAATATTCCAGGTGGTTTTTTTTTAACAAGCAGTCCACAACTTTCCCAGTCTTTTGTTGCCTCATACCAACTTTTTTGAACATGCTGCAGACATCACATTGAGAACGAGTGTATATTTACAAAAAACAATTAAGTTTATCAGTGTGAACATTAAATATCTTGTCTTTGTAATGTATTCAATTAGACAAAGGCCCAAAGAAGATTTTCAAATCATTGTATTCTGTTTTTATTTCCGTTTTACACAGCATACCAACTTTTTTTTAATCGAGTTTGTAAGATAATTAAATATAACGGTATTCAAAGCTGTAAAAAGTTGTAGTTAAGCATTAGTAGTAGTAGTTAAAGTTGTATTGTGGTAGTAACAATTATTTTTTTACTATTGTCAGTTGACAATCACAGAAATTACAGAGTAAGATATTCTGTTTGACTTTCAGTTACGAAAATGAATATACCTCAAATGTTTTTGGTGGGGTTTTTTTTCATATCGGACCTTTAAAGAAAATAACATCATACAGTTACTTGTCTGGCTAAATGGAAAATGTATTTAGCACTGTACCTGTTTTTCAGCCTCATGTCTACTCTTCATCTCTCCTGGTTTCTGTAGGTAGCCCCTGGCAGCCCTCCGGTCATAGACCATCCTTCAAACTCTCTACTGGACAACCACGAGCGCCGGATTTCCCACTCACTGTATGAAAGCATCGAAGGCTTGGACAACAACTCCACGCCGCTGACTAATATGATCGGACGCATTGGTGAGTGGTATATCAGTAATGTTCTTTCACCGTCCCTCTCAGCACCTTTGTGTCTCTTTCAACCTTCTAATAGACAAAACGACTCCACAAATTGGATTTTTTTTGGGGCCGATCACTCCCCGTTCACGTTGATGGGAAGTGTGGTTGACCTGCTAACCTCACGCTCATTGGATATATTTTCCCCCTGAATTGGTGCTGTCTGTAAACTGACATGCCCTGATCAATTTCAACATCCACCCCAGCAGCCTCTCTGCACTCCTTCCCTCAAACCCCCAACCAGCATCACAATCAAAGCCTCCTCCCCCTCCTCATCACTCCACATCCCAAGGTACGCTATTTCACTACTCAAACCTCTCAGGGATTAACGTCATCCCCAATCCTCTCTGCCTTCACTCCACTCCCGACTGGTTTCACTTGGGTCAATTTCCATTCTACCAAGTTGACATCAGAGGGCCAAGATCTCGTCTCTTCAGGTGTATTAGAATTGGCAATTCAATCCTCAACCCGTCACTGCTGTCATCTCAGCATCGACGGACCTTTCGCATATACATATGCAGAGAAGCTGAAGGTGATTGCATCAATGAGAAGAGGGTGTGTTTGTGGGGGATGATGTAGCGTAGTTGCATATATCAATGCTCCATTTCCCAACACACACTGTTGGTTTCTCCATGCACTTGTTTTCTCGTCTTACCTTCCTATCCCCCTCTTTCACACTTCTCCTGTGTCTTCCATGTTTTATTCCTCCAAACTCCCCCATTTTTTCCCCCCACTGTCTCACGATCTCCGCGTCGCTCACCCTTTCTCCTCTTTCACCTCCCACCCTGTCACCCTTCCACCCTCCTCTCCTCAAATGGAGTGAATTTGCAATCCGTCACTGATCTACACTTTACCCCTTTCCGCCCTTTTCCCATTCATTCTCCTGTTTCTCTCCTATCCCCTTCTTCACCGTCTCCCCCAGAGCGGTGCCACTCTGCCACTGATCATAGAAGATCAGAGGCTGTGTCAGAGGCATCTGATGGTTAATTAAGCCTCCAGATCAATAGGGCTTGCCCCTGACACTCTCCCTCTCTCTGTCTCTCCCTCCCCTTCTATTTTTTCACTCCTCCATCGTGTCTTTCTCCTCCATCCCAAATCAGAAGTTCTCAAAATTGGTTTGGTTTTCCTCTCAGCTTGGCTTATTTATTCCACTGGCTTTCCCAACGCAGGGTTTTCAGAACGCTGCTGTGATCATAAGCGGCAACTGTGGGCGCGCTGATGGAAAAGTTTCTTGCCATTGAAACTTCAAGGGCGCCCAGCACTCATCTCATCCCGCAGAGTGGGAGTCAAATGAGCCAAGTGGAAAAGTTTTAGGGTTGGGGGCGGAGTGGGTGCTAAAGCAGTAAGTTATCACAGCCGAAGCTCGGCGGAGTCTCAGATCTTTGACTCAGCTTGTCTCGCAGTGAGAAAATGTCAGCTTCTTTTCTTCTCTGTCTTGAGGCTGTCTCTGAGTTGTGCCCTCATTAACCCATGCCAACATTCTGTGACAGGTCGTCATCTTTTTAAATTGACACAATTCTGTTATTTAAATTTCTGATGCAGTCACAGTTGAGTTTATATTCATTGCAGCAACACAACACTGCCGCACTGAGGTAATACGCAGCACCTGAGAGGTAGAGGCAGGAATTTGCTGCTTGCAAAGGTCGGTCAAATTTGTGCCTTTTGCAATTACTGCATATCTGATCCTTTTTTTCCTCCTCTTTTCAATTTACTAAAAATACAGAAAATGTATTTTATCTTGTCGCTAGAATGCATAAAAGCAAAAAAAATGTCTCTCTGTCTCCTGCCTCAAGAAAGTGGCAATGACCTTGCATCTCACTGACGATGTAGAGCGAAGATCTAGTTAACCTTGATCAAATGTCAGGAAATTTACTTTGAAAGCGAATAGCATCAGCAATCCTGACATATCATTCTCATTCACATTCATCTAACGTGGACTGTTTTCTTTCCTTTCCTTTTCTAAATTTAACCAAAATGTCAGTGTACTACACTTACCCACTTTAGTTCGAATTAAGGAGATATATAAGCAGACATGGGGACATTGTAAGAAAATAACATAACAAAATTTTCTCTTGCCATCTCTTAACTTAATAAGACACTGTGAAATGTATTTTTCTGTGCGGTTAGTAAACTTCTGCTGGCCAGAAAGACGGTATCTGTTTCCACTCTCTCTATCTTCTTCTATGTGTTACTTCAGATGGGCTCAGACATATTGCCTGGTGCGTGAGATGTGACAGTAATGGTTAGAGGACAGATGCTGAGATCGGCTCGGCAAGGTCAGGAAGCACACAGCCACCAGGGCTTGACTGACAGCTCGATGCCGAGTGTATCTAGACCTGCTAAATTACCGGATCACGAAGGCCAGACTTGGAGTTTGGGATATGGTTGGGCATAGATACAGCTCAGTGTACACACACTGTAGCTGCATGCACACACGCGCAGTGACAGACTCACGTTCAGCCTCTCCATCAGGTAAAGCTCAGTTTCCACTGATGTGAGCCATACATTATTCCTTAGAGCAAATAGTTATTGCTGACTTAAGTCTGAGGCATTTTACGTTTCAAAAGACGGCGGAGAAATTCTCTAACTGAATCAGTTCCTCTCCTGTACTCCATTATATTGCCTGTGCTGCTCTAAGTGGACCAAGGGACGGAGGTAAATGGGATATGGTTTTGCTTCTTCAGAATTAAGATTGGACTTTGATTATGAGTTATTGTAGACAGCAGCAAGTTAATACAGTAAAATTGTTAACTCAGTGTCTGCCCACTTATGATTGTTGCTGCTACGCTCTCCGTTTTCTGTTAAAAACGACTGCAATGTCCTATGGATGCCTTATCTCCCCTCACCCTGGAATCGTTCAGAACCTGGACCAGCTCGTCTACTTCCAGCACTCACAGGTAGCTTGCCGCCTTTCTTCTGAAACAGTAAGAATAGGTCTTGGATCTCAGGGGGGAATGGGTACAATTGAATGAATTATAGGAATTATGATTACCATGGCAACAGCAAAGAAAAGCGCCAAATGACACAGGAAGGAGACAGGTGCTATTAAGGTGGTATAGTGCTATCACATTGATTGTAAGGGCACTTTTGCCTCGATCTTCCTTGTAGTGTTTTAAGCTGTCATTCAGAACTATCTGCTGTGTGTATATGTGTGTGTGTGTGTGTGTGTGTGTGTGTGTGTGTGTGTGTGTGTGTGTGTGCGTGTGTGTGTGTGTGTGTGTGAGCACACACGTTCAGCTAATCAATAGTCAGAGGTAATCCAATTCCTTGTTTGCTTCAGTAAACCATACAATGCTGTGATATTGTCAGCTTTAGCTTCACACGTGCACACTCCATGCATCACAGCATCACAGCCAGAGGCTGAATCCACAGCTAGCAGGTGGTGAACATACAGTGCGTTCAGCTTGAACTCCCTGCTCAAATAAAATGAGTTTCTGACACTTTTTTTCCTTTTCTTCTTCTGCTTGCCTTTCATTTCCATCCACCTTTTGCCCTTTGGGTGAAAGAACCGAGAATCCGCTGAGATTATTTCTCACTCAGAGATGGAAAAGCAGAAAGAAACAAAGGAAGAAAAGGTTGATTAAAAGGAAGGAAATCTGGAACTGAGTGAAGTCTCCTGCATGCGCACAGTGTGACAGCGACAGCCGAGGTTTGACGCAAAGGTCGTTAGCATCACACCCGGCCTTGCCTTCCGTTCTGTCTAATTGAAAAGTGCTGCCGGGTGCAGGGTCCACATGCTGGGGTGAAAATTGAGGGACGTGGACTGACACTTTCTTTGGATGTGGCTGTTTGGCCAAGCGCCTGAGTCAGAACGCACATCTAGGACTGGCACAGGAGTGAGGGAGGGATGGGACGCAAAGCCGGAGGTGGGAACCAGGCAAGCGAACTCATGCTGTTGTCACACAGGAAAGTAGGTGTTCACAGGATGTAACGTGTGACAGTGCAAAATCCCACAGACACTGACCTATATCCAAAATTAGTCACTGAAAGAAGTTCGTAACAGCAAAGTTTGGGTCATTTTTCTGTCATTATGAGGACAGTTATTCATTAAAAGGATGAAACTACGACGAACACACCAACCTCTGGCCGTCCCCAGACACCATGGTCTTCCCTAATGGTGTTTAAGTGGGATCGTCTTTCCAGGACTTGACCCTGCTTTCCCCTCACCTTCAGTATTTCACAGTCCGCAGACTCACCCTTTCTGTATGCTCAGCCATCAGCGCAGGAGATGAGGCAAAGTGACCTCCCTTAATTTGGAGTCCAGACTGCTTGAGAGTGCTATTAGCACGCCTCAGTGAGAAAATGACAGAGACGTAAATGGTGTTACCCTGGAATTTTCCCTTTTCTCGTGCTTTACTGTACTTATTCACTGCAGCCATTTGACCAAGAGGAGATGTACTTGCTTTTCACATTTTTAACACGTTCTGTTGAAACACTTTTGAAGCACCTGTACTCTTAATAACAACCATGTAAAATGCAACAATTTAGAAGGTGTTGAAAAATAAAATTTTTATGACACATGCTCACTGAGCAGACCTTTTTAACAGCAGATATTTTGACTTGTCACAAAAAGTGAAGCACAGGTGTTATTAATAACATCAGTGATAGCTCCAGTCTATTCAAACACCCCAGTAAGTCATGACAGTGTGACGGAGAGCCGTCAAGCATAATAGCAGTACCCTGAAACTAAAGCATCTCCATGGAATTCAGCCATCATTCATTTAAAGCTACAGTTGGTAACTTTTATGAAAATAACTTTGTGCCATGTTTGCTGAAACTTTCACTATATTCTGAGGGAAGTACATGAGACAGATAGTTTGTGAAAAAGTCATGTCCTTCCTCTTTCTCTTGCTCTTCTGCTGACTACCCTCTAATGGCATTGCAAGAATCGACCGTGGCAAACCAAAAACAATGAATCAGAGCTGAGGAGTCTCTTATGCCGGGTACACACTACACCATATTTGCCTGATTATAGCCCAACGCAGCGTTGTATGGTGTCGGCTCAGATTGTGAATGACAACGAGTGTCGTAAGCGATAATCCATCATTTCATCTTGTGTAGTGTGTCATAGTCAACATAGACAACAACCGACACCACGTCTTGGACACCTCATGACGTCGCAACAGAAAGTCTAGCATGTTTGATTTTCTTTTTGTCATTCACAGCTGCTCCTGTCGCAGCCATTTCTTTGACCAATAGCAACATAGAGCGATCTGCTGCCATAGACAACTGTACAACAACAACACCCCAGGCTTTTAGATGTTTACTCTAGGGATGTTACGACACAGAGTAAAAAGGGAAAAATTATGTTGTGAAAATGCAGAGGCACTTTATCAACCAGGTGAGTACTGCCATTAGCATCAAGCTAGCAAAGAATATTCTTTCTTCATAATGGAGGACATAAAGGAGTAAAATTAAAAAATAGTGGCTTTTACTCACCACAACAGCAGAGGGTACCAGCTCCATTTGAAACAGACTACATCGTAAATGGGCTGTTATTTATTATTCCCTCTGTATATTTCGATTCTTATTTGAAGTAACAGTATAAAAATAGGAAAAGAATAACCTGAAGACATCACACATGTTGTGAAAGACAACCGGGGATGATTGATGTGGACCATGTTGTCTGTATGTCTGTCGGCCAAGTCACGGCAAGATTTTATGACTCCATAATCACCTAATCAGACATAGTGACCATTGGAATGGACAGAAATGTCGTGTAGTGTGAGCCCGGCATAATGCAGCTGTCAGTCATGTTCAATCACTGCACATGAACTGTCAAACTAGGCAGCTCTGATGAAACATTAATCAAGATTGTGTTACTGCATTTCAGAAACATAATTTAGTGTACTGTTTCGCTGTAGAATGAGAAAGTTTGTCACCTGGTTGTCATGTTGGGCACCACCCACCAGCCGGACCAAGTTTCCCATTTTACAGCTAAACAGCACACTAAAATATGTTTCTGTTAACATCTGAGACAACAAATAGACGATGCAATACCAGAATCTTGATTCGTATTTGATTATCGCTGACTAGTTTGACAGTTTGACTGCAGTTCACGAGCCGTGAATGACATGACTGACAGCTGCTCTCGAGACTCCTCATCTTAAATCGGTTGTTTTTGTTGACGTGCAGAATGCCATTAGAAACACTACAGGGCAAAAGAGTAGGCAGAGGATTTTTTTTTCTTTTTAACAGATTATCCGTCTCATTTAACGCTGTGTGAATATAGTGACAGTTTCAGCAAATATGACAAGTTATTTCAAGTTTTTTTTTTTTTTATAAAAGTTTACAACTACAGCTCTAATCTTTGTTTCATTCAGACAGTTAATGGTGAGAATATTTCTTCCCAAGTGACGGACAAGAAAAAGAAAGATGAAAAAGATACAAATTGCAGAACCATCAAGGTATAATAATATCACTCCTTTAGCACCTTCCATTTTTAAGTATAGTTATGCAAGAACCTGATTTATAGTTAGGGCGACACGGTCCACCCACACAGGTGTTTTCACTTCTCTAATTAGACCTCTTCCAAGGACTGCGTGGGCGTGTACAGATTGCGCTTGATTGGTATCTCTCCAACTCTCCCATTAGTTTCGTTGCACCTGTTTGGTTGAGACAACTTTTTCCTTCATCATTCTTACTAGTCTGTGAAGTCTGGTGACCTCACATACTTCCAGCATCTCTCTGCCCAGCCTCTTCATGAGCAGAAGTCTAATTAACCAGAGTAAAAACAGCTGTGCGGGTGTTCAGGTCAGCAATACTACATTGAAAATCTAGTTAGTTTAATCTGGTGATACACGATTCATGTTTGTGTGTGAAAGAAACTGAAAGCGCCTGAAGTGTGGATGCATCGTGTGCTCCTACGGGGCTTACAGCTAGCGCAACTGGTGCTTGTGCAAAAAGCTTGAGGTGGTGAGAAGTTATATTCCCTGATATGGCATTTAAAGGCTAAATAACAGGCTTGGATGGGAGGGCGGCTCTTCTTTCTACACTGTTGATGGGTTGACCTCTGGAATAGAAAAACCTTTTAGCCTCACCATGGTAATATATGCCAGAGAAGTGGTTAGTTTAGTTTTACTCTGCATGCTCTAAGATCACCTATGCCAGTAGCGACAGCATCTTGGCTGCATTATTGACTTCCATGGAAATAGTGCTGCATTAAGCTGTCACCAGATGTTCAAGTATACAGTAACAATAGTCACATTTTGTGGTCAGAGAGACCTCCATGACAACACTTCCCAACTCAGGACTGAGACAAAAACAACTTATGACTGGTTGCTGAGTGCTCTGTTTCTGGGTCCATGGGAATCACTGATTAACTCCACATGTCCCTCTAAGTCTCAGTGTTTGGTGTTCCTATTCAAATCCTAGACAGCTGATTCCTGATGTTGTGTTTCTCTACATGCAAGTAGAACACTGTCATTAAGCAAATCAACTAAATGTTCTGAATCAGCTAAATGTCCTGATCAGTTGCACTGATGACATTTATTTTGGTGGGTTTGGGCTGGTTTGATATCCGTCAATTGAACCTGGTGCATACCAAACAACTAGTGAACATAAGGCTTTGGTTGCTACCAGTGTGTACTTAGGATGATGACTGGCTGCAGTCCCTGTATCGGCCTGATAGCCGTATATCAACTAATGATCTCTCCTCCAGTCGGATCAATAGGCCAAAGTCTCACTGAAGGAGGGAGGAAGAGAGAGAGAGTGTGTGATGGACAGAGATGGAGGGAATCGTGTAGGAGAAAGAAGATGAAGTGGGGCTATTAGTGTGACCTCTCACCTTACAGCTCAATGTTTCAACAGGCAACGCTTGGTCAGAGGGCAGAGAAAGAGGAGAGTGAAGCTCTGATCCGTTTGGACGGATGCAGCCAGGTGGCCTCTCGAGCCAGAGAGCTCATCTGTCTCTGTCTTCACTCTCTGCCAGAGGGAGGAAGAACATCTCTGCTCCAATATCATGGAATAGCTTCCACATGCTGAGCATGGCTGGCCAGAGGGGCTGCGTGTACAGTTGTGGAAACGTAACTCCCACTGTACTGATTGTACTATCTGAGCAGGTGCTGCTGCGAACTCGTCAAACGTGGGACGTAAGGACAGGCTGCATCTACTGGAAGACTTCCTTTGCATATTTAGCATCTTTTTGACATTATTATTCCAAAAACGAGATGCAGTGAACAGATAGGATCACATTTATGTAATGTGGCTGTTTGTTGTGTACAGTTCAGGTAATTTTAAGTTTCTGCAATATGATGATATATAACATACAATGGTAGAAATGTGGCCAACGGTAGAGATCCAGCAATACTGTTTCTACCAGGGAAATCTCTGATCTCTGTGTGATCTCGTGATTCCCAGATGTTTTTGCGATCTCGAGACTTCAGCTGCTTCCAAGGTAGCGTTATTTGGGTGGACATGGAGGAGGAGAGTGAAGCAAAGACTGTATTAAGTAATGGACGTAGCCACTGTGACATCACCCACTGGTTTGAGAACTTCTGTTTTAAAGCTTCGTGTTTGGCCTTTTGGTCGTCGCTGGATTTTTTGGAGCATGAAGTGACCATATGGAGACAAGAAGGAGGAGCTAACCCTAACACTAGCTGCTAGCTTGTTTAGAACTGTGTATTTATAGCTATGGTTAACGATGATAACTCATTGCTAATTTTAGCTAGCAAAAACAGTTTTAAAACCATTAAAACAAAATGTACTTACCTGAAAGACAGAATATCTGACTCCTAGGTTGGTCTTTTAATACAACCAAGACTCTTATAGGCGACCAAAATGTTACACTTAACATTTATGAATTGAAAACAAATTAAAATAGCAACAGCTATGGCTATGCCTCCTTTCTGCTGTAAAGCTGAACATTTTCACATGGTGGTCTATGGAAATTGACTCAATCTTGGAGCCAGCCTCAAGCTTCATTTTTCTCCGGAGGTTGCAGCTTTTAATAAAGTTGTAAATACAGAAATACAGATTTAAAATTATTGTTCTGAGGAACATTGAAGCTTCCATTTTTAAAGAATTTTAGTTTCGCTGTTTTGAGTCTTTTGTTTTTACCTCAGGTGTCTTTTTATAAACTTTATTAATCCCTGAGGGGAAATTCTGTTTTTTTTTTTTTTTCACTCTGTTGTCACATACACACACAGGCGCAAAATACACACATGCACAAACAGAACCATTAAATGGAGAGATGTCAGAGCGAGTGTTAGGCGCCTCAAACAGTTGGGGGTTTGGTCCCTTGTTCAAGGGCACCGCGGCAGTGCCCATAACGTGAACTGGCACCTCTCCAGCTGGCACCAGTCCATGCTCCATATTTGGTCCTGATGGGGCCTTGAACCAGTGACCCTCCAGTTCCTAAGCCAACACCCTATGTTATGACCTGTAGCCACTGTATGTGAGGCTGTTTTTTTTCTGGTTTGTTTTTGCTTCAAATCAAATGAGAAAATAATCAAATATGATAATGTATGGTAGCAATGGTTTTTTTTTTTAAACCATTTCTTGACTGAATGTACAGAACAATTTGTGATATACCGTTACCATGATATTAAATTAGATTGGAAATTTGGGTCATTTTGCCCACCTCTAGTTTATTCAAACGTAATTTAAAAACATATTTTAAAACAAAAACATTATTTTGTGTTTCAGTGGTGAAAATATTTTTTTATGAACTGCAGTTACAATAAAATGTAATGTTGTAACATTAAAATTAACAGCCACTGTAATCGCACTGTGACCCTTTTTAGCCCTCACATTACAATTAAACTGATTCATGGTAAGCCTCATCCAACAACCTGTGTTTGTTTTCAGCAGGATGGATGGTGGGTGCTGAGGTGGTGGGTGGTGTGTGTGTGTGCCTCTCTCAGCGTGACTCATGAGAAGCTATCTTTAATCGCAGTGTGACAAAGGCCACAGTGGCACAATCGGGATGCCAGAGAACTCTTTCCTAAGCTGCACGGATGGTGAGCATGAATCAGAAGGTCTTTAACAAATACCAAATAGCCCCTTTGTGGAAGAGCCAGATTTTGTGAACCATTAATCATAATTGGAGAAATATTTGTCCCCATGTGACCTGGAATACATGTCTATGAGACATGTGTGTGACTGCTGAGTCATGTGCGATTTTTTCTTTTTCGCTTTCATTCCATGAACTGAGTGAAAGGCGCCAGTGTTTTAAGGATCGCCGAGGTCATCGCAAACTGAATAATAACGTTTTGATTGTGGCCAAGATAGCGGTTGTGTGATTTGGTGAAAACAATAATTACATTCACAGCACTCACAGGTTTAGATGCTTGTGGTTATTTCACTTGGGTGCCACTGGGCAGGGGAACTAAGGAGTAAAACGCTTTAAAGCTAAGGACAGCAATAAGCTCAGATGACCTTCCCAGAGCAAAATGATGTAAACAACAGAGACAACACTCAAAGCGCATAAAAGAAAGCTACAAACAAGGCACCGAGAATGTTTCATCAGCACTTGTTTGCATTCAGAATCATCTCTCCATAATGAACAACCTTGACTTTCAAATGCCTCCAACTAGTTCGAGCTCAGGCACACACATTTATACCGTCTGTCGATCTGGCTGACGAAAGGAAGCAAACTGTCTCTGCTGGTGCTGTCACCTGCCCTTTTTCCCCTCATCGCCAACTGTGAGGTGCTGGTAAAAGACGACAGTGTTAAAACAGTGAGTGAGCAGCTCCATACGCACCTCACTGTGCCAAAACACCACTGAAGGTGCTGAACAGTCTTCCTCTACAGATTTTGCCTTTTTTTTACACTCTGCCTTTTGCTTGTTATCTTCGTCAGCCCAAATCAGTCAAGTTATATAAACCTAACAGCCATTTAACACATAAACACATAATTCCCTCACAGTTATTTTCTTTTGGTGTCTTCAAATCTGTTTTAACATTCTGTGCTTTATTGGAGTATTGGGGGTGGGTGGGTTATTTCCACCCATGCTTATTACGCTGACAGCTGCAGAAAAGCAAGTGCTGCAGTTTCTCTAATTATTTTCACCTTTCAAATCATCAGCATGGCCCCAACTATACCTGTCCACTAGCCATTTATTGCATGAGCGCGTGTGTCCTTTAGCTACTTAGTAAAGAGTGAAGTGGAATGACTTTAACAACTCCTCATCTGCAGAGCCGGCCACTTGTGTCAAGAGGTCCTGACTGGAAATATTTCATTAAGCCGGGAGAGGGAAGCTTGCCGAGTTTCTAATTAAAACTGTGTCCTCTGTTAGTCAAAGTGGTCTGCTGACATGAGTGAATGTAAGGCGATAATGAGTTATGTATTGTCCTAAAGAGTGCATACTAGCAATGCAGAGGAAAGTTTTGTCGGTGTGTTGTGTACTTGAAACACAGACCCAAACTCTTACAACAAATGAAACAGCTCTCCCTGTTATATCACCACTACACGGCGTGTCTTTTCCAGGTGGCTACTGTAGTGAAATTCTCAGTGTCGCTGATGCAACCAAGAGGTAACTCTGCAAAGGGAAAACCAAGAGAAAGTAAAGGCTGGTATGAGAATGGCCCCAATGGACACACAACCGCAGGGCATCTCTTATTGACACTGCCACACTTTTGGTAAAATGACTGTAAAGAAGAGACACTGATGACAAAGAGGGGAGAGAAGAATGTTTGAGAACTGGCTTAGAGGACTTGTGCAAGGACTCTGAGGACAAACCTCGGCTATTGTATAGAGGATGAGAAATACAACACAATATAGTACAAAGAATATATACAGAATATCACTTCGGCAAATCATTCACACATTATCAGTGGTGGAAAATAATAAAATACATTTACTCAATCACTGTATTTAAGTAGGTTGGAGGTAATTGTACTTAACTTGAGTAATTCAATTCAATGTTACTTTATACTTCTACGTCTTTTATACTACTTTACTACACGTAAGAGGTAAATATTCTACCTTTTTACGCTACAACATTTATTTTTAAACGTTAGTTGCTGCTCCAAAAAATTAATACAAAATATTCTCACCATACAAATTATGATTTAATAGTTTGAGCTACTCTGAACTATATAAAGAAATTAAAATAAGCTCCACTTTTGCCAGCTGCAGCATTGAAGAAATGAAGACATGAATACGTTAATAATTATAATCCAGTGACAAAATATGAGCAGTGTGATTCTGGAATGAGTCATTCTGTACAATAAGTACTTCTACCTTTGGTACTTTAACTATATTTTAGTGCCATGTACTTTTACTTGAGTAGACATTTTAATGCAGGACTTTTCAATTCAATTCAATTTTATTTATAAAGCTCAATATCACAAATCACAATTTGCCTCAGAGGGCTTTACAGCATACGACAGCGCTCTGTTCTTTGTACCCTCACAGCTGATAAGGAAAAACTCCCCCTAGAAAAAGTCCTTTAACAGGGGAAAAATGGTATAAACCCCAGGGACAGATGTGCAATAGATGTAGCATATACAAAACAGATCAACATAATTAATGTACAGTGGTCCATATATAAAAAATTATACATTAAGATAGACAGAGAGAGATGCACAGTAAACTGTAATGACAATAGCTAACATTTACATTCACATTAATTTTAGTAATAACACTATAGTAACAATAGTATTTGGGCAGTATATATGTTCATTTATGATAGTAAATGCATGTGACAATAATAATCATATATGTACAATAATAGTGGCAGTATGATGAATAATAATAGCAGTAGTAGTGGGCATAAGGCAGGACCACAGCAGCAGCACAACCACGACACACGATCCAGGCACGGCTGCGATACGAGGGAACCTGTGAGACAGTGGAGCACAAAGGCTCCGAAGAAGAAACCGAGTTAGTGACATGCAGTAACGGGACATGAATCTAATCGAAGAGAATGTAAGAATGAGAAGGTGAGAAGGGTCTTCGTGTATCACAGGAGGTCCCCCTGCAGACTAGGTCTGCATCAGCCTAACTAGGGGCTGGTCCACAGCAGGCCTGAGCCTGAGATCTCAGTGCTTCTTCCACCACTGCAATATTAACACTTATACACACATACACAAGCAGTAATGACCAACAGTAAATGCTCCTTTTTCCCATTTGCGGATCTCACCATAGAGCTAGGACAGTTGTCACAATAACTTGAATGACGAGCCAATATGGCTGTTCAGTACAACATAATTGTAGTGTCAAGGAAAGCCACCTACTACATTGTTTAGCTGGCATTCATTGCATTAGTTGAATTGGTGGTCAAAGGAGGAGGAACTATTGTATTTTAAAACACAATAAATGTGCATGTCACAGATAATACTATAAAGAAAATGTGATTAAAGTTACATGATTAATATAGATACCCAGCTACAGTGTAACTCACTACTTGGTGTGCATGCTCTGAAGGTGATAAGTTCAGCTTAGTCTAACCAACCTCCTGAAGTTTATCACTGTCATTACTCAAGTCCTGCTGATTTACAGTACAGGGTGAATTCAATTACCCATAGTTCTCTGTCAAGCTGCCCAAGTGAGAAATGGCCTTCATTTCACCTGTACAGTGTTGGCAGCCATCTTAACTGGTTCAGATGAGCAGGCCATAGACAAAGGGATGAGGCTTCCAAAAGAATTAATTAACAGATGCACAAGTACTGTACAGGGGCTATCTTTGGGGGACGTTTTCCAGTCATGGCATACAGCAGCATGCCCTATACTGAGAATGAGAATGAAATAATCATCATGCTGGTAAGATTAAAAAAAATCTGGTAATTGCAAAGAGAGCTATTATCTTAGTGATACTATTAAATGAATCAACTCCAACACTGCATTTGAAGCCTTCATTATGAAACATATATTCACATGAGGTATAATAAATCTCTTTTATCACATGTTACTGATCAGACTCTTGACATATATGAATAATAACCGAGCATATTACACTACTTCTGCTTGATTTTCTGTTTGTAGTTTGACTTCAGTGGGTGGGCTGAGCCCACCTTGGTTTCCTCCCCTGCGCAGCTGTTTTGTTTTGTATCTTTGATTTTCTTATAATTTTTGCTCTGCAACTAACCAAACTGCACTACACACCTCACTGCCGCTTTGATTGGTGCTCAGATTTACTTCCACAATATGCATTTATCATTCGCCGGGCCCCAGTGAAATTAAATGCCTCTCAGATTCATGTTGGGATCCTGCCAGGGTAAATATTGTTGTCTGCTGTTAGTGATTACACACAATTGTTCCTAAGCTATTAAATTTGCAAAACGGCTCTCCGATAATGGAAACAAAAGCAAAAGCCACAGGAAGTCCAGCATTTCTCTAAACCTATGTCTAATAGCAAGCAGGTGTGTGGTTTAAGTCTGATCTCGCCACTTGTCCTGACTTTCTTTCATGTGTCCATAATAAGTCACGCGCTGATCAAATTTGCAGAGTGAGTCTTCCACCCCTGTATTGTAATGCCACTTCTCATGCCGCTGAACAACCCTTCTTCTGCCCTTGGTGCTGAGTGCTAGCCACGACAGCACATTCCCCATTGACTTTGACTCCAGAGGAGCAGCAAAGGAGCGATTCAAAGAAGTCCTCAGCGGGAGGGTCAGGCAGGACAGAATACAGATCAGGGGAGCTCTTCTTCTGCTCATATTTGTCCTTGGAGAAGCGTGAAAGAGAATGGATAAAACTACTCAGGTCTCTAACTTTTGCCTGTGAAATTAAGGGACTGGATTCTGGAGAACAGACATTAAATCAGTCATTTGTGTCTGTGCCGTCCATTTTTGTGTATTTTAATGAGTGTTATGAGCCTGCTACCATTTAGCGGATATTGTCTTGTCACACAGCATCTGTGCCTGCGTTCAGCATTGCAGAATTGTACCTGATATACACCATTATTTACCATTTTTGAGAAATGTTGGTGTCCTTCAGGCATGTCCTAATATGAAAATTCCATAGTACAGTTATCTCGGCCAAAGTTATCTGTGTATACAGCATTATCTTGGTAATTACTAAAGTAAGACAAAATGATTGTGCTTACACAAACATGACTGTGGAGGAGTGGAGTGTGTGCGTACTTTGTTCCAGCATGTTCGTATATTTTCTCAGTCTGATTATCTATCTGTTATCAGACCTCCACTAATTAAAGAAAACCTTGAGAAGTGATGCTATGTTGTGTTATATAACTGTCAACAAACTGTCTAATCTTCCTCTTCTCCTCTCTCCTCCTCAGGTAACTACCAGCTCTCTCCGACTGTGAACATGCCACAGGATGACATAGTGATGATCGAAGACGATAGGCCGCCTCTGCTTCCTGCGCACCTCTCCGACCAATCGTCCTCCAGTTCCCACGATGACATGGGCTTTGTGGGAGAGAACCCAGTGCCCTGGATTCACGAGCTGCCCGGTCAGAATGAATGGTGAGCAGCGGGTTGAGTTGGTTGAATTATTTATAACTTGATGGACTTCAGACAGGTCCTGTGTGGAAGAATGCTGGATGTTTTCTGTGTTTGCAGTTTCAGTGTGCAGGAGGTTAGGTTAGTGTGGGTTTGTATGCGAGGGCTCTTGCAGGTCATTGAATTTCTGGACTCTTCAGTGTTGGGAGTAGTTTTTCCTAGACCGATCCTAAAAACCTTGTCTCTTGATCACAAGAATATATATGAAAGCATTTTCAATTATTTCAAGTAATTACCCTCCATCCTCTCCAAGCGAAACCATTCAGTCTTGTGTGTGCATGTGTTTTATGTGTGTATCTGTCTGTCTGTCCGCAGCTAATCTCGCAAACTACTGGACCAATCAGCCTAATATTTTTTGTATGCATTTAAGACTGTATTCTCAAGGACTTCTTGTGGTTGTGGTGATTCACACTTTTGAAAAAACATTTTTATTGACTGCTCTGTTTAATCTCGTCATCGACTGCTGACTCCTTGCTCCTTAACCAGCCACTAGGGTCCTTAAATTGTCAAACAACAAAATCACATCGTGAAAGGCATTTCCAGCAATTAGTTAAGACTAAAAACAAGCATCGCCTAGTCTGTCGCAGGCGACATTTTTGCTTTTGTCTTAACCGAAAAACTGACATCCATTAAAAAAGTTTGGTGACAAATTTGAACTGGGGAATCTGCGGATTAATTCCATACCTGATATGTTATGATCCACTTAAGCTAGGAGATGAGTAAATCCCTGTTTTTTGTAATCTTCAACACATCTTGACTGTAAAGGAGCCCGGAGGGACAATTAAGTGAGATTCAACTCTTCTTTTTTTGGGAGTAGAGAGGAACATTGTATTTGAGGTATGTCTCCAAATAACCTGTCTACTCTGGTTACACCTTGATATTAATCTGCACATTATTTTCCCTACATTCCCCTACTGTCATGCATACACCCTGGACACACAGCCTACCCCGCACTCCCTGTTCCCCACCCACATGCCCCCAGACACACCCAGCGAAAATCTGCACTCTACTGAGCAAACTTTTCTCGTTACATAGTGTGATGACTTTCCTCAGTAGCGCAAACCAGACTATCTGCCTTAACAAACCAGGAAATGACATTTTCATATCATATCCTAAAAATTGTTACAGGAAAGTAATGGAATTTTGCATCAGGGCTACATTCAGAATCCCAAGATGTTGGTAACTTTTGGGGAAATAGCAGTTGTGTAAAGTGTGAGTGTATGTGCGCTGTACGTGGCAAAGCGCATGTGTGGCTCTGTTTGTGTGTTAAATAATGGATGACCCAGCAGCAGTCAGACTGTGAGTTAGAGACTCTGAGGGTCTCTCACAGTACCTCCACCTCTCTAACCCCAACCTCCCTTGGGATTTCAGCGCCACACTCCGTCTACAGACTGCAGCACCCTTGTGATAAAATATGAAGCTCTTTGGGGCTCATCAACCTTGTCAGAGAACTCAGTTTCTTTAGGGACACAACTGGATGAGTAGAGGAACCCTTATAGACCAAGAAAAAAAGAATAAGACTTCGGCACTACAGCACTGCTCTATGCTTGTCTTTCTCTTTTATTGTTGTCACTTAATGGCTGCCTTTTAGCACAGGAAGTTATAGCTGTTCATCCTTAAAGGTATAATCACTCACTCTACAATTACTCATTCCTGTATGGTCGCAGTGTACAGGCACAGGAAATGTAAAGACAAGACATCCAATCATGTCCTCATTCTCGTCTGAATGATAAAGACAGGAACTGCTTTTTCACTTAGCGTAGGTTGTTATTAAATCGCACTTTTTTGCTATTTATAGTGAGACGTTTTTTATCATATAACGACAGTTATTCTGTCTTATGATTGGCTGGCTGTAACACGCTGCAACAAAACCACAGACTTGATTTTTTTCCCCTTCTTTTCAAGGTGAAATGCTGGCTGCCACGAATAGAGATGCTGGGTTTATTTATTTATTTATTTAGTATTTTTATTTCTTCTTCCCTGGAGACTCTCCACTCTCTCCTCCTCTCCCTCTCTCATTTATTATGAATGAGTAGATTTGCTCAGCATGCCTGTTGTTCATATGATGTCAGAGGTTTGTCATAGTGGATTAGGTCCACAGCATATGGCTGAACTGCACTCCAACTTCCTCGCACACCATTTCCACACGCGTATACACATTCTCGCTCACATACACGTGCATGACGCGTGCACACCGGGCAGAAGTGTGCTATATACCACTGCCTTGGGTTATTGTGAATAATTCATGTCCTCAAAGACACACACACACACACACACACACAGTAACACACACACACACACTTTAATGTCATGTGACATGTTTTTTTTTTGGAGTTCATGTATGATGAGACGGTCGTCTGACCTCCTGAGTCTGGCGTGCTGGGCGGCCATGTTCTTATAGAAGACCTCCCCCTCTGATTCGTCCACGCTCAAAATGGACGCCATGAAGTCCTGAGTGTGAGCCCGCAGGAAGTTGAGCAGGTCGCCGTGGCTACAGTACTCTGTGATCATCAACATGGGGCCTGATGGGAGGAGGACAGAGGTCAAAGGTCAGAGAGAATATCTGACAACATTCACTCATTCATTTATCCAAAGATCCACAGGAAGCTGGGTAATAATTCCACTTCCTGTCAGAGTGAAACTGTGACGCACGCCGCTCTCCTGCGTGGCGACTGACACACTGTAACCTGTGGTGACACGACGGAGGCTGTTTGTCATTTAATGACTGAATTAATTCATGTGTTCATCTAAATGTTGTGACTTCCTGTCGCTGGCTCTGATTGGTTCAGACCGAACATCTTTAGAATAAACTCTGACGTGTCTCGCCGCTCGCCGTGGATCTGATCACACAGTAGGAAGTAGTGATGCTGTTGGGGACTACTTTCAGCGGCGGATGAATCACCTCCTCGCGTGCAGGCGCCCAGCAGGTTGACGATGTTGTCATGGTAACCAAGGTAGCCGAGGATCTTGAGCTCTGACATCAGAGCCTCACGTTCCACCGAGTGAGCGCTCGCTGTTCAGGAAGACAGGAAGTGTGAGTCACAGCCATGACGATGATGATGATGGCGATGATGAAGGTTACAGTGAAGATCTGAGGACTCACGTTTGAGCATCTTGACGGCAACTCGGGTGGCGTTGTTGGTTCCCAGACCGTACGCCGTCGCCTCGACGACCTTCCCGAACGCCCCTGATCCCAAAACAGCACCTGACAGACAGAGAGGAGGTCAAACTAACCCACAGGACAGAGGACAGAGGACAGAGGACAGACAGCTGAGACATGTCTTCTCATGAGAGCTGAGCCTGACAGCAGCAGAGGATCATGGGAGATAAACTGTATCAACAGTTAACACAGATAAAATGAGTGTGAGACGTGCTGTGTTGCGATTGGACGGCGTGTCGCACCGAGGCGGAGCTTGTCTCGAGGAAACTCCCACTTGTGGTTGTACGGCAGCTGGGTGGGGTCAACAAAGGTGTAGCTGTTTCCATCAGTGCTCTCAATGATCTTCCAACGAGTCTCGTATCTGGGTTTCTGAGAGAAGAAGAAGAGTGAGTGAGTGAGTGAGTGAGTGAGTGAGTGAGTGAGTGAATGAGTGAGTGAATGAGTGAGTGAGTGAGTGAATGAGTGAGTGAGTGAGTGAGTGAATGAGTGAGTGAGTGAGTGAATGAGTGAGTGAGTGAGTGAGTGAGTGAGTGAATGAGTGAGTGAGT
>JAPZEB010000013.1:20518454-20529497 GCA_029783705.1 Chaetodon striatus | reverse complement strand
CGGGAGGCACCCAGGACGCTTCCTGATCAGATCCCCGAACCACCTCAGCTGGCCCCTTTCAAGGCGAAGGAGCAGCGGCTCTACTCCAAGCTCCCTCCGGATGTCCGAGCTCCTTACCCTATCTCTAAAGCTGAGCCCAGACACCCCACGGAGGAAACTCATTTTGGCCACCTGTATTCACGATCTCATTCTTTTGTTCACTGCCCATAGCTCATGACCATAGGGGAGGGGCAGCCTTCTGGCTGCACCTCAAGATCCTGTCCATCACAAAAAGGATCGGTGACAAAGGACAACCCTGATGGAGAAAATGATCAAAGCATTTAAAGATGATCAATGATAAGGAGATAAATCAGCTTTACCACGGGCTGTGTCAAACCTACATTGTCAAGCACCTAGAGAGTCCATCACTTCACGCCTGGATGGACATTTTTCTTTCATAACAATGCCCTCTTGGTAGTTTATCTAATCCTCACTGAGGTGCCATCAACTTTGTCCTTCAGAGGCAAAAGAAGCTTTTAAAAGTCTTTGCAAGGTTTCCCTGCAATGCAACATCTGAACAAAACAAAACACAAAGTCCCTTCTCAGGAGAAGTTTGCAAAAGCACCACAAGGAGTGTAAACCCCTTACCTATAAAGAACTGAGGTAAAGCAACTTGACTTTGAAGATGAGGCTCTTTGAGAGACTGATATGTCTCCTCCCGACAACAGAACCTGCTTCCTCATGCTATTTTATTCTGTGAAGCTACAGTGTGTTGTTTTTCTCTTCATTTATCGCCTTGTAGATCCACAATATGTCTAACTGTACTAGTGAAGAGAAGCATAACAAACCAACCATTTTTGAGGCCTTGTAATAAAAAAAAAATCCAATACTTAGTCCATTAAAATGCAACATTAGGGCACATTAGTACCTTTTTATGGCATTTTATTAACCCTGCTTCCTGTAATTACAACTCACTATAACTTAATACAAGGGCGCTAAGCTCATGTAATTACACAGTACAGTGTGAACAGAAGTTTACAGTTTTCCCACATAATTACTGTACAGTGCAGAAGGCTTCAGCCGTGGTTTTATAAATGTTATTGTAGCACGATTAGTAAGAATTAAAATAATGTGAGAGCTTCATTGTTCTGAGGGTGTGAAAGGAGCTGCTGTGTGTGCAGGTGCTGCCCTGGTTACATGCACACGCTTATTAATGTTTAGAGTGAACAACTTGCAGATGTAGTACCTTTTTTTATAGTAACTGAAACCTGTGTGGAAATAATTTTACTGTATGATCCATATAGTTGAGGATATTTAAACCTACAACAAGCTCACACTTAAACATACAGCAAACGTACAACTCAACATATACAACTTTTGTTTAAGTCAGCGTGTTATGAATGACGTGCCATATTTCAGAGAGATGTCTGTCCTGTCTGTCTCATCTGTGGGTTTTCATCAGCACCTTTCTCTTTTACTTTTATCTTCCTCCCTCTACAAGGACACAGACACTATGTTAAAAAGAAAATAAGAAAACACGGGACAAAAGGCTGCTTATGTTATTTTCTGTATACCATTCATTTGCTGTAGCAAGTTATGTTGAGTAGCTTCTCCTGTGAAGACAAGCAGTCATGTCAGGATAGGTAGAAAACCACCCACCATATATATTTTTATCCTTGAAATGTACATATTTTTCATACTTGAATCAGAGCAGAAAAATGCATACATAAACACTTGAGAAGAAACTGTGACAATTATTATTTTTGAATTATTCAGACAGGTAAAATGATATTTCCACTCTCTAACTTCAGCGAGGGGAGGAGGTGAGAGTACAGAGCGCTCTGAGTTGGCACCGCAGTGAATAAAAAACCCGGGGGTGTCCGCAGCAGGCTCATCCCTCTGAAGTTTAGGAAGCGTTACGCAACATCACTGTGAGCCAGGAACTAACTACTAGCAGCTAGCCTGTGGCGCACAGGCTGCTATTACCATACCAACCACTGTTATCATAGCTGCCCTGCAAACCAGCTGAATTAAGTTTCACCACCTGCAGGAGGAAAGGATGCATGTTCAGTTAACATCAGATAATGGCCACATGTGATATGAGTAATACGGTGCAGTTTCTTCAATTAAATGTTGTTTGTATGATTGATTTAATTGTGTGACTGTTATCCAGGGAAGCCCTTGGGTTTCATTCTGCAGGTTTTAAGTTCACAAATGATTAAATTATGGGATTAACACTGAATACTAATCATTCAACAAAACAAATCATCATAAAATAACCTTGCAAGGATGCAAACTGTTCCAAACTTATCACACTCCTTCCTCAATCTCAACATTTACACTAAAATGATTCAAAGTTTTTCTTCAAAAAATTGTCACAGAGTACGTTAAATGTAAGAAAAATGGCATGCTGGTGTAATATAAGTGCTTTTATATTGTAAAAGCTCTCTCTCTCTGGCTTCTGTAAGCGGATCACAGAGGACAGCAGCTGAGCTTGTAGAAGACAAGTAACCTCCCTGGAAAAGAAAACCCACTCCCTCACTTGAGCCACTAGGGGCACTGCCACAACCTTGCTATAACTAGAGTGCTAGCGTCCCCATGGCTGGGACCTCATCTGGATGTACTGTAGCTGACAGAGTGGAGGATAGGTGTCAATTCTCATTAAGGTGAGAGGGAAGGGAAATGGACAGCGAGAGAGACGGAGAGAAAGAAAGAGAGAGAACTCGACTGTGTCACAGGTGGAAACATCATTTCCCAGGCAGCTCTGACACAGTCTGTCAACCAGCAGAGATGGAAAAGGACTCCAGACAAACATACACACTCACTGACACACACACACACACACACACACACACACACACACTGCAGCACAGACGCCCTCAGTCTCACGAGTGTTTAGATACACATTGGCTGGTAAACAATTTCACAAATTAACATATAAAGTGGAAAAGGTCCGCACAGACACGAACAAACAAACTTCCAAACTAACATTGCAGGCAGACTGCCTACTTCAGTTGACTCCCTAATAGTCTCTATCATCAGTAATGTAACTAAGAATCACAAGTGCTCTATTAAGCACGTGTTTTTCCCATCAAGTTATTAGCATAACTACATATAAATGCAAACAGCCCTGTAGTGCGTTCACACACACACTATTTGACTCATCTCACATGTCTTTTTAAGTTGATAGTGACTTTAACACCAGGTAGTACACACACTCACACACATACACACATAAATTGCAGGCATTGTTTTTCCTTAAATGCTAATAGTCTCCTCTGGCTTTATGAATATTTACCATGTCTCAGTGGTGCACCATTGCTACAAGCGTGTCATACATGCTTTCATTTCTGCGCTCACCTTGGGTGTGTTTATCCAAGGCTTCCTGTGTTGTGTACTATGTGTGTGTGTGCCCTACACTGCCTCGATGTGACAGGGGTGTTGGTGAATCTCAGCATGAGTGGGAGCCAAAGTAACCTGGGCGCACACACACACACACACACACACACCAAAATATGTTCTTCGCCTGGTCCTTGTCAGTCGCTTTCCCATTGAGAAGACTGGAGAGGTCAGTGCAGCAAAACTCAATTAAAGCATCCGTACGGCAGGCGGGGAATGAATGAGGAGGTCTATGCGGGAGTCAGCCGACAGACAAAGAGGTCTTAATTGATCTTGTTCACTCGCTCTCTGTCTCTCTCTGCAGCTTCATCACAATTAAAAGGAGATTGCAGCAAATCAAAGGTGCAGCTGCTCCTCCGCGTGGCACTGATGGAGCCATTTTATTTTACGGTCTTTATGCCCAGGTTTAAGTCAAACGTTTTATAGGCGCAATTAAGTGAAATTAAAGTGGTAATGTGAGACATACTTTTTACAGTACATTCATTTTTCTGAAAATTGTAACAAAGATGTAAGAGAGGACCTCTCTGTGCACTCTGAAACATATAAATTATTTCAACTATCCAGTGTCTGCTGGTGCTCATGCCGGCAGGACAGACCTCTGCACTGACTTCTCATGCAGGGCTGTATGCAATGATTGAAGGCAGCTCCAAGCTCCCTGGCCCAGCTATGCATCCGTGCGGTCAGCTGAATCGGCCTCCTCCAAACCTCAGAAGGACCATTTCAGAAGCACCTTACCGGGCGTTGCTCTCCACCTCTTGCCCCCTCTCTGAGGCATTGAAACTTAGTGCACACAACCCTCCCACCAGTCGATCAAACCTCCGCTTTTCGAAGAAGTAGGACACTTTGAGGCTTACCTCTTTGGGGTCCTTTTTAAATGAGGGCTGAGAGTTGAGAAAAGGAAGTAAAAAAAAAAAAAAAAAAAAAAGACGACCCCGTAAATTGTGAGCACAGACGGCTTTTAGCACACACCACTTAGCAACAAGGCTGATGTGCAGTTTGACACATTTAACTTCCTGCGAGAGAGACGGAGACAGGAACAAGTTGATGTGAAATGCAAGTTAAAGCTGCGGATTTGCCTGTGAGCAATCCTCAGCGCTAGTTAATTTTAGATGATGGGAGGACTTTGAACGGGGTGGAAGGCATCTGCTCGGAATAGTGGAAATTGCTTTTAAACACTGCTTAAAGAAGAGATGAGGGAATGTATTATCCAAATGGATTGGGCCCACTATTAAAGATAGGCTGGAGGCGTGGACTGGACGGATGGTCTGAGGAAGAAATTGTGCCACTCTAAAGATTATTTAACTTGCCTGGGAGGCGGTCACATGGTCAAGCTTTTTCTTATTTCCATCTATCCAATTCGATTTTCATTGAGGATGTGATCAAATTGAGCAATTCAGTGGTCATCCAAGTCCAGTATGGGTCTCTGCTTCACAGGCTCCACCAGTTAGGGTCCTTCTAATTGCTTTTCTCTTCACTAGTAGGCTGTGCTTGAGCTTAAGAAGCATCTGGATCAGAGCAAAGAGACTTTCAAAGCAGTATCTCATTACAACAAGCATTCCGATGGGAAAATTAATAGCCAGTAGAAAGTGAATACGAGATCTGTAATTGAGTGCTGTATTTCTATTAATGGACTGTAGAAGCTGTGAATCTTTGTGTGTCAGCTTTAAGTAGACCAGAAGATTAAAACTAGCTTTGCCAAGCCTTTAGTACATTAAGCAGTACACTTATTTCCTGGCATGTATACTGTTGCTTTTAAATTTTGCAAAACTGAATAGTATCCAAATCAGTTCAAAGACACGTGCAACCCGTGATGAGTGTTAGCAGGTGGGAATAGCTTGGCTATAATAGGACGCAAGTTAAAAAGGGTGCTGCTACTGCCACCTCCAAATAGTTCCTGCCGCCGAGACCTTAGGTGCAAGTTCAGACAGCAGGTATCTCCGGCGTGAAGGTATGCTAAAAGCAACACAATTGCCTGCTTCTCTTCAGGTTACCCTGGATCCCCGACCCGGGCATTTAGTCATTGCTCTGCATGAACTAAAGTAAAGCAGAGGCAGTGTTAAAATGGGCAGCAGCTTAAACCAACAGATCTGAACTCCTACCGAGTGAATTTGCACCACTGTTAGGCTGTCGCTCTGAACTTCACTCTTACTGCCTGCAGATTTCTCACCGTTTTTTTGCTCAGACAAGCCGGATTGTGATTCCGTCCAAACTGCCTGTGTCCGCAATTGCCCTCACAAACGGTCACATGCTCGCCAACTCTCTGTACCTGTGTGACAGGGCTGCGCATGATCGCACCTGCTGGCCTCTCACTTTGTCTATGTTCTATGGGTGTTCAATTGGCCCAAAAAACATGACACCGGCAAGAGTGAACGAAATCTAAATTCAGGCTGAAAATACGTCCTTTCTCTCCTGCACCGTCTCAGTCACGCTCCGACAGATGACATTTGCGGAGACAGAAAAAGAGAGGGCAGGCTGGGTTTTTTTTTTTTTTTTTTTGTGGGCTTGGAATGATGAGAGGAGAATAGCGAGGGATGATGAATAAATGAATAATACATCTGTGCTGTCATTCCTCTCTTCCTGCTCCACCTCCCTCTCTTCCTGTGTCAGATGGAGTCGGTCCTGCGAGGCGGTCTGATCTTAGTTGGGATTGTCAGGTATGGTCGACAGCAAAGTGACACGTTGACGCCGGCCCCTCGGTGACACATGAAGCAGCTCTTTTGTTAAATGGGGTTGACAACCCAAATAAGAATTGTTTACATGCAGAACAGTGCCAGCAGGTCTGCAGTTGCTGTTAAGTGATATTGCAAATATCCAAGGGTTCTTGAAGGAGCATCTGTTCCAAGAGGAGACGTTGTCAACAAAACATATTCCTCCCTATGACTCCACTTTATAACTTCCAGCTAAGGACAAAAGCTCTCTGTTCTCCATCACAGGAGAGATCAGATCTTTGATGAAATGTCTGATGTAAAATGCAGAAGTTTCACTCTCCTAAAGGATCTCCAGAGGTAAAGACACAAACACCTTTTAATGGTTATAATGTTTGATCACAACAGAACAAAGGAAACAGTGTCCTCTCATGCATATACAATTTATTAGACTCCATCACTGCATCTCCTCCCCTCTGTCTCCCGTCAAATGGCAAGATGTTCTCACCTTAATTGTAAATGCACTCTTCTGCATGCAAATACCAGTGTCCCCCTCTCCCAACCTCCTTTCCACACTCCCCTCCGATTTTCAATTAAGATCCAGACAGAGATAGAGGATCTTAAAGGGAGCGCACTATGGTGGGCCGGGTTCTGCCTCTGCTCCAGACATATAGGAGGAGGGGGGGGTTATTGAGTGGCCATGACCCCAGAGCACCCTCACCTCACTGGGCTATCACACATCTTAGCCAGGCCTCTCTTCTACCCAATCGCAGCGTGCCGTGATCCCACCCAGCAGAGGTGGAGGTGTCCTTGATTAGACTAGTCATTGAAATGAAGGATTGAAACTGACTGTGTGCGTGTGTGTGAGTATTGAATGTCGATGGTCATTATCTGATAGTGATGGAGTGTTTCGGGCTGAGGTTTGGGGTTGTATGAATATTAATAGGTGGATTTAATCTCCCAGTTTTACCATAAGGATGGCCCCTAGCAATATAACTGCAGCCTCATGTTGATGATTACAAAATATATCTGTAATAATCATAGGATTAAAGAAAATGGTTTTGGAACGACCCTGCGTGTGTCTCATGGCAACATTATAATACTTCTTTTCTTCCTCTTGTGCTGCAGCTCGCTGAGTCCAGACGCAGACCCTGACGGTTCGTTCCAGAGGGAGGGCTTCGGGCGCCAGAGTATGTCGGAAAAACGCACCAAACAATATGAAAATGCCGCCGAGCTGGAGATCATCAAGGCGCGCAAGTCCAAGAGCATGGATCTAGGTATATGCTACGCCGTGCATGGAGTCAAGTGTGTGATCAAAGGAAACATTCAACACTTGAGGAAAAATGCTTATTTTCTTTCTTAACACACAAATGCTGTTTCACTGAGGGTTAGACTGTTAGGGGCTGTACACATGCCGTGTCTTTAACCACCTGGAAAATGTGAGGTCAGGCACTGGGTGCTAATTTGTGCCTTTTTTAAGCCAGGTTTCAAGAGCGTGGCAGCAGTTTGTGTCTGAGGTTGCTAAGCAACCTTAACAAGCACCGTATCACAGCCTATTTACCTGAAATCCTGAGTGCAGAGCTGATCTTCAAGGTGCTGTTTATAAGTCTGTGGCCATATTGTCTGTGGGACAGATTTAAAGCTCTGGGCAGCGCCGCACCAAAATGATCCACTTTTCCATATTTACCACAGACTAATATTTGCGGAAGAAGAGAAAGATACCAGTCGGCTGTGATTGGTTGTTCCTCGCCACATAACCTGAGGCTGCATTCCAAAAGTTGAACTCTGAAAAATAGGCGCTTGTGAATGCGTGCGCGCTGCAATGGCTTCACTTTGATGTTTGAGCGTGCCTGCTGCAGGTCTACATTGAAAACAATGATTTTTAGGGCGGCAAAAATGTGGCATGTGTACGGCCCCTTTATCTGCCACTTATTCTCCAATGGTTGCTCGGGAACTGGTCTTGCCGAAGAAATAGTCTGGGATATAACACCACCTTTCTACGTTGGTTTTTGTTTGGACCAAACAAACAAGATACAACTCCTTAATTTGTGAACTTAAGAGGTGCCTGTAGGCAGTTTTTTCTTACCTTTGGACAGAACCAGGTTAGCTGTTTCCTCCTGTTTCTAGTCTTTGTGCTAAGCTAAGTTAGTGGGCTGCTGGCAGTAGTGTCATATTTAACAAACAGACATGAGAGTCATATAAATCTTCTCATCTAACTCTCTGCAAAAAGCAAATAAGCGAATTAACCTAAAACATTTCCTTTAAAACAGAATTTTGGTTTATTACAACATAACATTTTCATAGTTTTGGCCACCATTTTTATTGTTTATATAACTTTGTACTTACAAAAATAATCATCGAGATCTGGGTACATGGTGACATCACTATGTCATCATGTCCCCAGAAGGTCTGGTGTAGCGAAAGTACAAGCAGCAGGATAATCAGGCAAGTTGTAAAAAAGTGAACAGTTTTGCCAGATTATGTAAACCACTTCAGTTACAGGCAAAACCAAAAATAAATGCTCCTTGGATATCAGAGTAATCTCTAGTAGAATGGCAAGTACACAAGGTCAGTGATTAATGTTTACAAGAGAGAGTTAGGGTCACAGTTTTGGCCTCCAGTGCTGGTTTATTTATAGTGAAACTGGAATGACTGTTCACTGTTGGAAACCCCCAGAGTGTTGATGTACCAGCGACAGAAGAAAATGTTGGCATTGTATATGTTTATAAAGTGACGTCGCTCTGTTTGCATGTATATGAGCTAACTTTGTCATGGGGAGGTGAGGGGGATGGTGGATGGAGTGACAACTAGGCAAACCAGCTGAAACAGACATCATGGCCTTCCAGCTGTTACTGTGCCACCAAAAGCGGGTATTTTAAACTAAAACATGATCTTTTCCTAACAATAACCAAGTGGTGCTGAAACATAACTACATGTTGACAACAAAGTGTCAACACTTACACTACGTAATGACCTACAAATGTTACATGTAGTATCCTTGGTGTGCAGAAACGTACAATGCCAACATTTATTCTGGCGACTGGGTTAGATCTCTCTGTAACCTGTGACTCCTCATGCACTCAACTTTTGTCACATTTTCCGGCTGTCTCACTGGAGGCACAGTAGTGAGGAAAAGAGGACAATTTTAAAAAAGAGAAACACACATACACACACAAACACACACACACAGTCCTTCAGTGCTGTCCAGCCAACACCTCTCCTCTTTTGGCCTTCATCTCCCATGGCCCTGTGTCCAGTGGACCATGGGTAAAGCACAAGTAGGAAGAGAACAATGGGCTCTTTAGTGGCTGTCTAATGATGGGAAGGCCAGTGAGACGCATGCATGCACATACACACACACGCACGCACACACACACACCCCCTCAAACACACAGACTGTATCTAAGGAAGAGGATGGTGCGAGTTCAGAGCCTCTCCCACTGAGGCTGAAGCAGACGCTGCCTTCTCTCGGATCACTGGCTAATCATAACAGATAACAGCCAACTCCATTCCACATGGAGCCCAGAGACCTGTGGAAATCTTTGTCTCTCCCACAGACTGGTACACGTTCGGGCCACTGCACTCAGCTCTGTGGGGTCCACCTTCCCTGTATTAGCTCTTTGTCCACCCTCAAAACTTTTCTACAAAGTCAACACAAACTTCCAGTGGAAAGTGCTGCTTAGGAGAAAGATAATAATTAGTCACTGGATAGGTTTCACTGAGCAATTAGTTGAGCGCAAAAATCCCTTCCATTATGTTTTTAGTGTCGAATAAAAATATAATTGGAGATAACAGAGGACAGGAAGTGAGTAGAGTGGACAGGATGGCTCCAGGATGGCGTTCTCATCATCCCAAATGCACATTTTATCAATGAGTTTAATCAAAAAAGCTTCTTAATTGTTCCAAAGTGGCATCAGCATTTATTTGTGAATTTGATTAGTTCTAGAAAACAGCAGTTTGTTTTTTACAGAAGAGACTAGTTTATCTGCTCGTAAGACGATGCCCCACTCTTGGGATAACCAGCGTTATTGATGGATTACAAATCTCGATTATTGCTCTATTATGTCTTACTTCTCAAGATCAGGGTGTGCGTTGTTAGATGTAATTCAAAACCACATTCCCCTCCACCACTTTCAGGGCCCAATTGAGTTTGTGAAATATCCTGCTGACAGAAATCCTCGCCAATATAAAATCATAATCCATCAGTGAGAATATCACAGCGTTCAGATGGTGCAGGGAAATAACTAACTTGTTCCCCTCACATAATAACTCTAGTAACTGACATGAGTTCCCGGAGGAGAAGTGTTTCAGTCGATACATGGAACGCGAGCTCTGGAGTCTGTGTTCAAAATGAAAGCTACATATTGTGATTTGGTACGAATCTGATGTCACATAAGTTCCATTTATCTCAAAGGCGCACACTGCTACAGTATGTTGATTATTTTAATGAAATTATTACATCAAAGCCACACAATGACAAATGGCCAACGGGTAATGTATTATAGAGCTAAAAATGAAGTGAGCCAAAGAACACAGTGCCAGCATTTATCCTTCAGCTTTTTTCACTGGCACACTGTTGGACGCTGAAGTTTGTCTTCAGAAGTTAGGTGAAGTAGCGGATGTAGGGATACCTATCTAATTTCCATTAACACTTTAATAAAGCTGCTCTGCGCTGTCAAAGCCACACTGACTAAATGGTTAACATGCTCAACAATGCTGTCCCCCCGCAGACTCTCATTTTATTCTGTCACTTGGTATTTTTGTCCCTCCTTTTAATCGTGTTCCAGGTGCTCACAAATCACATCAGCAGATGGATTTCATGACTTTGAAGCCCATCATTGTTGAAATAGGCTAAACTGGTCAGACACCCCGCGGTTCAATCCCATTTAGATGGGGAACAAGATTGAGAGAGGGAAGAAAAGGGAAGAAGGAGACGTGAGGTGCCGCGGCTGGCAGTAATACATTAGCACATTCCAGCCACTTTGCCTTGTAAGCCTCATGATTGACAGGTCCTTGCATG
>JAPZEB010000013.1:20501367-20514434 GCA_029783705.1 Chaetodon striatus | reverse complement strand
TAACGTTTAATGGCAATGGATCTTCTCCAATTAACTGTCCTTGCCATTAATCTGGCTAAGGAGCACAGCACGTCGGCCATGACAAAATTCCAGTTGCACTTTTCCCCCTATTTGGTTTGATTGTCTTTCTTTTTGTATATTTCATTTTGATGATTTTCATTTCTCCTCCAGACGTGTGGGGAGTGACAAACTCGTGTCTGTATGCGATGGGGGAATATGTATTTTCATCCCTCTGAATAAGAGGGAGATGAGGAGCAGAGCACTGAGGCTTCTGTTGTGTGATAGGAATCACATAATAGACTGGCATACAGAGAGCTGTCCGTCAAACTCTCCCAGGAGAGCCAGGACTGCTTCTGATGAAAACAAAGGCAGGTTCGAGGCAGCCAGGGTCTGTGGGCAAACTCCGTCTCTTTGCCTCGCTCCCCGTTCTCTTTGTCTCTCCGCTTCTCTCAGTCATTCAACACGCAGACTAGAAACAATGGCGAAGGGGATCGTGGTGCGGAATACCGAGTGGGAGGATAATTCCCTGTTTCCGATTACAGCAGATGTCATTTGTGTTCCCTTGAACTGTTGCATCCTGTGCGGCGCTAACTTGCAATCCCATTGTGTAAAACATGCACCCTGGCTTCTGCGTGTCCGCTGTTGGCAGGCTTTATGCATAAGCTTCAGAAAACCTCAAATTTACATGGCATTTGCACTGGGTTGATTGAGTTTTATCCACAAAGTATGAAAAATTACAGCATTTTCCTGCTACGCTGTATATGCGCCTATGTTTCCTTATAATGTGTTTTTTCTTTGGACCGTCCTCTCTTGTCCTTCGCATGATGAGATTACTCCTTCTGAACAAATGAATTACATGATTTTTACTTGCATTCGCTGGGTCTTGTAAGGCTGTTCATGCTTTCCTGGCATTAAAATTTGTCATAGTAATCAGAAATGGCCCACCTCTTCTGAGCAACTAAGCAGTAAAATGAATCTTCTGCTCCTGCAACCAGAGAGCTTTTAACTCTCTAGACATTTGTAGCACACAGTAAAGTTTCATTTTACTGTCCAAAGCAGCCTGAAGGCGCACATACGAGCTCCTCCCGCCAAATGGGATGCAGCATTATAGGATTGGTGTTCATTTATTTGAATGGCACTTTCAGGACTGAGTCCAGGTTCTCTTGGGAGTGGACATTTTTATTAACATTGACGAAAAGGAAGAGAAAATGGCATGTTAAAGACATAACAGTGCGTTTACCAGTCTGGAAACCCAACACCACAGGCTAACAGCTGACCTTTTAGCCTATCTGACTTGTCTGACACCAGATCTATAGCCACCATGGATGATAGAGTAGCACTCACACTCTCAGTAAGGGTGCATTGGTGGCAAACGCAGCAGAAAGACGAATGCCCTTTTGACCCTAAAGGTCCTAAAAGTAACATGAAAACTTCCAGTTTCCTTGAAATGACACATTGATTGAAATAAAGAAATCAGTGTCTGCTCTTCCTGACATTTATCCTCTCCAAGTAGCTGTCTAGATGGTGTGTGTTTGAACTGTGAGACTCAGATAGCTGGCTAATCATAGTGAGCTGCTGCAGGTTTGCTTGGTTAAGGGATCAGGAAGAGAAAAGCAAAGGGGTTCAGCCAACACAAGAGACAAGCTGCCACTGGTAAAATTATGATAACAGGAGCAGCTTATATGCATTTCTGCACAGCTGCTTCCTTCTTAAAGGGACAGCTCGCCCCTAAATCAAGGATACATATTTTTCCTCTTACCTGTAATGCTTTTTATCCATTTAGATTGTTTTGGTGTGAGTTGCCAAGAGTTGGAGATATCAGCCGTAGAGATGTCTGATCTCTCTTGAATATAATAGCTGACACTCGGCTTGCGGTGCTCAAAGCGCCAAAGAAAGACTTTTGAAAAACCTATCAGCAATGTCCATTGATCTTGTTCTGAGCAGTTTCATACAGGAACTATTTTCTCTCTACCAAACTACACCCACCAACAGTATTACCATTATTATTGCGCAGAAAGAAGCATCTTCTCATGGATGAGAGGCTTGTGGTCGTAACAGCTCAAGATATAAACATTAATGGGGTCCTCCTTGGCTGAGCTGTAACATTAGCTAGCTCAGTGGTACTAGGTTAGCTAGCTGTAGATGCACACCTCCTTCTGCATGGTGATACGGTTAGGTGGTGTATTTTAGAAGAAAGAAAATAGTTCCTTCGTGAGACTGCTCACTACAAGGACAAGGATTATCTTGGTTAACCTGATCTTGATTTCTGGAAAGAGACATTGCTGAGTTTTTTTGAGTTTATCTTTTTTTTGGCACTTTGAGCACCACAAGCCAATTATATTGGAGAGAAGGCAGACATCTCTACGGCCGATATCTTCAACACTGCAACGCACACTAAAACAATCTAGATCGATAAAGAACTCTAAGGGTAAGAGAAAAAAATTGTATTTTTGATTTTGGAATGAACCGTCCCTTTATGCTTTTAAACCCATTCATGCTGTGTTTGTAACCTTTGTGTAGACACACTGCTCTGTGTCTTTTCTCTTCCTGCTGCCATCTCTCATACCCTAAAGCGCATGTATCTCAAAGGGGCTGCTCCATACAACAGCTACAAATTGTTGTCTTTGAATGATGGGGGTTTATTTTCTTTGCCTAATCTGTGTTTGGCTGTGCAACCCTCCATCTAAAGATCCACTGTGATCACCCAGCAGCAGTGGGTCATGCCTCATTTAGGCCTCTTTAAACATGTCCAAGATGTTGTTGATGGTAGCTTACATAGAAGTGTGTGTATGTCATGAGTTTGTGTTATTGTGCGTCTTGATGAGTTCCTGCGTTGGTCACACACACATACAAACATATACACCCAGTGTCTGCATGCATGTGTTCTGTTCAGTGGGGGTAAAGACAAGACGTTATAGCAACATTTGCTATGAAAGCTAACAGGAAGAGCTGTAGGAGACGTTTATTTACACCACGTGAAGCCTCACAGGAATCAGCAGCACACACTCAATACATGTGGAGGGTCTATATGGTCTACAGGGAGTCGTAAGAATACAATGCTGCTCTGTCCAGACTCCATCGACATGTGCTATGCCCTCAGAGAGTCAGTGAGGCTGCTAAAGTAATTGAATCAACAGTTTATCCATTATTACTGATAGTTTCCTCCTTAGACGTTTACATCTAACAAGGCTTCACTTGCACATATTCAGAAATCCATCTTGTTACATTTGACAGCGCCTTGCTGCACGCCGAATCAAGGCAGAATAAAGGGGACAGAAAATCAACCGGGCTGCTTGTTTACCAACTGGCGGGTAAGGTAAGAGCTCCGGGGAACTGACGGACGCTCCCTGACAAAATGAAATACCAATACCTGAGTCGCGCTCCACTTACATACCCTAAACAAACCCCTGGCAAGCATTGGAAAAATAATTACAGCTGTCCAGGGCCTGGCAGCAGTGCTGAAGAGGTTGACTGTTCAACATTCACTTTGCTTTCTACACAGTTGGTCCACCAAATAATCCATCAGCACTGTGTATGTCCTCTTAAAGAAATGCTTTATCTTACAAGTTTGATATTCTCTGTAAAAGACACAACAGTTAGTTACTTTGCGCGCATATTTTAAGCCAGTATGTGTTCAATTTACATGGTAAGGGGGACCTATTGCACTTTTACACATTTACCATCACACATAAAAAGTTAAAATGTCTGATGTTCATATTACGTAGGGCCAAATTTCAAATAGTAAGGTGAACATATGTAAGAGCAAAAACCTGAGGCCTCAGACCATTGTGAATAATTTGTGTGGGGGGGGGGTTTCTACTTTGCCTACAAGATGACGTCAGATCATGACAGATTTCTTTAAATGGACTTCTGCTTCAGGCACGCTACTGCAAATGTTTACATTGGACCTGGTAAATGGTAAATGGGCTGCATTTGTATAGTGCTTTCCTAGTCTCCGACCACTCAAAGGGCTTTTACACTACATGTCACATTCACACACACAGTCACACAATGGTGACTGCGGCTACCATTCAGTAACCTTTCGAGCGCTCTCACACACCGATGGAACAGCCGTTGGAAGCAATTTGGGATTCAGTATCTTGCTGAAGGATACTTTGATATGCTGACTGGTGGAGCTGGGCATCGAACTGCCGATCTTCCAATTAGTGGACGACCTGCTCTACCTGAGCCATATTATGTAGCCTGCTACATGTAGCTAAATGTTAGCATCAGGAAAACATTTAAATTTGGTATCCGATATTGTAAATTTCTATCAGATTCCTGCTTGAACATGTCCAGTTGTGTTTAGAAACATTTACTACATTTTACAGGACAAAGTGCCACAAGTAAAGCAAGTATGCTGCTCTGTGTAGCTCCATGCTAACATCGGGTTAACATGTAATCTTGGTTGCTGATGTTGTTAATTTCTCCCCAATTTCTAATCAGATTCCTGCTGGAACATGTCCTGTTGTGTTTGGAAGCATTTATTGGTGATTTTTAACATGGGAAAGTGCCGCCATACAGTCACTCCCCTGCTGCAAGCAAACTGCTACATGTAGCTACATGCTATTGTAAACATGTATCCTGGGACTGGACTTTATTGTGAGGGAAGCTGAAAGAGATGGGCACTGTGTTTCAGATGGAGGGTGATTAGCGGTGTTGCAGCACAGACAGTATGAAGAGTCTTTTTTGATCCTTCAAGCATGTAAACATGTTCTAGTAGAACCCCAAACTGGAAGTATGAACCTAAAAATGAGCATAAGTCCCCTTAAATTGTATTTACTTTGTATAATGGTTATGCTTCTTGCACCATTCTAACTAAAGTGGGTACCAGTATTGTGTCATAAAGACATTTTCTGTCTTTAAATCGTATTTTTATGCCCCGTTAAAGTGTGTGCTGTGTGCTGTAAATATGATGGCAGTGTATTGGAAAGGCTCCATATGTTCTAGCTTTGGTCTGCAGACGACCTGTGTCACCTGATGTTTTGGCGGTTTATTTCCACCGGGCTAATAAACATAAGGCCGATAACAGAGCCCTGTTCTGCCCTTATGATGTGCTATTACCTGCTATCTAACATCTGCACATGCAAAGGACATAGAAACGGAGCAAAAGATTGCAGCTGCGAGATGCTGTTTATGCTAAGATGAGCTATTGAATACAAGAGAATGGTGCTGGAAACAAATGGACTTAGACGTGCCTAGTCTCCCTTCTCTTTTTCTCCCTTCTCTCTGTTTTACTCAGCCTCTCCCACTGAATGAAAGAGAGAGCAGTGAGAGGACCACCTATGGAAATAGTTTTAGGTTTACACTCTATCTAAACATTTGGGGAACTTATAATAGTTTAGTATAACATTATGATCGCTCTGGTGCTGCGGTACATTGCTATCTTTGATATTGGCCCATTTATATGCATTATGCTTCAGCCACGTAATTTAACTGTGCAGACACAAGGACAAAGGTTGAATTATAATTCTCAACAGGAAAATGTCTCAGTGAAGATATAATACTCTGTTCTCATTTCACACACTTCATTGGCCAGGCAATGGCATCATTTGTTTTTCATGTTAATTGCCAGACTCACACCTTCTTTTGGCTTGCCAAGTACGCCACATAACATCATCCCATATGAAACTAGCAACACGTGAATGATTCATTGATACTCAGCGAGCTCCGAGATGATGCTTTCAGGTCGCCTTTGTGGGGGCGTCGGAGTCGCGCGCTATTAGTCTGCTGACGCCATTTCCTCTTCCCACAGGTTCCACAGATCAAGAGGTCGGACCCTCGCTGGGCCTGAAAAAGTCCAGCTCCCTTGAAAGTCTCCAGAAGGCTGTTGCTGAGGCGAATGGTGAGATCAATGTCAACAGGCCGCGCTCACGGATTGTCAGGGGCCGCGGCTGCAACGAGAGCTTCAGGGCTGCAATCGACAAATCGTACGAGAAACCTGGATCCTCCACGGCAGAAGAAGAGAACAGCATGGAGACCTGTGAGTGTGTAGACATAAATAAGACTGTTAATTCATAGTAGTGCGTCCAAAAGTGTGTCATTATATAATGTACAATAAAAGATATTAGTAGATCATGACAAAGAAACGTAGTGAGTGTAAAATAGGCCAACTGAGTAAAGCTTCCCCAGAGCCTTTTCAGGATGGCTGGATTTACCCTCAAGTAAACTAGGTTAGGGATCCCCCTTTTTTGTGTGTGTCATAAAACACATCTGAAATGAGCGTCTAGGTTACACACTCATTAATATTTACATAGTTCATGTTGAGTGAAATTGTCAGAGACTGTGGCAGCATGTTTCCCCAGGAGCGTACATACTCTTAAAGTGCATTGCCATGTTTTTAAACAGAGTGCACGCAAGGAAAAACCTCCCTTGTTTACCCACATAAGTCATGGCTGCCATTGTTTCCATTTTACACGTAATATCTCAATATCACATAATTGCATTTACAATGATTATAAATGAAATACGCGTCTTTGCCTCGGTCAGTGCCAGTTAGTTTTGGCACGTAACACCGTGCAACTTTGCCAGGATTCCTCACGTTTGTTTTCCTGTGTACCTGACTGGGATTGAAACCAGAATTACCTTACTTTATCCTAAACTATGAGGACAATATTAGAAAGGGAAAAGACATGCCATCCTCCTTTTGAGTGAATATATCCATCCCTGCTTGGTGTTTGATGACAAAAAGACACGCGTTGCGGATCGAGAGACAGCCGTCTTACGTTTCGCGACAGGTAATAACACTGCAACACCACAAGAGTAATCACCAGATATAAATTTCCATTCACCATTAAAGGATTCCATTAAAAGAGCTGGGGGACATTTGAAAAAGAGGGAATTATTTGCCTGAAACGCTTTGTTCTCATAAGCTCTGTCGGCAAGCCACTAAATACAGTCTTATCTCAGCAAAGAAAAATGGGGAAAGCAACCGATTTCCCCTGCCGTGGTATATTGCATTCTCCCCCATGATATTCAAATAACTCTGTTTTTCAATTTAGATAAAAGCAGCCAGTCTGTGCTCGTCACTGAGGTTAATAGTCAAAGTTGACAGATAAGCCGCTGCCTTCCTCTGCTCCCAGACTTTTATTTACATAAAATAAGAATGTGGCATCACCTAAAGAAAATGTGTCCCCACAAGATATCCTGCTGGGCGAAATGCACTTCCCCTTGTGCTACTTTGTGTCGCAATGTTTGAGGAAATAAAAAGGAAAAAGAAAAATCTGCTCTGCTGAGCAAAAATCCCCTCTTTTATGCCTTGGAATAAGACCGGCAATTTTACTTGTCTGTCATAACCTTCACTGACAGGCCAGCTTAAATGTCCTTGATTATTAAAGCAGGAAAGTTTAATGGTAGAGTTTCACTAAAGTGACAAAATGTTTCCTGTGGTTGTCTGTCTCTGCAAATTATCTTTCAGTCTCCTGACACTTTCATCAATGGTTGTGCTGTCATTTGAGATTGTCAGCCAAGTCCTTTTATTTTCTCTTCTGTTAAATTGCTGTGGACGGCCTCACCTTTTGATGTCCGGTGTTAAAGTCTTTTTGTCTGTTGTTTGATGGGAGATGGCTTCCCTTTCCTCTTTTGATTTATTTGAAAGACTCAACTGAAATGGAAGATGACAAAATTGCATTTGAATGACACATTCCCTTTTGTTTAGCCTCCCTTATACCCAATATGAGGCCTTTTTATGGCTTCGTTTAAAGAACCTGACCACAATGCATGCACCCACACGCGTTCATACTTCCAAGCACACATGGCCACCGTCCTCTGGGACAGTCTGGATTACAATGTTTAGTATGTTATCTGCAGCTTGGCATCATTAGGCGGTAGCGACATTAGCACTCCTGCTAATCTCAGTTATTTAAATAGCCAGATACAGCTCACAGCTGCTATTTGCTGCTGTTGCTCTTAAGTGAATGATAAGCAGGCAGCAGACTGAGTGATAAAACTGATACCCTGAACCTGCTCCCAAATTTGTGGAGGTGGAGAGAGGGAAGGGAGGGGCTGGCGTGCGGAAATGAATTGCATAATTGAGCAGGTTTAAGCTGCCGGTTCGCTCTCTGTTCCTGCTGTACAGTGCCCTGTGTCGAGATTCCATTTCAGTCATTTCCTCCGAGATGGCAGCTGAAAGAAATAGCTGATAACTCCACAGATCACAAGAGAAAACAAACCCCACTGTTCCTTGAAATGTGAATCCAACCCTCCCGTAGTCTGTCTCATCCCGTATACCTAAAATCCATCACAGTCTCTCCCTCTCCTGTCCTCACGATAAGCGCTTTTCTCTCCTCCATCAAAGGCAGAACTTAGACGAAGACACGCAAGACTGTAATAAGTTGTAATCTGAAGGACATCTACCTCACGCCTCAGAGCCGCAGATACAGCGTAGACAGGAGCCATGCCGACTGCGAAGTGCACCACATTTGCAATTAAGATCCCTGGGAGGCTTTTTTCAAGATTATTTAAATGTATAATTACTGACAGATTAATTACATTTTGCACATCAGTTCTGATTAGATGTGATGGAAACTTTGAGTTTAATCAACCCTGCATCACCTAAGGAGTTGGGTTTCAATTTGATGTCTGGGTTGAAATTAGTTGAGACGTAAATTAAGAACCAGATTCACATGACTATCATTACAGCTTCCATCATACATCATTTTTATATGAAATGCAACAGAAAAGGGGGAAAAACACAGTTCTCTTGTGAGCTGTGTGAAATGTACACATCTTAAATAACTTGAGGCTTTCAGATAAGTGAAAATATGTTCAACTGAATACAATTCTCAAAGGGTGTATAATGTAAATATATTCTGCTGTAATGAGGCACATGAATTCAGTGTGTTTTGTTCAAAGCCGCCGTACCTTGTGGGACGCAGCTTTTCTTTTAATGGTTCGTCTGATGAAAGAAGTGATGCTCTGTAAATGATGAAAAAAAGAAGTGGTGTTGTTGTGTGCTGATTTCAAATGCTGCCTCAGTGATCCACGGGGAGTCAAGTGGAAGTTAAAGTTAAAGTGTCTGCCTTTATTATTGACTTACATTTTATTTCTCTTCCTATCCCTGTGTTTGTGTGCTGCTCTCTCTCTGTCTGTCTCAATATCTATATTTAACACCCTCTCCCTCCACCTTATCTCTTCTCTCCAGTGGACGAGGACACCGAGGGAAGTTCCAGATCAGGTCGCGAGTCGATGTCCACCAGCGGCGACCTCATTGTGGGGCCCGGGCTTAACGGCAACCTCTCCAAAGATGACAGGCAGAAAGATCGGGACAAGGTTGGGGGGAAGGAGAAGAAGAAGCCAGAGAGGGAGAAAGACAAGGAGAAAGACAAGGACAAGAACAAAGCCAAGAAAGGCGTGCTGAAGGGCCTGGGCGACATGTTCAGGTAGGAAGACAGAGCTCAGCTCAAAACCCTAAACTCTCCCCTGTGTCGCCCCGAGCGCCAAATGCTATCTGCTTTATTTAATTCCACTCAACACCTTCACCACCGGATCATTCAGAATTTGAATGCATTCTCTGGATGTTGCCTGTGCTAATCAGGGACCCCTCTCCTTGAACCCTGTGAGATGGAGGTAGTGGATGGAGGGGAGGGGGAGTTATCGACCTCGAGGGGCCTCTGGCACTTTTGAGCCAGATTATTTTTAATAAGGGCAACATGTTTTATTCATAATCCCATGTGCGCGCTCCTCCTATCCAAACACGCTCCGCATTTGTTAACCAGCGGACAATGTTCAGGGCCCAGACGGGTGCTAATGTGGGAGCTGTGATTTGGTTCTGGGGATAAAAGACCTTTGAAGATGATAAAATCGAGTGTGGGTTGGAATTGTTGCCTGTGGCTGGTGTTCTCAGAGGCTGTCTCATCATGCGGTTGCAAGATTTTAGAGGCAGGCCTACCTTGGGAGACCGTGATAGGTGGCATGAGTCTGCACTCATTAAGATATTCATCAATTTAAAAAACGTTCACAAGCAAAATACTTAATGTCAGTGATGTCATTTTAGCAGTGCTGTCATATGCTGTAGGCCTTCATCATTGTGTTATCACCTCACATACACCAGGAAGTTGGAGGCAATTTCAAAGCAGACATCTCCGCTGGCGAATTTTGTGGGTGTTGGGTTTGTCTCCCGGCCTGGAAAATAATTCCACTGCCTTTGAGGACTAATGGGCAAAAACATTTTCAAGTTCTTTACCCCGAGTACTGCGACTTTGGACCATACAGTACACTGTGTGCTTAGACAATAGCAGGAGAAATGTGCAAAGAGACTGGGGATGAAAATAAACATCCTGCGGGTATCCAACCAGTGTCTCTGCCACAAGGAAATTAATGGGGGAGTCACATTAATTATTTCAATTCCGTGCACATTTGAATATGGCATAAATTAACGGTGGAGGCGGTGCGGGCCGTTATCGTGCCGTGAGTTGTTTTCATGTGGATTAGTTTAATGGGATTAGTTAGCGTATCGCGGCTCATGGCTCAGTAATGAACAATAAAGACGACAAGTGTGTTTCGAGGTCACGATTGAGGAATGCGGGGAACTCGCTTATCTTCCATTATTTTCACTCGTGTGAGTTTTTTTTTCTGCCTTTGCATCCTGTGGTGTAAATGCATAATGAGTCACACAGGCTCACATTCTGTCTCACACCAGGCGTGAGCACATATGTGGAGTACACGCACATGTTCGCGGGGGTGCACACACAGAGAAGAAGTGTGCTGGATTAGTAAATGAAAGTGGAAATTTGAGCCACAGGTTTGACACTCTGTGACATGCAATCAGTGCCGTTGGCAAACCTTTTTGAGTGGCTGTGCGCTGAGCCCGATAGGTGGCTGCCGGGTGATTTTAGCTGCGCACGTGGCCCTCGGCATGCCCTCCTCGGCCTCATCATCGTTCTTCATTATCTTTGAGTGCCACCGCCACTTAAGAGTTGGCACGCGGCAGGCCTCGCTGACACTCCCCCCTGCTCCATGCATTTAACGCTGGGCCCTGTGCCTCCTGAATGCAAAGAGGCAGCCTTCTGAACCAGCATGTCTCTCCGACGCTCAAGCTTTGTCTTCCCTCCTTTCCGCTACTCCTACTCCTTGTTGATACCTCAAACAATTTTCTACTTAAAACTGTGACAGCTCTCACACCCACACATCTACTCTGTCCTTTTCTCCTCTCTCCCTGTTCAGGTTTAGAAAGATAGAGATGGCAAGGAGCTGAGGTGAGAATGAACGCGTCCCACTGGATACAATAACAAACTTTTTTTGTAAAGAATAAAATGTAGTGATGTGGAATGCCTAGCGGTCAAAAGGGAGGAGAGGGAAAGAAAGTAAAAGATCTGTTGTGTGTCGCACTTTTAGCAATTCTAGCGAAAGTTTTGACAGTGATTTCAGAACGGAGAAGTTTCACTGTGCGTAAGAAAAAGGGTTTGGCTGACAGTAACTCAACGCTCTCAGGCTTATGAATCACGGAGAGACTTTACATCAGCAAGTTTCACGTGTGAGTGTCTCATCATTGCATCAAAACATCAAAAGGGCATCCTGATTGGCTTAATCCTTTGTAATGCTCGTCTCCGCCGTTTTCATTTGCATAAAATGGACAGGCAGGCAGGCGCTCACTTTTTCCTGCATCTCTCACACATGCACGTCTTACACTCACGTTCTCCCTCTAAGGAGATTTCAAGGAGTTTGCAGTGCACTGCAATTTGAGCTCATTTGCATGCAGGCCTTTGGACGGCCTGATGAACGTGTAGTGCACGTCTGCTTAATGGACAGCCTGATTGGGAGTGCATTAACATGAGAGCCAGGGGAGAGGAGGATGGCCTAATATAAGGAGAGAGAGGGAGGATAGAGGGAGAGACTGTGAGATAAATACTCCGAGTGCAAGAATGACTGAAAGTGTGCGAGTGTGTGATGGAAAGAAAATTGACTGCCTGAAGCCCAAAGCAAAGAAGCTGCAGTGCAGAGCCCCGGCTCCCCTGCCTCTCTATCTCATACTGTACTGCCTATAGGATGGCAGACCGCCTGGTATACTGTACCATCCAGTAATGAATAGCTTATAATCTTATGAATGGATAGCAATGTGCATGCATGCATAGGATAAAAAACCAGCCTGAGGCATCTTGGCATCATTGTTATTTTAAGGATGTCTGCTGCATGCATGTATCACAGTGGATATACTGTAGGGGGGGTGCAGGGCAGCGCGATGCCGCGCAAACCGTTGTGTGTGATTATTCGTGTCCTTTCTAGTGGAAAACATGTGATCATTACTTTCTGATTCTATCAGGTCTGTTTATATGTTGGGAGCCTTGCCCAGGGCTGCGCTAGCATGCTAGCAGACAATGATGTCCCAGCCCGGCCTGCAGTGCTCCCTTCAACAAGCCTAATGAGGTGTTGTTTATCTGCTCTGTGACTGAATGACCTCCTCCATCAAAGCCCCATCTCCATCTCTTGATATGTTTATGTGTGTGTGACTATGATGTGTGTATGCGCATGTAAAATAATACCCATCCAAGTTATTTACTGTGGAGCTGAGTGTTAAATTGTTGAAACAAAGTGAAATGCATATTTTAATAGCTTAATTAGATTAAAAGTAAATTGTGTTTGCGCACGTAATTGTTAAGGCAAGTAAGTGCACATCCATCCTCTGTGTGTAAGTGTGTACATTCATATTTTCACATCTAAATTATATTTTGTGAGTGCATAAATGGAAATGCCTCGTACTGTAGGGAATGTACAGTAGCATAAAGGAAACAAGGGAGTGAAGACTGTAAAAATGGAAGGCAGGGTTAGGACGGGGCAATGGGGGCCTGAGAGGTGGGGGTGGAGGTTTGGATTGGGTGAGGGTAGAAGGAAAGAGGGAGCGTGTGCACTGGAGTGAACTGGGGCACCAAGGGAGAGTGGGAAAGGAGGATGAAAAGGAAAGGAAGATGGGGAATGAGAGAAGAAGGGAGCTTTTCACAGCGGCAGTCACGGCATCGGGCTACTGTCTGCCTGAAGGGAGGATCAAGGATCTCTGGCGATTTTGTACATTGTGTATGTGTGTGTGTGTGTGTGTGTGTGTGTGTGTGTGTGTGTGTGTGTGTGTGTGTGTG
>JAPZEB010000013.1:20471604-20490123 GCA_029783705.1 Chaetodon striatus | reverse complement strand
TTCAAATAAAAAAATATATCTTTGTCTCATCAGAATTCACACACACACACACACACACACACACACACACACACACACACACACACACACACACACACAAAGCTCACCACAACACCTGAACTTCCCTCCGAGCTGCTCAAGTGTTTCTATGTAAATTGTCCTTCAGAAACTCCCTCCTCACTGCGCTCATACACTTTAACAAATGGATGTATGAATGTGTTTGGACTGTTTATTTGTGTTGTAATGAGAGGCTTTAATCAGGGGTGTCAGGGATTTGAAACGTTCCTCTGAGCGCGTGCAAAAACACCCCTCCCCTCCTCACACACACACACACTCAGAGACACACACATACACACATAACTCAGTGATTTATGTGAAACATTAAAGGCAATCATGTTGGGCTGGGCCCCGTCCTTTGTATTGCACAGGCTGTTTGAAATATGGAAAGCCAAGCTGTCCCTTGATATACAGGCACACACATATAGATAAACACTCTCACACACACACACTCACACACAGACACAGATGCTTGTGTGTACCTGCTTTTGCTTAAATATGAATAATTGGCACTCAGTGCAAACAGATGAATGCTGGTTTTTTTTCTCGTCTTGCAAACACAAACCCACACACATGCGAGAACTTTTAGTTGTATACAGACATTCAGACGCTCCATCCCACACACACATATACACTTATTCAGTTCAACAGTTGCTTTGATACTGATAGTTGTTAGTTTAAAAGCAGAGAACATCCTCAGCCATTCGCTGTGATGTTGCTCTGTGTGTGTTCATTCTGTCTGGTCTCTGTGGTTAGAGAGAACATTTCTTAATAAGAGCGGATTAACTCGGCTGCTGGAATTTTGAAAATCTACCATACCCTCCTCCACACACACACACACACACACTTACACATTCACACATAATGGCACAAACAAACATAGTGGAAGTACAATAGAAAATCTGTAGGATGGGATACCACCCAAAAAAAGCCCAGCGGCTCTTTGTCACTGACCATTCTTCACACACACACATATATATATTTATTTTAGTCTTTAAGTCTTATCGTGTCTTACTCCTCCTCCTCCTTCCCTTTAGGGGTGTTAGTACTGAGGCTCTGCTCGTCTTTTGCTATCTGTGCCTCCTAACAACTAGACTAATGCTGGACTGAACCGTAGTTGTTTCTCAGGCCATTGGACACACACACATATAAGAAAAAATAAAACAACAGCCAGACAGGAGGATAAATTTTGAAAGAGAAGCGTGAAGAGGGGACTAAACAAATGGAAGAAGACCAGACTGACAGATACTAGCAGAAATAACAAGAAATACTAACTGACACGGCAGGAAAAAAGATAAATTTAAGGCCAAAAAAACAATATTCTGAAAGGGCGGTACAGCATCAATTTCCATGCATCTGTATTTCTGCCAGAAAATCTTCATTTCCATACAATAGCCTCTTTATGGTAAACAGGTGGGGACAGGCGATATTGGTTGAGAAAAAGACTGTCATTTAAATACAATGATCCGAGATGGCATACAATTCATATACCTATAAATTGTTTTTCTTTTTCATTATTGTGGTACGTCTATGTACAGCGTCACTGAGATGGAACATCCTTCGACGTGACGGTGTCCTCTTTGCTCAGCTGAGAGACCCTAAGAGGCGTAGAAGTATCTGGTGAGAATCATTTTTCCCTGCGTCTCGCCCGTGGCGCTGTCCCCCTACTGGGGCTAGGCCTGATGTCATGAATAAATGCATGTCATGCCTCGGCGGTGCGGGACACGCCGCTTTCCCACCCGGCATGAACCATTTCGACTCCCATCCTCCCTCCTCCTGTACGTCTCCCCACTGTTTTCACACCATCGCTGAAAGAATTAGGCCCGGCTTCCCTCTAGAGCTGCAGCCAATCAACAGCAGCCCCCCCTCCTTTTACTCGGGAGGAAATCGATTGATTCAGTGTGCGCCAGCCCTTGTCCAATGAGGTGAAAGCGCACAGATGTCATATCTCGCTGTGACCTGTGAGAGGCAGAGTCTCTGTAAAAGGCAGGGGAATGTGCAACTGCATTAAGGGTTGTGTTATATTGGAGACACATTCCATATCATGAACCCCAAGATGGTGTGAAGCCAAAGGGGTGCTAGTTTATCTCGCACCCTCATTGATGAATCTCAGGTTGCAGCCTTCCTCCATAAACTCTTAGGGAAAACGCTTTTCTGAGGATGCATCAAATTGTAGATTCTGGTTTAAAAGAGGTCTGGCTGAGCAGTGGAAAGCGCTGACTGACATTACAGGTTGCGGATAATGAGTTCCGCGGGGAGGAAGATAATCGGCTGGCGGTGGCTGGAGGCTGGATGAACGACGGGAGAACATCCTCCCATACCTCTCTGGGGTTGGTGTCCCTGGAAACCAGTGGTGGGGACATTACGCCGAGGCCACTCGACGATAACGAATGCCCCTTTAATGCCTGTTAACGATCGCCGGGTCACAGTGTGATTCCTGGGGAAGGCAGGAAAAAAAACACCTCTCTCTCCATTTTTCTTTCTCTGACTGTCTTATTGGATTTTTTTTTTACAAGGCATCTGGTTGTCTCACCCCAGGTAGAGAGTGTTTACTCACCACTGCTGCAACAACACTTAGCTAGCGAGGAGGACAGACAAATCCGACAGCCTCGCCCTCTTAACAAGGCACTATTAAAATTACATGCCACTGTCAGGGTTTTGCCCTAGGTGAGGCACTGTGTAGAAATCATGCACTGCCCCATATTGACATGCCCTTGCATTGGACAGGGAAAGAAGAAGAAGACAGTAAAAGAGGAATGTTTGTTTGTCTGCGAGTGTGTGTGCTAGTGTTAACTTTCGGCTGTATACTTTTGCCATCAATAAGATGATAATAACGTCTCTTGATTCTCCTCTGAGAGAAAAAAAATGTATTTTTTATGGTGCTTTATAGATTATAACCATGAAATGCAGTGGGTGGAGGCATAGTTATTTATTTTCTTCCTGCCTGTGACAAATACAGTTTCGGGGGATGGGGGCTCAGACACCACATCAGACGTCTGTGGGGGACTTCGCCCTGGGAGATTTGGATTAACTTTCAGGTTGGCCGAGCAGAAACCATAATGATTCTCTCTGTCTGCCCTTGAAATTATCTTCTCATCACTTACTCAAATTGATAGATGCAGTCACTTTTTTTCTTTCTGGCTCACCTGTTCCATTTGCAGATTTGACTAATGCCAAAAGATTTAACACCTCGCATGTGAGGTGGAACCAGCTGGTCCGTCACATCCCGGCGTTCACTGTGAAAAACCTCACATTTTAGAAGGAGGAATAGACAGCTATTTCTGCTGTCCTCTCTCCCTCAGTCAGCAACTTCCTGTGAGCAAACCACAAATTCCCCACAGAAGATGTCAAAACAGATCAGCTCCTCTCAAATCTACTCCTCAGATTAAATGATTGTAACAATCAAACTGGCTTTGAGGCTTTGCATAATTTACTTTTCCTCCCTCTTTGGAAATTCTGTCTTTGACTTTTTACTCCTCTGTTGTGCTGCAGCCTTGAAGTATTATTACCCTGCAAATCGATAAAGATGATGTATGAGGCATCCACTGCTAGTGGTATAAACCCTTCTGTTTTCTGTGATATATGGGGATGTATCATATTGAATGGAGTACCTATTTACTGACTTCTTAAACACTAAAAGCAGACAAATACAACAAAGCCAGTTTCTCAGTAATGCGCCAAATGTGCAACAGTGTTTGAAAATATTTGATTTTAGGAGATGCTGTCGGCAGAAGTCGGGACACTTTGATTGAACGCTTCAATTTCGCCCTCAATGTTTCATCACGTCAGTGGCAGTCGTAACATTAACAAAGCATATATTATGTATGATTGACGCATGTTACATGGCATATCACTCAAATGAGGTTTGATGGCCAATCAGACATTAACTGTGATGAATAGCATGAAGCAGCTCGAGCCCTACACATAGCCTGAAGCTTATAAATATTCCTTACATCTGTCCGGATTCTGTCTGCATGTCACTGTCCTACTGATTGGATCTGCATCTCACTCAGCTGTTGTGTTTGTGCTCACGTAATCTTTACTGAACGTCTCTCTACCCAGGCCAGGTGGTTTTGCGATCTCCATCTCTCCTCACCATCGTTCTTTGTCTTTTGACGGCCCCCCCTGCATTTGTGTATTCATCACTCTTACGTGCTGCTCGCCACAGTGAGATAGATGCTTAGGAACGGATCATTAAACAGAGCTTCGGGCTGATGGACTGAAGCAGAAAAATAAGATCGGGGCTTTATGAGGATGTAAATGGCATATCATTGTTTACCTGGCTTTAATGGAGATGTAAGGTCCAGCTGTTGCTCGTATAGTGACCATCAAACGTCATTTTAAATAGCTATTTGGCAGGATGATCGAAATTCAAAGGTCTACCTTCAAAAACAAGTAACTGAAGGTTTGAGTGGACATTATTATGTTACTCTACTGTTCCCAAGGTCAACAATCAATGTCAATGCTCATTTCAAATAGCTGTTTACTTAAGAATGAAAAATAATGTTAAAAGGGAGCTGTGGTACTTTTCAACCTGGACCCTATTGTCCCATGTTTTTGCATCTAAGTGACTCATTGAAACAACAATTTGTAAAACTGGTCCAGTATTGAGCCAGAGTGCTGCAGGCAGCAGTGGCGAAATATGCTGCAGTGTAACCACTTGGGGCAGTTGTGCACCCTTCAGTTTAAGTACTTTTTTTCTACCACTGACGCCAAACAGAGACCAAGCAGCAGTGAAGTGCGGCTTGCCACAATAATTACAGTACATTTCTCTGAGGCCGGGAGGTTTGTTCATGTGTTCAGGTGGGAAGAAACTCTTTGTATCATAGGTCAACGTATCACAGGAGTCACAGGACTGTTTACTGATTGGCTGGGGGTATTCTCTGACCACAAGTCCAAGCCCAAGTCTCAGCTTCTACTTTGGCTACACTTTGCTGCAGAATCAAACGGGCGTAGCACAGAGCAGCCCCCGCAGTTTTTCAGCATAACAGGTGCAGATTGTTATTATCAATGTCCTATAACATTATGGAAAGGACCTTATAGAGGAATGAAACATTCATCCACAACTTTCACTTGTTCCAGTCTGTTATGTGACCTCGCTAACAAGATGTCTCGTTCTGAAACCTCAAGAGAGGTGACTTGTTGCACAAAGAAAAAGGTGGGCAACTGAGTGAGAGTTGGATAAAGGAGTGCTGGTAATCATTTGCTGTGTTGGAGTACAGAGAGCATATTTCATTCTGATCTGAAAGTTTTTCAATGTCATGGCTGAATTTTTAGCCGATTTTAGAAAAAACTCAGATTTCAGAACGTGACTTCTCCCTTAGTGAGAATTGGACATAAAATGAACTTTAGAGGCAAAAAGCATGGAATAAAGTTTCGTTTCTCTGTATAGTCCTTTCTGCAATGTCGTAAGACACTCGTGATAACAATCTGAGCCTGTCAGTGGCAAAAACAAGCACCTTCAATAAATATAAAATGATGGGGCACACCTGCTATAGGGGTCACAATACAGCCACTCTTGTTCAATATTGGACCAATTTTAGAAATGTTTGTTCTCACAACTCATTTGAAGCCAAAACATGAGGAAACAAGGTCCAAGTTGAAAAAAACAAGAGTCATCCTTAAGATACTGTCATCAAGATTCCCAGGTCGTGGTTATACTGCAGTGCAGCCACATTGCACAAAAACTGTTCAGACTTTTGGGCCCGAATAAGTTCTCTTTCCCAGACTGCAAGGTATACTGTAGTTACTCCATTGTCATTCTGCCCATGAGTTGCGGCTGCCAATCAATATCTTATTATCAAGCCTCATCAACCTCGCTCTCAATACAACTATCCCGATGCCAGCCCCAATTAATGCCAAGGTGCCAATACCGGCTCTAGAGTTTTACAGAAAAGGCCAAGTTTCTCCCTCAAACCCCAGCACTGATTTACTCCAAGTCCTTACTGTTTTTTATTGGATTCTCTTCATTTCTCAAATGAGACACTTATCACCCAGAGACAGGTGTAAAAGTCAATACAGTTTGCAGTTTTTAAACACACACATGGTACCAGAGATTTCTGTATTTTCCTGCTGAGAAAATGTTGAGTGTAGAAATATTACACTGGGGTTTGTGCGTCACTGGAGGTTTGGTGGCTAATCCTGTGTTCCACCACGGTCCCCACTGGCAGGACTCGGGCTGTTCAAGTGAAGGGCAGAGCCATGTTGCGAACCAGCAAGTGTCCCGATAGCCTTCTAATAGCTCTGGTAGTATCGTCCCTTTCCTCCGCCTCCGCTTTGATGTGGGCCCTCCTTCTCAGGCCACCGGCGATGGGGGAATAGCCTTTCATATGGGAGCTGCTGCACGCCCAGGGTTCTGCTCAGTCTAATCCGCCAATATGTTTCACTATGACCAATCCTTTACTGTATTGATGTTGATCCAGAAGAAGAAGAAAAAAAGTTGAGGGCAGAAGTTTGTCTCCCTTAAGGTTATTTTATGTTTTTTTAAGGAGGGTCGAAGCAAGAAGAGACTGAGGAAAAAATTGGAGGAGGAAAAGAGGAAGGTGAATTTTCCTGAGGAAGTTAATGAAAGTCCTTGAATTGAGGCGAGGGAAGCTGTCACCTGCCCTGGTGATAGATAGCAGGCGCACTATTATTAGCATTCCCAGCCCCAGCCTAGAGTTTTATGCCCTACTAGAGCCATTTGTTGATTAATTAATCAGGTAATGTATGCTATCTGTGCCACTAAAGCACCCACATATCGCTCCCGTGGCCTCTCCTGGGCTCTCTGCGCAACCACAGACCAGAATCTCCCACCAGACCACAGCACATTCAAAAATTACTACTCTAAACCAGCCGCTACCAAAGAGAAACCATTTGCACAAAGGTCCCGGCTGCTTTTAATGTAAAGTAGAATAATAAACATCCGTGAGGGAAACAGTCTCCCATTTCATGAATATATTCCCTTCCACCGGCCCAAAGTCAACCTTGTCTGATGTAATTTTTTCAGCTTTTGGAGAAAGTTTTCAAACTGTCAAATAAAGCTCAGCTATGAGGAAGGTAAAAATAAACTCGCATTGAAGCACGGTGGGGCTGCGGGACTGCAGAGCTTAATGCTTTCTCCTGTTCCTCTGTCTGAAATTGAACAGGACTGCTCAAACAAAGCCCATGTGGAACATCATAATCAATGTCTGTTTGTACAATGCAAGAACATCCAGTTAGGTTATATAATATAAACAGTCAATAAAAATCCAGTCCTTTTCTGTTATTATATTTATTGAATTTCTTCCCACGTATCATGTGCCCGCATGCCAATGTACTCGCTGTTATTGTCCTGTCTTTGCAATCATCAGATTTGTTCATATAAGTGGCTCCATCTCCACCAGCCTGACAGTCATTAATAGTACAAGGTTTGCAGTACTTACATTTAAAGACCAGAAGTATATGACATTAATGCGAGAACAGGATGAAACAAAACAAATAGCTATCATTGAGTAGTCTGGAATAAAGTATGTGCAAATCCAGTAATTCAGTGTATAAACAGGTTTGTTTTTCAGCATTTCAGTTCATGTCAGTGGTTCACTTTTTCCAATTTCTATCTAAATATGTTCAGCTTTTTTATGCAAGCAGTACTTTGCCCAGATATCTGTCCTTTTCTTACGTAATCTCTCCAACCTTTCTTAGGTACATTACAGAGCGGTTGTTAAGAACTGCGCCTTATCTTTTTTTCTTGTTGTTTTTGCTTTGTTTTTTTTACACTTTATTTATATTGTCCCAAATAAGACATAATTTTTGTCTAGCCTTGGTACAATTTGCCTCCTTGTCACCACATATCCTCCAACGCTTGCTGAGTGGATAGTTGTGTGTGTCTTATTTTGTATGTATGAAGTAAGTAAAACTTCTTCCATCAGAACTCTTTTCAGCCCAGTCAGTTAGATCTACATTCATGGTCTGAAACTAGCCCCAGCAACGCACCCATGATCTGCCACTTCAGTAGAAAGAGACAACACACAGAAGAAAGTGAGGTTAATTAAGGTCAGCATATGACTGCAATAAAACACAGAATAGTTTACATACATTCTCTGTATGAATGGAAATGTAGGAATAGTATATTTTTGCACATAGGCTGTCACATTCACATTTGCACTTACATGTGTGGAGTACCCTCTCACCACAAAAAAATAGGGCTAACCCAAAAGCCACGGTGTAACTTGAACACTGGAATCTAACATGCATGTAATGTTTTGTTTAAATGACAGCATTCTTTAGATTATATGATGCCCAAATGATTTCAATGTCATTCCTACATTTAGCACATAGATTTCAAAAATGGCAAATAAAATTTCTAAAGTGGTAGGCAGTGAAAAGAGTTTATTTTTGTGCCATATTTCCTTTGAGATTTTAATATTTAGCTCTGACTACCATTTGGTAAATATAGCATGTTATGGGAATAGACTGCATAAAGTAATGAACATAGCCCCTGTAACATCACATATTGGTTTGTGTACTCCAATTTGAAGCCTCGAGTGCAGCATTTTGGCCATCTTCAATTCTTTAGGCCAGGAGTGAACCTAATGCTAGCTGCTAGCTTGGTTAGCACGGTGCATTTACAGCTGTGTTTAACTGTGACAATACTATAGCTAATTTTTGCTAGCAAAGAACAGGTTTAAAACCATTAAGACACTAAGAGGGTTGTTAACTTTCATGACCTGAAAACACACGGAAATAGCATTAGCTGGGCCTATATTCTGAGAATCTGGGGTTACACCATGGTTACATAACCTAACCAATGTTGTCAATGTGGTAGCATCTTTTCATCAGACTGCACCCACCTGTCATTTAATAGCTTTAAGCCTTAATAAAACATAAGCAGGTGAGATTTATAATGAGTCACCTTCTGTACAGTTGTCATGAAGAGGGAAATTAGCTATAAAGACCAAAGTAGTTTTTTGTACCAGGCTGTAAACATGTTTATTTCTGCTTTAAAGTTAGGCATTTTAAGATGGGGGTCTATGGGGATTGACTCGTTCTTGGAGCCAGCCTCAAATGGCCATTCTGGAACCGCAGTTTTTGGCACTTTCATGTTGGCTTCATTTTTCAGCCCGGGAGGTTGCTGCTTAGTTTTGAGCCTCCCCTGCTTTAGACAAGGCCCTGCAAGACATGCTTAAAGGCTGAAATGACCCAGTGCCCGCTCTGGTGACCACTCCTCACCTATTTAAAAAAAATGTCTCAACTGTAATTATCTCAATAAGGTTTGAACATGGTATTCGTTTTGTTGCATTATTCATATACATATTTAATAAGGTGTTGTGTGCCTATAAACATTGAGACCTACACACTGGGGTCAAAGTAGACACAGTACCACTGTATCTGCTTCATGTGGTGTACAGATGTGCTTCAATCTCCATGTGTAAAATGAGCATCATGTGCACTTCCTGAATATCTGTCTGTAATACTTCCTTTTTCTGTATCCTGCCGTTTTGCACTTCCTCCACAGCTGGTACCATTGTGGAGGAACAGGAAATGACATCATACTTTCACGATATTGCCTTTCCTGTTCTTTCTCATCAGAGAATTGATCCTTTATCTCTGAATTCTGCACACATGTATAAAGTTGACAGCTGTTCTTAGTGTTTCCACAAGCACATTGTTGTGAGTAATAAAAGTCTCAGCCAGTGGAGTCACATAATAGAGTTGTCCATATATTGTGTGTGTGTTTGTGAGTGTGCAGCCCTGTAAATGTACTGTACTCTCTGTCAGCCACATGCCTCCTCTCTTTCTTTTTTTTTTTTTTCTTTCCCCATCATTTTCTCACACCCCTCAGTCAGCCAGAGTCTCCAGTCATTTATTCACCCAGCACCGAGCCCGGCCGACCTGAGGAATTTACGATCACTGGCTTGGCTTATTCTCACCTCGCTGTAAAGCTGTAACGGATTTACCGCCACCGGTGTGTCACTCCCGTCATTAAAATGTAAAAGTTTGCGACGCTGCCTAGAAAGTTACAAATGATGCCAGCGAGCTCGGCCGTTCCTTCCACTTACAGTTTGCAGGTAGTTTGTTCCCTCCTCGCTCAAAACTGAATCATGAGCTGTCACTGCTCCCATCACTCTAAGTAAACTCTACAGCTCAGGGAGGAAACGGGGAGCTCATCCTCTCCTCTAAAAAGGGTTTTTTTTTCCCACTTTTCAGACTTACTCTTAACACCACACACTGAATCTTTTCTGCTGTCCTGGATGGAGACTTGGCAGGGAGGGAATTCACTGCGTTGAGTTATCTTTTGATACGGCATGATGCATTTTGATTGCATTTATATGAAAAAGGCCAAGTTATTCTTTCAATAACGAATGGGTGCCCGGAGAGACTCCTCCTGAGCTGTCTCCCCAGCAAAGCCCGACCTGAAGATTTTGACAGTTTGACACTTTAATTTCCTACTGAGTATTTCACCTGAATTTCCCGGACAAAGAAGAGACATGCTGCTGTATGAAAAAAAATGTCCATTGGAAATTATTAAAGTCTGGGCCTCAATTAAATCCTCTCTGCCCTTCTCTTTTACTCAGGTTTGGAAGGCACCGCAGGGATGAGCAGCCAGGAGACAGGATGGAGAGGAAGGGCTCCAGTAAATCTAAAGCTGAGGACACACAGGCGTCAGAGGAGGAGACCCTGCGGATGAGGCTGGAACAAGAGAGGTGAGTGCTCAGACAGAGCCTTGGCTCGCTAAAAGCCTAAACAATTAAGTCCCAGCTGAAAAAAGAGAAAAAAAAAAAACACTGCTGACGGTAAAATTAGCAAACTACCTAATTAGCAAAATGGCGGAGCAAGGTAGGGAAATTCTGGGAAAGTACTCAGATGTCAATTTGTGAAATGTCCCTTTCTTTTATATCAGTACATTAAATAGATCATTTATGGATTGTTGGTGCCTCTGCCATTCAGAGGCGCTGACCTCTTAATGGTGCTCGTAGGCCCCTGTGGATTTGGCGTGATTGAATGGTGCTCATTATAATGGCGAAATCGATGTAGCTCTGCATTCGTCTTCTCCTGCAGCTCGCCCAGGTTGTTAATCGCTCAAGAATGCGCTGTTCCTTTTAACCCGCCCCTCTTGGCTCTGTGTCCTCTGGTGTTTGTGGACATCAGGAGCATCCAGAAGAATAAGGCGAGGCACTGGTTCTGCCGCCTGTGCCTCATCCCTCACAGACAAGCCCCATTTAATTCTCTCTAGCGGGAAAGACAATATTGGTGGCAGGGTGAATGAAAAGACAGCTTGCTGCCTCCATTGTTCTCCACCAGCCAAATGAACTCAGCAATCAAAGTGCCGTTGGTAATGACAGCTAATTGAATAGAAACAATAGGGCTTGATACCGCTCCCTCTTACGGCGAAAGGAGAGAAGGATGGATGGCTGTCGAAAATGCACGGTACCACAAACACAAACAAGTGCACACACACACACGTACACACACAAAAAAAACACCCACAAAGACCCTCTTCCTCGCTGAATGGAACATCTGGAGGCCTTGCTCAAAAAGCTGTAGCACATTTCTTTTTGGTATTCAGCTATGACTTGCAGTGATGGTCCTCTCCACTGAGAGTGCGAACACCTCTGGCCGAGGGCCCAACACATTTCCCTCAGTGCACCCTGGAGACCGGTGGGCCTGGCTCTCCATCCAGATCTGTCCCCTTTGAGAAGCTCCCAAACGACTGTCACGCTAAGCAGCAGAATCAACACAGACACACAGCGGGCATGAGATATGTAGAGTACATGCCCTCACAACCCCCCCCTCCACACAAAACACATACACACTATTTAAATCCCACTTCTTTTCTTTCAGCGCTGTCACCCAATTTCTTTGTCTGCTACTTTGTCTTGCAGCACGTTCTCATTCCCTGTCTTGTTTGTGTCCGTTCTGCATGTGTGAGCTCCAGTCCCAGCTCCCCGTGCAGGAGGGCAACCTAATTCTTTCCTTTTGTACCTGTTCCCAAATCCCATCACTCAGCCATGCCAGGATTGTCCCTCGGTTAATGGAAAGGGAATCCTGAGGGAAATCGCGGTGGGGTAATAATAAACCAACCTGCCATGAAGACAAGTCGATATTCAAAGCATTAGGGTTCAGCAGGACGACAGCTCAGAAATCCATTACTTCTTGTATTTTTTGGTAGCACTACTGCATTACACTCCCAAGGTGCTACATTTGATTGTCTTAGCTCTCTGCTTAAGGCACCCGCTCTGATTGATTACAACGCTGCCACTGAGACAGGACCATTTCAGAGCGCCTTTATGAAATTATGGATCGGACCGTAACGGGTTTCCGACGCTGGCAATCGTCAGCCAGCCCCGTGTGTCAGCACGACCCTGGGATGGGCCGCAGCCAAACTCCCGGCTCGGCTGACATTAGCGATCATTAATTCAAGCAGACGGTTTTGACAGGGGCTTTTAGTGATTCAAAATAGGAGTCAGCGAAGAGGTGAGACAGATTAATTCATAAAACCTGCCCTTTTTAGCCTGCAATAAGGCAGCTACGGTTATATATTTAAAACTCTGACCTTGATATGATTCACGCAATTTATGGTTTGGCCTGCGGTCCTTGCAGACACAACCCGTTTATTTGAGTCAAAATGTTCCCCTCCATTGATATCTTGTCAGCCTGTTATGGATGGTAGACGACGGAGAAGGGAGTTCATAAAAATTTGACTTAATTTCTGGAGCAGAGTGTCTCCTCTTGATGAGGAGCGGTTATTAGCAGCATTTGTTTTGCAAAAATCTGGTAGATTTTAAACAGCCTCTGTGATTGACTGTTTTATATCCCGTCAAGGCGACATTAGAACCTGTGGTTAGGCTGATCTAAATCCTTGTTGAGCCCAGCTGCGGCAGCTATTACTCTTTTCTATTTATGCCTGTGGACAGCACCCAAGACACCCCTATCTGATTGGCTCATGTTGAGAGGACTGTGGAGACAACAAGCTCTCTGATTGGACCTTGGGTGGGTTGGAGAGCAGCCGCTCCTGCTATGGCCCTCATTCATGCAAGGCCATGGGGGAGAAGAGAGAGAAAGAAAGAAAGAAACACAGGGCGGGTGGCGTTGGTGGAGCTTCTATCAGTCTCCGACTTATCTCGCCACATGCTAGCCCTGAAACTCTATTTTCCCGGCCAAAGAGGGAAGCACACAAAGACAACCTGACAATGTTCCTTCTTCATTTTCCGCCTGAACTGAACTCGGTTCTCTCTGTCTTTCTCTGTGGCAGCTGATTATGATGTCCATTCTCTCTTATCTGCTCGGCTCCGGTTGGCTTCTAATCAGCGGCCAGCACTCCACCGCCACTCTCTTTGTACCCACTCCCCAGACCACAGCAGAGCACATCACGGCTTTTTTATCCTCGACAGTGGTCTGCTTCCTCTTGTTTGTTGTTTGATTTCCTGCTGACTCTTGACAAACAAAAACCTGACCAGTGATTCTGGAGTGGGTCAGTCAGCACAATTCACTCTGAATAACAGCAAACCTGGATTAGGCATGAGAATTTCGTCTTTTATTTAAAAGAATACTTCACCCCCAAATGATCTCTTCTGTATCAAGCACTCACCCCATGCTACGCTGTATTTGGGTAGAAAACTTTGTTTTTCTCACATGCCCCCATGGTGCAAGAAGAATCCAAAAAATGAAACATCTGGATGAATTGAAGTCATAGGGGCCCACATTTAACAACAGTAAAACTATATCAAAACATCTCTTTAAGTCAGTATGGGCCAAGTCCCAATTTTCCAGTCGTTTGCTCAGTACTTCTCAAACGTGCATTTTTGCAAAAATGTTATGATTTATAATGTTTCCACATTAACAGTGCAGACCTTGCAGTAGACTGTTTATGCATAAGTGTTTTAAATAGTAATGTTTCAGTAAAATGCATTTCAGTCAGGACCACTTTACTCAAAGAAAACTTGATTTTCATTTGCAGTATTATATTTGCTGGTATGGCTCTGTTCTGGGGCCTCTCTGCCTGTCCTAGGCCTATGCAGAAAACTCTTCCATGCGCCTATGTAGAAAGCCTAAGGTGGAGAGAGCACACCTCCCTACCCCTCTAAGCACCTGCGTGGAAAGCCTTTTGGCAAGGAAAGCGCACCTGTCTGCCCTTCCATGTGCAAATGAGGAAAGCCTGAGGCAAAGAGAGCAAACCTCCCTGCCCTTCCATGCGCCTACATGGAAAGACTAAGGCAGGGAGAGCAGCAGCAAAGACCCCGGGAACAGAACAGAGCAGCATCAATGACAAACAGAGGAGGAGCTGGTGTGGAGGTGGGTTGCAAAGCAAAGTCGTCCGCTATGACTTAAATTCATCAACATTTTGCTCACTTTTGGATTCTTTATTCAACGTAGATGCATGCGAGACAAACAAAGTTTTCTTCATTCATTCAGCGTAACATGGGATAAGTAATTCGTACACTAATGATCATTTGGTGGGCGAAGTATTCCTTTAACAAGAGATAGGGTCTCCTCTTATACCATGTTCAGGGTACACTGAATTGCTATAAGGCAGATAGTTCCTTTTCTGTTTTTTCGTCACAGTGATTGTGGTACCAATGTTATCATTCCACTTTGTCAAACCATCTCATTATTTCAGTATCCTATTTGAGTCTCATTTGCATAGTGAGTTCAAAGGAAGCTCCAACTGGCTGATTGGGAAGTGTGATTACATTTGTAATTATATTGATACCTACAGCAAGTTAATGCGATTGTTAACACTGTGAATTAACACCACGAAACTTGGACAATTATCTCTGTGATTGCATTATGCTGTTATGGGCCAAGTGTCAACGCAAAAGATGGGCTATCAGAGGTTTGCGATTCTGCACAGACAGCTGCACGCAGAGTCATTTACTGCACTTTGATTAGATTCAGATACATTCTGCCCTCCATCTGCACTTCAGAACAATAGAACATGTTTTGGTGAGGGGGGTATTGAAAAGAAAAATCTATTCAAGGCGGCTGGATGAGAAAGTAAGAGAGCAAATACATTCTGTTTCATCCACCATGGTAACAATGCATATTGAAGAGGCAGGCTTTCAAAGCTTCTAAGTGTGTTGACTTCAAAATGAGTGTCTCAAAGTACAGACAGCCCCCCCACTCCCCTCTCCCCTTCCTCTCCGTCTCCCCCCTGCCTCCCTTGGGTAGATTACACATTGACAAACATATGGAGAAGGAGTCTGCTGGCTTTGTTGGTCCAAAAACAACAGCCCTGTTGGATAAACAACGAGATTTATTCAGTGTAGTGATGAACAACTTGAGGTGAGCTGACATGTTGCTACCAGTTCACACCAATCTCTCATTCTATCAATATGATGTGTTAAAATAATTATTTGATGTGACAGTCGTCTTCTTTCACATTCATGCACTGAAACGAAGCTTTATCAACAATATCATTACAAATTCAGTTTTAGCTGATGTGAAGGGATTCACACTCAATTTAGTGACAAGGAATGACAAGAAAAACAACAGGAAGAACAGAAAACGTGGAAAGGCAGGGATGTTAAAGAAGGAATAATGTCATCTGGCTGACACATAATTTTCCTGAAGACACGGTCAGTCAGTGGATTAGGGGTTGAACTTTAACTGCCCTGAAAACCTCAGCATTAGACCGTCTAGACTGTCTTCTAGCCAGGAGGAAATGCCTTTCCACTGCACTGTTATGAAGAACAAGCAAGTAGGCATTGTATTTAATTTAAAGGTACATGTGAGGTCAATTCTGCCTGTAGGAATATAGAGTAGAGCACAGACAACACAGAGGAACAAAAAGAAACTGAGCAATTACTGACGAAACACCGGAATTATCTTCTTTTCTGTCATCAGCGTAATTAAAATGAAAATGAAAATCCACAGCTGGGCTTGCAGCGAGGCACTACAGCTCGATTGTCGCCTTTTTGAAATAAAATATCCCCGGGCTGGTTGCATTAAAAGCTACAGTGTCCCCTCCTCTCAAACGTAGTATCTGGTAAGAGGAGACGAGAGGAGAAGGGCTGGTAATTGGGGCTGTACAGTAATAATGTGTTTAGTGTGGGCAGCACTTTCCTCAATGTTAACATGCTGGGCCATTAATTGGCTAATGGAGTATATATGGTACAGCGCGGGGGTGGTCTCTCAGGAGAAAATGGGGGAAGGATGGGAGTTGGAAGTGGAGCAGCAGTCGCAGGTTGCCCAGGAAGAACGCAGTTAGCAGGTGTGCATGTAAGGGTTAGGCTAATGAGCATATTACAGAGCAGAAAAATGGCTACTAAATTACAACTGTGTTTCCAGCAAAATGCATTTATATAATGCTTTATGTTTTTCTGAACCTCTGCATACAAGTCATAAGGAGGATGTTGGGATAAATGGTTCAGCATACAGGGCATAGGGCCTTTTTTATGAGTAGATATATGAAGGTAAAACAAGTCAAAATATGTTAATAATGACTGTTATACAGATACTGTTATTACAAATTGTGTCATCATGTTAATAAAACAAGACTTAAAATATAGAGATATATTTGCTTTTAACTATGTGTTCTCGTGATTGTTGCCTGTCATATCCTGCGTCCATTTAGAGCATTCTTCGGGCACATCCTTAGAAATTAACGCTTTGCATCACCAATATAAATAAAACACGTGTGAACATTGGTGGCAGTGCAGTGGTAATAAGCCAGTGTGACAGGGTCAGAGGTCAGTAGGTACATCAGTAGTGACACCCAAAGATGTAAAGTTTTGACGACAAGCTAATGGATCAGATCTAAAATTACCCACATCTATAAAATGTGATTGCCTCTGCACAGTGACAAATATGCCTGTGAAAATAGCTGACAACAGATCAGTACCATTTTAGAAGTTGATGTTAAATCCTGCAAAAATAAATGAAAACAAGTCAGAGACAGTTATATTCAAAAATGCAAATCTGGAAGTTCTGTATGGTGTGGGTACTCTGGTGTGCCCTCTACTGGAATCTTCTTGTAACAGGTGTAGTAGACACGTATGTCAACAATTCCATTCACAACGTATCCGATTGCCTACAGCTAACATGGCTACTACGCCACAGTATTAATATGTTTGCATTTAGAAAGACAAGGCAGCTTTATTTTTAGAGCACATTTCATATAAAAAGGGCAATTCAAAGTGTTTTACAGAGCAATAAAATAGAAAAGATAATAAAGGATACAGAAAAAAACAAAGAGAAAAAAGATATTAAGGTAAAATCAATTACTGACTGATTTACAATTTAAATAAATAAATAAGTGGAGTAGGCAGTGTAAAAAAGGAAAGTATTCAGCTTTGACTTAAAAAGTGGTCCAACGGCACTAAAACAGAGATTTTGCCCGAGTCGGTGTTCAGGCGAATGTCATTCATTACCTTTAAGCATGGGGCCGGAAACCTGACTGAAAGTTAACAAAGCAGTTGTTCGGCTTCAAAAAGTTGCTGAGTTGCTGGTAGACAACTTTTTCAAAAGATGTACCTCAAAACAGTGAGTTTGGAATAGGCCAATAGTTGTTCAGTACAGTGACATCAAGACTGCATCAGACACGTAGGTGGACTGTTACCTTGGTCACCATCTCAGTTTTACGTTTTAGCATGCTACATTTACTAGTCAGCACTAAACTCAAAGTGAAGCTGAGGCTGATGAGAATGTCATTAGTTTTGCAGATTATTGGTCATAAACGAAAGTATTGAACACATTTACATTTTGATCTATGGTGACCAGTAGTCATGGTTTTAAACTACATGTCCTGAGTCCCCAGGAATATGTATAAAACACTTAAAGGTCACAGTTTTTAACAATGCCTACCAAATTGTGAAAGTTTTTAACCACAATTTAAAAAAAATCATACTTGTTTTCAACACTTACAGTGAAGTATATTATGTTCTGTCCTGCTCAACCCAATATAACAAAATAAAAAATGCATCAAATGTTTGAATTCAACACTAATTTGTCTGTATGCGTGTTAGCCAGTGATTCATAGGCTAATAGGCTCTTTCTGACAGAGCTTGTCACTATGCTAATGGTTTGCTGTCATGCCAAATAGGAAGTCAGTCTTCTCTAAAGGACTCCAGGAGGCTTACTCCTTCCTTCCTAATGTACCAGGCAATGAAAATGCTGCTTTCATTACATCCATGGTGTTGAAAGGTGCGGTAAGCGCTGAAATAATTGTCCCCATTGCCGATGAAAATGTCTATGGTGTGTGCATAAGTGCATACATGTGTGCATGCATGAACATGAGGTATACTTAAAGGTGCCAGTTTTGAGGATTTGAAAATGTGGTCACCCTATTTTGACCTCATGATATTGCTACATGTCATCACATACACAGTTTTACTGCAATCCACTCAAACGCTTTTCGTCCTCAAACTACATGAAAAGTCAAAGTATCACCAAGTTATCCTCCGCAAACCATTATTGGTGCAAAATTCTGTGGTAATCCAGGCAGTAGATGTTGAAATATTTCATAGGATAAGTGACACCTCTAAAACTCTAATCGGACATGCT
>JAPZEB010000013.1:20461068-20471504 GCA_029783705.1 Chaetodon striatus | reverse complement strand
GGAATCCATCCAGCAGTTGGACCAGCATTGTCATCCTTGGAGCCACGTCACTAGCATGCCCAAAAATGGAGTCTGGGTGGCATTTCCTACAAAACTGATACATAAGAGTGTAATTTTTTTACGTGACAAAGTTGCTAAATCCCTCATAGTTTCATTCTTGACAGTCTGCAGGAGACATCTAGCAGAAAATATGTACTTGGGAATGTAGCATTCAAATCTCAGTTTGCCACAATCAGACCCACTGCCAACTGGCCAAGCACGGAAACTTAACACTGTATGATAGTGTAGCTTTTCTCTCTGACAGCCAGAACAAGTTGGAATTGGCCTCTCTGTGCAGACTGACAGGTTAGGACTGCAGATGTTTTCTCCACATACACACAGACAGATGAGTCCTTTGTACAAACAGAAGAGCCGTGACCTTTCCACTGAAAAATGTGACGAATTGAATCAAAAGCTTATTTTAGGGTTGATGAGTGTATAAAAGCAGCAAAGTTACAGGGCAAGATGGACCAGATTTTTAATGACACTAATGGCAACAGCATGACTCACATGGCATCTCATTTAGTATTTTTTGCTTGTTAATAATCCTTTTATTGAAATGCACCTATTAGCTTTATCCATGTCAGACTCCGGAGGCCTGGAAGAGAAGTCTCTCTCTTTTAGCTTCATGTCGCCAGTCTAGCCAAGGCCATTATCTCGTCCCAAATGTCAATATTGCCGTTTTTATGAATCTGATTAGTCCATAAAACGCCAGAGGGTTTTGAGATCCCAGCGGACTTCCGTGAACCTGTGGTAACATCATTGTCTGGTCCTTCCTGGCAGAGATCTGACATCACTTTAGCCAGATGGCAGGTGAAAGGGCTTCTGGGAATTAGTGTTTCTCTCCCTGTGAGGCTTGTTTTCTATTTCCTGACAGCGCATGCTAAAGTGAGACGACAGCGAGTGCACACGACTGTGCTGTGAGTTGATAATTTCCATAATGTACCTGGTCCGCGACAATGCAAAAATACACCAAACCAGCTTAGAGGCTTTATAGATGACTGCATATCATGCAACATTGCATCAGGCCTCCATCAAAATCTCATTCCGCAGATAATGCTGAGAAAATGGGATTTTGGACGGCTAAAAATAAACAAGGCAGTCTATGGCTAGGATGTGGGAATTGGGTTAATTCGGCATTGAAAAATGGTGATTGTTTGAAATGTGATTACTGTTATTAAAATACACAGACATGGGAGAGAGAGTTAGGCTAGGGGGGATTCTAGCTCCGTTCCAGACCTGCCAATCATCTGTGAGGAGCAGCGCTGGGGGGGTCAGAGGTCACTTATGACCTGAGGTAATAGGGAAGTCTAGCACCAGTGGGAGGTAGCGTGCTTGTATGCATGTGTGTGGATGTATGTGTTACCCTACAGCAGGGATACAACATCTGGAACCAGTGAGCAGTCTGGTGGCTGCTGCCAGGGTCACCGCAGTGGGAGGTCAACTCCCCCCTCTGCCTGTCCTCAGCCCTTCTCCTCTCTACTCCCCGCTGCCCACCTCCCTGCTCATACAATGCCAGCTCTCCTAGCTCACATGCAACACCATGACTGAGTCTTGTTAGCTGCGGACAGACTGGTGTTCACATGGAACCGTTCTCTGAGACAGGAAAGGCCCTGTGAAAGGCTCTGTTGTGTGGAAGTGGTCCCGGGGAGAGGGACGGCATGGAGGGAGAGGAATGGGCTGGAAGTGGGGAGAGGGGGCCTGACTGTCTCCCTCCCACCTCCTCTTGTTAGAGGGCCTGAGGGATAAGATCAGTGCACTCGCCTCAGCCCTCTAATGGTTCATGGAAAGCCACATATTTAAATAATACTGCTTGGACTCTTTCACTACAGTGGAAGACATTTGTCTCCATCCTCCTTCCCTGTTACTGAAGAGAAGAAAGTCACTTTAGAAGTTTGAAGGGCATAGGCCTCTTCCTAAGGTCTGAGCTGATCAATATCTGAGATTAAACTTAAAAGTTGGAATGCTGCTGTAAGCCTCTCTGAGTCCTGGGTAGAATATTACATTTGGTCTTTTTACATTTTTTCTCATTACCCCGAGTTGCCTCCTTACTGTACATTTTGTACACACTTGCTGCTCAATAGCTCAAACACCATCAAGTATCCTCCTTTTTTCTCCTACTAGGTTCATTTAGTCTTCACAAAAACTGCATGCAAATCATAAATTTCCATCTCCCCCCGGGCGAAGTTTATGAAAACTTTTACAGTCTTGTAAAAACAACATGAAAACTGAATGTGTTTCCATCAGCAGAGCTGGAACAAATATTATATATAGGCTTCCTGAGCATTAAAATAAACAGACTCATTCCCTGGAAAACACAGAAAGAATCTTTTAAGAAGTGATTAATATTGGGCAAATTGGGCAATTTGATATGGTTCCTTTGCACTAGCTGAAGTTGGCCGAATGCATAGTTTCACACAAAGTCAAAGAAAAGAAATTGGCAATATTTTACAGACGTTTTAAACCATCCAAAACCATTTCTGCTGCTTAAGAACGATACCATTTCTCAGGCTGATAACATAAAACTTAGTCATTTATGACTCTTTAAATGTATTTCTGTCACAATTTGAGGGTGTAAAATCTTTTTTTCCCAGTGAGGAAATTATATTGAATTTTGGCATTTCTGAGCATAGTGTCTTGTTTGCCAGATGATTCACGAATGGAAAGAAAAACCCACTTATATCAAACTTTCTCACAGAATACAGGCCAAGATGCGGGAGCTTCGGGAAAGGCAGGCGAAGGAGAGGGAATATGCTGAGATCCAAGACGTTGTTGGAGGCACCTTCAGCTCAGATGAAGAGCACACCTACGCTGGCATCGGGTCATTAGACTCATCGTTGGATAGCAGCAGCACGGACCCTTACGCCCACCACTACCATCTCCCTCAGAGTCCCCAGAGTCCTCATCCTCCCTTGAACCTACAGAACAACGGTCCACCCCTGGAGGCTCTGTACGCCCAGGTCAACAAGCCGCGCAATGGACGCCCTGCAGCTTCAGACAGGTAGGGGCAGATGCTGTAAGGCGGCTCAACATACACGTCCACAATACTCAAGGCTCAGCGCAGTGTGCTTTGCAACTCCCTACCTTTCTCGTTCATTCAAACGACACTAACTAGCTTTGTGCCTTGCGCTTATGCTTTGCAACAACCTAGTTCATTTACACCTCATCTATAATGTATAAGCAGTGGCGTGATTGTATTTACTTTCACTTGTCATGGGTGACACATGCTGCACAGAAAAACAATGAATTTCACACCGCTTTTTTATCACCGCCTCATCCCACAAGGCATTGCCCCGTGCAAGCAGGCAGAATCCACAGGCAAGGTAAAACAACAACAAGAGCCTATCAGTAATTCTCCATGTGCTAGAATTTAATATCAGGCAGTCTTTTTTTTTTTTCATCATCCTTGGATCACAGGTAATCCTCCCCGGCCTCTCGCGCACCTCTTTCAGAGAGTCACACTGAATGTGACTTGTTTGTCGCTGGGGGTTGTATCGCTCATAACCTCCGTGTCAACACAAATATCTGATGTGACGACAACGCCATGCAGAGCTTTATTTTCACATTACTGTGTTGATAGCCTAATGCCCAAAGGCCTGTTTCAAGTATATATATGTATGTGTATACACACACAAATAGAAGAAAATGTGAATATTTTCTGGTTTCTTTTGTCCTCTGTGACAATTAACTGAATATCTTTGGGTTGTGGACAAAACAAGACTTTTGAGGACATCATCTTGGGCTTTTAGAAACACTGATTGACATGTCGGTGAAGGTTCTCAGTCATCCAGGTCATGGTAATTGCGTACGCAAGCAAGTCCAGTTGCCTACGATATAGCACTTAGTATCACTGATTGACATGTTTCACTATTCATAGACCAAACAACTAAACAATTGACCAAGAAAATAAATGGCAGATTAATGGACAGTGCCAATCAGTGTGTCCCAAAGTCCAAATTGACGCCCTCAAATGTCTTGTTATTCACTTTACTGTGAGTACTAGCGAGTACTGAAGAAACCAGAAAACATTACTTTTGGGCGTATTAATTTAGCTTTTTTATAATGTTTGATCCTCTGCTGAGTCGGGGGTGTAATGAGGGCCACAGGTCTCCTGCAGGTCACATCCAGTGGAGACAATTCAAGAGATTTCTATCCCCATGGTCTCCCAGAACCTTTCAGGGTGTGTTATTAATGGATCGGATAATACCCACCTCCTGTGATTGACAGCTGTCACTTGGGAGCTTGTGACCTTTCACTGCTGGGCTCCGGTGCGTTTAGGTGGGGTGTGTGTGTTGCTGTGTGTGAACTTCACAGAGTGCCTCTGTGTGAGTGTTTATTAAGAGGATTTACAGAGGTAGAATCTCCATCCTGTAACACCCCCTCATGACAGTCGGAGTAGATATGACAAGGTTATCTGGCCCCTCTGATAGCCGGCTAAATCCGTGTGCCAATACATCCGGGGCTCAGCGAAGGCCACTGATCCGTGTGTCTAAAGTGAAGGTTACCTCCACATGTTTCCTGAGGATAGCCTTGTTGTGTCATAACAACTATCTACTGTAAACTATCTCACTTCCCATGCAGAATTCAGTGATAAGCCTGAAAGCTAGTTGAGAAAAGAAGGTGAGACAATGCTTGACTGGTGTTCAGTGAGCCTGTGTGTGAAGATCACATGAGTCTAAGATGTTGGTCAGTGATAGACATGATGCTATTGATTCTCAGTGGGAATATCAATAAGCTCTGTGCAGGGATACAGTATAAAAGCCTTAACATAAGACAACCCTGTGAGTGATTAGTCTCTTTTTCTCCTTCATTGCCAGAGGGAATATTAATAGCAATCTGCTTAGTAGCTCTCACAGAGAAATAACAAGAAAAAAGAGCCAAGCAAAGTACCTTCTGCATGAGGGGTCTGATTGTTAACAGATGCTTTATTACTTAGATATGACTTTTAAAAACATTTTTTCAAATAGTTTTAGTTGCTTGGGTTTATTCAGATTTAGCCAAATTCCCTCTAAGCATCTGGAAGCTGCTCCATATTTCATCTCTGGAGCTCTCTTGTTAGAGAGAAGACGTGTTACTATTTATTAGGTCGTGTCTGAAATTCATCGGTGTCAAAAAACAAATAACATAAAAAAGAACTTATCTTCTCCCTCCTGCTCTCTTGTTTTAGCAGTTTCTTGGAAACAGTGAATTCTCACCTCCACGGGTTTATTTCAGCACAAAAAGCTTAGTGTTGCATGTTAATTATAAACACAGGCTTATATTTAGTTTGGGGTCTGAGCTTTAAGTATTGATAGCGCAGTATGGAGTTTTATTTGCAGGGACAGGATTAGCTGTCGCAAGTGTTGTGATTATATTTGAAATATGCGCCGCATGTTGAACACTGCATTTTTGTTTTGCACCTCTCGCTGCTTTGCATATCTTGTGTATGCCAGCCCGGCTGTATGCCTGTAATATTTGTCTTGCTGCCTTTGAGATATAATAATATGCACTGGTTCTTATTTAGCTCAGAGGCTTTCTATTTACGATTTGCAAAAAGGAGCTTGAAACACATTCTGATTCAAGACTCCTGTCACTTGCCTATCATAACAAACATAAACAGTAATTTGCATTTCTAAATTAAACTTAATGGAACTTTCATTGTCAAATATAAAGCGCCAACACAACAGAATTTGCAATTATGTCTGACTGTCCCATGTATCAAGACAGCAAAATTGGATAGAGAACTTTTGTTTTGCCATTTAGAGATCCAATGTGACTTACAATTTCTTCACTTTCTAATCCTGCCACAGCTGCTTAACCCAATGTTTTGGAGCTGCAGAACTTCCTGTTGAAGGTCAGGAAACAGGAAGTAGATGAGGTTTGTTTAGGGAAGGCTGCTCATTCCTGGCTGTCAGTCAGTCTTCGGTATGAAAGAGAAGAATGAGTTGTGTTTAACCCTGACCTGGATACTGTTACCACCTTCTGAGGTGGCCCTGGAGAAACACACTCGGATCAAAGGGGCAGATTAAGGATCCTATCTCAAAGGGGTACTTAGCCTCGTTTCCAACATGCAGTCCGGTTCAGTTCATCTGTCTCGCTCTCATAAATACGATTTCTCAAGAAAACCTTAAGGACATTCCTTTAAATATGACACAAAGCTCTACTTGGACTGACAAATAAACTGATTAGAATTTTGTGGTCAAAGGTCAAGGTCCGTGTGACCTCACAAAAAAAATGTTTTTGGCCATAATTCTTAAATTCATATGCGAATAATAACAAAACTTCACACAACTGTCTGATAGGATAAAATAATGAAGTGATGATGTTTTATATCAAAAAGGTCAAAGGTCAACTTTGCTGTGACATCATGATGTTCTGCATAAAACACTTTTCTGGCCATTATTCATCATATCTCAGGAATAGAAGGGAGTCAGATGCTGAATTGGTGACACTCACTAATTGTATAGATCTCAGACATGGATATAAACTGTTCTAAAATTGTAGTTTGTTATGAAAATGTGGCCATGTAACGATCAACTAGGGGGAGGCTTTCCTCTGCATTGTCAGAAAATATGAAATACAGCGAGAGCTCGATGGAGCCGTGACACAGTTATTACTATTCGCCTACATATAAGGGTACAGTCTGTGGTGAAAACTCTAAACAGATCTAGGGTTTAGGTACATGTTGGTCAGGTTACATACCGGTTTTAAGGGTACTGTACCAAAAGTGTTGGTGGAGTTATTTGTCGGTAGAGTTACGTCCTATGGTCAGACATCTGTCAGCAGGCCAGGAAGTTGTCACACACCTGAATAAACTTAAACACATCATGGAAACATTAACCAAGTAATAAAAAAATCACACTGCAGAGTGCTTATAACATGATCTATTTTGATTGCCAACCCTATTGAAACAGGTGGCAATATTTAGCAGTACACATTTTACACCAAACACAATAGTTCCAAAAGAAATCTGAGAAGACATTTGATACCATACAGTCCACTTTAGGACTAGGTGTTACAGTCCCTGATGCACACACTTGAGACTATGAGTGGGAGTAAAAGTGCTGTCTGGGGTTCGAGTGGGAGCCAAAGGGTTAGATGGATAGAAAAGTAGGACAGAGCCAAGGTAGATAGAAAAGTAAGAAGGAGTATAGGGAAGGCAGAGCCAAGAGGAGACGTCTGTGCAGACTGAACTCTCCCCCGCTGGACCAGGCTGTACACTCTATCTCCCCCTACTCCCTTATTTTGATGAGAGAAGAGAGGGAAGAAACTAACAGGAGAAAACTTACTTAACTTAAATTGAGGTGGAGTTTAAGTGGTCGATTGTTGTTGCACATACCAGTGATTGTGGGTTAGAGTTGGAGCCATGTTACCCTCCTCACCGGCGTTTCGATGATAGGCCCACGACTCCTTCGGACACCTCAGACAGGAAAGATAGATTTGTTGAGTTGTTATTTTTTTGTTTATTTTTTACAAAAACACGTATAAAAATACATACATACAGAAAAAGTGAGTAAACCCATCACTCTGTTGTTGACTAGCATCCACTCCTACAGCATAACAAACAGTATTATATGGGGATATTACCATGGTGTAAGCCATCTCCTGATAATCATATGACCTCTAGAAGCATGGCAAAACTGCACAAATCTTACCTTGTAAAATTGGTTTCAAGGACCAAGTAAATGGAAGTAAATTGAGTTGAAATTAGCTGACAGCCTTCCCTTGTTTTTCAGTCTACGCTGGGAACAACACAGCGAATGCTGGAAAAAGGCAGTGAGTGTGTTGGAGGATGACTCCACTCAAACTAATCAGTATCTTACATCTAAAAGCCACCTATTCAAACATTCACATAGCTGGAAAGACATGAAACAATCCTGGTGTACCCCGGAGTCTAAGTTCTCATCGCTTTGTTTACTGTACATCCCTCTGTGCTGTCATTACAACACAACATTTTAGTCAAATAGAAGAAGGTATTTTAGATCCAGGCAACTAATTAGAGACATTTAGGGGCCCTTCGGTTGATGTGGGTTGGTGCTTCTTTTTTGAGGAGGTGGGGTCCACATGCCTGCAATTTCCAGTTACTGTACATTGTAGTTTTGCGTCTTAGACTCTTTTCATGCATCGTGTGTTTATACACATGTGCATGCATTTTATGCCATAATAAAGGCATTCACTCATGACCGGCCAAAGCTTTCAAAGCTGCACTCTTGTTTATCCACTACAGTTAATAAGAAGAGGCTGCAGCTGGATAAATAGCCCGGGTCTACGCCTCTCTCTCTCTCTGATAGACCTTTGGTAATGGAGCCCTAATGGGAAGGTCACTGTGACTGTAAAGCTGGAATGAGTCAGACCTGAGCCTATAAACCCTCTGAGATACAAGGACCTCTGGTTGCTGTGGGCGTCCAGAGATCCTGCCCATTCTGCCGTATCGGGTTTTACTGTTCCTCTACGGGATCACGGTACAACAAGAGCTCATTTGACAATTTATTACCAACCTCTACGTTATTAGACCTGGCAGCACCAGTGGTGTTTTGACAATGCTGTCAGACTCAGTAAAACTGAAGGGCACCAATAGAAATCCAGGATTTATTCATGCTCAGTTTTGTTAAAACCTTATATAAAGCAAATGTACGTATCATTTTTCACCCGAAAACATGTAGCATGAATTCTAGACGTACACCTCTGAACAGTGTTTTCTTTTTCTGTTGTTTTGTTTCACCTTATAAAAAATAAAATAAAATAAAAAGTTAGACCCAGCAAAATAGAATGACCTCATTTCTCGACAGGCAGCCGACAAGTCAACCCCTCCATCTGCCGAGGGACCGCGGGGTTTGGGTGACTGGCGTTGGATGCTGCGTTTCAGAACGACAACCTGACAGGTGCCAGGCTCGATGGGATTTGTGGGAAGCGAGCGTGAAACAAAGCATCACCTTTGAAACCGCAATTTGATTGACTGCTGCTCCCATTACCCAGTCGAGTTTCTAAAGCTCCTTAGAGCATGGGCGAGGAAGAGTCAGAGAGACACAGAGAGGAAGAGGTGGGGGGGGGTTGCAGGGGGGGAATAAGATATGGAGCTCACGGAGCTCAGCGGTGCAAAGCCCTTGAAGTCCTCTGCAACTCAGCAGCTCCAGAGAGGCTGGCAGGCAAGCAGCAGAGAGAGAAAAAGAACCCAAAGAGTCCTCACCTAAAGAAACACTCACTGTGGTGTTTTTCCTCTTGCTCTCTCCACACTGAAATTCAGTCAGAACTTCCACTTTGCATGGTCTTGAAATTGGATTATGAGGTAGCTAATGCATTTTCCGCAGCTGATAAAAGGTCAGGCTTTTCATCTCTGGAGAAAGTTTGTGAGGATTTCTCCCCCCTTGCACAAGACTCGAAGACGTTGACTCCCGAGGTGGGAAATCTGCCTCAGAAGAAGGATCTCATACAGCTGTCCACTGCTGCTTGAAACCTCCCGTCCTGCTGTTCGGAGCCACAGGCTGATAGAGCTTTTATTCTCACTATTGTTTAGATCATCATCACAAAGAGCAACTCGTTGTGCCTTGTTCCTTATCGACCCAGTCACATGTTTTGGATGACAAAACATTACAATACCATTCCAACGGGGACACATAATCATTTGGTTTTATTCTCTGCTGTATTGTTTGAATGGACCCTTAGATGACTCAATTAAAGTAATGCAGATGGAGAGTAAGTTCTTAACAAACCTCAATCAGATGATCACTGAGCCAATCTGAAGTAATCGCTTTTTCTTTTTTTTTTTTTTATTGTTTGCTGTCTCTTATTTGGCGTCTGTAATTAACTCCGCAATCAACAATCAGTCTCTGTGAATTTTATAGTCTATATTTTCATTTAGATGCAATCAAAGTGAGATTAACAACACTTTCTGACTGCAACATCTGTAGCTTTGATTAAATCCTACCTCTCAATAATTCATTGGTAAACAAATGAATCTTTTACGACCCCTGCATCTGCGTTAAGACTTTAATAACAGCTCGTAAGTCTCTAATAGCGTTTTCTTGTAGTTCTCCGGGGAGTAAAATTGATATGTCTAGCATCAAGGAACAGTTTGCTTTAATGTGACTCATGCATTAGTGGTAACTAATTACTTTTTACTTACTCATTGGTATCTGTTGTTCCAGAGTGTTTTCGTCTGGTGTATCCAGTTCCTTCACCTCCTGTATGCTGCCAAGCTAAACACGACTTAGAGTTGAGGCTGACTGCGTGACATTTTATTCCCAGGGCCGTGGCGGCATGTTTTGGCGCTGCCTTTTGTTTGTCTCTGACATCCGCCAGCGTTTTCCATTACTCCCTCTGAGTGTCCTTGTGTGGGTGTGAAATTAGTGTCACAGTGAATGTGTGGAGCAGTGTCTTCTCCCGCTCTAATTGAGAATTAAAAAAAAAAAAAAAAAAAA
>JAPZEB010000013.1:20435593-20450072 GCA_029783705.1 Chaetodon striatus | reverse complement strand
TTTCTTCCATCCTTCCTTTTTTAGGATTAACATATATATTTGCCACCATGGCTCCCATCATGCTTTGGGTAATGTGAACTTGATGGACAATGTTTCCTTTGAGTCAATGACTTATCCTATCAAGGAACTGATGATTTCAAATGGTCAAACAGTGTATAGAGTTAAGTTTTGTTGGAAAAAGGCTCTATTTTTTGATGGAGCTCTTAAAGAATTCAAGCAGCAAACAGGATTCTGATTATGAATATGATTGGGTGTTACTCATCAGCTGGGGGATGAGCCATGGAAGCATGAATGATGAAGCTGATACCAAATGGCTAATGCAAGTGTGATTTCAGTGGCTTGATATTTGTTTACAAATTCAGATTTCTAAAGAGTAGAAGGAGTCTTTTTATGCCTCCATGCCACCAACAGCCGTGGCTGGAGGAATATGCTTTTAGGTTGTCTGTCCATTCTGTTCTCATGAGGGTAATATCTCAGGAACCATCTGCAAACCCCTTTAAATTTGGCACAAACATCCACCAGGACTCAAAGATAACTTGATTAGATTATGGCAGTCACAGGTCAAGGTCACTGTGACATCACGTAACACGTTTTTGACCATAACTCAAGAATTAATACACTAATTATGATGTCAAACAGGATAAAATAATGAAGTGATGCCTCTATATCCAAAAGGCCTAAGGTCAGTTTCACAGTGACATCATAATATTCTGCAAAAACACTTTAGTGGTCATGATTCAATGCCATAACTCAACAGAAATGGAGACGTTTGGTCAGATACTGAATTAATGGCACTAGTCTTGAGTGTCCATCTTAAAACTGTGCTGGCTGTATTGATCTCCAGTGCTGCCAGGGTGAGGATGTGTGTGAAGCATGCATGTTTCACCAACAAATACACTTAATAGCTTTTATTTAACTCCCTCAAAGTCTTCACTACATTTATTGTATGAGTCTTAGACACACATGAATGTACAGTGCAACTTGACTGGTTGGTTTATTGTCAAAGGAAACATATGGACATTTATTATCAGTAGAAAGAGTAACTGAATCCATTAGTATGTGTATGATGCAGACAGAAGGGGCTTTCTGATGCAAATCTTGTCATTTGGATTCAAAGGGTTAAAGGCTCTGGAAAGCTACAGCTGACTAGGTGGTATTGTATTTTTACTTTATTATTTTCCCCTATTGAAGCAAGAGCCAGGGAGAATGAGTAAGTAGAGTGATGAGCAGACACCACAGGGAAGGCACAGCTGGAGAGATATAAACACAAAGAGTTGATGAATGGCAAAAAAATGTCAGGAGAACAACAACGGAAAGGTGAGCGAAAACAAAATAAAGAGGAGAGAGGCCGCGAACCAAACCGAGGTAGACAAAAAGACAAAGATGAACCCAAAGAGGAGAATACAGCGAGGTAAGCAGACCTCAACCAGCCGGAGAACAAGAGCGATTGCAGCAAAGAGTGCTTCACCCTCCCACACCTCCTTGTCGAGGCCACCGCTGTAGTCTCCCATCCCATCATTCATCCGCACATAGCGGAGCGGTGCAAGATGTTTCCAGTCTCCACCACACTCCATAACTCAACCGCTCTTCTCCAGAGAGACGCTCCTTAAACACCACCTCCCTCCACCTCTCCCCACCTCGCTCTCATCACTCCCATCACTCTGTCTTTAAAACAACCATCGGAGATATGAGAAGCAACAGCCAGCGACCATCAGCGTAACTCTCCACATATCTACCAGCCTCATCCGTGCAGGCCTGGGGGAGAAGAATGTGGCAGACATGTGGACAGTGTTGTTCCTCAGGGAGACTTTAGGAAAAATGGCAGCAATAGAGTCTACAGGGGCTATAACTCACCAGGCGGGCTCCATGATGCTGTGACATGGTTATTAGCCATATAAACTAGAGCTGTCACCGTGTCATTATTGCTCACATTCATGTGAGACCATCCTTTTCTTTTTATTTACTTATTTTTTTTTAACCAGCTTTGGGCTCCTCTGCTGATAATTCTTTCTTTTTGTATCATGGCAGTGCGATTGATGCCTCCAGCCAAAATACTTTTGCTCTCCCTTTGTTCGTGGTTTTGCTTTGTTTTCCCACTATCCGACTGAGAATAAAAACACACACTTTGGCACATTTACAGGACATAGATGTTAATTAGGTGGCTGCGTGCCTGCAGCGTGTTGACAGCAAGTAAACACAGCGGAGGAACCTTCATGTGTCGACTCGTGTTTCCTACAGGTTCACTGAGTCCTCCGCACTTCGCACAGCATTACATCACTTATTGATAAATTCGTAGTTAATTATCAATTAGCGGTTATTTTAATAGTCTTATGCATATTTGTTTATAAGTTCAGACTGCCTTTCAACCTGATTAAGGAGCTGTGGTTAATGAATTTACCTTGTGTAAGACAACATTTAAGAAATGCCACATTGTTGTTTCCTTCACTTGTATCTCATTAACATTTAACAGTTAACTTATATTCATGATGTGAGTAAACTTCACCTGTTAAGCTTGCCCGTGATTCTTTACATAGAAACATACAAAAAAGGATAACAGAGTAGATAATGTAACGTTAGGACACAACTTTTTGCAGGGACACCAATTTTACGATCAGTTTACTTGTCACAAGCAGCACTGCTGAATGATGTCCTCTGTCACTGCGTTGCCTTTTTCTCACCTGAAATAGTTTCAGAAGCATATTTTAGTTAGCTGCTTAACCTCCTGAGACCCAAACTTTTGTTTGGTATGCATTTTTAATTTCTCCTCGCTATTTGGACTCAGTAGGACCCGATAAGTATAAAAACCTAAACACTGTCAACGATAATAAAGTCCCAATGTCCTGAAACCAGACGATAATAAAGTCTTAATGTCTTCAAACCAGTACTTACCAATTAACAGCGTCTGAGCTTGTTACTGTTGCTATAATTGGTCACATTTGTTGCCATATCAAACTACAAACATTATTAATCATAATTAAACAAGTTTCAACCATAACATGTGATCAGGTTTTGGACCTTGTCCACTTTTGTGTCAGGATCGGCTGCAGACTGACTTGGCAGCAATGGCTGCCATCTTGTTTGTACATGGATTAGTGTATTGTGCTCTTACTGCCACTAGATGGCACAAAAAAGTGTCCACGGCTGAGGACAACAGGTCTAAGTTAAGTAGAATGAAGTTTAAGGTCAAGTAAACCCAAAATGTGATGTCCTCACATGAGGACACAGGGTCTCAGGAGGATATATGTTATTCTAGATCTTTTGTTATTGTTTCCTGTGTTGAAACAGACAGACTCGCATTACGTCACCCACCAGCCAGAGTGTTTATTGGTCCAGTGTGGTGCAGCACATTCTGGTAGTTGTCGGTTTTCTACCTCTTGAGCCAAAGCAACTGCAACAGCCCTTTTTCTCTGTTTTCTGCGCTGATTGACATCAGAGGTTTGTCACAAGTGTTTGGTGCGGCAGCAGGGCCAGATTGATAAAGAGACCGAAACAAAATGTTGAGCTCACATCATCAGGATGGTCTTACCAGGCTATGGCCACCACTTTCAAATGTATTTTCTTCTTTCTACTGCATAGACAGCCCAGTTTATAAAAAAAGACCGTATTTCCAGATGACCATCTTCCTTTAAAAACCTAAACACTGCTTAACAACAGTTGCTGGCAATTTACCCTCCCAATTTTGGGCCATTTTGGCTTGATGGTGTGTTTTATTTCAAACAAAAGAAACAAAAAGTGACATCACGTTACTATATAATGCAGTTTAAATTGGGTCACCCCTCTCAAACATGGATTCTACCTGCCAGGATTTTGGGTTGGCCTCTCAGAATCAAAGATCTTGAATCAAAGTCTTGAAACTCGGTGCAGATTAGATGTGGAATTATAATTAGGAGGTGCAAAATCACCCTGCCGTGTTTAGACACTTCCAGCTAGTGAACATCACATCAGTACATAATTTGATTTAGTAAATAGGTTGAATTTGCAGTGTCTGAATTATCAGGAGCGGAGGGCTTCTCTTTGTTTTCGTGCCAGTGTGCGATGTCGACTTATAAAACAGTTGTATTTTTAACATAAGATCTTGCCATTAGCTGCCAGCTTTAAAGAACCAAGCCATGTTTCACTCTAAAATATTATTTATCCATTCAGGGTACTGCGTCGTGACAGCATCTAAATACACCGCATCAGGTACAAGTCTCCCCTCCAGGTTTGGGAGTCTATTTTATGAGCTGAGTAGCAGCGAGGTCAGGGTCTCTTCGGCGGGGGAGATAAATAGACTGTTAGTCAGTGTTTACACCTGGGTCAGAGTGATATATGTCTCCCCCGGTTAAGAGAGACATAAAGATCTCATTCTCCCACTCATCTTTGTCCACCAGTCAAACATCACAGCCCATCAGTCCGCAGATATGAGCGGGAGTTATGGGCTGCAGGTTTGATGTATGCTGAACAGAGAGAGGCTACGGGACAAGAGAGGAGATTTATAAACAGGCACGTGTGAGGTTAAAACCTCTGCTTCGTGTTTGGGCATTGCTTCTTGTCATATTCAATTTTGGACGATTTGGAAACATCCTACCCCTTCTTTTAGAAAATGTATATTCATTATAGCTCTTTTATAACATACTGAACCAGACAAAGATGTTGACAATGTGTCATACACCTTTGTTTATATCTTATACGTGTGTCTTAAAATGCCCATGGTTATGTTGTATCATAGCAACCAGACTAAAACAATATGCACATTTTGCAAAACACATACTGCCTTTCTTTAATGCTCACAATCTGTCATTACATAAAACAGACCCACATGTATTTTAATTATTTCAAAGCTGGTAACTCGAAGCTTAACAAGCAAAATAAGCACCTGCGTTTTTTCTTGAGTTTCACGTGATAAAGACAGTCCTCAAACACACCACTACCTTTTCTTCAGACTGGTTACACTAAGCATTTTATTGTTATTGATTAGTCAGTTACTGTAATCTGACTACTTTTGGGTCATGGGGAAAAGGAAAAGAAATAGAGGCAGTGTCTTTAGTGTCACTTTGTCCTCTTTAATGACCTCTTCAGCAGCTGGACAACAGATCTGACAGCAAACGTGGTACATCGACCCAAACTATTCTGAATGCCACAGGCATTTATGTACAGTCTCCACAAAACAAGGACATTTTAAGCAGTAAAAACTATGTTAACATTAATTAAACTCTGCCGTTAAAATACACATCAGTTGAATAAAGTAATCTAACTTGTACACATATGTACTTTATAAATAAATCTCCATAAAAATTAAGCCCATCTTGTGTTTTTCCGTCTCCTCAGTTCAAAAGTTTTGAAAATCAAATATCTCCTCAAAAGTAATACAATATTTTACTTGTTCACACACATCTATCACTCGTTGAGTACATTTTTTTTGTGTGTGTGTTATAGCCACATGAGTTGGCAAACACTGGGCCTGTTCTGCCTCGACTATAGGAAGATTGTAACATATGATGTATAGACACAGTAACATCTTTCATAACGCTCAGCTTGAACCTATGAAATACTTTGAATTAAATTATGTCAATCATCTAATAAACACCAATAATATAAGTTAACCTACAAAATGTACCTCATCTTCTAATAACATTTAATTCAATTTATGTCCATCATAATTTGATTTCAACTCTTGTTTACACTCAGCTTGAGTGGTTTACTTCATGAAGGTACAATTTAATAAAGCTTGTAATTATAACAATTATGATAAACAGTTGAAAAGCTTAGTATTCATAGTGATCATAGCGAGAGACTGTCATAGCTGTTATGATTCACTATAAATAAAACACACTGTGCTTTAAACATGAGTGTGATGTTTGACAGAAGCAAGTGGTACAATTTTTTTTACTGTTAATTTTTCCCTATAAATCTGAATTTGAATTAATCTGAAGTAAAATAAGATGGTGTGCATCTTTACATGTGGCAGCAATAAAAGTTTTTGAATTTGTGGCCAAGCTCTGTGTCACTTTGGCACCAAAATATTTCAGCCTTTTCTGAAGACGGCCATCAAGTAGTGGAGTCAGACTCAAGGTAGACATACATTATGTATTGAGACACAGCAACACACAAGCGTGCACACACGCCTCACTGCCTGCACCAATATGGAATTACCCTGTCTGGTAAACACTTTCAGTCCAGACTATTTTGATGTTTGAACCTCAGTTCTAATTTGGTCCTGCACTAAATTACCCACAATTACCTTTCCAGGGCTGGTTACTTTTTTCATCCTCAGCCCCTTGTCACCTCATCCTCTTCTCTCTCAGTCTATCTTACTCTCTCCTTCCTTCTCTGTCAGTCTGACTCCCTCCTTCACATTCTCTCACACACACACACACACACATGCAGGGCAGCTTAGGCGCCCTGAGGAGTCGCTGTCAATCACCCGTCAGGCTCCCAGGTCAATTTGCCAGACTGCCAAATGTGTCATATCAGTGTGCTCCCCGGTGTCAAGAGCCCTCATTATAGGCCAAAGGCTAAACCAAGGAAGTGAATGAGGCTTTCCTCTTCATTATTTCCAGTCCCCCGTGACCCCCTAACCTCCTTGTGCTCTCTCTGCACCTTAACGCCGCCACCCCCCATACCTGGCCATAACAAGAGTACAACCTTTAACCAGCCATACTGGCATGACCCTGTTCCCCTGCAGGCCATGGCCCTCCCGCTGCCTGTAAATCCACTCATGCCTCTAACTCGTTCTTTGCTAGTTTTTTCTCCCTCTCCATCCTCTTTCTGTTTCCCTTCCAAGCGCCCTGAGGAGCCGGTGAAAAGAAAAGTGCTTGACAATTGGGGCCGGAGAGTAGTGTTTTCCCACAATGCACTCTGCATGGTGCCCACTGCTTCCTGTCTTTAAGTGTCAGAGAGACAGGGAACTAACTTGGTGCTTTGTCAGACGCTGAAAGCGCAGCCGGCTCGAGACAGAATGATTTCTTTGCTCAAAGGATGCCAATTGGGGAAATTCATGTGATAGCAGCATTACCTCTTGTCATGGGAAATGCTCCAAAACCTTGGATTGTATGTATTTGGCAAAGTAATCAGATATCAAGTTGTGGACTTAAGTGTTTCATCTTCCACATGGCTTTGTTTTTCACTGTTGCAATCTGATCAGGAGAAGCACCCCGTAGCATGTGGAGTGTCTCGTCGCCGGCCAGGTACCGTGACGCCAGAATCACATTGGCAGCAGAATTATTTTACCCCTGATTATTAATTCACAAATCAATTAGCTGTCATCGCGGCATCTGTCTGATGAATCGCTCGTAATTAGCCCGTAGGTGTAACAGAGCCGTCCTCCGTTATCTGCCTCCATGCCCGCCTGCGTGCTGGCCAGGCTGGCTGATGTGAGCTTAGATGGCTTTCCTGCACATTAGCCTAACACAATTAAACTAATTATTGATTTTTGTTTCGCCTCCGTGCAATTCACGGCCCAGATAGCACTCTGTAAAATAAGGCCCAGATTTCTGGGTAGATTAAAGGGAGCGTCCAGAGCCGTGTGGCAAAGGACGGCGGTAACTTTAGAGCACTGTTTATTTTCTGTTTCAAACCCCCACGAGGCCGTTAGGGCAGCAGTTTCATATTATATGGAACATACATACAGAGGAGTAAACAAGGTTATCTGGAGACCTTGATGGCTTCACCCCACTAACACAGGCCTTAGTGTTTGTTTACCAGTCCGTCTTATCAGAAGGCACACAAATCACTTGTGTGTGTGTGTATGTGTGTGTATGTGAAATATTGTCCTTGGTGTGGGCTTAGCCACAAAGGTTACACAACCTGTAGCCAACACAACACATCATACATTTAATATTTGCCCTGTACAAAGCAAAAATAAACAGAATCCCACTGCACAGAGTCAAAGCTGCACAATCACTTTCCAACTACAAACACTTTTAGAAACCCTAATGAGTAACGATGGTGTCATGTTGAGCAGCTACATTCGAACCATACAGGATTAAAAAAACGAAAAGCTGTATTATACTTCAGGTGTTTTAGAAAGATATCTAAGTGTACAATATAAAAGCTTTGGCACATTTAGATGGGGTTTTCTAGATAAGGTGAATTATATTGTATATATTATATAAAATCAGTGTTAATTGCGAAGGGAAAAATTCTATAGAATATTTGAGCACAGACAACAATTTAAAAACATGTCTTTAGTGTCGATAGTAAAACATGAGGTTGAATCAAAGATTTGAACTGACAATAGAGTTCATAATATTTTGCAAACCAAAACAACGCCAAAAAAAAGAAATGTTCTCTGTCAGTTTCTGCTGATGATTTCTGATCTTGTTCTCCTTTTTTTTGGTTTATCATTGTGCCTCTGGCTGATGCTCTCCTTTCATTACATTGCCAAAGAGTAAACATAACAACAATAAAGACAGTGAGGCACCATGGTAAAGAGAGCACATTTGAAACTAAGTTAGACAATAACTTTGGAGACAGAACTTTATAAAATGACTTTATTAATAAAGAAAACCAAACCTTTTTTTTTTTTCAAAATGTCAGATAAAAATTTATAATTCTAAATCCTGATCCAAAGCCTGATTTATAGTCGTGCGCTCGACACTTTTGACGAGTGTCACTCCGCAAAAATGACATATTTCGTCAGAAAAAGGAGTCGTCCGACACTTTCCTTTCAGTTCTCGCACCTGGAGAATTTTCCTATGTTGAGTACAACATCACAATTTGTCACCCAGTGTGATTGGTAGGGCTCCTATCGTCGCAACTGAGATAGTAGTTTTCAATCCACACGGGCTCCAACCTGCATCCATCATGTACGGAAGCAGCCATCTGTCAGCAGCAGCTTCTGGGGAGTTGAGAGGATAGTGGCCGTCCAGGCTGCCTCCACCAGTTTGACTGACAGCAGACATTTACTGGACTAAATAATTTTCATGTCAGCGCCACAGGAAGAAATCAACAGTGTTTGTTTTTATTGATTCATTGCTTTTATTTCCCAGCCACCATGGTGGACCATTAAAAAACGCAGGGGGTCTGTGGTTACCATGGAAAACATTTCGCTGAAGCATAAATTGATAACATCGCACGACTGTTTAATTTCTGTTGAGTGACACGTATTAAAATTGTCTAACGCCCTCCTATAAACCAGGCTTGAGGTCTCAGTTTGTTTTTTGTCTTGCTATGATGGAAGTCAAGCTTGTCTTGGCCACCACATCAGAAAGCCCAGTGCAACAGTGTAATCTCGTCGTGGGTAAGTGTGCCACTGTTGGCACAACTGCATGCAAAGGGCGAGTGTGCATGTGCCCCATTTGGCCCTGTGTGTGTGAGAATGTCAAGTAGCTTAACCCAAGGCCCATTCATCTTCGCCTCCTCCTCCGTTCATCTCGACACATGCCGGTGTCGAGCTAAACAGCTCTGCATGTAAAGCCTGCCCCTCACGGATAAGCCTCATTCAGTCCGACATATGGTGCTTGACCACAACGGGAGGAGAACAAAACAGGAAGTGTGGCGGGAGAGAGTCAAAGAGTAGAGAGCATTCTTAAAGCGGTTAGGAGGCGCGCTAATCCTTCCTCCCCTACCAGGTGCTGAGAGAGGAGATAACCTGGGAGACAATGGCAACAGCCAGGCTCCTCCATATGGACCCGAGTGTGTGTGTATGTGTGTGTGTGTGTTTGTGAAGGCTTCTAAGCAGTGGGGAGGCGGCAGGCTGAGTGACTGACTGGGTGGGTGGAGGAGGAGAGGGGCTGGCAGCGAGAGGGATAACAAGAGTGAGTGAGAGGGTGGGAGAGGCCTTTGTCTTTGTTTTGCAGACCTAAACAGGGATTAGTGGCTTGCTGACGTTTTCTGTCACTAACCACAGTGTGACGGCTGTTTAGAGGGGCCACGGCTCAATGAAAGTGACCGCGCTGAGAGTGACCTGCCCTGACTTAAAGCCTCGCTGACTGATCCGTGTCTGAAAGCTACTGGAATGACCCCTATGGCAGCTGGAAACGCTTACACTTATGCACACGCAAGGGCCTCATATCTATATGCATATGTTCCTTTTAAAACATCTGCTAAGAAACCAGTGCACATAGTTATTAATTAGTAAACTTTGAAGACTTGAACAAATAAAAAAGTACATGTTTCTCAACTATACTGGTGCTCTCCAGTCAGTCGTACACTGCAAAAGTTGACCAAGCATCTCCGAGCATTACCAGCTCTCAGATGTGAGCCACACAGCAGTTTGAAAGTTAGACACAGTTTCCACAAATAAGTCAAAATACTTTTATTTTTCCCGACACAAAAATGAGAACAAATTGAATATCAGTTTGACTTCAAGGTGAACACTTCTTTAAAGAAGCTTTACGTGAAATTCAGAGCGTATAAGCTGTCCAACATTAAGGTGGCTCAGCCAGTGGCTAGCAGCTAACAGTGCTAACTCCATAAACAATGACAACAGTGCTAACGCGGGGAACACTATGTTTGAGCAGCGATGCTGTCCCAATATCGGCGGTAAGTGTTGCATGACTGCAGTGCAAAATGGCTGCGATGAGCTAGATGAGCTGGCCTGTAGGATACACACATGCACTAACATGCACATGTAGCCTTACCACAACAAACCACACAGAAGCTCAAATTTCAACACACACCAAGTAGAGTGACCTCATTCTCTGCTCAGGACGCCATTACTCCACTGTCTTTACATAGCAAATTGGCTGCTGTATTAACGCTCTTAATGTTGCAAACACAAACTTTAAGGCAGTAGTTCCCAACTGGTGGGTTGTGAATTTACCGCAAGTGACTTGCGAATGTGTAAAGTTTGTGAAAAACACATTTTATTTTTGAAGTACAGTGAATTTCCAGCACAAGCTTTTATTTTGGACTTCAGTTTCTTGTTGTACAGTGAGTGAATAACAGACAGCTACTTAACAGAGACAGCAAACTAGCTCGACAACATGGACAGACACAAGTATGACACTGAATATATTCAACTTGTGGACCTTGAACTAATAACTAAGGAGAAATCTGGACCCCGTGGCTGGACCAGTCGGGAACCGCTGCTTTGAGGCGTTTATTCGAAGTTAACAGAACCGAAAAGCTTAGTTGATAAATGTATTTTAGAATGAAATCCTATTAAAGTTGATTACACTTGTTAAAAGGTTAAAAGGTTAAAAGGTTAAAAGACTGTAGCTCTTGTCAGGGACCGACCGCCACCATATCAGAGTTTTCCAAAATTATATTTATTCCAGAGCCTTCAAGGAAAAAAAGATCAGATTTACAAAATGACTTACTGCATAGTTAGATGTTGAAGTAATAAGAAAATAGGATTTACACAGCTATGGCTCCTGGCTCGCCTTTTAACTGAAAACAACAGGCCAACAAGGGGGAAGGAGCGACCTGCTAGGTCAACACGATCCCTTTGTAAATCCCCAGCAAAAAAACAGGCTGGTGTGATTGTGGCTTCGAAGGGCCCCGTCACATTTGATTCATTATAAAACCCTGATAAAAGTGCAGTATGGCAAGTTTCCCCAGTTACCTCACCGCCCACACACAGGCATTCATATATCTGGCGGCCCCCATTGTGAATTCTCTGTTTCATGCCTCCACTGTGTGAAAAACTTTACCTCTGTCTGCAGAACTCAGCACTCTACCTTTTGTAAAAGTGAAAGTCTACCAGGCAGAGACCAAAGAGAATGAGGCCTCTTTGTTTCTCTTTGCTTTTCATATTCGTACCTGATTTGCCATCAGCAGTGTCAGATTACAGGCATAGCTTTTTTTCGCGTTAACCTAGATTTTTATGTAATGCTTTCTTTTTTCCCACTCGTTTTTTGCTTTACCTGCAAACACATTATGAGTTAGGTGTCTCGAACTTTTACAAAGGAAAAGTTTTCACTGTTAATTCACTTCTTTATTGATTCCATATTCTTTGTGTGCTCACATGTTTGTATGTATTTGCATGTGTGGGCTTTTGAATTGGAAAATGCAGGTAAGAGTTCAGAAGAAGGGAGAGATAAAGTGGGGGGGAGGGAAAGATACCGTAAACTGAGATGGCTAGATCTCGGCCGTTTTTTATACTCCAAGAAGAGTGTTTTTTATCATATGCGTTCCTCCTCCAGAGAGGGAGGGAGGTAGATGATATGGCGATAAAATGCCATGCCTAGCGAGATAGGACATGACACAAACTTGGCCGCTACCCGACAGCCTTTCCACTTTTCACCCTCACACTTGGTGAATGTTTTCTTTATTTTTTTTTAAGCCTGAAACAGAGATACTCTACATTATCCACTGAGACATTTTACAACAGCAGAACTTGAATCAAGTCCTGGTGATAAGATCGGGAATGCAAGACTCCCTGATAGTGTCCTTGGATGACATACAACCCCTACTCTTTTCCATATGTTTACAAATGTTGCTCTGGCATTGTCTGCTAATGGGATAGGTTATCTAGCGGTACATGCTATGTGTCAAATGAACAGCATGTTGTGTAAGTGATTCTACACATGAGCTACCTTTCTCCCCTCTGCTTTTGGAAAATCCTGTTTATTTATTTAACTCGCAGCCACAAAAGCTGCCTCTGTGCTCTTCATCCGACTGAGCTTGACATGTGAAACATCCAACGTTATCAGAGCAGTGGATGCCATCTTTTTTTAATCAAGGCTGGCTTTGTTTGGCCAGCCCAAATGGGAGACATGAGGGAAAGACCATCAAATGCCAAGGTCCGGAGGTTTCGGTGGTTATGGGTGTCCCCGGGCTTGTCCTCAGCACACGGTGGAGATAGTGTTACAATGACCACCTTGTCTGACCACTGTGGGAAGAGCACTTTGCTCCAGATGCCTTGAGGTGTGTACCAGCAAGTTTTTACAAACAGAAACCGCAAATTGAAAAGGATCACAGAGCAAACTGGCTTATGAAATGTTGCTGCTTAGGAGAACTATGCTGTGGCTTGTTGAGAAATGTCTCGTAATGAGGCATGTGTTTACTTGCAGAAAAGAAAAGGGAAAAACACTGCTACAAACTGGTGAAAGGAGATACAAAACCCTTAGCAACTGCCTTCTTCTCGTAATGCTTGTTGGAAAAGAAAGACTAGTCTTTTATTCTTACTGTCTCAAATGAATCCAGTGTAATTTTTCCTCACGCTGGATTCTCATTTATTCATTCAGTGATTATTACTTCCCCGCTGTATATTGCTGTGCTGACAGTTTGAATGTTTTTGCTTTCATTACAGAGAGTAATTGGCATATTGACTTTTCACTTCATGGAGGATGGTGGTATTTCTTCCAGTCTGATTGCACTTTTCCATTTGAGACTCTTGGTGTTTTTTTTTTTGTTGTTTTTTTTTTTTTTTTTTTACTAGGTCTCCTTGTTACCATCCCAAACAGATGCCCTTTATAAATATTGATGTTTAACCGCTTGCATTACAACACACAGTCTCCGTCTCCGTTCTACACCAGGTGTTTGGGAATATTCTTTGGCATCTAAATCCAGACTCTGGCTAGTTATTCTGCAGATAGCAAGATGTTCTCTCAGAAATCTTTTTTTTTTTCCCGATGCTCGTGTAAAGAAAAAAAGTGTCTCTTCCAGCACTCGGTTCCACTAGCCTAGCACTCCTTCTCGCTTGTTTTGATCTTAGGTGACAAGTGAGGGCTTTTGCAGACGGGAGAAGAAGCAGGCAGCGTGGCACGCGGAGAAGGTGGCTTTGATAGTTGAAATTAATGAGGCTGGATATGTTTGGCTCCGCTCATTATGCCTACACATAGACCCCAAACCCTGGAGGCCCCGGAGCTCTGCTTCTCGTCTTTGTGCCGTGATCTCTCTGTCTCCTGATTTAGAGCCTCCTCCACTCTTTTCTCCTTCTCCCTTTGCTACTTTTTCTGTCTCCATTTCTCTCTCTCTCCACCCACACCTCACCCCATCTCTCAAACTCTCTCTTTCCGCGGTGCGTGGAGGAGAGAGATAATATAATCAGCCGTGCGTGGTGAGAACAATAAGTGTGTTGTGTCGGGCTGACACGAAGCAGACACCTCTTCAAAGCCACCTTAACATTCCTCTTCAGACCTAACTGCATGCGGCTGGAGGAAGGCAGAGGGGTGGAGCGGCTGAAAATGTTTCCTCTCACTGTCAAATGAAGCTAGCGGGGCCTGGAGATGTGCATTTTGTACAGCTCTGCAGTCGTGTGTGTGTGTGTGTGTGCCTTGGTGTTTTCCCATGCATGAATTAGTATTCATAATTGAAAGTAAGAAGTATTTTTGACGCCTCCCAGAATGAGACTTAACAAAAGCACCCACTCACAGTCTTCTCTCGTGTGTGTGTGTCTGTGATTGTGTGTGTGTGTGTTAAGGGGTTGATGGGCTCGAGGTTGGTCCTGAGATAAGGGGAACATCTGTTAGTCTGTCTTTATCTCTGGCAGAGCTCCTGGCACACCGTAGTAAGAAGCCCCATCTAATCAGAGCATAAAAACCTGGATGAGCTCCAATTTCCTGATGTTAAATTCAGACAAATCTGAAGTTATTGTTCTTGGCCCCAAACA
>JAPZEB010000013.1:20418565-20435580 GCA_029783705.1 Chaetodon striatus | reverse complement strand
CACACACATACACAAAAACACTGACACAGACTCACGCACAAAGGGACAGATTTTTTTTCAGTTGCCATCTTTACACTTTGTCCCATTTCGGCAACATTCTGTCATTGGACGTGGCTTGGTTGTGGTTGTTTTTCTGTCTTATTTTTTTGCGTATGCAAGGAAAGTGTTCTGAACATGCATGTTCTTTCCTATCAGCACACACTGTTTCACACTGACACACTTTTATATTCACACCTGGAGCTGCCCACTACTGTATACTCTCAACCACTAATGGCACAGTGCTTTGCTTAGGGGTAGCTTGAAGGTAGTTTTTGAGGAAGGGCTTGGAGTTATTTTTTCATTTTCATCACTTGATTTTCACAGGAAGTCGGTCTCTAACCGGCCTGAGTCTTTACCCTCTGGGTAGACGTACTCGTGCTGCAGCTGTTGGCTTTTGCCGTCAGAAAACAGAACCCTGCTTTTCTTACAAGTGTGTCATTTTATGCCCTGTTGCTTTAGTGTTTTCACATCAACTTTTAACAGTCCTGATAATGTCAACTGTAGCCAAGTTTCAGCAGTCAAACACAATACCTGTCGCGCTCCTTGACATGAATTGTCTGATATTGACTGCTAGGTGGTCTCGCTGTGTATCAAGATCGATTTAGGTCTTCTTCCATGTTTTTCCCACCTAGAGCATTTGCTTTGCTGTGGTTATGCTTGTGTGTGTGTGTGTGTGCCTGTGTGTGTCAGGGTAACCAGCAGTGACACCAGCCTGCAGTGCAGTGTGGATCTGGTCCTTAGGAGGTCTAATGAATCTAGGTGGGCCTTGTCACCGTGCGTCTCTACGCACCGCCCTGCCGATCATGAGAGCCGACAGGTTTATGCAGCTGTGGCGACTCCCTGGGGAAAAGGGATGCAGCAGGAGCAGGCGCCCAGGGGCACACACATACACACACTTTTGCTATTTGCAGTCAGACTGATGCACATGCCCACAAAGTTCTGGTCAAGGGGGCATTCATCACGCCCTTCATCACCGCTTAGAAAGTAAAGCAGCACACGTTCAAGGTGTGGAGCAGCCACAAGGTTGCTTTGTGGTAGTTTCTAGATTTATCGAAAAAGTTTTCTCGGGTGCACCAAGGGCGGAGTTGATTGTGTCAGAGCTAATACATGATTCATGCATATTCTCATGTATCGTGTGAGTCATCTCAAATAGGTTCATATCAAAAAGGAGCTTTAGCCAATTACGAATAAGACAGTTTCTATTTGTTGTTGGCATTGTTGTTTTTGACTGAGCTTCTTTGAAGACAATCACCGCAGTGACACACACACTCAGCAGAGAATACAGCTGTTTTGTATTCTCCAACATCCAGGCATTCATTTTCATTTTAATAACTGTGAGGAAAAATATTGGCACCAGGAGATACCATCTTTCATTTGCTATAACTGTGAGTCAAAGATTATTATTTTCCCTCTCATCTCTGTAATGAAAATTTATTCCAACTAGAGGGGCTTGTATTTATGGGAATTAATTCACATGTGAATGGGTGGCGGTGATAGAAACACAAGCCGACATTTGAATTACGTATTCTGCATAGTTGGGCGAGGGGTAATAGCGAATCAAATTTCTGACTTTCATAGGAGAGTGTAAACTGTGTTTGTTTGCTTTTGTTTTTTGGGTTGCTTTTTTCTTTTTTTTGCTTTTTTTGGTATTGACTTTAATCATTGTTTATTTTGTTTCCATCATCAATCCGACCACAGCTAGACTGAATTGTTATCGCTTGCTTGCATTCAATTATGTCTGGAGAACATTTGATCCCAGAAAATGACAAAACCAGTTTAACCATCAGAATGGCTCCCACCTGTAGCCTGCTTCTTTCCTGACAGGCTAACACATGGACATTCCCAAATATGGGCTGCTGATTCACTCTACCCCTTTTTCAAAAGTCAAAAGTCACGCACCAAACCCCCCCATAATGACTTAACTAATGCAATTTTCTGTTTTTAATCCTTACCATGTCAGCTCTCACAGAGGGAGACCTTTGACTTGTCAGCCCCCCCCCCAAAGCTCTGCTGCCTTTGTTATGCTGAGTTTTAACATGTGTCACTTTCACTGCAGTGCAGTTTCCCGGGCCTGTTAAGATAAATGCCAATTTGGAGCCTTGCTTGTCAGGAGAAATTATGGCATCACATCTCATGTTGGAGAAAAGCCAGAAGTCTTCTTGTTTACACACATGTCATTTAAAGCTGGACTTTAAAAGACAGCCCTTCCTTCTCCTGAGTAAACACTCAGGGATTTAAGAGGCTGAGGTAAACTGAAAGTCTTCTTGTGACTCGGGGGAGAGAAAGCTAAGAGTGTAAGAAAAGGTTATGGCAGCCTTGTCAAAACTGGTGGGTCGAGGGAAAAGCTAAACATGCTTGTGCACAGTTCTGGTTTGTATCCACGTCATTGTGTCTGCATTTGAAAAATAGTGTTACGGTATATCTAAAAGACATTGCATATGTAATATGGAGCGCATGGGCCTAATTCTTAGCATTTTGCTAAGAGGCACCTTAACAAAATGGCTTACAGTAGCAAGAAAACAGCCACTCAAAACCCAATATCGATGCCATCTGGAATGTTTTGTGGTACGGTATGTGTTGTCATTAATTGCACACACTAAATAGCTAACGTTAGATGTTATTTACAAGTCTAGAAGAAATGTTCAGCATCAAACCTGATTTCCTTACTCCTCAAGAGCTGTCTCCAGCGGTGGAAAGTCACGCTAGTGTTCAGTTCTTGTTTGCTTCTTTTTGTATCACTTCTTTTTTCGCAGCCAAACGTGGTTACTTGCTGAGAGTGGGTGGTTGGGAGCCTCAGCCATCTTTGAGTTAGGGTTAGCCACTAAGCGGGGGCTGTAACTTCAACGTGATTGACAAGCCCTCTGGGCAGCTCTACATCTTTGTCCCTCTCATGTTGGACTGAAGACGGAGTGGATGCTACAGTGACTCACTGTCACCTCTGGAGGTACAAGTGGTATGACAAGACAGGTAGGGCAGTGGCTAGCCGGCTAGCCCCACTCATTTGGGGGGGAGAGGTAGAGCGGGTCGCCCACTAATCGGAAGATCAGCGCTTCGATTCCCAGCTCCAGCATGTCAAAGTATCCTTGAGCAAGATGCTAACCCTAAATTGCTCGCGATGGCTGTTCCATCGGTTCGTGAGTGTGTTAAAAACTGAGTAGCAGGTGGCAACTTGGCCACCAGTGTGTGAATGGGTAAATGTAACTGGTTGTGTAAAAAGCGCTTTGAGTGGTTGGATGACTAGAGTCTCCACAACATAGTACAAAGACGTCCTGGACATAAAGTCAAAACTGCTACTTCTTCACATTCTGTTGATGTTTGTTGAATTTTTAAATGTTTTAAACTCAAATTCAGGCCGTATCTTCCACATTGAACCTTAAACTGGACCTGCATTGAAACCTGCTTTGCCCTGTTGCGTGCAGCCCCACACATTCATATATTTTATGTCCACAACACAAATTACATCTTTCATTGGACTGACTTTGAAGAAGCCTTTTAGCTGTTGACACATCTAGGTTCAGACGCACCCTCTCCCTCAGCTTCACCATACAGGTCTATTGGAAACACAGTAATGCAGCAACAAGGGCCAAACCCCAGCACTTTGAAACCTTCCAAGCTCATACCTCTGGAGGTAGGCAGGCATGGAGGAGATAAGGCTAAGCCTCTGCCTCTCTTTTTCCGCTTCCTCTCTTTCTCCTGTGCTCCCTTACCTTTTTCTCTGCAGTGGGCCGAGGCGGGTGGGGGCTGAGATATCCACAGATGTCCTATTGTGAGCCTTTGATGTGCCTCCTCACAAAGTTACAGTGAGGGAGATCTATCCGTCACTTGTATGACTCTAACAACCTTGAAGCAGTTGTCACGTGTCCAATAGAATTGTAGTGGATGGCTGAATTATTGAGTCATGCAGGCCGGCTGAACCTGCTCTGAATTTTGAGTCCCATTACACTTGCTCACATAAATGTTTCAACAAATAATAGATAAATGGGATTCATCACGTGCTGTTAGAAAGAAATATCTTGGAGACGAGAGCACAGCATGTTTGTTTAAGACAGTGTTCTTTAGTACAAGCTGTTGCGCTCACCTCCTCCATGTTGTTTCTATGGGAACCCAGGGCTCGTCAACGGATCAAGGTATTTTTGTCTGCTGTGTGAAGTACTTGGCCTCTGGTAGCTATCATCAGTGGCACAGGTGGTAGATTGTAGCCATCAGCTACTCCTGCTCTCAGCAGATTTATTGTTGCTTGTTGAGTTGGCTCCTTACATCTGTTTGTTTCCTCGCTAGGACTAAAATAAGTCACTGAGCACTTTTTGTGAACGTCTTGTTCCCTGCATTATTTGTGTCCTTACCTTTTACTACACTGCAGCTTTGCCCACACATGCAGCAGCTGACATCACATGGCAAACCATTTTCCCCCGTTTTTACAGAGCGTGCCAGTGTGATGCCACACTTGAGGAAAGTGCTGTGTTTTCTCTGTACAGCCGAGCACAAGGGGGAGTCTTGCACCCCAAATATGTCAGCTCCTAGCAGGGTGCTGAACACAGTAGGACGGTAACCACCCGACACACTCCAATCCCCAAAACAGCTACCTTCCTTCACACAACCAGGCCATGTTGCTCCTGGCGAGGGGTGAAACAGAGGGAGGGATGGCCTTTGCACAGCTGTAGCTTCTTTCTACTTTGAGTTACACATGCAGCAGAAATCAGGCCATCGTGGAAGAGCTGCATCATCTTTCACATTTCAGTGAGAACACTTGCAGAGTCACGTTGCTATTAGCATGCTCTTTGATACTGAGTCAGCCTGTTTACCGAAACAAAATCAGGCCGTGGCAAAATCTAAAATCTGCTCGCAGATACAGCTCATCTGGCATTCGCAGGAGTCGCTCTCAGTAGCTGCGAGGCTTCTTGACAGCAGCTCGGTCTGAGCACGTATCTATAATATCTGTCATGTTCTGGATCACATGTCCAGCTCTGGGGCCCTGAGTCAGTTAGGGTTGTCCCCAACATTCGGTGCACTTGCTCACTGGTCATAGCGCCCTGTAGCGTGCGTCATCTGATACCCAAGTTAAAAAATACACTTTTTTATGAAGACAACAGTCAAGAGATGAGACTTTTTAGTGTTAGTGTGTCAAAGGCTGAATCATTTACCAAACAGGGGCACATAATAATTAGGGTCTAGTCGTTGCACAGCCAGCAGCACACTCGGAGGCTTTAATTGGCTGTGACAGGGCGCGACACAAAACAAAAGTCATGTTGTTGTGCACATTTACAAATGCACAGGCGCACACAAACACCACATCCCAAAGCCCAATAGATACATATATTATGTATTAGATTGCCACAGTTACATTGTAAACATATACATTTTATCACATATCCCCCGCCCTGTCTGCAACCATATTATACACACTATATTTCATATGATAATGTTAGACAGGTGCACCGTGCCTGCTGTCATGACCTCTACCATTTGAGGAGGAGATAAACAAAAGAACCCTGGCAACGCTCCATGCACATCCACAGAATGCGTATACACACAATTTGCACTTCAGTGGTTATACACCGCCGTACAATTTTCACAGACACAATGTGCACTTCGGCAACGCAGCCGTGCGCCCATACAATTTCTATCCAAACAATTTCCACTTGTTCGGCACAGACGCAGGTGTAACGACGTACATTGATAGCAAAGCACTACATCCACACATATACACGCCGCCTGACACATCAAGCAGTAGGTGCACGCTCTTTCACAGTCCAGAGTGGCTTCATAGCCTGTGATTTAACGGTCATTTTGCCGTCTGCAATAGCATCCTTTCCCATCCCCTGGTGCCCAGTGGTGAAATAACAGGCTGTGGGCTCATCCACAAAACCCACAGGACCACACTTGAATCATTGCTACAATTTGAGCTATCAAATCATAATGGGAGGATGAGATTGCCTTTCTTTCCTTGGCGCGTGTGTGTGTCTGTGTGTGTGTGTGAATGTGTACATGGCGGGTAGCTAAGCAGGTTTATATTCTCTGGGCCCGTAGGCTTGGGTTAATGTGTTTAGATAGCTCACATTTGTTCTCCTATTTTCCAACTGAGGAGAAGGTAGTTTTTCTTTGTTGTTTTGCTGATTTTTCACTTCAGAGCTCCCCGTCTTAATTAGTAGAAACTGGGAATAGTGTTATTATAGCAGTTGCCTTGTCTTTGAATCTGCTTCTGCCTTAGTTTTTGCCTGGAATAAAGTAGTCTTGTACTCGAAGCATTACAAAATGGCACGTTATTGTACAGCATGTTGTACCTGTTGACGTCTCTGTTACCTTGGCATCCTTTGCCTGTGTGTGTCATTGTGCAGCAGCGTCTTTGTTTGGTCTACATGATGGCGAATTCAGTGTTTTTGGAAAAAACATATTAAGCATGACACAATGAGTCATCTCCACTTTTGAAACACCAAATTTATTTCTCATGACATCACATACTGCAGACCACCATGAACACCCTTTGTATCTGGCTGCCATGGCCCCGTGTGTGTGGCTTGTTTTTTTGTGTAACTTCTACCTTGACATTGCAACCATTAGGCCAAATTGACATCAGCTCATTCTTATGTGTGTGCGTAGCTCATACTTCACCCCCCCCGCTGTTATTATAGTCTCAGTTTGTTACGTCATTTTTCTTTGATGTGTCGAAATCACACTACAAGTGACAAGATATCAGTGGCACAAAAAAAGACGGACAAAAGAGGAAGAAAAAAGCCAAAAGCAATGGATGATTGCTCCCGGTCCACAGACACTGTTATTACATAGCTGCCTGTGCCACCACAAGAGCAGTGAGGTCAATTTTTCCTCTGTGAATGGAATGTAATTTACCGTCAGCTTTGTAAAGGCAAGCCGCGGTCATGGCGGAGAGCGCTCTCTCTTCTGCTCGGGCTAATGATCGCCTTTGACAGAGGAACGGCCGCCGTGCTTTTCACCACAATCCTTATTCCACTCGCATTGATCCCCCTGCCTATTTTCACACAGTAATGGATGGCATTGTCCCTCCCTCACCACTGTTAGTACAAATAATTACGAATCAATATGCACTCAAGGCCCCACATCAGAATATAATTTTAACACATGATTTATTTCCACCAATGCTGCGCAGTCCCTCCCATGTGCAGGGAGTCAATGGCGGGGTGTTCTGTGACCGACTCCCTCACCGCCCTGCGCGATCAATCAAAGCAATCAGCTAAAGACTCTCAATTGTAGCTACTGAAATAAAGAAACTGCACTTTTAGTGGAGCTCTAATGGCACCTGTGCAGGGTGACATCCCTGACAGTAAATACACACAACAATGGACCTATGTATGTTCATCAGCACCGAATGACAGGTCTTTATAGATGTGTTTTGTCACAGTGAATTCACAAAACTTGCTGTTCTTTCTCTTATTTATTGATAAAAAGACCAAAATATATCTGTGATTTATATCCATATGTTGCAGCTCATCGCAGCTTAACTCAAACTTTGTCCAAACATCCATCTTTAAAAGATTGTACACTTCATTATTGGCCGTACAAACATTTGAACAGCTGCAATAAGGTCTGAAATTGCTCTGTTAAGACATCAAACAGAGATTCTAAACATGACTTGGCAAGGAGTTTATATCAGAATCATCTGTTTGCAGGAACTCTGCGCTTAGAGGCCGGCACGCTAATCTCTTTGCTCTCTGGCCCTGTCAGGATCGCTGAAATGTCATGCACTGTTCCTTACTCAGACAACGTGTGCGTGTGTGTGTGTGTGTGTGTGTGTGTGCTGGGTCTTGTCATTTGACATTTTGGCAGACAGAAAAGCCGGATCACTTTGAATCAGACTCGGAGCATTCCACCTGCCCAAAAGCTTCAGATTTCAGCTCATCCGTCCTCAACGCTGCCATTGCTGTCACACGGAAGTGTGAAAGGTCACTCAAACTGCGTCGCTACCCTTGACAGCAAATAAGGAGGTCAGAAATGTTAGCATGACAACAAGACAACATTCATTAGATCTGACCACACCCCTCTGGCGCCCACCTGAAGTTTTATTCCAAGTTAAAACAATGTAGCGGGTTTTTTACCTTGGATACAACATCTATAGCAACCCTGCTCACTAATGCTTTTCACTGAACTCCAGACATTTTTTTAGGGTCATCTTCTCTTTACGGTAGCGTGAATCTAGGTAGGGAAAAACTGTAGCTGGAAATCCCAGAATGACGATTAAATGAATAAACCATAATCAACAATTTGATTGATAAATACTGCAAAACATCTGATAAAAAACTGTATGAAAGAAAAATATATCTGCCTGGTGATGTAGGGCTCAGTCATTTATGTCTTTTGAGGCGGTCATGGTTCCTTTAATTCCTGCTGTAACTTGGCTGCAAGATATGTGACTGTATGTTCAACCTTTAGCAATCTAGTTATATTATTATTCATATAACGTACAAAGGTGGTCAGGTAGGAGGGGCCACAGACAGACGTCCTGGATGAATGTCAAGCATGTTATTTACATGTGCACGAAAGTATGAGAAATGTGAAATCGTGATGTCATATATTTCAGGAGGGTGGTAAAGATGTAGTAGACCCCTCCTCTTGAGTTTAGAAACTGGTAGGGGTCATGGTGGTGATGAGATGAAATGAAGAGGGAGCTGAGGAGTGGGCTTTTGATGAGCTTGTCTTGAGCTCAGGTTAGGATGGCTGGAGGTGAACGGGGTGGAGGAGGGCGCGACAATGACAGCTGACAGGAGCAGAGAGGAGAACAGGTTTAGTTTGGCAGTAGCAACGTGAATGGCTGAAGGAGATTGTGGCAAAGTTTGACTGGCTGACATGGAGAGGGAACATCCATAGTCAGCTGATTGGTGGAAACAGTGGGAGAAGGATAGAGAGAAAACTGTGAATGAGTTCCTGATTGAACTTCTGCTGAGCTTTGTTTATTTAAGTACTGTTGCTTAAGGACGAATTTTGAGGTCCTTGAACTTTCCTTGAGTCCATTAATTTCATGCCACTTCATACTTCTACTCCACTGCATCTCAGAAATATTGTACTTTTTCCTTCAATGCATTCATCTGAAAGCTAGCGACTACTTTACAAATTAGGAGTTTTGTATAAAAATCATCATCGTTTAACAGTTTCTACAAGTACAGCTGAAATGATTCATCGATTCATCAAGTAGACGAGTGACAGAAAATGAATTGGCAGCTATTTCTAATAAACATTTAAGTTTTTTTTACTTTTATTATTTAAAGTGCATGCTGCTGATTATACTCTCATACTTTTACTTAATTAACCTTTTCAGTGTAAGACTTTTACTTGTCACAGTATTTATACAGTGTGGTATTAGTACTTTTATGTAAAAGATCTGAATATTTCCTCCACTGGTCATTACTCGGTTGTTATTGTTTACTCTGATATAATTCCCAATACAAACACTGTTTCAGCCTCGTAACTGTTCTGAGATTGAGGTCGAAGGCTTTTATGGTAAGACCAAAAAGTGCTGCTGGCAAGTGTTGATGTTTTGAACATTGACTGACTTCAATCTCTCCGGGGTACAATCCTGCAGACACAATCAGGAAGATGTGAAGACAACAAAAGCACTATATGAACTACACTCATAGCCCCTAAAGGCAGGACCCCTCACTCACACACACACATGCTGGACATACACTCAGAGCATAGAGTCTTTATGTACTGTAGACAGACTGGGGCACTGTCTGCTGGGGTTAGCGAGGGGCCGCTGGGGCCCCCGTCACAGACACAAAGAATGTGTGTGTGTGAGTGTGTTGGCAGACTGAAAGTGGGGCAGCCAGCTGACAGGGAGTCAACTCAGGTCCTGGATGTTCTTCCTGTGTCAGACGCACACCCACAAACCCTCTCACACACAGACAAGGAGAACCATACTTACACATTTCCTCTAAGATGGCCTGTGATGCTGCCCATATCAACGGGATTACACTCTTTGATTCTTAGCAGATGAAACAAAAACAAATATGGCACCAGCAGCACCCGACAGATGGAGGTCAGACGCTCTGAGAAGTCATTTTGTGCAATGGATTTCAGAATGAACCACACACACACATTGCTGAGCTTTAGCCAGTGTGAGCTCAGCGCCTCGTCAGCGGAGGGAGATGAGTGGTTTTTGGGATTCTCTTTGATGGCTCCGTCCCCCTGCTGAGACACCAAGTCATCTCCTTTCTCTGTCTCGCATTTCTCTCTTCCCACACACACACACACTTACGCGATCTCTCCATCCATCCTGGATATACTGATGAGGCAGTGTGACTATCAGAAACACAGGAGCCATTTTCATCTTTTGTGGAGGATGTAATGGCAAAGAGAAGGTCAGCGTTCCCATCGTCTCCCGCAGCAATGCTAGTCTGTCTTTCATTGGCACCAACACACACACAGATACACACACAGAGGGAAAAGATCACAGTCTTGGCAAGGCAAGAGAGACACAAGAAAGCCCCAGTGTACAGTCTCTCCGTGTGGGAGTACATGAGGAGCTACAGGCCGAGACTCTTAAGACTCTTTAATGTTTAACGTGAAAACTGATTGACAAAGCGCCTTGCATTGTACTTTTTATGTGCAGTGTTTATAGTTTATAGCAGCTCAGTTTTTCCTCTTCTTTTCTTTCAAGGTGACATTAGATAACTTATCACAAATCCTCTCCACCTTGCCACCTCTTCATTACCGAGTGACCTCTCACAGAGGTGCCCCTAATTAAAAGTGGACTCTGTCAGCTCTCTCGGTTGGATGGAGGCCCTGCTTTAGCTTCACACTTGCCAACACGAGACAATCCAATCCAGCACTTCTTGTTCTGAAGCCGTTACCTGAGCAGCATTGAGCTAATGAACACTGCCAAGAAGCGGGGGGGTCACTTCACTTATCTGCCCCTTTTTATTTCCGCCTTTTTATTCACTTCATTGGAATAAGTCATGATGCACCTTCCCGGCGGTGGCTTTGTACCTTGACAAAAGGGGGCAGATTTAAATAACTCAAAGTGCCTTCGCTCAGACCTAATCCCCAACCCCACTCTAATCAACCCCCGCTGTTCCCTTCTTTGCTTCTTAACATTTTCTATGCGATGGAGTGAAGCAAGACCAGATAGAAGCATTTAAATGTAAGTGCTGGCAGGCTAATCTCTTCAAATCCACCCTCCGTTGCTTTCATTACTCCGCTGAGGTGTGCGTTGTTTTCTTTTCTTTCAGGTCACTCCCTTTGATGCTACAAGTCAGAAAGCGATTTCTAGCAATGTGAAAGACCACAATTTGATCCAGTTTCAGCACCGGAATTGCTTAACCCTCTCTAAAACACCTGAGGCTGCAAAGCACGGGACGTGGATCTACTTTGTTATGTATCAAATAGAGGACAAGCTCTGACAGGCCAAAGTCGATAAAGACATAATGTTCATTGGTCTACAGAGCTGTGTAATAATCCCGGCTCACTTTTTCTCCAATCGTGGCATTTACCTCATTATTTATCCATCCAGTGGAAACGTTACCGAGATCTCGAGAAGATAAGTGAGATCATTTCTCCTGGCATGGATATGATATTTTCTCTCCTCCCCTTCATTCTTTGGAGCTTGAGCCCCGAAGCGAAACGACACAATAAAATACAGCTTTCTAAAGTGATTTGAGCGCCCAAAGCTCCCGTGACATTCAGTAAGGATAAAAATCTTCGGGGAGGAATCAGCAACATCCCCGGCAGCCTTAGCGTTTCACCACAGGGAGAGAAAGCAATAAAAGTGCAGAGATAAGATGAGCTGATGGTGCAGACAGTTTTGGCACTAATGATGCCTTCAGTGTTTTTCGTATGTTTCACCTACTATTCTTTGCAGCTTTTATTGTGTGCTGACTGAGAGTTAATGCGGCTGCTTCATATGTTTATGGTTTGCTTAAAGATGTACTTTCAGTGTGTTTAATTTATTGTGGGCAAATATTACAGCATCTTATCTTAGTACAGCTTCTTGAGGAGTAGTTCACCTACACGGGTTTATATTTTGGCGCAGCACTCAGCTCAGATGATGACTCAACCCTTGAGTCTCATCCCAAACATTGCTTTGCCACTGAGGGCTCCTCATCTTTCCCACTCCCTCTCGCCTCTCGTGCCTCCCCCTCCCACCTCTGCTTCGGACTCTCTGCGCAGATTCCACTGGGGTAAGGGAGGGGGGGAGCTTCAGAGCAAAGACATCTTTCTCACAGGGCTTTTTCCACAGCCAGTGAACACATCCATTGTGAGAGAGCTAAATCCGCCAACCTTTCCCCCTCTTCCTGCCCGGGCTTTGAAGCTCTGCACTTGTCTTGTTGATCCATCCATCTTTCGGCGTGTCCGGCAGCATTTATGACACAGATGCTTCAGCCGTTGGAAGGCTGCAACATCTGTTGAGCATTCCTGTTCAGACCCCGGTGTCCTCAGCTCCAGCGTGCACCAGGAACTGATTAGAGGAAGGTGAGAAGGTGAAAGTAGCAGGTTTTAAAGGCTGGTGCCAACTTTATGAAACCTGTGTCTCCATTGCAGTATTTAAGGACTTCCCTTTGAACAGTGTTTATTTATGAAACTCAATGTGCAGTCAGGATGTCTCATTCAAAACTAAAAAAAAAAGCTTGCCATTGACAACCTGCCCTTCTCCACCTACACCTGCTCCAGCCAGATGGTGTGTAACTAAAAAAGAAGCACATAGAGAAGGTGGAAATAAACTGACATTAGTCCTGCACAGCCCCCGTATTTATTTCAACGAGGCCGCTACATCAACAGCGGAGGTGTCAATGCAGAGAGCTCCAAAATTAAAATTAAAAATCTGGGTTGTCCAACAAAAAAAAAAAAAGTTGGACCTGGCTCAACTTTTACCGCAATGCAGTGCTGACCGATCTAATACAGGCAAGTCAACATTCCTGGTAGATGACTTTGTAACATGAACACTGTGAACCCTTGTGATCATTGTTACAAGAGACAAAAGATAAACTGATTGCCATCGCGATAGCAGCATCGTAAAGATCCAGCCCTGTGGTATTATTAACCACTGAGCAGTGTTTTGGCATCTGATAAGCCCTCAAACTCTGTTACTCAAACTGGACTTCATGAGTCGTATCCTGAGTACCTCAAGCTAAACCCCCACCAGTAAACCCCCCTCTTTTTAATGCAGGGCTGATTTTGGTCTGAAAGGCTACTTTGCCTTGTGCAGTGAAGAAATAGCAATTTTTAGTAAGTTCTTTAAAGGGACAGTCAATCCCAAAATTTAGAAAAACATACTTTTGCTCTTACCTGTAGTGCAATTTATCAATCTAGATTGTTTTGGTGTGAGTTGCCAAGTGTCTGCCTTCTCTAAAAATACTGGAATTGGATGACTCTCGACTTGTGGTGCTCAAAGTGCCCAAAAAATACATTTGAAAAACTCAACATCAGTGTCTCTTTCCAGAATTTATGACCAGGTTACTCAAGATAATCCACAGACCTTGTTGGGTTTGGTTTCTTGTAGGAACTATTGTCTTTCTACAAACCTACATCCACCAACAGTATCACCACACAGAAGGAGGCGTGCATCTAGTCATGGACAAGAGGCTTGTGCTCATGACAGCACGAGATATCAACACTAATAGCATCCTGGTGAGCTAGCATTGGATGCTTGTTTTCTTCTGCGCAGTGACAAGGTTAGGGGGCATTGTTTGGTAAAAAGGATATAGTTCCTTTATTAAACTGCTCAAGGTCTGTGGGTTATCCTAAGTAACTGGGCCAAGATTCCCCAAAAGAGACATTGCTGTTGAGTTTTTCAAATCTTTTTTTTATGCTTTTAGTACCACAAACCAAGTGCCATCTAGTTCCATTATACTAGAGAGAAAGCAGACATCCCTACTGCCGTTATCTCCAACATTCGACAACTCACACCAAAACAATCTAGACTGATAAACAGCACTACAGGTAAGAGGAGAAATGTGTACTTTAAATTTTGGGGTGAACTGTCCTTTAAGTGTCTGTTACTGAGTGTGATCAGATTTCCAGTATTAGAGAAAGCTAGAAGGAGAACATAAAGTGTGGTGATCCCCAATATCACCAAAAATGTATTTCAGTTGAGTGTTTTATTTTTGTTGTTGCTAACTGAACAATAAAAAATCATTTAAGTGATACTCCATCTAAAATCTTCAATGAATCGCCTGCAGAGTGGAGTTGGCAGTTTGTTCACATGTTCATTCAAGTATCAAAATGACCAAAGAAACTTCTTAAACGGCTCCTGAATCATTATTCACTTCTGTTATGATTGCTAAAAATGGTCCTTTTACTGCGTCTGAGGGCTCCATATTGAGCCACATAATGGAATAACAAAGTCAAATGTAAAAGCCCTTTAAAAATAATTTGAGCACTTTGTTCAAAAATCAGCTTAATCATCGTTTAGAGAGCTGTTTAGGACTGAATAATGAAATAGAATTATTGAATTGAACATTTAACACTTTTTACTATATGCTAATTGCATTATTTAAATGCTAATTTATTTAATCGCTCCATGAATTGTTTTTAAAAACGTATCCACTTAATGTATTATGATTAACTTCTGAATATATCTGGAGTTATTCTGGTGGCATCCACCACCATTACCTCAACCTGATGCAACTACGGTTTGCATTGCATCCTTTATCTGCTTTTGCTACGAGACATGTTTGAATAAAATTTGCTTAACAACTGGGTTCAAACAAAGGTTACGACACATATACTTGTCAGTGGCACAATATTGAGTCATCAGCCAGATTTATGGACCCTGCATCAGCTCTCCACAGAGGCAGACAAGCTACTATACAGTGTACGAGGCAGCATGTGACCAACCTCTTAGTGGTCCCCTTTTGTGTGGGACCTCCCTCCACAGTATCTCCCCCAGCACTTCAGAGGGACCCCCCCTTCACCCTCAGCACACAAAGAGGGGACAGAGTTGGCCTGGGTAATTGGGATAATAATTATTTCTGCATTTAGTGCCAGCTGGGTGCCTGAGAAGGTCAGGGAACAGCATGAGGACAGGCTTATCTCCATGTTGGTGCTGGCTTCCATATGGCAGCAGACAATAGGAAAGGGCCTTGGCCCCGGACACAGCAGCATGGCACAGGACAGCTCCCACAGACAAAACACAACAACACACTGAGGCAGCACTAACCACGGTGGGTCTCAGAACTGCCACACAGGCTGGCTGGCTGAATGACTGGCTGCACAGCGGTGGACTGACAATAAAGGACAGTGGAGTGATGGGAGAGTGAAAGAAGCAGAGAGAGGTGGAGGGAGTGGAGAGAGAAATACAGCAGCGGAGTACAGAGAAGACAATTCTGTAAAGTTAAATTCATGAACTTGTTTCCTTTAAATCCTTGTCTCATTCAGGACACAAATAGGACTGTTCTGGCCTGAATGTGGACAATAAGAAAGGCTTTCCTGATTTATAAAGAGGACTTTGACCCCTCTATTGAAACTCTACCTTTATGTGTTAGCGTGGTAAAGGCTTGAGGCTTGATGAAAAGACGTGAACAGTGAGAGGTTAAAAGTCTCCTTTCTTTTCTCCCCATTCTGCGCCTCCTTATTCAACTGCCCCTTCGACCTCACCGTTCACTGGGTTACCATGGCACCAAAACCCCCGTAGCAACCCGGCCTGAGCTTCATAAATCAGATTTTTACTGTGTAGCACTCCTTTTAATCTCCATCCGCTGACGGCTTTATTTGATTCCTTCTCTTTGGAGGGCTTTCAGTGGTCAGTCCATCGTGAAAAGAATGCCGGGGTGTGCGTATGCATGTGTGTGTGTGTTTGTATGCATGTGCACAGGCGTGAGAAAAGGTCTATAGAAAAACAATGTTGTCCAAGACTCTTTTGAGCCCCCTGTGTGCAATTCTTTCAGTTTGAGTTCCCAAGCGTCCCCTTCCCTGCGTGGTGACTTTGCATTGAGGCCTCAGCGAGAATCATCGCCGTCTTTAATGATGAGTCGTTAATCCCCTAACGTGCTGCAATCATACCTCACTTTCATGTCCAAATGAGGACGGGAGTCCATTTTTTCTCGCCTCTTCTCATGCTTTTTTTTTCCTAAATGTGACTTAATTTAATTAAAAGGCAACTTGGCAGCGTCCAGACATATCCATTACTTATTCATAAAGTGACTTTTGTTTCTGTGCGACCTGTTAATCAGAGCGACACAGTAAAGAACACGAGCCAACAAAACCCTCCTCCTGGCGCCGCCATCAAACTTTAATACGACTCGCTGGTCCGGGTCGCGGTCTTGTCTCTGAGTCTATCTCCCAAACAAACAGCCGAGGTGAGGGAGGACGGCCCCGATAAGCCTCAGACAGGCTCAGGTGAGCGAGAGAGGAGTTAGTGCACAACCGAAGCAGTTAAAACGTCTGGGCTGGATGACACAGTGCTCCTAGAGCCATTTCAGTAACTGTCCCATTGATCTGCAAGTAAATGGATGAGATGGCTCTGTAATAGCAGGGACCTCTGGCTCTCAACAGCAGCTGTCCATCTCAGACGTTATAAGCTGTGATCGATGAGATGGCCATGTGAAATCAGACGCTGGGCTCAGGTAGTTGAGGGCTCTGAGAGAGCACATGTGTAAGTGTGTTGTTTGTGTGTTTTTGTCGATGTGTGAAGATTTAAGGTTTTAAGTTTGGATGGATGAATACAGTTTTGGTCTGCAAGTGACAGTAGGATATCTTCATGTGTGTAATGTGTGTGTGAAAGGGTCTCTGCTTTGTTTCCAAATCTAAACACATCTTATAAGGGTGAGTGTGTGTTAAAAGCAAACCCACCTAAACCCATTGACTGTAAGACAGTAATAGATGTGACGTGTTATCAGCCCTTGGTTTGTGTCTTTTGTTTTGCCGAAGCTTTGAGCCTTGAGTTTGGCATCTTGGCCGTCACCATTTGGGATTTAAGGAGCCAAAAGTGACCATATTTGGACAAAAGGGTGGAGACAAACCTCACACTAGCTGCTACTAGCTGCTAGCTTGGTCAGCAGAGTGCTATTCAG
>JAPZEB010000013.1:20406010-20418465 GCA_029783705.1 Chaetodon striatus | reverse complement strand
GAAAGAGGAAATGAAGCATGGAGAGAATATGGGGGGCAGCTGAGTGGAAAAAGGAGACAAAGAAAGAGAGAAGGATAATGCTAATGCTAATGCTAATTTACGCTCGTGAAATACAGGCCTAAACCATTAAAACAAAATGTACTCACCAGAAAATCTCAATATCCAAATACTCGTTACCTGGAGAGGCTGGGAAAAGATATACGTTTCTTCCCTGTTAGAACCAAAATCAAAACAGAAATAAGCTATACAGACCAAAACCCTTTTTGGCACCAAGCTGTAAACGTGTTAATTTATGCTGTAAATTTTGGCATTTTGACTCACTTTTGGAGCCAACCTCAAGAGGCCAGTCAAGGAACTGCAGTTTTTTGCACTTCATGGTAGCTTTATTTTCAGGCCCTGGAGGTTGCCAAAAATCAGATTACAAAAATTTTATTTGAGCCACTTTTCCCAACTGTCAGTATCAGGCGCTGTATCGGTTGCAGACCTGATAGTACAGAAGTATCAAACTAAAATTCACAAGTTATTACCGATCAAAAAGTAACTGATCCTTTGTGGTTTGTGAAGCGGTGTCCCCTCTGAGAACACATTTCCATCCACATGCCTCATGTCAGGGAGTGGGAGTGAGTGTGTTACTGCTTGGTGGAAAAGCCTGTCTATATGGTGATGGTGACGATGATGGTGTCAGGCTCCTCCAGTCCTCTCTCTCTTTCTTTCTGTCTGTCTGCGCTGCCGAGGAGCAGAGTAAAGGTCTAGAGTTCATTATCAGAGATTTTCCTCTTCAAGGGGCACAGCGACCAGAGCATGTGGCGAGCTCTCATTACTCCCAATGCTGTCACATAATCTTTGCCCACTTACATCCTAGACACAGGGACCTGACTTGTCTGGAGTGGGCCTGTCTCGTGTAGCTATTCCCATTCAACACAGGAAATTAATCTGAAAGCGCCTATAGAGAAATCGCCATTTCAGGCCATTAGCACTTGTCGTGCAAAGCCGCCATTACTGAAATAACCCGGGCAGTGGAGAATATTGGACTTACTGGAGCAATAGCCAATTCATGCTACATAAGTTTGAAAATCACCCACTTGGGGAATATTGTAATGGCCTTGTGCAAATACAGACGTATGCTAAGGAAAACTATCGTAACCTGCCAGAAGTGAAATGACCGGGTTTCACTTCTTAAACAGCCTGAAGGAATATTACAATAAGCATAGCAACCATATAAGAGTGGAAAAACTTCCCTTCATCTGTCTGTCATGAGATGAATTCAGGCTGGGCCACACACGTACAAGCACATAAAAATGCACATGTTAGAGCTCCAGAAGAGGAATGAAATAAATCCATGTTGCAGTTTACGGCTCATCTTTATAGGATGTGATAGAATTTTAAGGATTTTCCAATTGATTCCCGAGTAAACGCTGACATCTGGCAAGTCATCAAGACAAATCTGCCAATGACGAGTGTCAGTCAGCTGCTTTATTTTATCGGACTGATTTTTTTCACACTGGGCAGTAAAGCCAGTGCGTTCCTGGTTGCATGCAGATAGCGTGTTCTTCCAGTCACTATAAAATGTTCTAATCTCAGATCTAAAAGTTTTTTTTAAAAAAAGAGTTCAGCCCCTCCTGTTACTCAAGTTAAAGCGACTTTTGGAAACTAAATTGATTTATTTTTTTTAGTTCCATTTTTGGCACGGCTGCCACACCCTGCTTTGGAGATTGGCATTCTGTGAACGGCAGCCAATTGGCAACCGCTGTTTACTGCTACCAGCTGCTTTTGCTCATTGAAGTAGTTGCCTCTCTTTTACACATCAATCTGCTTTCTCTCTCTCTTCTCCCCTCTCATTAATCTTTACAAGATCCCAGAGTATGGCATAACTTAAGGTTTGCCATATTAACCGGCCTTTGAGGCCCCTTAAAGCTATTTTTAATAACACTTTGGTTTTGATTAGACTGTGACAAAAAGCATAGATACCACTTGTTGAGCTAATTTCATCCTTTTAAGTCCCTCCCGATTGGACTCGGACGTGACAGCTGACAGTCTCTCGGGACGTCAGGTGTTGATGGTGAAAGACAGGCAAGGTTGGACTTCATCTCTAGTCACGTTTAAGATATTCGTTTCAAGTCTCTTTCAGGATGTCTTTCCAGATTGACCCAATGGTGTCCTTCAGACACATCCACGCCGTCAGATGTTTCAAAAGCCGCTCTCTTGTCCTTCTCGCCGTCTTCTTCAGAAGATCACCTTGCCAATGCTTTGGTGGGAAAAGGGGGGGAGGGGTGGGACTGTTTAAAGGTGATAATGGTCTTTAATCTGCACCAATGATGATTTATCAGCTCCTGGCCAGCCTGCTGCACTGACTTTAAAACATGAAATAGAAACTATTACCTATTACCGACTCATCACTCACTTCTTAGAGTTCCTGGAGGTGGGGGGAATAAGTGAGAGGCAGAGGAAGATAGAGGGGGGAGAGGGAGGAGGTGCGGAAGGATTCATCTCTTTCTCCCCCCTTTTTTTTTCTTTGCAAAGCCACCAGAGCTCCAATCCAATTTGCCAGGCATGTGGAGTTATCCTTAAGCCTGTCAAATGCACTGACAGTGGAAAGCTGTCACTTCTCATATGGTCATATGGTCACAATCAACACTCAAGTTATTTATAGGTCTCATCCTTCACACATTCGCCACTACAAGGACCCACATAACAACTCGCCACACTCAGACGCCATAAGAGAGCCAATTTACTCATTTAGTAGCACCTCTTAACTGTCCTTTAAACTGCGAGCTGCGTCTTATTATAGAGCATACAGCTGGTGGGAGTTGAGTTTTATTTATTTAATGGATTTAATGGATCCATCCTCTGTGAGGTGGGGCACAAATAAAAGAAACAAAGATGCAAAATAAACTAAATTTGTCTTGATAGTCTCATTTTCCTGCAGTTATTAACCTATTGAATTTAATTTGGTGATTATATATTCAGGTAAGTATCCTAGCTTTAAATTAAATGCTAAAGATTATGGTAAATAATAGGATATTAGCTCGCACTTAGCATGGAGGGGGAGGCTAATTAAATGTGCTTCAGATATCCCTGCCTCCACTCGGACCAGCCACTCAGTTCTCAGTTAGCAATGGTGCAATTATTGCTTCATTTTCATGGCGTGGCCATTGGCTTTGTGTGTGTGTGTGTTTTGTCATACCTGGAGGATATGTGTTAACTCAGCAGGTTGAGCATTACCAAAGACCTCTATTGTTCTCAGCTCTATTGAGAGTTCTCCAAACACTGGCCTATAATTAAAGGGCTCACTCCTACTTAATGCTTTTGTTCCCATGCCCCCCCGACCCCTCCCCTCCCCTTGCTGGGGGTTAGGCATAATAAGCATTTTGTGTGTATGCACATACGTGTGTATGCTTGTGTGCATGCAGGCAGATGTATCTTAATTGAGTTTCGACTCACTGGTGCATTCATTCACACATCAGCCACCGCATCGGCCATCTGCGGGCGAACCCATGACCGCTTGGTGTCTTTTATTAGCACCAGGGGCTTATCCTCTGTGGCTTGTCTGGGACTGTGGGAGCACCATCACAAGCGGCTTCCCTGTCACCCATTCCTTAAACCACCTGAAGGTGACAGTGTTTTGTCATCAGTGCCTCTCAGCTCCCCTCACTTAAAGTGCAGCCTGAACCCCCGGCGCCAAAGTGAGCCACCTAACCAGGCCTGAATAATTCTCTCATTAGGAGCTCGGCTGAGTGCTTTGCTGTGTCACATTTAAAATGTGGCTCCTTATAGGGGGCTTTTGCCTATGAACACGGAGCCTTGCCAAAGGGAGGGACTGTGTCATGAGATGAAATAGGAGACACGCAGAGAGAGTTTTATGAGAACCACTCTCTTTCTTCTCTCATCCTTGTGATATCCACTCCAAGTTCCTCTCATGGAGTTGCAGTCTCCTTTCGTGTCTGACAGGAGCTCCTCTCAGTGGATGAAGTTAATTAGATAGATTTCTGTTATTGAGCATTCAGATGTCTTTACAAATTCTCTGTCTTCCCTCTCATATAATATACCTCTCACTATCTTCTCTGCTCTGTTTTTTGCGACTCAGGCAGTTTAGCTGGAGGATTAGAGGAGATTACACTGTGATCTGGTTTGTGATAACAGCTCATATTTGGAGAAGGACTCCTACAGTCACCTGCAGAGAGAAAGAAAGAAAGAGACAAAACATCAAACTGTGTGAAATGCTAACAATCTGGCCTCGTGACAGATTCGCCCTTATTAGCCCGCCTGTTGAAAGGCACGGAGAAACATTATCAGATCTCTGTGTGCTCGCTGGAGCCCAGAGCCCATCTTAAGTTACGCTGGTTCAAATCCCTGTGGCTGAGAAGAAACAACAGGACAGCACTGATGCGAGCTTAAAGAAATGACCGCTGAGACTTGCTTCAGCCGGGGTGAAGTGCAGGGTGTTTGTGCATAAGCACGTGTGTGCACTGGGAACGCTGCCACTGCTGCTATCTTGTAGACTAAAAGCTTGTCACAGCTGACCTCATAGCTTTCTGTTGCGCTGAACATGGACAGTTATGGCCCTCTAAATCTCTGGGGAGGACAAAGACACTTTAAGATCACCTTTGGCCTCTCTGCAATGTCACAAGATCAGCGTTTGGAATATACACACTTGTCCTTCAGTAAGAAAGAATTCAGCCCAGTTGTTTGTTGACTCTGCCGTCCTCCAAACCTCATCATTTTCTCACAGAGGTCCGAGCTTATTAATTTAAACCAATTGACAGTAAAAGATATAATTATACTTGACCAATTCTGCACCCGATGGCCTTTTCCATGCCTTGATTATTGACTGCCAGTGCTCCTGATTAGCATGTCGGTCACAGGGGAAGTGGTGGCCCGCAGTCATGATGATAATTGAGATCATAATCACAGCCAATGAATTTGCGTGTGTGTGTGTACGGTGGTCGTAGCGGTGGATTTGGGGGCGGGGGGCTCCGAGCTGTCAAGGGGGCTTTTGATTGATTGATGCCTGATGCGAGATGATGGATGCGTACCCGCATTAAGCCGAGTGACGGCCACGCAGAGGCTCGCCGCGGCTCCAGCAGTTTAAGGCAGCGTTACGGCTTCATTAAGGCAGAGAGGCCGCTGTGGCCATAGATCATGGTGGTGACAGGCCAACATTATGTCTGGCTGGGTTGATAATGATGTCATGAATGTGAGGGTCACAGGTTGAAGGGGCATTAACATATGTAAGGCTCCTGGAGGTTGATGGGAGATAGCAGTAATGGCAGGATTTCTCCCTCGCTGGTTTGACTTTGTGATTTTATGGACTGGTACAGATGCAGTACAGCGTTGTAACACACAGAGCAGGTGGATCTAATATGTGAATCAGTTTCACGCGCATTTAAGGTCCAGTGTGAAGGATTTAGGGGGATATACTGGCAGAAATGGAATATAGTAGAGTAAGTATGTTTTCTTTCGTGTATAATCACCTGAAAATAAGAATCATTGTGTTTTTGTCACCATAGAATGAGCTGTTTATCCATTTATATCTACACAGGGAGCAGGTCCTCATCCATGGAGATCGCTATGTTGCACAGCCATGTTTCTACAGTAGCCCAAAAGGGACAAAAGAAACACTAGCTCTAAATAGGGCTATTTGCCTTTTCATGTCTGCCATCCTAGTTGGTTAGTTAGCCTCTGTTTTTACCAGCTTATATCAGCGGATCCATTTGATTTGGAGCAGAAGAGACCTCTGCGGATAATTTGGCTCCTGATATTCTGAACGCCTGGATCTTAACTTATCAGAGAAAATAGGTAACAGCACATTAGCAGGTGCTGGGCTAGCTGCCCGTCTCCGACATGCCAAACAGCACTGGAGACGCACTGATTTATAACGTGAAACTGCTTTATTCAGTGTTTTTTATTTATTTCTTTGGATTTAATTACCTGTTTCAGAGAGGATGAGACCTCTGCGAGTAATTCTGCACCCACCAAAAACCTCCTGAACAATGAACACTGAAGGAATTCTTTCCGAGAGAAGTTTCAGTCGGCTGCCACCTGCAATCTTCACCTCTAGATGCCACTAAATCCCCCTAAATCTTACATACTGCTCCTTTAAAGTTGAATAAAAAGAGACTTTTCTAAATGTAACAAATACAGGCACCAAATTAAAAAGTATGTTATATTTTTGTTTTGTAAATAGTTAGCTTTTAATAAAGTTATATTTGTGATGCACATCATTTGTTGGTGGTTATGATCCATTTTTGTATTTATATATAAAAAAAGGAGACAAATCATTCAAAGAGTTGTTATGTGAACATTGATTAGTCTTTTTAGCTCTGATTTTCTCATTTTTATCCTTTTTTGTCCCCCCATCTGTGGCTATCTGCCCACCTCTTGACCCTCACATTGATTATTACACAACATTGATAGCCTAAATTGAAATGATGCAGCCAGCCTCATCTTTTTCTTTCGTTTGCTCATCTGTCTGCGTGGCCATTACTAAAGGTCACGACCCCTGACCCCCTCCCTCTGCTGTCTTTCTGGCTCTCAGAAGAGGGCTCCAAGACTTAATCCAGTAATGGAGGAGACAGGAGAGCAGCCAGTACAGGATGCCAGGGGATAGTGGGGAGGGGAAAGAGGCAACAGCTCCTTTCCTCTCCTCCTCCTCCTGTTCCCTTCATTTACTTCTGTACCTCCATCCATTCCCTAGAAGTACAACCAAGCTGTAGTCACCCCCGCCCCCCCCTTCCCTCTCCATCTTCTCACCACTTAAAGCTGGGACCAGCTGCGCCAGGAGCAAAGAAAATCATTGGAATCCATCTTTTTAATTCTGCTTTATTACACCCACTATCAATATTGTTATTGTTTAAAGTGGCCCCGGCTTGAGCTGGGCTCTGACTGACGGGCGTCCTACCGTGCCTCTCTCGTTAATTATGTATAGAGGAAGTAGCGGCGGCACAGGGGGTTGTGGAAGAGACGTCTTGGGGGCTGCTTGTGTATGGGACGGCGAGGAGACCTACGGAGGGCCGGCGTGAATTATTTACCGTCGGCTCGTGGCTCGCCCGCTGAGCGTCAGGCACTGACATTTGGAAAGGGAGCGATTGTCTGCATTCAGCACAGTGTGATGCCGCGCTGGAGTAAATGAGATACTTTACAGGTGTAGGCCTTCCAGAGTGAACCTCAGTGCCCTAATAAAAAACAGGATATCTGCTCGGCTTGTTAGTTGGTAGAAGGGGATTTAAAAAAAACAAAAAAAACGGGTGTTTGAGTTACCAGAAATGCCGCAGCGGAGAAGCATACCTTAAAATTATGCACCAGATGTCAAATGATACATTTCTGAATGCAGATGCAATATATGGCCAATGCACCAGCGCTGCTTAGGCCCATTTGAAATCTAATATTAGCCTTTCATTATAGGTAGGCAGTGAGAGTGTGTCACTCTGGCAACGTGGTAGAATAGCAAACGAGTAAGAGAGGGTCAGCTGCATGTGAATATCTGCATCTGGAGTGGATTCATCTGCTCGTTCACATGCTGATATCTTTGCATATATTTGCATTAAAGGACCATAACAGTGTTTTAATCCACGTGGTACATTTCACACACGAAACATCATAGTCATATCATAGATTGTTTTTATGTGTTTCCTCTCAACCTGCAGGCAACGATTGGTTTTCATTCATCACAGACTGGTGTGTAAATCAATTCGCAGAGACCAGATGTTGAACTCTCGATGTGCTGTAAACTCAGAGTAAACAGTACGCTTGCTGTTAGTTTGGTCAAAGTTACAGTGAACTATTGTTGCATGGTAATGCAGTTGCAAATGGGGGTTGTTTTTAAAGCTTTGGGGTGGATATGTCAAAGTGGTGGTAAGAAACTCTGGCATCCAGGAGTCAACTGCTGCCTTTTAATTATTTCTGCAAGTTTTAGAATCAGCATACAGCAACGTTTGCCTGCAGGTAGGAAAATGCAAAACACTGTAGTTCTCTGGAAAATAGCCCGTAAATCATTGATAGTTTGTAATTATGTAGAACTTGCCAAAAACCGACTCCTGGATGATTCCAGTGTTAGGTAACACAGGAAGATAGATGCAGTCACCGTCCCAGACATGAGCAAGTCAATGAAGGTCAAGTTACCACCACTTGAAATCTGAGATGTTTTGAATGGTGGACTGGATGAGGTTTGACATCACCAACTATTTCATGTGAGTAATATTCCATCCCATTCTCTGGTTTTTTTAGCAGGGGCTCACCCCAAGCCCCGTCTTTGAATTGCTCCCCTCCAGCCTGTCTGTTTTCCTGCTACTGTGCTGAGGCTGTGGTGCGCTGTGCTTGAAAAACTTGTGCCTCTCTAATAAGCTGCCTGTGGGCATTCCAGCACATGAGAGCGGCTGAAGGATGAGGCAGTTTCAGAATGCAAAGTTAAAAAGTAAGTCAAGTGGGATGGAGGGGTTTTGGAGAGGGGGCTGCGGTGTCACGCAGCTGTGCGATGAGCTCGGTTGGACCTGGCCAGGCAGGTTGAAGTTGTTTGTAGGACTGTTTCTGTGGGACTCTGACTGTGGCAGCACACCAAGGGACATGGAGAATGAGCAGCTTCCTCCCTTTTCATTTTACACTCCATAGTTCCAAAACTTAAATTAATTAGCTCTGCGTTTTTTTCCCCCTATATCCTCTTTTCCCTTAATTTCAAAACATTTTTTTCACTCTCACTAAGGACGTTGTCAAACTTCAGACATGGCATCTGTTTTACGCAAAGCACTTGAGGCATCCACACTTGGCTGGACAAACCCATCTCAAGATCCACTCGGCTCCTTCTTGTCTAAGTGCTAACGATCGTCTAGCCGGCACTTCCGCCAAATTCTCCAGCCCTCTCTGGGTTTTTTGAGAGCTGCTTTAAAGAGAAACCTGCAAAGGTGACTCGTCGCTGCAGCACACCAGCCTCGTTGGACATTTATTTGAGGTCACCTAATGCAAAATACAGCAACCGATTTCATATTTCACGGCGCCGACCTATACTTAGACCAAATATTTTGGTGTCAGGGTCCATAAAAGAGAATACTGGAAGCCAAAGTCATATAGTATACCCCAGCTCACTTCTCCTCTGGCCTCTTAGTGTCAAGCCAGCTGATATCTCATAAAAGCTGTCTTTAAGGCCTGATGGGCTCATAAAAGCTGAGCTAACCTGTTTAGATGGATACTTTAGCCTACGGCCTTCACACTTTATTTACACACTTCACTCTCCTTACCCTGAAGAGGAATGTTGGCTTGTCAGATGCCTCTGTTCAACATAACAGCCCACTGTACAGACTTAGACATGAAAATATCATATTCAATGTGAGTTATTCACCCTGTTATGAGACTGGGCCTGTCACACATGTGTTCTCAAATTGTTTATATGCTTCTTTTAAAATAACAGATTTACTGTATTAGACTTCTGGGGCATGATCCAGCGAAGGAATTCTGTGTGTGCTTGCAAGTTTTGGGCACGTGATTAGCTTTAATAATTAGCATGCAGCGCAGCTTTGTCTCATTACGAAGTGGCACCGCTCTGAACTTACCATGACGTGCAGCATGCATGTAAGAGTGTGTGTTTGTGCCCTGTGTGAATACATTACGCAGTCCCAACCATACTCCAAGTCTCACTCTCTCTCACACACAGTGTGAGCGAGTGCCTCTGAATCAATGGATTGGGATTACAGGCCTTAACTTCAAAGTTCATCTCTTTCTTCACGGAGGACGCAGCTGTCAGTCAGAAGCTGGCTGGCTCCTTTCTTCCCAGAAAATAACTTACAGAAAAGTTGCCAGCAACTGAGGTGAAGAAAGTTCTCAGAGTCTATCATCCATATAAATCTTAAACTGTGCCCACACAAAAGTGCACAATGTGCCGTATTAATGTTGTGCTGTTTAAAACAGCTCTCAAAGAAGCATCTTAACTCTGGATAAAAAAGACTAAAATAGGGTCAGAGTAAAGGTTGCTGCTGTTGGATATAAGTTGAGTTAGACTGGTTTGGATTTGATGCAGCTAATGAGAATTAGCTAAAGGAATCTTATCTTAGAGTATATGTAAAAGTTCAATCCCAGCAGTGCATGTGCACTTTACAGTAGACAACATGGGAGTACTATATTTTTACAGTCAAACATGTGAAGTCTTTGTTTTACAGTGAAAACTTTTTGAACTCAGCCTCTGTAAGTTGTCTTTGCTTCAAACAGACAGCCACTGTGACCTCCTGTCTCTCCTCCCGTCTGTCCTTCGCTCTGACTCAGAGCAGCTGCACAGGATCGGTTGAATAATTGATCCATTTCTGGACTGCACCTGAGCTTCCATCTTTCTTTCTTACTTTTATTTACTACAATGTTCTGGCCGTCCAGCTGGCTCTGCCACAACATCGCCTCAAGCCATTTCACCGGCCTGCAGACTCCCATCTCAGCCTCCTTCTCTTTTAGCATTAAAGCCACACACCATATATTGGAAGTTTTAAAACAACCAAAAGCACTTATAGTTCCTCTTTTGTAAAAAAAAAAAAGGTCACACCTGTTTCCTTCTAACCACAAGTAATGTATCTACACAGCACAGCATGCAGAAACAAAAGCGCCTTTGATCAGTTTCAGTGCATTCTCATTGGAAGTGAAGTCGTAAAACTTGCCAGTGAAAAGGCCGGGCAGAAGGCATCGATGGTGTCTCCCCGAAATGTAGACAGCTGCAAGGCCAGTTCCTCATTTGCACCTGTATTTTGGCAATCCCTCAAACAGAAGAATGAAATAGAAAGAAAGAAAGAGGTGCTTTAAATGTAATGCCTTGTAAAGAAGAGTGGTTGTAGCACGTGTCCTTGGGGTAATAAAGCAAATTGGGGGTGAAGTTGGGGCAGAGAGGGTGGCAGGCTGCGTGTGTGCTGAGACACACAGGGCTTTTGAAATACTGAGGGTATAGCTCTGTAAAGGGACAAAGAGATTGCTGAAGAACTGCTTCTTTTCTTCGTTTTCTGTAAACTGTGTTTTTTTTTTAGTCGAGGGGCCTCTGCGGTTCCCTTCAGGGCAGAGCTGTTTCTTCATTTCTCACACTAGGGAGGCAAGAGATGAACGGTACACCAGGGGCCAGCCATGCTGGACAGCCTGTTGGAGCTCTACAGGCGTTGCTTCTTTCCCTTGCTAATCAGAGCTCCACACTCCCCAGTCACGCCACCACCAGGGCAAGCAGACATCCCATGTGATGGCCTCTCAGGACCCCCAAGGACCCCATATTGGCTGCTTTGGAGTCTGAAAGGAACCATGGATACACACACATTCAAAACCAGCTCTACAACAGCAACAGCCCCCATCTAGCAGCGGGGTTTTCAGCTGGCAAGGCGCCACTGTCAGTGCATCAGTCACAGGAGGACATGGGTGAAGTCAGAGCCTGACAAATCCAGGGTATTATCAGGCCTTTGTCCAGCCTGCAGCTGTCACTTACCAGGCTAGTGGGAGAGGATGAGGGGGACAGAAGGGAATTCATGACCTATCCCTGTAACCACAAAGGAGTATTGAGGCATTCGCAGATAAAACATATGGGGAAAAAAGACAGAAAGAAAGGAAAGAGATGAGGCAAGAGAAAAAAAATGGAAGATATTTTTATGAAGATGGGAAAGAGAGTAAAATGTAGAGTGGAAAAAATGCCGGGAGAGGGGTATATGCTTCAAATGCTTTCGTTTGATTGCAAGAATCATGGCGAGATTGGCCGATATATGCTGATTTCCTCTGAAGACTCTAAAAAAAACGTTTTATCTTTGTCCCTCTCCCCTCAGAAAATGACCAGCGGTAATGCAGATCTAATCTTTTTCTATCATCGCGGTAGGTCCCAAAGGCTGTCCATCTCCCCAAAAACTGCCTCATCTTTCTGTCTTTGAAATAAATGAAAGTCCACGGGGCGATGGAATAAAGATGAGCCAAGCCTTTGACTTGATGCAAGATTGCCAAAGGGCCCAAACTTAAGAAGCCTGCCCCATCATCTGCTGCATGGAGATACTGGGGCCGGAGCAAGAAACCAGATAATCTGATGGAATTTCAATCAGCAGTGATCAGATAAGAAATAACAGACCGTCTGATTTTAAAGTCACACCGAAGCCCCAACAGTTCAGTCTTTTTCATTTTACTTGGAAATGAACAAGTCTGCTACAACTCTCAGAACTCCTGTCAAACTTGTGTTGAAAGTTTCCCCCCAGGATTGTAACGCCATGTTTCTCTCACTCTGATTGGCTGGAGCTGGCCCCTGACCTAAGGTATGCTCATATGACCCGTGTTACACTCCCGGTGATTGGATTACTCCTTTATTAGCCAGTGGCAGTGTTTATAGGGCATGCCGAGACTCAGCACGGCTTTGATCCACCAACAGAAGCAAACAGGAGGACTGTGCCATAGTTTGCATCCTTGGCCTAAGCCTTGTGGTGTGTGAGACATCTGCCAAATCCTCCCGGATCAAAGGATGACTATTACACAGACAG